>JAPQKP010000002.1:4800000-6000000 GCA_028974015.1 Penicillium cf. griseofulvum
GGACCGCCTGCAGGCCGCCATCGGAACCGCTGCTCTGCAGACCCCTCAACGGGCCGATGCTCGGGCTGCTCTATCCGCTGCCACCTCAGGCGGTGCTGCCGCTGGTGCCGGTGTTTTGACGGCGGTGGATGAGGATGAAGAAGGTGTGGAGGACGCACCTGTCCCTCACGACTTCTCGTACGAGTCAGATGGTGAAGAGCAGTAGAGTTTTGCGGCATAGAATCTTGATGCTGGATGTATTACTAGACTAATCAGGCTGTCTACGCCGACGTGATCTATTTGGGGGCTAGTATAGCTTTCCGTTCACTGTGATATGAAAGTTCCTATGTTACTTTTAAATTGCGCCGTCGTATCTATGCACTCGGTCATCCCCGGCCTCGCTTTGAGTACGCTAGACATGGACAGAAGTAGTGCACATGCCCGAGGTACATGTCGAAGCACAAATCAGACTTAATTGTACAAAGTGACTATTCTTATAGAGTTACATTTGGAGCTGTAGCGTAAAGTAGCGTGAAATAGTCCAATTGCAAACTGGCCGATACTCACATGTTCACATGCCCGGGAAATCGTTTCTGACTCAGCAATCCACTTGGCCCCTGGGGCTGTTATGCCTCGGCATTTCCAATATGATGCAGCAGCCAATAAACTGTCTGTCAATGATGACCGAACTAATCAACAGCCAATAAAACGTTGACTAAAACACCCACTTCCTCCAACGTAAGATCCCAAGGTCTACTTTGTGTGGGCGCATGTGAACTGTTACTATGGATCATGCTCCGAGGCCCATTTTAGTACTTCATGTCCTGACTTGGAATATCGCCCGAACTTACCGGAAATTGTTTCTTGTCCCATAACTCATATATTCCCCAGCTTCCCCGGACTTGAATTTTTCTTTCTCACTATCCTTTGAACTTAATATCTTTCCCTTTAAACTTTACTCTTCTCCACACCATGGCAAAGACATTTAGCAAAGAGGATGTCGCCTCTCATAGCAAGGGCGACAGTCCGTGGATCATCATCGATGAAGACGTCTACGATGTTTCCAAGTTCCAAGATGAGCATCCTGGTAGGTAAAAAGTCATGCGGGCAGATGCATGGGAATCACATGTTAACATATTGTTTTTTTGAACAGGTGGAAAGAAAAGTACGTCCGAGAGCCTCCGCTACATCCGATAAATCCGTATTGACAGTGTGTGTCTAGTTCTCCAGCGAGTAGCTGGAAAGGATGCCTCAAAACAGTTCTGGAAGTACCACAATGAGGGCATTTTGAAGAAGTACAAGCGCCTGCAGATTGGTTCGTTGGATACCAAGAAGGCGGCACCGGCACCGGCACCGGCACCGGCCCCAGCAGCCCCAAAGAAGGCTGCCGAGCCGAAGCCTGCTGCTTCTTCGTCTTCCGTGACGCCGCCTGCCACCGGCACACCCCAAGACCCTTATGGAGAGTTGATCCCCTTCGCCGATCCCTCATGGTACCAGGGTGTAAGTTTTGTTATCTCCCACAGATTGGATATAACGGTTGCGCAGAAGATAATTTATATGTCGCTCATAGTATGCGTCCCCCTACTTTAATGAATCCCACGTTGCACTGCGAGACGAGGTCCGCCAGTGGGTCGAGTCCGAGATCGAGCCATATGTGACCGAATGGGATGAGGCCAAGGAAGTTCCCGCAACCATCTACAAGCAGATGGGTGAGCGTGGCTACCTAGCCGGACTGCTGGGTGTCCACTTCCCCGAGAAGCACACCCCGCACCGCGTGAAGTCTGTGACACCAGAGCGATGGGATTTGTTCCACGAGATGCTGCTGACCGATGAGCTGTCGCGTGCTGGCAGCGGTGGTCTGGTGTGGAACCTGGTCGGTGGCTACGGAATTGGCTGCCCGCCATTGGTCAAGTTTGGCAAGAAGGCACTGGTTGACCGAATCCTGCCGGGTATCCTGGCTGGTGACAAGCGCATTTGCCTTGCCATTACCGAGCCCGATGCGGGCAGTGACGTCGCAAACTTGGGTTGCGAGGCTAAGCTCACCGAGGACGGCAAGCACTACATCGTCAACGGCGAGAAGAAGTGGATCACCAACGGTATCTACTCCGATTACTTCACAACCGCCGTGCGCACCGGCAAGGACGGCATGAACGGCCTCAGCGTGCTGCTTATCGAGCGTGCAGCTGGTGGCGTCAGCACCCGCCGTATGGACTGCCAGGGTGTGTGGTCCAGTGGCACTACTTACGTCACCTTCGAGGACGTCAAGGTGCCCGTGGAGAACCTGATTGGCAAGGAGAACCAGGGCTTCAAGGTTATCATGACCAACTTCAACCACGAGCGCATTGGCATTGTAATTCAGTGCGTGCGCTTCTCCCGTGTCTGCTATGAGGAGTCCGTGAAGTACGCACACAAGCGCAAGACCTTCGGCAAGCGTCTCATCGACCACCCAGTTATTCGCATGAAACTCGCCCATATGGCCCGCCAGATCGAAGCCACCTACAACTGGCTCGAGAACATCATCTACCAGTGCCAGTCCATGGAGGATACCGAGGCTATGCTTAAGCTCGGCGGTGCCATTGCTTCACTAAAGGCGCAGTCTACCCAATGCTTCGAGTTCTGCGCTCGCGAGGCTAGTCAGATCTTTGGTGGTTTGAGTTACAGCCGCGGCGGCCAGGGCGGTAAGATTGAGAGACTGTACCGTGATGTGCGCGCCTATGCTATCCCCGGTGGTAGTGAGGAGATTATGCTTGATTTGAGTATGCGCCAGAGCTTGCGTGTCCACAGCATGTTTGGCATGAAGCTATAAAGCTTTTCTTTGGATGTTTACAACTGCGGTGGTAGAGCAAGCCCACTTTGATTCATTTCTTTTGCTACTTTTGGCTAGATATCCTCGTCTATGACGGCATTTGTTTTTCTTTTTCTGCTATGATCTGCCTTGTACAATAACATTACATTGGCTTATATTATGTATATTTCACGATTTATGGTGAATGTTGCCGCCTTCTAGATATTAACTGCATATAAACGATTTTGATTTACACCTAAAGTCTCAGTGTCTCCATATTTTGCGATATTAGATGGCCATTACGTGTCGGCAAGAGTAATCATGACCAAGGCCGACAGCGAAATGCCCAAAGAATCAAAGAAGAGGTTGGATGATCTCAAAGGTTTCCATGTCCCGAAATTCCCTTCTTTGATCTCTCGCCGAAGTGTTGCCAAACGAACACCCAACTAATACAACTCCCAAGCTAATTGTTTCTTTGTTCAGGCAACTCAAGTATGTCTGAGGGCCCAAATTCTCCCGTTCAAGCCACCGACCTTCTTTCGATCTTTGTTTTTATCTCCTTTGAAGGAACCCAAGCCGTGATCAAGGAACCCTGAGAACCGTTACTATTGCATCCGAAGCTCTTTGATACTAATCTATTATTAGCCCAAAGCGTTGGATTGACTTCCTTTCGAGTCAAACGCTGGGGATTCGATGTAAAGATTATAACTTTGCGAGGTGCCCGTCTGCCTATTTAGGAACCTCGAGGCAAGTCATTTGTGTCTTTACCTTTCCTTGAAGATTATCTGCCAACCCATTCACGATGTCATTACGATCGTTTGAAATCAACGATGATGGATATGACCTTCCGAGCGACATCGATGGAATGATTCAAGCTGTATCAGATGAGCATTCCGCCACATCACTCATACTTGTTAACTTGGTAGCTCGACGAATGCGCGAATTCCAAGACAACGAAGACGATTTCACCGGCTCTAGAACTGCTCCACCAGATCTCTTAGATAGTCTTAGCTCGGGTGATACCGACAAAGTCAGCCACGAATTCCTGCGGGGCATAGCCTATTCCATGGATCTTACGACCATGCCTGACAACTTGTTGCTTCTGGTTCTCCTCATGCTGCTGCATGCTGATACAAAGCTTCCGACCCCCGAGGACCTTCACGCTATACATGAATTTGCTGAAGCATCTCCAACGCACCGAGAGCATGTGGAAGCATGGTTGAGATCCGAACCGGCTCAGAGCACACTTGAGCAGGTTTTCAAGCCTTGGATGAACTACTACAGCTTCAAACCCGCGTACCAATGCAGAGAGGAGATTGCGGCTTACAAAGCTAGCCGAGGTGGTTCTGGGTTTAGCTATTCGTATGAATTCGTGAAAGAATGTCGATGTACAAGCTGCCTCTCGCTTCTCGGCCAACTTGGGTTGGTCGATTTCAGGAACTACGACCAAAATGGGAGAAGCTTCCTTCACGCATCTATTGAGGGCGGTGATGCCGAAAGTGTAATGTTTATTCTCGCTATCTTGCTGAAAGGAGGCGTGGATCCTCGGCACTTTCCCACGTCTGTCGACGGGATGTCTATTCCCCACCATGTCGCTTTGATGCACGACAATGATGTCTTTAGGGGAGTCGTTGAGTTCCTAGAGGATTCCGGCTACCCTCTATCTGTGTGGAACGATGATGGCCTGAAACTCGAGCTGTGCAGTTTCATCACTGCTGAAATGGCCGAACGACTCCTGTCAAAAGGATTCAATATCACCAAGCTCCCCAGAAACACACTTCCAATGTATCTGCCTAAAGAGGATGACCCCGAGTACGAGGAGTTAGCGTCCGACGAGTGGAACCGCGATGCAGAATATGGTGATCCGATCATCCGGGACGAAGATTTCGACCCCGACAACGATACGCTCGACCCAGAATCGATTCAATATGATGCTGTTGGAATCAATCCCATCGAACTCCATCCCACCTCTCGAACCATCTGGCACCGAGCAATCGAGAACCCCGAAGGTTCAGAAATCCTTGACTGGCTGTTGGATCACTCGTATGCCCAGCCTGGGTGTCGAAGCGACTTCGACCGAGACTCTGGCGAGACTGCTCTGGCAGCTGGGGCAAGAGGAACCGAGCCAGCTGGCATTGATTGGTTCTGTCAACACTGTGATCCCATGGAAGGGCGGGTCCGAAACTCCCAGGACACTCAGGCGGATGAGAGTGCAAGTGCTTATGCGTTACAATTAGCAGCTCATAACCTGCGGCCGCTTTGCGATATTTTTTCAAAAAGCTGTTGCGTCATGTGAACCAGCGGTTTTACTGGGACGTAACTATGATCAAGGGTTTGTATTGGCTGATTATCAAGAGTTATCGAGATTTGTACCAAAGGTTGGAGGATTACAAGGAGCCAGGTCGCGAGAGAGCTCAGCAAATGGCTCTCCTGCGCTCCCTCACTTCGGCTAAAACCAGAGCGCTGAATTACAGACTGGAGCCTTTCTGGGATACCTGGGGGCCGTCCGAGCAGCGAAGCTGGCTCATTCAGTACTGTACGATTCTTAGGTTGAATTTCCTTGTGAAAGATTTACCGTCGGCTCCTCCCAGACCTACCATAGTACAGTTGGTTCAGCAAGGGTAGGATTGGGCCCAAGAAGGCTTCATACCATAGTTACCATAGCTGTGACCTCCACTGTAAGCTTGCACCCGGTAGTTTTCCTCAACGGCACAACGCACGATTTCAGCGACCTGAGTTGTAGTAGTCGGATATGTGATCACCTCAGGATGGACAGGGATGGCCAAGTTATAAGATGGTAGGGCCCGGAATTCATACCAAAAGTCCCCGCGAAATGTGGCCATATTAGGGTTTCCTCCCACGGCGGCCATGAAGCACTCACGGCCGGCGACGCTGGATGTATTCCCCATTTTGAATGAGAATAAGAATTGAGGATTACTTCCAGAAGGTCAGGTAGAAGGTAGCAAGGGGGAAGACCCTAACCTTAAGGACCGGTTGAACATATAGAATGAGGGAGCTGGATTGCGGCTGCTTCACGAGACAGAAAGTCCCAGGTCTGCTGTTCACTCCAGTGTCTCATTTTCTTGGTGTCACAGTTGTTACATATGTCGCGATTGTTACATTCGTTGCTAATACTCAGGGGGTCTCCTGATTATTTAAAGATGTTCGTTTAAGCATGTCATGCTACTGCATGCATGGACTAGTGTGACACGGATAATTTGTACATAAAAGTGCATGAAATGATCGAATTGAGAGTAAATGTTCAAATAATCAACCAATAAACTCATAACGGCCTATGTGAATACCGAGAGATGCCGAAAGACTTGCTCGGGGACCACCATAACGGCGACGTCAATGGTCCCCGATCCGGAAACTTTTTTTTTGACAGGAAAGAATATGGAAACGCTATCTCGACTCCTTTTATTCCAGTACTTTATTTTCAATCATCGAATTTAGGCAATTCCCCGGTTATAGATATTTTTTTCTCTATCTTCTTAGGGTGTTCTATACTTCAGCTATCATAAAGATCTCCCATCAACCCCCCGGACCAACATTAAGGGCAATGACATCAGGAAGATAACTTTAAGAAAACGACAGAGAATTAACATCATGTTCACCCCAATTCATACCACACTGGGCGCGCTGTTACTATTCCACGGCTCAAGCGGCCTGCTCATACATAACGGCGCCGTGTTCGGCATATCCAGTCTCCTATCCGGATGTGCCTTCAACCCGAGTCGTGATAATGTGCCTATTATTGCGGGTCTGGTATCCAGCATTGTGCCGGTGTACTTGCTGTCACCATCGCTGATCCCGAACTATCCCGCACAGCCAAATTCCTGGGCTTCAGTTGCAGCAACGTTGGGAGTGGGCTTCCTATTGGGATGGGGGACAAAGGTGAGGAGTATCGGCCATGATTGGAAAAGGGAACAAGTTGACTAATAGACTGTAGAACGGTCGAGGCTGTACCTCCGGGCACATGTTGTGTGGCCTCTCGCGTCTCTCGCCCCGCTCGCTGATTGCAACCGCCATCTTCTTCACAACTGCATTGCTCACGGCGAACTTTGTTGAGGGCGGATCCAATATCCCGTCTTGTGGTACGGTCCCGTGCTATACACCAGTGTATCCGTCTGGACCAGAGTTGGGATTCATGGCTGGTGCAGCGCTGCTGGCGGCCATCACGAACTTCATCATTGTCCCGCGGATGCGTCGGTCGGAGGAATCTAAGGTGGCGTATTCCTACGTGGCAGGGTTGGAGTTCGGTCTGGGTCTTTGGATATCTGGAATGGCAGACCCAGCCAAGGTGCTTAGGTTCTTCGCCATCTTGACCGACCCATCCCGATTTGATCCGTCGCTGGCGCTGATCATTCTGTTTGGAATTGGACCATCCCTGTTCACTTTCCTGACTAAGAAACCTGGCCAA
Organism: Penicillium cf. griseofulvum; assembly: GCA_028974015.1. Lineage (NCBI taxonomy): Eukaryota > Fungi > Ascomycota > Eurotiomycetes > Eurotiales > Aspergillaceae > Penicillium > Penicillium cf. griseofulvum. The sequence continues at coordinate 4,807,188 of JAPQKP010000002.1, forward strand.
GCGGTCGTAAAGGGAAAGCCTGTTGCAAAGCCTACCCTTGCTGAGAAATGGCGACTCCCAACAGCTACCGTGAGTGACATAGATTGGCGGTTTGTTGCGGGTGCTGCGTCGTTTGGGCTAGCCTGGGGACTGAGAGGGGTCTGCCCAGGCCCTGCAATTTTGCGAACAGTCCTACAACCAACTTGGGGACTGATCACGATGGGTGGATATATGCTGGGCAACCTCTTTTAAGGGGAATGAGAAATAGAAAGTATAGAAATTTAATTCGTCATTAGCTTTGCCATCGTCGGTGAATAATGTTGGAATCGGTGCATGATGAGGCAAGGAAGGCCCAAAAAGATGAAGGTCCGGATATCTCAGGAGCTGCGTCCGAGGTTTGATTAGCAAAGGAAACAATCCCGTAGAATATGTACATAGTCGGTTCAACGGAGGATATATACCATTGGTCCGTGAATAAATGCATTGGGTATATAACAAAGGGGAAAAAGAGCCAGACAGGGGACCGAAAGTACAGAAAGGTGACCTCGGGAGTAAACGGAAGGATGGCTTACAACTCAGTCTTCCTGCTCATGCGAAGTGCTTCCAACTCAGCAGACTCGTCGTCACTGCGTGGATTGAGACTAGATGGATGGTCGAAGTATCCTTCCAATTCCATCCACTCAGCAGCGAAGGCGGTAACTAGCATGCTCCAGTCCTCGACGGTATCCAAATCTAAATGCTCACCGTCATCGTCGATTGTATGCCAAACAGGAGGGAATCCCTTGAAGGGAGCAAAGTCAATGAGATGGAGGATCTCAACCCCCTTTGCGAGGAAAGGAATGTGATCATCCTGGATGCCACCCATAGGCGCGATCTTGTGCCCGTCATTTTCGGTATCGACGAACCATGGATCAGCCGAGGCAGACTTGAACTGCTTCAATAACCTGAACTGCTTTTCAAGGGCGCCCAAGCGCTGATAAGCCCAATGGGTGGTCTCATAGTAAGAGTGAATTGTCGGGGCTTTCGAGCCCAGCAGGTCCAAAAGAACAAAAAGAGAGATTGATGACAAAGGACTCTTGAATTCCGACATCGCGGGATAGACTTGGTCACCCCAATGTGTAGCCAGGGCACGAGCTCCATAGAGAGAATCGGTTTCAGTCCAGTCCTTGAAGGCTTCCTCGCCATCCAAGAATATAACCTGGAGGCCCCGCTCCTCTTCGAGGTAGTCATTTAGTCCCTGCGCCTTCAACACGGACCATTTCTTCTCCAGCGCGGCGTCGATGCTGCGCATGGCGTGCATAATTATTGCACATGGTGCAGCACTGTCGATTCCCCCGATGAAGCCTTTCGGTTCTATCTTGCTGTCATAATGGGCGACAAGGGTGAGCCGACCAACGTCGCCAACTGAGGCCCAAGGAGGATCGCGAGTAGCGATGAAGTTTCGGAAGGGTACATCCTTCCCCTTTGATAGTGGTGTTTTGGCTGTAGAGTTGTGAACCTCAATAGTCCATTTGGGCAAGGTAGTTCGAAAAAGTCGGCGAAGTGATTTAGTACCGCGGTGGAGCCGGGGGTGCCAGGGACGCGGGTCCTTAGTATAGGTGACAACAGAGCGCCATTGTGAATGTCGAAGTCGTTATTGGGCCGTAGGAGTTCGGTTAGCGTCTTATCTGATAACTCCTCGTATGCTTGTACACATGCTAGAAGCGGTACAAGAAGGAATAGCCAAAGTGACACAATGCCAGGTGTTATGTGATAAGCCGGAAACATGGCGTTGAAGGAAAGCTCGCGCTAACTGCTCATGACCTGCATCAAAGCAACAATCGAATAGAGTTACAGCCTAGTCCAGCCAGGTACTCAACGGTGCTATAGGGTATGAGAACGAAGGAAAACGGGTTAAATACTGGCAAGGATCAGCTTTCGCAGCAATCCTAATAGAGCGGAGGTTAAGGCGGTCACCTTTTTGCCAAGTAATCGGCATCGCGGCGATTTATTGGGGGTGTTGATCCACGTCCAAATTATAAGCCAACTACATTACACAGGCACAATGCGACTACGGGTTCTACTTCACCCTCAATTACGAACAAGTCTACCAGAATGTGCCCAGCGCAGTCTGCGTAGGAGCGTCTGGGTCCGATTCAAGTCGCAAATCCCTCGGCCGTCGCAGAAGCATCTTTCCCCATTACCTAAATCGAAGGAAACCCTCCCAGCTACGCGTTCTCCAGCCACAAGAAACCTCACACCCCCAAAGACAACCACCAGGGCAGGTAGTGTGAATCCTCCCTGCCGGTCATTGAGTGTGCATACTGACCTGGAGCTGCAGGCCCACCTGAACGAATCTTAGTCTACTATGGAGGGACAGGCAGAGCTATCTTCCTGGGGACGCTGCGAATTACCACAGTGCTTCTATTTGGTGCAGCATGTCTAATCGTTGCACCAGCATGCTCCGTGGCTGATTACCCCTGGTACAGCACACCTGCCGGTAAGCTACATAACCTGGATATTACACCACCTGAGCGTTTATGCTGATTGTACATTAGTGATTGCCGCTGGCGCCCTCCCAATGATATTTGTCTCCTATACTGCTGCGCCGTATGTGAACTTTATTCATTTGGCGCTGCCCGCCTTTGCCAGAAAGTCCCGGGAAGCTGCCGTCCAGTATGCGAAAGACCTGCCTCCGACAGCCGTGCTATATCTCACCAACATGCGGTTCAATACAATTCCCCGGCAAACGGCTGTTCGTGTTGGAGATCTTGTTCCGTTCAATGACCCCTTGCGGCCCGTCACATTCAAGAATCTGAATCCGTCACCGCAACGCTGGTGGCAGGGCAGACCCCAAACCCAATTCTATACTGGAACCCACAGCAAACCTGGGAGACAGACATCAGCTTTCTTCCCAGAATTGTGGAATGGAATTTACCAGCAAATTCAAAAAGCGAAGTCGCAACCTCATTGATCGAATATAAATCTGGGACTAGATGGATGGTTATCTTGATAGTCTGACGTCAACTTCTCTTAGTTGATCGATCGAGAGTGCTGGGTTGAGCCCTTTTAAATGACGGCTTGGTAACGGTCAATTGATAATTGGTCATATTAGCAGCATTATGAATCTAACTCGGGGTTTTGAGTCTTTGCCATATAGAGCCAGTCACAATGAGTTGTGTTAACGCGAAGTACATACTCATGCTATAGGGGAAATACCCATCTCTTAGGCTTAATCGAGTTGCAGTTAATTTGTATCATTTCTGTTAGCGCGAAGAAGCATTTGCTGGCGAGGGTAAATCAAGTTTGCTCACAAAGTCTCACCTAGCTCTCTCATCTTAGGCAGATCTGAAATGAAGCCCCTGCAAAAAAGCTCATTGACCCGTTACATATCTTCGAGATTGAACGTCTGAATCGCGTTAAATAGCCGTCATTAGCTCAAGCGTTTTCTCCTTTTACCATCTTCCACATCGACAACATCACGCTGGCACTATTGAGTTGACGGTCTCGCGTTGACAGTCTCGCGTTTACTCTCAAGTTTTACATGATCAGTTCCCTCCACAAAATCGCGTTTTCCTTTTCAGATCCACGTGGTTTATTCTTCTCCTTTCAATCTTCAGGCACCGTACAACTTCCCTCTTTCATACCCGTTACTTCAAGTTCCAACCCGCGTTGATACTCGAATTTAACCATTTCATTTACACACAATCTTATCGAACTAGCCCACGATGTCTTCGCCGGCTGCTTCCAAGGACAAGCTCTTCCCTGGCATCTCAGCGACTGAGACCAAGCTCCTCGTCCTCGCCAATGTCTGCCTGAAGAATGACAAGGTATGTTATTTGGTCCCAAGGTTCCTCATTACAAGATGGCTGCTAACCTTGTTGATCACAAAGATTGACTATGACAAGCTTGCTCTGAACGCTGGTATTAAGGCTTCTTCTGCTCAGACGCTTTTCCGAAATGCCAAGCGAAAGATAGACAAGCTGTTCGGCGATGACAATGCTGATGCCGATGGAAATGCTGTCCAGGCTGATCTTTCTCCCGAAGAGACTCCTTCCAAGCGTGGAAAGTCGAACGCGAAGGCCAAGCCTCGCACTCCGAAGACTCCCAAGACCCCAAAGACACCCAAGACTCCGAAGACCCCCAAGGGTGGCAAAGCCATTATCAAGTCCGAGTCTAGCCCTTCAACCAAGTTCAACGTCAAACCTGCTGAGGATATTAGCCGCGAGACCGCTGTCGCTGATCCTTCTGCCGATCGTTCCACTGAGCTTTCCACCGAGTCTGCCACCATCGCTGACGCTGCAGAACACAAGTCTGAGGACCAGGAAGATGGAGATGGCAACGTTGTCGCAACGGAGAACGATGAGGCTGCGCTTGATTTTGCGGTGAACCAGCAACTTCCGGAGTCTCCTTTGCCCGACGAAGCGGATGATGCTACCTACGAGGAGGAGGATCTGCAGGAGGATGAAGAGAACGACTAATTCTGCGTTTAAAACTTCAAGAGGATGAGATGGAGTAACTAATTGATATGGAAAACGTTTGAGAAGGACTGGTTTTTATGGAATGGCTTGGAGGGGATTAGGAGGAGAATGCGAGGAGGCTATCGAGGGAAATTGTGAATGCTCTTGAAGGAAAAAAGGAAAAACCCAAAAAAAGTATCTACTGGTCCGTCCCAACCGAGTGATATGCACTCCAATGAAACACAGTGAATATTGAACTTGCATGCTCTATATATACCAGAGAGCTTATACGGATAGACATTATTTGGTGACTGTTTGGCGCAGTGGTTTTATGTGGCCTTAATAGTTCTAGTAATCTTTTTGGTCTTTATTTACATCTTTTAGATATTTTCTCCCCGTTGATAGAGTTGTATAGCTACTAGTTAAGCAATTCTAGACATCATTGCTTATTGCAGACACAACAACTATGTCCACGGCATAGATCCTTGTACGCAATATTAATCTCCTAGAAGGCTATGACAGATAGCTCTTCAATTATGTATATATCCCAATACTACTCGAGTCTCCAATAGTTTCTATTACTCGATGCCAATTTGGATAAAAGGGCCATGGAGACTATTTCATTGAATATATTTCAAGCATTAATGGAACCTCCGAAATCTGGATGGTACATTGCTCGAGTCCCTTGTGAATGGGATTGTTCTCTGTATTTATTCCCAGACATCTTAGGACCTCTCGATATTTTCTCTTTCTTAACAAACACTTGCCTTTTTTAACATCAACATCTACAAGAGTCACTTCAATTTCTATTACTGTCTACCATCAACAGCAACAATGTCATCCCAGAAGCAAAAGAAGAAACCCGACTTGGTAAAGAACCTGGGGCTCACCCCGAGTCAGACGGAGCACCTACTGATGGGATACCTGTGCATGCCAAGGCCCAAGGTAAAGTGGGAAGTGGTGTTGAATTTCGTCATATTCGAGCCTAACATGAAGGTTCTGGACAGATTGACTGGAAGAAACTCGGGGAGCTGAGCAACGTCACGCCCTCCTCTGCTAGAACTGTCTTCACAAATGCTCGACGCAACCTCGAGAGATGGGAGGAGAAGAGGACAGCTGGAGCGATTACCAAGGAAAATGAGCAAGCTGAGGACGATCATGAACATGTGGAGGATGCACATGAGGACATTGAGAATTAGGATGAAACAAGAAGAGCAAAACTAATGATCACCTTTGCCATCTTCACTTAGGTTCGAGGTTCAAGGAAGCCTATGTTATTCAAGGTCAATCCTAGGATAAATCTTCACGGTAAATCATGTAGAATTTGAAGAGCCTTAATTGAAATGGTAGTGAAGTACCGGCAGGTTGACTCAAGGGAGATAATGTAGCATGTTGACTTCAAGTCCAATATCACACGTTTCTTATTTCTGTAAACAAAGTGAAATCAACGCTGCTTCCTCTTCATCACACAACAGATCGCATTCCATATCAACCACACTTCACCACAACAACCCATCTTTGAGTCTTTGCATAACAAAACACTTTTTCATCAAACGGACAACACATCTATCGACAGACATACCGTATGTTACCAACTGACACAATGTCGTCCCCGTCTCCCAAGAAAAAGCTCGAATATTTGGGCGATTTCACAGCCGGCGAAATGAAGCTGCTCATGGCCAGTGTCCTGTGTACCCCAGGAAAGGTATCCCCCGTTTACCTAGCATTTGATCCATGACTCGAAATAACAGTACCTATAATTTAGCTCGACACCGACAAGCTTGGAAAGCTGACCAACATGAAGAGAAATTCGGCAGCCAGCCGATTTCCATCTGTCAAACGCAAGCTGGAAAAGATGTTCGAGGATCAGCTGGACACCCTAGGCGAGCAGATTGAAGCCGCTGGAAAGGACAAGCTTACACCCAAAAGTCGAGCGAAGAAGCGTCGTGACAAAGTAGTGGAATCACAGCCCAAGCCCGAACCTGAGATTAAGACCGAGGCCAAATCTGAAGAGAGTCCTGAGACTCCCGAGAAGATTGAGATCGATGATGAATCTGAAGAAGAGGAAGATCTAGTACAGCTCAAGAAAGATCTTGTCAACATCAAGGCTGACCTTGTCGACATTAAGCCTGAGCCTATCGGCATCAAGCCTGAGCCTATCGACTAAGTGTCCAAATTCATCATGTCTTCGACAGGGTATGTGGGGTAGAAATGGGGCTCTTTGTTACAGTTTCTCCCAAGGATATTGACTGGGCACTTCTCACAGAACCTTTCCATGGTATCTGAGTATCTGAGAAGTTGATTTGACTGGAAGTACATTACAGGGCATGAGGTGTATCTAGTTCGCCCTCTCGTATGAGAATGGCCGCGCCGTATGTTTGCCCAATGAAAAAACCACATTGCATAACCATCTGCCAGCAAATATGTGCACACATGTGTGACTTCCTATAAATTACCCTTTCTTTCCCTTTGTCCTTCCTGTTTCTTCAACACACTCCGTTATTCCTTGATCCTCAGCTACATCCTAGCACAATATGCTTCCCCGAAATATCTCACAGGGCCCTGGATGGCTGACTCTTAGCGGGACTGATATCAAGTACCTACTTCTTGCAAACTTTTCCTATGACTTGAGTGTTTGTTAGTAAGCCCCGACTATTAGCCTGTACTACATGACTTTTAGAATATTGACTACGAACACCTGGCGCATCTGGCGAATGTGAGCCCTATGCATGCTGGAAGGGCATATCGAGTGGCCTTGAAAAACCTGTTCAATCTATGTTCTACTAATTTGTTTGTTTTGTCGACTCTGACAAAACAAACAAATGACTTCCTTACAGAGGATACATCCGATCAGAGAAAGTATCCAAACCACAAGAGATCTATGCCTTTGCCCGTTGGGTCCAATGAAGGAAGCACAGTAGAGTTTTCTGAATCAGAGATTGACGACCGTCGATCAAAGAACTATCAGGAAACTAAGCACAAAGATGCTAAGTACAAGGACAAAGGCATGGACACGACTCAAAGCGAAAGCGATAACGAGAACAGCGAGGTCGACGAGTCTTTCCTAGCGAACTTCAAACTTCCAAGCAAGACCCAACACCGGAACACCAAGCAGGCTACAAAGCACAGTCATACCAAACACTCTACAAATGGAATGAGAAAGGAGAAAGATAGTGCTCTCTATGCAGCCACCAAGTCGTTGTCCACCCGGACAGATCGTGCGAACGGACAGCACGAGCGTGGTGTGAAGCGCGACAGAAATCTATCCGAGTTCCAAGATAGATCCACAGAAGAAAGTGCCGAGTCATCCGCAGAGATGAACGTCTCTTCCCGCGCTAGCGATGGAGTCAAGCGAAAGCGACTCGAGAAAACTAGTGGACTAGCTGACACCTCGAACAACGAGAGTGACATCGATTTGCTCGAGCATCTGCTAAGGTTCCCAGAATGGGAATCGCAAGAAGCTTAACAAAATCAGTGAACACGCTCGGTCCCCGGTCAAAGACACCGTTGGAGGTGCTATGGATGGTCTCACGCTGGGAGGAGATGCACCGAAGACAGATAGCCGCACCGCGAGGAGCACAAACTATGATGGAAGTGGTGATTCTATGATTGAGGACAATGAGGAACACGAGGAATCCGAGGAGGGTGAAACTCGTTAGATCTGATATTGATTGGTTGGTGCTATGCTTGCCAGAGGGGGAAGCGGGCACCTACATGTAGGTATGGACTATGAACTGCTGGGTTGTTTGACTGCGTATTTGTGGTGATATCATTTTCTGTGTTGTGTGTTGCTCGACTGGCAGGTTATCTTCTGACGCCAAAGGACAAGAAACAAAGGAAAAAGAGCAAGAAAAATGAGATCGAGGAGCAATGACATTGATGACCTAGTTTTGGTAGATTTGATGGATTTAAGGCTGATTGAAATGAAAAAAATGTTTTGCTATGATGTGATGTATAGGAATAGGAGAGTAGATTCGCAAAGAATGACGAGGTAAACGAACAGATCCCGAGGCGCCTTTAAAAAACACATAGAAAACAGAAGCTGACATGATAGGCTAGTGGAAGTGAAAGATAGACAAATATCATGAACCCACATTACATATGAAGATGGACGGAAGAATGAATGAAGCAACAACTATCTCAATCACTAAAGTGCCTCAATGGCCTTCATCAGGACCTCCAAGCCGCGATCAGAGACATCGCCAGCATTCGAGTCTTCGTCTGTAACAGACTCACGCAGGGCCCAGGCCACATCGCTCCACCAGCCCAGACCGACGAGGCCACCGCCCTTACGGCGCTCCAGGCTCTCCTTGAGCCGACTAGTGTGCTCCCACTGTTTGGCAGCATTCTCCGCACATTCGATGACCTTGCTTGGAATACCACACATAGACGCACAGTGCATACCGAAACTGCCTTCCGCAACACCATTCTCAAGCTTGTACAGGAATGTCACGCGGCGTTCAACATCGTCAACATGGATGGCCATACGCTTGGGTGCGATCTCGGGATGATTTTCGAACTCGGCAGCTAGCGAGTGGTAGTGGGTGGCGAAGAAGCCCAGGGCTCCGATATGCGTGGCGATGTGATGGAGTACAGCCTGGGCCACGGCAACACCGTCATAAGAGCTAGTTCCGCGACCAAGTTCGTCAAGGATAACGAGTGAGCGAGGAGTAGCCTCGGAAAGAATCTTCTTTGTTTCGGACAATTCGACAAAGAATGTTGACTGGGCAGCGAAGATGTTGTCATTTGCACCCAGTCGAGACATGATCCGGTCGACTGGGGTCAGTCGGGCTGACTGGCAGGGAAGGTAGCAACCGATTTGGGCCATGATGACAGCAACACAGGTCTATACTTGTTAGCAACATTATTAAGACAAAAGGGGGAACGGGGTGAACATACCATTCGGAGTACAGTAGACTTTCCGGCAGCATTGGCACCGGTCAACAGGTCAATGCTAGGATGCTTGCCACCGAGCTGGATATCGTTTGGAATAAAGTCCTCGACAGAAGAAAGAAGACAAGGGTGACGGAGCTCTTCAAACTCGAGGACACTTCGTTCATCGTCCACAAACACTGGTCGGCAACTAGGATGGCCGATGGCGCCGGATGCCTTGGCCAGACTGATAAGGCAGTCCAGCTGCGATACAATTCTAACAGCAGCCAGCCATGTGCTGTAGTGCTCATCGAACCGGGCATGGAATCGTCCGGCAACCTCCTTAACGATCTGGCTGTGGGTTTCTTGGGCTTCTTGCAACTTGCGAATGAGGCTGCGAAGCTCGGGGAAGTAGTATCGCTTGACCTGCTTGGTTGCAGACATCTGGTTCCAATCCTTAGGAATGTTCTTCACCTTGATTGGAACCTCCAATTGGTAGATCTCCTTGCCGTTATCCCGGTAGCAGATGGCAGACGACCCCAAATCCCGGCGAGCTTTCTTCAGGATGGTGTCAAGGTCTTGGTGTAGTTGCTCAATGATCTCCTGGGAGTTATCAAAGTCTTCCTCGACGCCAGACTCTGGAACAAGAATCCCATTCTCCTTTGCCTTTGAACGATCAAATGCGGTCTTCCAGTATCCCAGCAGAGAGGCAAGATCGGGCATCGCGGTTGTCAATTGACCAATAATGCTTTCGCCCGAGCCAGTCTCACTGTCCTTAAGGAGACCCATAATATAATCGATCTGTTCGAATCCTTCAAGGACACGTACAAAGTCTTGGGCCTTGCAGTTTCCAGCGTGGATACGAGAGATCAGTCTTTCGAGATCCGGCATCTTTGTCAACTGGGAAGAGAACTGGTCCCGAGCAGTGGGATCGGCGTTGAGTGAATCAACTGCATCCAATCTTGCGTTGATTTTCTTTGAATCAATTAATGGGTGGCATACCCACTGCTTGAACATCCGCTTGCCGAAAGGTGTGATGCATCGGTTGAGCAACTGGAACAGAGTGCCCTCAGACCCGCCATCGAAGGAATTGGCGAAGATCTCCATGTTGATCAGGGTCTGGCCATCAAGCACAAGACTCGTGGCCTTCTTGATAGGATCATACCACGTGAAGTTGCCAATGGTGATCAAGTCCCGCTCAATCTTCAGCATTCGCAGATATTGAACTAGTGCACCGAATGCACACATCAGTAACTCCTTCTCGCGGGCTTGACGCAGAGTCTCGGGCCAGGCTGTGACATTATCGTCGTCGACGGAAACGAAATACTCGCTTGCCTCAAGCTCCCGAATTGTGACATCAGATTCCCAGAACTCCTTCCCAGGTTTCATGAAATTCCAAATAGTAGTAGGTCCAGTGTTGTTCTTTAGAATGCGCATGGCCTTCTGTGAAACACAAGATTTCTCCAGTAGCAACTCCCGAGGACGGGTCTGCGCAACAAAAGTCTCGAATTTGGTCATGTCAACATCGTCCACAAACTCAGACAAGAAGAATTGACCCGTAGCAGTGTCGACAAATGCGATACCGAACGCGGGATGCTCGTCCACGATTGCTTCCTTGATCGCAACACAGTATGTGGACATATCATCTGTAAGCATGGAACCCTCGACCAGTGTACCCGCCGTAAGAACACATGCAAGCTCTCGCTTGATGATCTTGTCTTCTTTGGTAGGCTTCTTGCCCTCTCTCTCGCGCATTTCCTTACCAAGCGCGGACTCAGATTGGTCCACACGGGCAATCTTGAAGCCCTTGGCCACGAATTGGTTCGCCCAGTGATCTAAACTCATCTCGGGAACACCAACCATGCGCATGTTCACTCTGTCCGTGAGCTTGAGATCAAAAAGCTGGTGACCGATGGTGGCATCGTTCTCGTAAAGCTCATAAAACTTGCCCTTCTTGAAGAAAACGACAGTATCCCAGAATTTCTGCTTGATCTCCCAGTATTGTTTCTCGAAAGGCGAGAAGCCGGACCATGCGTGCGGAGGGATGTAAACGGTTCGCGGATCGTAGTCAGGGTGGCCCTTAGGGTTTCTGTCGATGTCCTTGAGATTAGCAAGCCATGGATAGCGCTGCTCAGGCTCCCTAGTGTGGGCCTTTTGTTTTTTCGCGGTGGATGCTGTCTTGGTAGACGCCACAGCGACTCTCTCTTTCCGAGGTTCTGTGTTATCTGGATCAAACGCCCATCTCTTCGCGGTTCCAGCTGAACCTTCTCCCTCTGGGATCTCGAGATCCATGTCGTCGGCGGGTGGGGGAGGAGCAGGGACGGATGAAGATTTAGAGGTCGGCTTGCGTGCTGTTTGTGTGGATGGTCTTTTACGCTTGGTGGAAGATGTGGCTATCTCTTCATCAGAGTCATCTGGAACAACGAAATCGTCCATTTCTGTGTCTTCGTTAGTCGTGTACCAGCAAAACCGACCAGCAACAGAACGCCATACCATCGTCCGAGTATCCTCCATTCTCTTCGGTCTCTTTGAACTCATCTTCACTTTCCGGCTCAGTTCGTTGTCTCTTGGTCGCACGGCTGGAGACACGGCCCTTGCGGTTCGGACGGAAAATAACCTCGTCGTCATCCTCGCCCTCAGAGTCAGACTCCTTGTAGCTCACCTTCTTTTTTCCCTAGTCAGATAAGTCAGCATGGTAAATCAATCGGATAATTAGATGGTACACGTACCCTACGCGAAGGCGACATGGTGGAATCCTGTTCTGCCTCCTTGGTGGTCTAAGGAAGGAAGAGTTCAGTCAGAATGAAGGAATAAAACAAACAACAGAACTTCAGATCAATATACCTTTAAAGCACTACCATTTTCCTCTTCCTCCTCTGGTACTGGAAGATCGCTACTTGGTGCAGGGCTCAGATCCTGTGCAAAGCTCGAGAAGCTTCGCTTTTGTTCCTTCGGTGTGGGCTTGACAGCGCTCTCAGTACGCTTCTCGGAGGCTCTCTGTGCGGGTGATGATGCCGGTTCTCGCGTTCGATTATTCGAGGGAGTCGCTGGTGAGGACTTTTGGAAGAAACCAAGAATTGACTTCTGGCTTCGCATGTTCTGGTTGCTGGGGGTTGTGCGCTTCAGCGCAGGCGATGACGCAGCGGACGGAGATGAGGCCGATGGTTTGGCCATATTTTTATAAGATTAAAGCAATTGAGACTTTCAACCCAACATGGTAGGGGAGTTGTGAGGGAACTGGGGGACGGGGTGGAGATAAGGCGCGGATCGCGTCGACGCGTAAAGCACTTTCTCCGGAACTCGACCTGTCCATTGATCGACACTATGAACACCCGCAATGCTTGTCTTTTCCCGCCACTATTACTCGGATTTGTCTCAAGGGGTGATGACTTTATAATTTTTATACTATTGTACAGATTGGATATTGTAGAATTACAGATCTAGTGGATATTCACCTTATTCCGACTTGGTCGGTTCAGTCGGCTCGGTCGGCTCAACCGACTCAGTCTCCCATCCAGGAGCCGTGAGCCCTTGCGCGCGGAATTCTTCATCAGTCACAATGTGAACGGCCTTGAGCTTCCACTTGCCCAACTTGAGCATTAGGAGATTGCCATTCAGGACAAACTCCTTTGTTTTATCTGCCTCCCACGGCCGGATGGGTGTGAAAGACAACTGGTCCGACATGGGACCACTGTCACCAGGACGGCTTCCAACTTTGGCGCCGTTGTTGATGATGACTCGGTGACCCTCGCTCTTGGATGAAACAAGGCCAGCGGACCACAGAATTTTGTTGAACGGCTGGTTGAAAACAAGCGATTCGGGAAGGGTGACCTTGATATCGCCCATGTTGGCCCAGTTTGTCTGGGGAGCATATGGGTTGCCGGATTGGGGAGTCTGGAAGCCAGCGGTGGGAGATTGCGGATGGCCAGAGGAAGGAGCGGATGACTTAGGAAGAGGAGTGGGCTCTGCAGTTGAGGATCGGGGACGGAAAAGCTGGCGGTGTTGGAGAGCCACGGCATCAGCTTCAACCTTGCCATGAACAAGCTCAACAAACTCATGGGCAAGCTTGTGCTGCGCAACGCGCTTGGAGGGGTCCTTGTTCTGCTCCTCCATGATAGTGGCGATTTCAGGCAAGGGGATGAAAGTGAACAGCTTGAGGTAACGCTCGACAACATCGTCAGGCGTGCGCACAAAGAACTGGTAAAGTTCGAATGTGGAAGTCAGGTCCTTATCGAGCCATACAGCGTTTCCAGCAGACTTGCCAAACTTCTCGCCGGACGGAGCTACCAGTAGCGGAGTAGTGAAACCGATAGGCCGATCGATTTCTGATTCTAATGGATTGCGCAGTTGTTCATCGGCGGTGTTTCGGCTGATAGACTTGACAGCCTCCATGCCAAACAGGATATTTCCATATTGGTCGGCACCTCCGACTTGGATTTGAGTGCCCTTTTGGAACAGGGTCCACCAATCCCAGGCCTGGAGAATAGGGTAGGAAAATTCAGCAAAGGACATGCCATCTCCTTGGGCCAATCGCGTCTTGACACTGGTAGAAAGCGTCAGTAAACCCTCGACAATAGCGCTGTCAGACCTGCCAAAACTTACGTATCTCTGCCGAGCATGGGACCAAGGCGCATGAAAGCGCCAAGGTCTCTCAACACTTCAAGGAAGGGCATCGAGTTCCACCAAGTGTTGTTGTTCGTCAACGCCCGCTTCCACATAGGCTTTCTCTCGTGTCCATGTCTCCTGCCGTACTGCTCAATGCTTGATCCCAACTTCTTCAATTGCATATGCATACTAGCCATGTTGGCTTTGCGGATTGAAGAGTGGACTGCGTCTCGGCCCTTAAGACGCCCGCTTGGATCGCCGACTCTAGAAGTAGCACCTCCGAGCTATAGAGTGTTAGTTGAGACATACGATTGGGCTTCGAGTCGTAGAAAACTTACTAGGAATGTTACAGGCAAACCCCAGACGTATCCCCAGGCCAGAACCATAAAAGGAAGCATGTGTCCAACATGCATTGAAGGGGCAGTTGGGTCGATTCCAACATATATTCCAGCCCGCTTCTCTGTGAAGACCTTATGCAACAAGTCTCGTTCACTGTAATCCAGAGACGATTAGCGAGCCATTCAAAAAGTTGCAGCAGCAACTCCATAAACTCCATTATATCCCGATGTAACATACCCGACAACATCGTGAATCAAGCCTCGCTCCTCCAGGTGTTGCGCGAAGTTCTTCCTGTTCCCGGCCTTAATTTCCTTGGCGAACCCAGCCCACTCCTTCTCCCCGTCTTTCATACGCTGAATATGCTTTAATGTAATCCATCTCTGTTGTTGAAAGCATGTCCCCGACTGCAAAACGGATAGTACTGGCCGATTGCTGTGACTGCGCAGCGGAATGGATGTTGTTGCGGCAAAGCTGCGCGCTCCGCATGGGATCCGACGGGGGGTGAGAAGGGTGCGGTATGGCGCTGGGCCGAGCGATGTCGACTGTGGCCGCATTGGGCCGGTTTGTGAATGCGAAGATTAATGAAACGGCTCGCAATGAACTCAAGTCTGGAGACGATCCAATAGCTCCAGATGTCCGAGATTCTTTCGATAAGTCCGGAACATCAATAATGCGGCCCTTATCTCTGACATGTTGATCAACTTCCTGATAGGGTATGTATTTAGGGCTTAGGGCCAGATAAGTATATAAAAACTAGGTCCATTGTAGAGTAAAGATATTGTATTGGAATGCTATTATCTCTAAAGAGAAATCACGATGGTAGGATCCAAAAATGACCGGCTTTGAGGTGTTAGCTCAACTAACAAAAACCTGTACAAACGCCTCGTTACTCCATCCACTGTCCAACGCCATGGATTTCCATGCCGCCAATATATCAATTGCCAGCACATTACCATTCTCTCCACCCTGCTTCCAGACTGTATTCTGTGGAATTGGCCGTCCCAGAATCATGACCATGAAATTCTGTTCAATACTTTTGTCTTGAAGATCCGAGAAATAAATCCCCAGAGTCCCCAGCGCCTTCAAGCTAATATCGAGTCGTAAGCGGCCGTTCTCAACAACAGATACATCCGAAGTCACTACAGCCGCTGCGCCAGTCATCTTTCCTAAAAGGCCCAGCACAGCCACATGTGTCAGACAACCACCGGTGGAGTGGCCGTAATGGCTTGCCATCAACGAGAACGACCGGGTCGGGTACGCAGTGAGAATCTCCCAGCCCTTTGGCTCCAGGACAACTGATACCAGGGAGTCATTGGTTAATGGCCGCATGCGAGGCGAGATATTACCGCTACTGTGCGCACGCACGATATACTGGCCTTCGGAGTCCTCGTGTATTCCTGGGAAATCCATCAGTGAGACTATGATCGAGGCCTCGGCAGATTGAATGTTGAAAAGGCCCATGATTCCGCTTCCGGTCTTGGCCCAGCCAGTGTAGCTTCCAACACGCAGAACATGGCCTTCGTTATAATCATGGTAAATGTCTATCGTGCGTCCGATGACACTCGGACGCAAGATCACCGTGGTTCCTTTAACGGTAGGCGCAGTCATCTGATCGAGCAGGGTCAAGTCATGTTTGCCCGGCTCATCGGTGATATAGATTGGTCCTCCTGAAACACATCGTGCTGCAGCGTGGAATGATGCATATGTGTGACTTGTCTGGAACATATCCCAATCTGGTAATACATTCAAATAGCGGGTGAACAATGCATTGTGAGCATTGCAGAATACATGCCACGGGTGAGAAGCAATGATATCAGGAAAGAAGTCGTCGGAGTTTCGCAGTGGAAGCGCTGGTTTGTTGGTGGGCATTTGTGAATGGAAGATTATTTGGGGGGTCATTGATCCACAAGAAATTGATCTAGTGTTGAAGTGCTTGAGTGATGCGATAGACCATGCATCTTGATAAGAAGTCATGAATAGCTGGCGGTCCTCTGCATCCTCAAGAAGATCGAGGAAGAATTGTGCATCTGTCTTGACTGAGTCTATACCGACAGATGTAAGGTAGCTATAGAACTCATCGTAAAATCGCTTGATATCATCGGGATGAATGGCGAGGATTTTTCCGTCTGGAAGGTTCTCTGCAATGGGCCCATTGGCGGCGGGATCTTTGATCTTCACTTGCTTTGTTTTAAATCTTTCAGCCAGGTCCCCATCTGGTGAGACACCTCCCCAGTAACCCAGCAAAGCATGCCATACCGCAATATGTTCAACATTGGGAAGTGCTCGACGAATAGCTCCCACAGTATGTTTTAGCCCTTTAGGAAACCCTTTTGAATGTGCCTCGAACTGCTTCCAGCCTTGCTTGAACTGGGACTCCCCTTCATTGTCGTTTGTCTGCCAACCATCATCGATAATAAGATTGGCGATGTTGATCCCATTTGCCTTCAATGAGTCCAAGGCATGCAAGATCTTCTCTTCGGTGAGGTCCTGTCCCAGTCCATTCCATGTACAATATGTGAGACCGTCAAACCACTCAGACATCCACTGTGCACTTGGGTCATTCTCGACAAGGACCATATCATCACCAGGGGGAGATAATGGGGCTAAAACTTCCAAATCCAGATGACTCGCATCGGAAAATGGCCTGACTACTTTCCGTGCTTCATAAATTACTGCGGACACGGCAACTTCAAAATTCTCTGCGGCGCTGACAAGTACATGAAACTTTGATACTTCTGAATTGTCACTCTTTGAGGAGATAACAACTCCACCGTTCTCGCCTGACTGAAACGTAGTCAAAACATCATTGACTCCTGAAACAGCCAAGAGAACAAGATTCACGCCATCTTTGCGCAGAAAAGAGCAAAGTATTGCATCTTCAGTAAGTCGGAAGGTGTCTTTGCCATGTCTAGGACCCAGCCATGGGCTCCAAACACGTACCAGTGAGAAATACCTCACCACCGACGACGGAGTGCCAAGTGTAAGTCGTTTGACGGTTGAAGATCCATTTTGAACAGCATCTATATCATCAGAAAGGGCCCAAAGGATCGATCCAGGAGCTTCACTAAGCCGCGACTCGATCTGCAAGTCATCGTGAAGATTGTCAATGTACTTCTCCAGTTGCTTTTTGGGATCTCGTGCAGCGACTTGAGTGGACACGGCCTTGTCGATATCAGAATGGCGTGCACTATATACAATTTCACCATCGCTCACGCGGTGCTTTTCATTAGCCCACTGCCATTCCGTGTCTGCGCCGGTTCGGAATCGGATGGTGAACTGTGCATGACCTCCCGCGGCTGGCAGGGGTATCTCTTCTGAGAATACATAGCGATGGTAGTGGTACTCGCTCTCATTTCCGGTCAAAAGAGCTGCATGATCTATATTGCATCTCTTCAATGGCAGAGGTTCCCATTCAGGGCCAGTGATGTTATGCCAGATCTGCGCTTCCCATGATTGTGCGGGGAATGAGCTGCTGGACTCGATGGTAACCGTAAAACGCAGCTATTAAGTATGTCAGCATACCTTTGTATCGTTGTCTCAATAATCGTAGCTGGCGACATCAAAGATCATCATATTTGCGAGACTCACCGTATCTTCTTCATACCGTAATGCCTTCTGCACCGGCTGGAGGCAAGTGATTTGTCCTAGTGGAGGATATGATGTAACCCGTGCAAACATGGCCATTTGAGCTGGGCGAATAAATGGTGCCAGTGGCTGTCGAATATTTTGGCTGGTGCCCTTGATTGGGAGGGTCGAGGGGATATCTCTATTGTTGACCTGCATTGAAGAAAGGTAGGGTGTTGGACTAGGAGTCCAGGGCAGAAAAATTAAGTAACAGAAATTGTTTATTTATGAATTATCTCAACAAAAGAGACCATAGAAAACGTGTACGAGTGTAACAGACAGAACGTTTGTAAGTAGGTGGTTGGTTTTACCTCCTGCAGGGGAAGTAGCGGGGAAGCTATCAGTTGTCTACCAACCAACCAGAATGCATACCTCAACCTTAACTCTCAAAAATCAACATATTATCTTGAATTACAAGATCAAAATTGAATTCATTCTTAAAACTTCATAAGGCACCGCAGAAAGATAGCAGAGACACATAAATGCGGCTTCGACGGATCGAACCGGCACAGCTGGGTAGTGGAAGATCTTAGGCACTTCCCTCGTGGTATACATTGTCATGTTACCACTAGGCCACCTGCTGTTGTTTCCATATAGTAGATTACACTTCCTTTTCTCACACACGCATTCCCAGATTCCTTTGTACACATCCTCACAGATCCTCACATATGTTAACAACTCCCTAACCTATTTGCATCCTTAGTTGATCTTGATGGTCAACTTTCCAAAGTGCTTCTGGGCCCACTGAATTCCAATTCGTTAGCATCCGACCACTCCTCGTTGATGACATCAACTTACCATGTAGTCATATGCCTCCCGTATCTGGTCAAGGCTAAACACCTTGTCATCCACTACAGGGTGGATGTCATTGGCCTCGATGGCTCGAACCATATCCTTCATGAGAGCCTTGCTACCAACATAAACACCACGCACGGTGCAGATGTGACTCAATGCCTCCAGAACAGTGGGCTGTGTCTTTGGGTCCACGCCGGAAAGGAACCCAATAACGCTGATGATACCCTCCAACTTGATGCACTTGAAACTCTCCTTGAGAGTTCCGCTACCACCCACTTCGATGATGTGGTCCACACCGGTTCCACCAGGAGTCAGCTTGCGTGCAGCATCACCCCAGTTGGGCTCAGTCTTGTAATTGATGATGTGATCAGCACCGAGCGCCTTGAGTTTCTCGGCCTTCTCGGCAGAAGAGGTTGTTGCGATAACTGTCGCACCAGCAGCTTTGGCGAACTAAAACAAGCAGTGTTATTTGAGTCAATTCTGACGGCATATAACTGGGTCCTGTACTAACCTGCAGTCCAAACATACTGACACCACCGGTTCCTTGCACGAGAACGATCTGACCGGGCTTCAGAGGCTTCAGGCCATATAGTGCATTCCAGCTGGTGAGGGCTGCGCACGGAAGAGTGCTGGCTTCGCGGGCATCGAGGTTTTTCGGCGCCTTCACAAGACCCTGTTCATTGAACACCCCATACTCGCGCAGGGTACCGTCAATCACACCACCTAGGCCAGTACCAGCTGCGTATGTGTCAATCTCGGCGTATTGGTGGCCCTGATTGAAGAGAGTTGCAACTTGATCGCCCTTCTTAAATTCAACGACCTTAGGTCCCACTTCGATGACTTCACCCGCGCCATCGGAACCCGGCACTACGGGGAGACTGAGAGCAAATGGATACATGCCCTGTGGGAGAAGTTAGAACTCGGTTAGCATAGTAACCTTGCGCAGGCAATTGCGGTCGAGAATACGGTTTTTCTCGAGGCCGTACCTTCGGAATAGTGAGGTCACGGTAATTCAGCGACGCAGCATGGAGCTTCACCAAGACTTCATTTTCTCCGACTTTCGGAACGGGAGCTTCTTTGTAAACAAGACCGTCGAAGTCGTGCTCCTTATCCTGAACAACCCATTGCTTCATAGTGGAAGGAGACATCTTGCTATAGAAAATGGATATAAAATAGTGTACAGAATAATTACGGGGTTGAGAAGAGTATATATCCTCGGAGTCTCTGACGTCTTATGCCTGTTTTGAGCGAAAGATCCACCCAGTGGATGACGGAAGGATTAATAATTCTGGATTATTAAACAAAACTGATTAGTTACCTAGATAGGTAAATCGTCGCTTTATTTTCTTTGGCTGATCTAGTTATGGAATATATCGTTATCTTTTCGGAGCGTAATGCCATTGGGTACGCTGGGGCTGCCAGGGCACGCATTCAGGTGATTGAACTTAGCGGGCATAGCGGGTGGGTTTGTTGAGGAACAAGAAAAAGGAGACAGAGAAAAGAGTCTGGCATTTCAAGACAGGAAGATGAGGGCAAGACAGGATGAATGTTCTTGGCTAAAGAAGTGAAATATATAAAGAGAGGAAGAAAAATAGGAGCACAAGAAACACCCTATACATTATTCACACTATATACGATGTCTTCACACATTTAGCCATGAAAATTACGAGTCCTACTAGGAAAGTAAATCTACCACAATAATTTCAAGTTTTCGGGAGAAATCAAAAAAGGGTGCGCTTATACTTCCCGTCAACGGTCAAAGTCCGGGGTCGCCGGCCCACAACATTCTTCAGCTATCCCAAAATCCATACATCCAAGCCAGCACGTAATTTTGGATTCAAACATCCTTTGAGATTTCGATTAGCCATGCAGTCCGTGAAAGAAGGCCGAGTCACGAAATTAAAAGCCAAAAGACCTCGAACCACAACCCGACGCGTCTCGAGCAAAAGTGAGTAAATACCAGTCTAGCAAGGGTAGTTCAGCCTCAAAGCTTGTTTTATCGATTTGCTTGATGCGGCTATATTCAATTAGTGACGCGTGCTAATGACCGTTTAGTCCCACTGGTCGAACAGACCAACGCTTTATCCATTGGCGACTTCATCGCTCAATACGTGACTCCACCCACGCAAGCAGAAGAACCATCTAAAAATGATACGATTGATCAACCCCATCCATCCCAAACTCAGCCACAGGATATGACCCTCCCGCCACGCGTGGACGTCTTTTCCGCGTCAACAATCTCTGCCGACGATCTAGAAGCTTGTTTGGATCTAATCGAGCAAACATCAAGCGAAGCCTACATCGCGTCGAGTGCAGGATGGTCGCGGACCAAGAAGTGGAAAGAGATGAAGTTGCCCGATATGAAGTACTTGATTCTGCGGGGCACGCCGAATGATTCTAGTGATTCTAGCGGGCAGGTTCCGGAGAAGCAGAGAGGTATCGTCGACAACAATACTCCGTCTTCACCAAAGGAAAGTGATGAGCCTATTTCATCATCTATCACTAGTTCGCGGAATGTGGCCGGCTTTTTATCATTTATGGTTACCTACGAAGATGGAAAGGAGGTTGTTTATTGCTACGAGATCCATTTGTCACCGGCAGCCCGGGGACGGGGCGTCGGGAGGTTGCTTATGGGTCAGATGGAGAGAATCGGTCGTGCTGTCGGCCTGGAGAAGGCTATGCTGACGGTTTTCAAGTCGAATGGCATTGCTCGGCGGTTTTATGAGCGGCTTGGATATGAGGTTGATGAGTATTCGCCCCGACCGCGCAAGTTGCGCAATGGGACTATTAAGGATGTGGACTATTTGATCTTGTCGAAGAGGTTGACATTATAATAGCTCGATATCTCTTTGCTAAGGCTTTAAATGCTAATGAATGCTAATAAGTGATATGAGAATAGTGATGTGCAAAAGTTAATATACATTACACCTGTCGCACTTCTTTGCCCACCCGTTCTGGGTATTCTTGCTCCCACTCGTCTCTGAGAGCGGCGAAGACAGTGTCGGCCAACAGGATGGAGAGACCCAAACTCCAGACCAGGGTGATGGCGTAGAAGAAATTGGCATTTCCTGATCCTGCGTAAATCCAAAGATGGTAAAACGCCGGGCCGAGGAGGCTGGAGTACAAGATTGCCGAGCCCGCAAAGAAGGTATAGCGCATCACTGTGGCCGGTTAGTCAAGGTGATTCTGAGACATACTAAATTTTTGGAGATACTCACATGGGAAAAGGTGGCGATACAATGGCAGCAATGCGAAGAACAGCGACGCATCCGAGATGCTAGGGTATGGCTTGAAGATGGCAAAGACACCTAAGAGCGAGGTAATAACGAATAGGGGTTGGCTGCGGAAGCGAGCCGTAAGACCCCCAACGTAGCTAGCCAAGTGAAGCCAGAAAACGCCGAGGAAGAACTCTCTAAATGAGTCGAACATCTCAATGAAGAAGTACCACCACAGCCCTACGTTAGGGGTTAAATCTGGAACCAAAAGATGGAAACCATACGTTGCCGAGATAAACTCCCAGAAGTTTCCAGTAATCAGACAGGAAAGGCCAAGCAGGCCTGCCACGCTGGCCAGTAGTAGGGCAGCGTGTTGGACAATGAAAGATCCAACATTGGGTGGGCTTGGTCTCTCCAAGCGTCGGTCATAGCATAACAGGACCAACGGGATAAATAGCAGCGCTGGGTATAGAGACAGGTATGAAGCAAATCCTAGGGCTAGCATCGCATTGATGCTATTTCCACCGACGGCATTGGAAACGGCGAAGAGGATTCCTGATGTTGTAAACACGCTGGTTGACCGCGCTAAACATGTCGCAATAGTGAAAGGATTGAACAAAAACCTATCCCGTGGTAAGTATCTAAATTTATATGATTAAGCAGGCCAGAAGAAGCATACCATGCTGCAACAGACACTCCATCCCATTGGACATGTTTTCGGATCGCTGAGTGTAGTCTCGATTTGACCGATTGGCCCGACGCAGAGATGGTTACTAATGCGTACGCGTTCAAGAGGTCGACAAGGAAGTAGAAGATTGCTGTTGGTAAGGGCGAGCTCTTCGCATCCGGGAGTAGGGCGAACAGAGGTAACAGGAGCGGTGCCTAGATCATTCAGATTTGTCAATTCAAGGAACGGAGTCGGAGTGATCTAGATCCACAAACCTGGTGGAAGACGCCACCATCATAAGGCGACACATTTCTTGTATACAAGAATAGACCCTCTTGCACTACAAATAATTAGTTTATAGAATGCGGAGTCAGGTCGGAGACACGTACGGCGTTTGAAACTATTGACGGGTGTTGAAACTTCGACTCTTCCCGTTAACAAATCAGGCAATGAAGGGAAAAGACATGTAAGAAGTAGACGCAGCACGAAAGCCGCGACAAACACAGCAATCTTCCGTCGGTCTACAGCCATGACGGGGGTTGAGAGTTTAGTTGTTTAATTCCAGCTGTTCCCTATGGATCCAACGCTCTCCGCCTTCGGGCACGGACCACTTTTGTTGCGGTAAGAAAAAAAAGATATCGAGAAATTTTCTTCTTCTTATCAGCAGTCCGTTTAGATCTTTTGACAACCAAATTTCATCATGGGCAAAGTTAAGAAGAAGGGTATGTTGGAATCAACCTGGGATTTCAATTGAATTTACTAACACTCCTTTCAGGTACCTCTGGCGCAGCCAAGAACTACATTACCAGAACTCAGGCCGTGCGCAAACTTCAGATCTCTTTGCCTGATTTCCGTCGACTATGCATCTTCAAGGGTAATTGCCTCCTGTATGGCTATTTCATCTGAATCGCAATACTAACATGATCTCCGATATCAGGTATCTACCCTCGCGAGCCCCGTAGTAAGAAGAAGGCTTCTAAGACGTCTACGCCCAACACGACCTTCTATTACACCAAGGACATCCAGTATCTGCTACACGAGCCCTTGCTCAACAAGTTCCGTGATCAGAAGTCACTCGCAAAGAAGATCGCCCGCTCTCTCGGTCGTGGAGAAGTCAGCGATGCCTCCCGTTTAGAAAAGAATCACGCCCCGAGACTCACCTTGGACCATGTCATTAAAGAGCGCTACCCGACCTTTATCGATGCCCTCCGTGATCTTGACGACGCTCTTTCTCTTCTCTTCCTCTTCGCTACCCTTCCCTCCACCGACCATGTTCCCTCTAAGACCGTTGCCCTCTGCCAGCGTCTCTGCCACGAGTTCCAGCACTACCTGATCATGACCAACTCTCTGCGCAGATCCTTCCTTTCCATTAAGGGTATCTACTACCAGGCCACGATTCAGGGCCAAGACATTATGTGGCTCGTGCCATACCGTTTCGTTCAGCGTGTCAATGGCGACGTCGATTACCGTATCATGGCTACCTTCGTCGAGTTTTATACCACCCTGCTGGGCTTCGTCAACTTCCGCCTGTACTCCTCGATTGGATTGAGATATCCTCCTAAGTTCGATACTCGCAGCGACGAGAACGGTGCTGAGTTGGCGGCTTTCACTCTTGAGGGCCGGGCAGTGGGTGAGGTGCCCAAGGCTCTTGAGGCTAGCAAGGCTCAGAGCAACGGCAACTCCAATAAGGAAGTCTCCAAGGAACTTCAAGCCAAGGTTGACAAGGTGATCAAGAAGGCTGGTTTGGACCAGAGCGCGGATGAGGAGATGGTCGACAGCACTCCTGATGAGGAAACCGATGCCTTCGACCGCTTTGAGCCCGCCGCCCCTGAAGCCGACACCCTCCCCCAGCCTGGAATGAGCGGCAACGAGGCCGGTGCACTCTTCGCCCCCTTCGTGTTCTATATTTCCCGTGAGGCGCCCAAGGCTCCTCTCGAGTTCATTCTGCGCTCATTCGGCTGCAAGCGCGTTGGATGGGCTTCCGTTCTGGGCGATGGAGCCTTCACTCACGACGAGACCGACCCCCGCATCACTCACCAAATTGTCGATCGTCCCCAACTTCCTCAGGAATCTCTCCCCGCCATTCCTGCTGCCGATGAGAATGCCGTCCAGAAGGTCCAGCCTGGAAGCCGCATCCCTGGCCGTACTTACATTCAGCCCCAGTGGGTCTGGGACTGCATTAATGAGGGCAAGCTCCTCCGAGCTGATCTCTACGCTCCCGGTGCCACCCTGCCACCCCACTTGAGCCCTTGGGTTAAGGCTACTCGCGGCGCTTACGACCCTCGCGCCTCCCTCGCCGATCAGGAGGAGGAAGATGAAGCCGAGATTGCCGCCGAGGCTTCTGACAGCGACGAGGAAATGGAGGACGAGCCCGAGGCCGAGGCCAAGCCTGATGCCGAGGAGTCTGACGCAGAGTCCGTTGACGGAGGCATGGATGTCGCCGGAACCGACGACGACAGCGATGAGGAGTCTGAGGAGGAAGTCGAAGACTTCGGTGGCTTTGAGGAGGAAGCCGCATCTGAGTCCGAAGATGACGATGAGGCTGCTCGCACTCAGCACCAGAAGGAGCTCGAGGCCGAAGCCGCTGGTCTGCCTTTCACATCTAACCCCGCCGCCGAGGAAGCTGCCAAGAAGAGGTCCTCCAAGTCCAAGAAGGTGGCCGCCAAGAAGCGCTCCGAGGACGAGGAGCTCGAGAGACAGAAGATGATGATGAGCCGGAAGAAGCGCAAGCTGCTTGAGAAGATGATGTACTCGAACAAGAAGACCGCTGATGAGTCCGCCAAGCTCCGCTCCAAGAGACGCAAGCTTGAGAAGGGCGAGAAGGCTGCGAAGGGCGAGAAGAACTAAAGTTCGGGTCATTTGTGCATGTTAAATAGTGCTTTTTCCGGGCGTTGTGGTTTGGATATGTCCCATGTATAGGCACCTCAAAAATTTGTGAAGTTTTAATGCTATTTATGGGCTAACATCCCAGTTATATGTATAACTTTTACCCCTTGCCATAATAAGACCCTGTGTAGTTCACCCAATCGACGTATCACCAAGTGTACAGTATTATTGGCAACTCATTGCAAAACATACTAATCCTAGGATGTGAATAGCTCTGATCTTGGACATTGGCGTGCGCCTTCCCATGTCAACAGTGTTATGTGCATCCACGTGAACACGCACAAGTCGAATTTGGAAATTACTTACACATACACACTCTCTCTTGTCGGTCGATTTATGGAGTCGCGATGCTGCTCAGAGGTACTGACCTACCGTTCCAGAAGCTGGGCGTGGTCCTCATTGCATCTTTTGTATTTGTGACGATCCTGCTTCGTCCACGTATCAATGAGCACATACCCCAGTTGCGTCTTGGGAAAGATGGCCAGAATTTCGCATCGCAACCTGTCCCATATTATCCATATCCTGACTACAACAGCGCCGCATGGAAGACAAAGTGGACAGGGTCCTACAAATCGTGTATTGGTCCCGATGGCGCGCCTTTGGATCCTAAGAACGAAAACACGGCGATGAAAGGATGCCGTTGGAAACAGTCAGGTTTGTGACTTGAGCAAGATCATCACAGGACCCTAATTCGATTAACGATGTCCAGAATTCCCTAGTCCCATCTTCGGTTCGTATAAAGCGTGGAACCTCGATAGGGATCTTTGTGTCGATTCATCCTCCCGATATGGCGCATATGGCTATGAAGCGAAAGCACAGGAGAATGTCGCATCTCGAACTTCGAAGAATTGGGAGGTTGTTAACTGGGATGCCTTGCAACGGGCGTGCCTAGAGCGCAATCACGAAAGATACAACATGTTAGATCTCGAGCCGAAGAAATTCACACTACACAAACAGCAAACCCAACAAGTGGAACACAAGCTGAAAAAAAAAGGTCATCGGAAGACTCTTCTACATCATTTCCGTCCCAGAACAGCTGTTATTCTACGCTCAACGATTGACATGAAGTACACAGCCAATGACATCCACAACATCCGCGCTATGGTTATGGAACTCTCTCTTCTTTCAGGTGCAGAGTATGAGGTGATCCTCCTAATCGATGCGAAGGACGAAACATTACCCGACCCGATGGACAATGTTGCTATGGATAGTCTCAAAGAGCAGTACCTCCCAGAGGAGCTTCGCGGGCTTGCAGTATTTTTCAACACGAATCTCCTGGAGGACTGGTATCCGACCATCAGTGTCCATCAGTAGGGTTCATTCTGTTATTATATGCACGGCCATACTCATTATTGCATAGGGCAATGTACCAATACTTCCAGCCAATGCAGATCTTCTCACAGCTTCATCAACAATACGACTTTATCTGGCAATTTGAGATAGATGCCCGATACACTGGACATCTGTATCATTTGCTAGAGCAAGCAACGGCATTTGCGAAACAACAACCCCGGAAACATCTCTGGGAGCGTAACTCTTACTTCTACATCCCTGCTGTCCATGGTACCTGGGATGAGTTTAACAACATGGTAGATCAATCTATGGTGGATCGTCCAACCGTCTGGGGTCCAGTGCCTGTAGAGGGTCCAAATGTCTCAAAGAAGGCACACTTCCCACCGCCCATGCCGACAGCGGAAATAGACACATCGAGTTGGGGTGTCGGGAAGGAAGCAGATGTGATCACCTGGCTTCCACAATTCAACCCGGCGAATATAGGATGGCCGATGCGTGATATGATCTACGAGTTCACCGAAGGACCAGACACTCCACGTAGGGCTTCCCCGGTTGCGATGTCTCGACTTTCAGCGCGCGTGCTCCGAATGATGCACACTGATCTTGCTGAAAACGGCCTGGCTCTAGGTTCAGAAATGTCTCCCACCTCTTGGGCTCTGTATTATGGGTTGAAATCGGTTCAGATTCCTCAGCCAGTGTACCATGCACAAGAGTGGGACCTTCAACAATTGAACCGCCGCGCAAATTCAGGTGAGCCTGGTGCCATCAGTGCTGGGAATGACAGTATCTGGACATGGGATATGCATCACGATATTCTGAAAAATCTGACCTACATGTTCGATTCGGAATATTCTGGGAGGCTCTACCAAGCCTGGTTGGGGAATGGGGATGCAAAGGAGGTAAGATTGCGTTTCGTTTCGCGGAAATCAGTACTGACATCTGGCAGTGGAAAAGAGCTAGTCGATCGATCTGCTTACCACCTATGCTGTTGCATCCTGTGAAGAATACGATGATGTAGAAGTTGGACAGTAAAACGGTCTGCGGTTGTTGCTTTCTGTGGGATGTCTTACAATCATTGTGAAAAGTTATTTTACATATGTCTTAGAATAATATGTTGTATACCCCTCCTCACACGCAACTCGCATTGTATAGATCCTTTCATCTATTAGGCCCTATATAGGGGTGCTTTGGCCCCCGAGGCCTACTACCCCAGAATCCTCGGCACTCCCACCCGGGGACGTTTTATTGGTGAGTCATCACTCGGATCACATCCGAGATCTCACAGCAGGTTAAATAATAACTTGCACGTAGCAAGCAGTATCAGGACACAGCTACAAACGAATTAATCACCAGCAATGGCATCACACAATCAAGTTGTTGGGTGGATAGGTACGACAATGCAGCAAAATTCAATCAGGCTTTCCTAATTCCTCCTAGGGCTCGGGAGTATGGGACTTGCAATGGCGCAAAATGTTCAAAGATATCTCCAGAACACAAAATCTCAATTAAGATTCTGGAATCGGACAGCGTCTCGCGGTGCGCCACTCGAATCACTAGGGGCTATTGGATGCGAGTCTATTGCACAGCTTGTCGCCGAATGTGACCTGATATTCATGTCTGTGAGTATGAATTGGAATTCCATTTTTACAGATTCCCAGATCTTGAATGAAAATTTACCACTGACATTGAAAAATAGACCAGTGATGATGCGGCTTTGAATTCCATCGTTGATCAAATATTGGCTGTCAAGGATATTGATGGCAAATTGTTTGTGGATACTACCACCGTGCATCCTAATACGACGAAGGAGACAGATGAAAAACTGAAGAAAAGGAATGCGTCCCTCGTTGCTGGTAAGTGAACCCAGATCAAAATCATGATTTGCAGTTTCTAATATACTACAATAGCACCTGTCTTCGGAGCCACCCCAGCTGCGGAGAGTGGCACGGTGTTGATGGCGATGGGCGGCCCAAGCCAAGCCATTAATGAAATCACACCTTTTGTAAAAGGTGTTATTGCTCGGGAGGTCATGATTGTGTCGGATCAGCCCGAAAAGGCCACTCTTCTTAAAACTTTGGGGTAAGATTGCGACAGATATACGATAACAGTCTCTCACTGACATTATTTAGTAATTTCATCGTTGCAGGAGCAATGGAGATTGTAGGAGAAGCCCATGTGCTAGCAGAGAAAAGCGACCTTGGCACAGACATGCTTGAAAAGTTGCTTGAGCTAAATTTTGGAATGATGTATTCCAGCTCAAAACGCATGACGCAGGGTGTTTACCTGCCAAAGGAAGGTATGAATATGGCATTAATTGAGTATCACCAAGATATTGTTTCTCTTGCTAATAATATCGTCTAGGTCAAGCCCCTCAGTCCAGCTTGAATCTCGGTATCAAGGATGTTCAGCATGGAATCAGTTATGCCAAAGATGTCGGTGCGAGACTAAAGGTCGCCGAGGTGGCATTGGAAAATATGGTACGGGCGAAGGAGTTTTCGGATGCGCATGGCGGCAGGCCTTTGGATTCATCTTCCGGGTACGGCATCATACGTCAAGATGCTGGCCTTGACTTTGAGAATACCTTTGTGAAGGAACGGGACTCCAGAAAGGAAGATGATTCTTCACAGTAGTACATTTCCACGATTTACGTGAGCTCCTTGGATTACTTCCTAGGTTGAAACGTTTTAGATAGTCCGTGGTCGATTATCTTACCATCCCTCTGTGCGTTCTTTTTTCATTAAATGCTAGTATATCCATAAGGAAACTGGCCCGTAGCGTATCTTATTCTTGGTCAAAATTCACCCTTTGGAACAGTTCCAGTTTCAAGTCCCCCAGGTATACGGTATATCTCAAGTTGGAAATGAAGTCCGATTAAGCTCCCTAGGACCGGATATAAGCTTTGGGCCCCGGACTCGTACCAATCATTCGATTCCAGAGAGTGAAAATACTCATGAGACTCATAATAGTTCCGACTATTCACGGCCTGCTATTGACAGAAAAGGGGGTTGAACAATGTCTGGAACTCTATCGAGACTACTTTCCATTTAAGGAGACAAGAATCGGCGGCCGCACAAGCGGCCTTGTGATGTGTTTTCAGTGGTCTTGTCAAATATTATTCTATTTAGGTGTCTTTTCGGCTTCATAGGTCGACGGCAAAAGAAGGCAGGAAAGGGCTTAATTTGGGCTATGGACTTTTCTAAGTATAAACTTTGACTGGTCACCTAGTAATAATATCTCCACTTCGACGCGCTCTTAAAACATCCCATCCAGGATCCAACAAACCATCGATGAGAAGTATAACGGCCAAGGCCCTAAGGCAGGGGTTTAAAATGACGCACGCCTTTTGTTGCAGCCAGATGTGCAGGGACACTCCGCTCGACCGTTTGATAACTGGTTCAGATATCGTTATTTTAATCTTTCCTGGAGATATTAAATTTTTATCCTGCATTCCCAGCAAAGGAAGGATTTTATGCCAGTGATTCGAAGAGCTTGAATCTCTACGGAGCAGAAATTCAATTAAGGGACGGTGGAAGGCCATACATTGTCGCTGTTACACATGGCGGGTTTTTGACCTCCATCATCGATCAAGAGAGAACAGAAGCCAGACAGGCAAAGTGCAAGATTTTGATAGTGACATTCGACAAGGACTAGATAATTGTTGTGGAATCGGCTTTGGGAGACTGCCCAACGCTTTGATTCGCCAGTTGTGTGTTGACACTACATGGATAAAATAGAGCGAACTTGTGCGCATGGTCGACTCTCGAGGGCCATCTGCAACCCCAAAACTATACCCGAGAGGTTTCAAGATTATCTCTGTACTAAGATTCCAAAAGTACCATAGCGTTGTAGGGATGTCGTTCCAAAGCCTAACATTCAGCGGGTTGTGCCCTGGTAACAGTGGTGCCTAGAGTGCTAGAGAGATCTACCGCAACCTCAGCCGCGTCGCTGTTCGTGTTCAACGTCAGCTTTTCGAGCATCTGGGTAACCTGTGAAACCTCTAGTGTCGCTATCTATCTTTTTAATACGGAAAATCTTAGAGGGCTGGATTCGTGCGAATATATATATTCGTCCCAAGATCAATTTCGGGGAACTATATACGGTTACATATCTTTTGACTGTACACCTGTAATAAAATACTAGGTTAGACTGATCAGATGGGACGTTGCTGACTCCGATTGGGTATGTTTCAGGGTTTCCAAAGTGCCCAGTTGTGGTCTTTGTAGTCACGGTTAGGGTTACCCAGGAAGTATGCAGCGTCTACCCTTGTTTCAGACACTATTAGGACTAATCCCGCTCTTCTGGCGGTCAAGGTAGTAACGTAATTTAGCTACGATTCGTTGGGAAATGCCTAGTCGGTGAACGTGCAATGTCTATTATGCGGTAACAACGATTCAGCTGCCAGGTTGTACCATTGATAATATACACCGTGGTGGCTGCCGTATAGATGTCTGCCAACCTTCTGGTCGAGAAAATAAAGTACTATTGAGCAATGCTAGAACTATTTAGGCCTCATTCAATACACATGATGCCAACTGATGCAATATAGTAAGTTGCTGGTCCCGATGACGCGTTCAACTTTGTCTATCACAATATGTATTATGAATAGATTATCTGTAGACATAGAATTCAATAGAGTGAGTGAAATTCGTTAGATTCATGGCTATAAGACTGTATGGAGGTGGCACCTTAGGGGTCTCCATTCCCGCATATATATAACTTATGTAGGTAGTACTGTTGATGACAACTCCTTTTCGTAAAATTGGATCCCTGGAGACTTCTCCGTTACCCGGGGCTCCTGTCTTTCCAAAGTTGTCGACGCCATTTGAAATGCGTTTGAGAATTGCTACTATAGTGGGCCTTGTCATTGCCCCTGCGTTGGCTAACTGCCCTTATGCCCGAGATGCGAGTACTGAGGCTGACAGCAGTGCTAACATCCATGTCCACTTGCCTCATAAAGCCGTTTTAGGCAAGGCAACTACAGGTGTTGCATCTCCTACCCCCTCCGCAGCAGCTGGAAAAAAAGGTGTACTGTTGATGAACCGCATTGCCCCCGGCACTTCAGAATTATACATTGCCAACGCGGACGGCACCGACGAGCGTCCTCTATTGAAGACCCCCGGTTATGATTACCACGCCGACTTCTCCCCCGATGGTGAATGGATCAGCTTCACAAGCGAGCGTAACGGGGATGGAAACTCCGATATCTGGCGTGTGCGCCCAGATGGCTCCGATCTACAGCCGATTGTGACATCTCCAGCAGCAGAAGACAGCGTTGTAATTTCACCCAATGGAACATTAGCAGCATATGTTTCAACAGCCAACAACTATAGAGCTAACATTTGGGTCAAGAACTTGGAGACCGGTGCCGAGTGGAACATCACCGATATCCCAGGTAACCGCCCAGACGAGGACATGATGCACGGTCACTTCCGTCCAGCTTGGTCGCCAGACGGAAATTGGCTTGCATTTTCCTCAGACCGCAACACAATATGGGATGGCCACGGAAATCAAACCTTTCTCGGCCTCTATGGCTGGGAGCATACCCAAGAACTCGGCATTTATATTATTCGCCCTGATGGCTCAGGTCTTCGCCGTGTCGCCAACCGTACTTCCCACTGCCTGGGGTCTCCTAAGTGGTCGCCCGATGGAAAATGTCTCATATTCTACGAGATGACTCGCAATGAGACGTGGGATGCGCATCGACCTGAGACTGTGGCAGATGCCAACTCCACAATTATGTCTATTGGGATTGATGGCAATGACCGCCGCACCGAGGTTGGCGGTTCTGGTGTGAAGACATTTCCACAATATGTCACGAACTCCACTATTGGGTACTATTTGAAGGGCGGTGATAAGGAGGGCTTGTACCTCACAAACGGTATCTACTATAATACCACTATCCGTTCTCCATCATGGTCACGCGATGGAAAGTACGTGATTTATGAGAAGGCTGGTTGGTCTATCCGCCCTCTTTTTAAGGAGCTTTATAGCTGGGACAGAGACTGGGAGTATCGTTTCACTGATGTATTCCCCCAACTCTCGTCAGATAGCCGTGTGGCCATGACCGAAAAGCAACTTGGGAACTCCTCCGTTGCCACCTTTGACCTGGAGGGTGATCAGGTCTCCTTGGTCTACAGGCCCAATGATACTAGACTCCTTGACACTACGCTAATTGACGAAGGTATGGCTGGGGCCTATAATCCCAGCTGGTCCCCGGACGGCGAATGGATTGTCTTCGGGGTTGGTGCCTGGTTTGACGCGCGTGATTGGCGAGGGGGCTGGATTGTACGCTCCACTGCAAATAGCAGCTATCGCGAGATCCTCACCACCAGCAACCTCTATCTCAATAAAACCAAGTATCTAAATACCGGCTTTCCCAGCTTCTCTCATGATGGCAAGAAGGTTGTGTACCGCGTCTGGGGTGCTGACACTGCCCAGTACGGTGACGAGGCAGATATTGGTTTACGCATCATCGATATTGAGACTAGAGAGATTACCCAACTTACCAGAGGCTGGGATAACCTCCCCACGTTCTCGCCTGATGGAGAATTTATAGTCTTCACCCGCAAGGTTTCTCCGACTAACTACGATATCTGCACCATCCGCCCTGACGGCACTGGCTTCCGCATTCTGACTTCCAGCGGCGCCAACGACGCCCACGCCGTTTGGCGACAAGATGGAAAGATCATGTGGTCCTCCGGCATGTATGGGTTTCAGTATGAGTGTCCTTTGTACGACGAGACCTTCCAGCCGTACGGTCAGATCATGATCATGGACTCGGATGGATCCAATAAGCGTCCTTTGACCAACTCCATTTGGGAAGATTCTATGCCACTCTTTCTTCCTAAAGACTGGTTCTAAGACATGGCTTGCAAATATATAAAAAGAGGGAAGTTTCTTTGCTTTCTAACAATTTATCTTGTCACTTTCATTCATTTTGGATATTTAGATAGAGTCCTCTGTCTACATCACTATGAAGATGATAACATCACTTTCGTTATGGCAGTACACGTCTATCCAATATCTCATGCACGTGGATGCTCTGATTTCAATTCAACTGTATACTCAAGTTCCATCGAGCAAAAAATAGATTGAAGATAGAAGAAGAACATAAATTGATTGGTCCTTCGTCAAAGTTGTGGGACCGCTAAACCTCAACGATAAGCTAACCCCGGGGGATCTGGAAAGCAGAGCATCCCAGACGCATCGGTTATAGGGGTTTATCCGGCTATACCCACCAGTCTGGCTCTTGTCTCCAGATTAGGTTAAAAACGTATATACTTCCCCTTTGGGACTAGCGTACCTATTCTGTGCAGATCGTATATATCGATCACGTGATTGTCGGTGATCCACCCGCTTGGAATTTTTGACATCTTCAACACGCAGGAACAAGCAAAGTCGGACAAGCAAATCAAAATTCGCCATTTAAAGTACCAGTCACAGAGATTTCTTCCACTGGCTGTTCTCTTGGCCTTCAAGTCGGATGTTGCACAATCAAAATTCGCATCCATGTGACATCTAGGCATTGCAGGTCCGAACCTTTTGCGCATACAACGGCAAGAGACCAAAGTATCTTCCTGGCATGTCATCTTTATATGGTAGCCAGGTACCCTGGCCAGAACTCCTTCCACCGCAATCTGCACAGCCACGCCAATCATTATTTGGTGGCCCTAGCAGTGATGTCGGTTTGCAACCTTCTTCTCAGCCAGAACCGCCAAGAAGGTCTCTTTTTGGGGGCCCCATTAAACAAAATGATAATTTAGAGCCTCTTTCTGAAGCAGATCATATGGACGAGGCGTTAGATCAAGGCGAAAGTGAATTTGACACGATAATGCGAGAACAGCCCTTGGCGTTCGAGGATGATTCTGATGACGAAAGCTACGAGGAAGATAATCGTGGCCGAAGTCGCATACGCTCAAAAAGGGCGCAGGAGTCTCAGCGTGACCCTATCTACTACGTAGTTGACCGAGGTCTTGACCTGCGACCTGGGGTTGAGCGTCCCAATCTGTATGATGGACACGCCACTTCTTGGAAGAACTACAACGCTGATGATATTGGAGCCTATAATGCAATGGATATCCATCGAGCCAGAGATTTGGCGGCTCACCTTTACAATGCCCACGCGATTCGCAGGCGAGCGCGGGAGACTGCCCGAAATAACCCTGGGGTAGTCAATAAAGCGCCACTCCGTGTGAGCAAGCGATGGGCTGCATGGCCTGTTCATGCAACAACAGTTCCCCGTGCCAATGAGATCATCCGGAGGGAAATGGACGTCCCTAATACGTTCCAAATGCAACCTGATCTCCGGCCCAGTGCGGAATTGGAAGATTGCCTCACAGCGCTCATATTAAAGGCCTCCAAGGAGGCCTTCCAAGCCCGGGAGTTGAATTTCGAAGAAATTGAAGACAACCCCGAGTATAAGATGAATGATGGGGATGAACTCATGGACGATGAATTGGGGAAAAAGGAGGAGGAGGAGGGGGAGGGGGGGAGGGGAGGAAGAAGAGCCCCTCGATACCAGAATCCTTGAACCGACAGTCCTCCTCGGCGAAGAAGAATCCCTTCGCCAATTACGTCCGATGGTCCGCAATGTGATCTCACATGTAGACCGGCTGCTCTACGGGCTCCATTGCGCCATGAAGGGTCGCAAATATGACGAAGACTCTGGTGACGAGCAATGGACTGTTTCGGACGAAGAAGACTACCAGACTCGAGAGACCCGCAAGCGCGGAAGCAGAAGTCGATCCCGTGGTCGGAGTAGTGCCCGACAGGAGTCCCAGCAGCGGGAAACACCACGCCGTTCCAACAGTGCACGCGCATACTACACTGGACCGGAGACGGAAGATGAAAGTTTGCGAGACGTTTCCCAAACCCGAGCGCAATCATCCAACTCCCCTACTGGTGATGGCAATCACCCCACTAAGCGCCGCCTCAAACTGCGAGACTGGAGTGAAGTTATGGGACTGGCATCAATGATGGGCCTCCCCACGCCCGCAGTAATGCGCGCGTCGAAGCGCTGCGCCGACCTATTCGGCGAAGACATGGAATTCCGAATACTGCCCGAAGGCCGGGTCAGAAAGAAGCGGAAGGCAAATGATCGAGAAGAATATGCGTACACCGAAAGCGAGAGCGATAGTGACTCGGCGCCACCAAGCCCTCAGCTACCTCCCCGCCCGGCTCGCAAGCGCATAACCAAAACTAAACCTGAAGTTGAACCCAAGCCCAAGGCCACGGCCACGGCGAAGATACCAGGCCAGCGACGCTCGAAGTCATACATTTCTCCTGCAATCATTCCTCCCTCATCATCCCCATCCCCATCACCGCCCCCACCCCCAGAGGTGCCGCCTGAACCAATAGAACCTATCATAGAGAGCACAGACCAAGTTGCTGATCAGGAGCCAAAGACAGTTAAAAAGGTCGTTGGAAAGGGTCCTCATCGGAAAGCGGATATTATCTGCCCTATCAAGTCTTGCAGTCGGCATAATAAAGGGTTTTCACGAAAATGGAACCTCAATCAACATTTGAAAAAGGCTCATGGTATACATGTTGCTGCTGGGAATGAAGCCTTGATTGAACGGGATGATCAAAATATCATGCTTGAATAGGTCGTGTACTTTACCTTTATTAATTTAGCCACGAGACAATCAGCTTGATCAAGACAGAACCTTGAACCTTTAGTCGACCGCTTATGCGGCCTTGTAGTGTCTTTCGGACTGGTGTAGAAGTTAGAATTCCAGTAGAAGATATTCCTATCCTGTCCCTCCATTGCCGTAGGTCATTCTAGACGATGGAAATCTTGAAGGTGTTATCTTAGTTGATGTGATGTACCATGAGTGTTAAGCCAGTAGTACTGCTACGGTAGCAAATGCCTATCACTAAAAGGGCGCTCTAATAGTTAGGAGGGGGATACGTAGGTCCATAGATGGGTCCATGTTTTTTATTCTTTTGCTTGCCTTTTTCGTCGGTTTCCCCCCTCCCCCATGAGAACGCCAATGAAATTAGTCTTGCCTTGCACCTGGGCATAAATTGCAAAAACTAAAGAAAATTGAAAATCGATGGAAAATGTCGATAAGACCCGAAAATATCTGAATCTGGCTCGCTTCTCTGTGGAATTACAAAATCCTCCGGTTAAACTTGACTTCATGGACTGAAAAGGACGTGTCCATCAGGCCCCGTGGCCTGGCTCCGGAGGACTGACCGGCCGGGGGCCGTTTCACCAATTTCTTTCCATTATCCTTGAGCTTTTCTTCACCCTTTGGCTCCAACAGAGACGTCCATCTGAACGCAAGGTCTTTGCGGTCGTCGTGACTCGTGATCCGCGGCAGCATGAGCCCCAACCAAATCATTGTGGTGTTATGCCAGAAACTCACCCCGAACTTCCTAAATTTTCCCCGCAAGCCGGCCTCTTTAACACCAGATTGAGGCACAACCATGCAGGTTTGTGCCCAAAAGCACCCCGCAATGGATCGTTGGTGGAGAGGATCTATGGACATGAGTTCCTCTCGCGTCGGATCAAACTTGGCAACCTCCGGGCAACAGGTAATAAACTCATCCGGTCCCTTGAGTGGCATGCCATGCAATGGCTTACCAGTATCAAGCCAAGACACCACTGTGAGCAGCTGTTCCATGTCCACCGACTCCGTCCAGCCAGGAGCAAAGGGGGCCCAGAAGCCTATCAAGTTGCCTTCTTGCAGATAGTTGAACGTATGCGGGCACCAATTTTTTCCGACAGTGAGAGAAGGATCAGATTTTACTATCCCTTTCTCGCAGATGATCCGCCGCAGTGTCGAGAACATGTAAGGCTTCAGGAAAGCTAGTGTCAGTCGCTGCTCTTCTATCCAAGAGAGACCGTAGGTTTCGTCCTTGCAATGGCCGATCTGAGTGCCGTGAGGTCGAGTCCCAT
Source organism: Penicillium cf. griseofulvum (assembly GCA_028974015.1). NCBI lineage: Eukaryota > Fungi > Ascomycota > Eurotiomycetes > Eurotiales > Aspergillaceae > Penicillium > Penicillium cf. griseofulvum. The sequence goes on from JAPQKP010000002.1 coordinate 4,844,805, forward strand.
CTCTTGGCCATGGTCTCTTGCGATGCGTGAGACGCTTGATATTTGACGAGAAGCAAAGGTGTACGCAGCTGTGAAAGAAGGCATGTGCATCCCTACGAATCCGAGTTGAGAGGCTGAGCAAACGGCGGAGAATCTGCGGGGGAGTTGATGGTGGCAGGGGAATATCTCCGACCCAGTTTCCCTCAAACCAGAGTTTCATTGAACAGAACGTTGAAAGGTTGACAGTGTAGAAAGTCTCGTCCTGAAAAACATTTGGTAACGGATTTCCATCCGAAGGAACGAATTCTCCTGTAGCTGCGAACTCTTCTTTCCACCAAAGATACACCAATGTTCTGAAAAAGACCTGGATATCACGAGTGTGACCCCAATCGTAACCATCCCGATCCTGCCAGCGTTCCATAAGTCTTTCCACGACCTTTGGGAAGAATCCAGCCGTGTGATTCAAGTAGTCTGTCACGGCTGGGGAGGCTCGGTACAAATGATGTAACGTGGGTAGATCATGCAATTTTAGAATAAGATATTCGATGGCGAACCACGGAAGAAGTCTGAATGGGTCCCTGTCAATTTTCTTGGGGGGAGTCGGCAGCTTTGGAACTAAGGCAAGGGAAGGTGGATCGTTATCACATTGATGTTCCTGCGTGGCGGATATCGAGGTACGTTCCATTGCATCAGAGAGCGCAGCGAGACCGTCCTGGAGAGGTGACGACATGATCGTCTGGTGAGTGAAGAAGGATTGAGTCCTTGAGCAAGTTTATACCCTGTCAATGCGTAGATGTGGAAATTCTGAAGAGGCCCGCTAGGGTATAGACTATGAAAGAACAAAGACCTTAAGAGAAGTAGTAAAAGAGAAGGCTAGCGAAGGAGAAGCGTGGTAAAGGAAGAGACTAGTGAGGGAGGGGAAAGTGTGTCGTTGTAGATTGCTGTTAAGTGAGAGATGGTGGTGGTTGGGAAACTGTTGATGATGCCAGTAATGGCAAAAGAAAGAAAAAGGATGGAGTCCTTGCGAATGGGTAGATGCTGAAACTCTGGAGAGGCCCGCTAGGGTATGGACTGTGAAAGAACAGATAGTTTAGTGAAGTAGTGAAAGAGAAGACTGGCGAAGGAGAGAAGTGGTGAAGGAGAGAAGTGTATGGTAGTCGATTGCTCTTAAACAAGAATGGTTGATGGTGGTATTTACGAGCAGTGTAGATGGCTTCCTTGAGGAAGGCATCGATTGCCTCTTGATCTTTTTGACATTCTAGCAAGTATCGCCTGAGCGACTATCAATCTTCGAATTCTGGTGTTCAAACTATCCTCTACGGTGATATCCAATGGCTGCATTGGGGCAAGGTTGGGCAAAGGGCCAAACCAAAAGTCTTGGATTAAAAATGAGAGATGAAGAAGAAAAGTTTCTGCTATTCAATCTATGGAGAGCAGGGTAGTTATACCCTGCCATTTAGTGAATTGCTCAGTCTGCCAGCAAACAATGAGAGACGAGATAGTCCAACAAAAGGGCAGGTTTGTCTAGATGAACCCACCAGTAAAGAGCCCTCTTGATGTAGTGCTGCCACCTACATTGCACATAGGCTCGGTCCCCTGTAGACATAAGATATGAGTGTGGATGCCAGTCAGATGGTTATACTGCGAGTAGACAGGTAGCCCTTCACCCTCTTGAGTCCACCCTGTTGTCTCTCTAGGATATCGCTCCCGCGAGAGTCATATATTGAGCTTTGCACTAGGAATACTGCTGCTTTAGGCGACTTGGCCCTATCATCCTGTTGAGTGCATGTGTACTTTGGGCGCTATGTCTACGGACGATCTATGCCACGGATATAATTCTTATTTGCGTTTAATTACCATGCAAAGCAATAATTCCCCTCACTAATGATGCGAGAACATTGGTCTAAACTTGCTCGGTTTCAGTATAGAGATTCTTGATCCTAAACCCTATCACCGTTTTCCGCCGTCTATCTAGCTATCGGACTAAGATGGGGACTAAACAACAGATTTAAAATAACATCTGAACAGATATCACAAGGCCAAAGAAACCGCGTGTAATGGTAGGGACTACAACCCAATCAGAACCAGTTCCGGAGTGGCATCGATCGCCGTACATGTCCTTCTCATAACGTGTACAGCTTACTCTTGGTAAAAGAGTTGCTCGGTGATTTGTGGGGAAAAGATACGATGAGGTAGGGATATTACAAATACACTATCTCAAGGCCGGAGGTCCAAGGTGGGGTGTTTATTGGTTATATCACCCGAAGGCTCAAAATAAGGCATTTTTATTGGATAACAGAGCCGAATATTGTAAGATTTATTTCAGCATTACGAAAATTACCAGATCTATGAAATGAAGCATTCTCTATAGAAAGAGGTTTCTCTATTCTTTTCTATTACGATTGATTTTTCTTCGATATTACTTAAAATAGGACACGATTTAGATGCACTAGAGTAAACAAGAACACACAGGAGAAGCAAGGGAAAGAGAAACAAAGACTCCTCTCCAGAGCTAAGGATGACATCAACTCCGCAGATCCCCGCTTTAATCATAGAGCTTCCCTTCTGAGAGCTCAGTTTACCATTGACATTACTCGGTGCTTCTCGGTCATAAAGAGCAAATCACCAGCCATTCCACACATCCCCACTATTAAACTGCTTTAAAGGCATCTCTCTCCCCCGCGCACTTTTTTGTATTATCTCCCCCTCGCCTTAATTTCTCACAATGGACCGCATCATCCGCCCTGTCGCCCGCCAATTATTAAGACCTCGAACAAGATACCCCTTTTCGATTCCCCCGACAGCTCAAGTACAGAGACTATACAGCGTGAAACACAGCGCACCACAGGTAAGATCCGCAGTCGAGTGTGATTTTCTAGTTTTGACTGACCAGTTACAGTTGAAAGACCAGTCGTTGTTCATTGAGAAGGCATACATTAATGGCGAGTGGGTCGATGCGAAGTCCGGCAAGACTTTCGAAGTCCACGGTAAATACCAAATTGAATTTTATGGTTCAGAGGGGTTGCTGATTTCTTTTGTCTCGTTCAGACCCGGCCACTGGCAAATTGATCGGAACTTGCCCCGAGCTCGATACATCCGATGTTGAGAAGGCGATTCAGGCCGCCTCAGAAGCCTTCCCCACATTCCGCAGAACACTAGGCCGCGAGCGCGCGCGCATGCTGCGCCGGTGGTACGATTTAATGATAGAGAACGCGGATGATCTAGCTAAGCTGATTACATGGGAGAATGGAAAGCCCTTTGCGGACGCGAAGGGCGAGGTCAATTATGCTGCCAGCTTCTTCGAGTGGTTTAGTGAGGAGGCACCCCGCACATACGGCGACACAATCCCCGCTAGCGTTCCCGGAAACCGGGTTATGACTCTTAAGGAGCCCGTTGGTGTATGTGGTTTGATTACACCATGGAACTTCCCCGCGGCGATGATTACACGGAAGATTGGCCCTGCCCTGGCGGCAGGCTGCACAGTCGTGGCCAAGTCTCCCCAGGAGACACCTTTCACCGCGAATGCAATTGCTGAGCTTGCGCGCCGGGCTGGTATCCCCAAAGGCGTTGTCAACGTTGTCACCTCCTCGAAGAACACCCCTGCAGTGGGCGAGCTGATTACCACCCACCCTGAGGTGCGTAAGGTGTCCTTCACCGGCTCGACCAACGTCGGCCGCATCCTTATGAGGCAGTCAGCATCGACACTCAAGAAGGTCTCCTGGGAGCTCGGCGGTAATGCGCCATTCATTGTGTTCGATGATGTCGAGGATCTCGATGCTGCCGTGACCGGCGCCATTAATTCTAAGTTCCGCAGCTCTGGTCAGACTTGCGTGTGCGCCAACCGGATCTACGTCCAAGACGGCGTGTATGAGGAGTTTGCCAAGCGATTCGTCCAGAAGGTCAAGGATTTCAAGCTTGGTGGTGGTTTCGAGGCCGGCATCACGCACGGACCTGTCATTCACGAGCGTGCTGCCAACAAGGCCCACGAGCATGTGCAGGATGCTACTTCCAAGGGCGCCGAGATTGTCATTGGTGGGCAGCGGGCTACTGCGCTTGGGCCTAACTTCTACCACCCCACTGTTCTTACTGGTATGAGCAAGGATATGCTTCTCGCTTCCGAGGAGACTTTCGGCCCTGTGGCTGGTCTTTTCCGCTTCAAGACCGAGAAGGAAGTTGTTGACCTGGCTAACCATGCCGAGGTCGGTCTTGCTGGTTACTTTTTCAGTGGTAATGTTCGCCGCATCTTCCGTGTTGCTGAGGCCCTGGAGGTCGGTATGGTTGGTGTCAACACTGGTTTGATTAGTGATGTTGCCTCTCCGTAAGTTTACATCCCCCTACATTCGTATACCAAGCTCTAACCTCTATACAGATTCGGTGGTGTCAAGCAGAGTGGCTTCGGTCGTGAGGGCAGCAAGTATGGTATTGATGAGTTCATGACCATTAAGAGTGTAACTTTCGGTGGCATGGGTGCATCTCTGCAGGAGTAAAAAATTAAACAATGATCTACAAGCAAACTATATAGATCTCTTTTGTTAAGATAAAAGCCTATCTCGCATTTATATGGACCCTTCTCTACACCATCCATGTCTACTGTTGAATCTTATGCGCCGTAATAGTTGCTTTTTACACCTTCTCATATCGATAATTCCCATAGGGAATCAAATAATCTTCTGCTCCTCGATTCCTCACATATAGTAGGACGATCACCTGACCGCGTTCGATACAATGTTGGCAGAAATGTCCACTGCCTCACCGCCCTCTATATCCCTTCTCCTACAGCTAGCTAATCGGCATCTCGATCATCAGAAAGAAAAACTTCATGACCCGTGCAATTTCTTGTTTCATACATAAGGCGGTGGCTTAGTTTGGTTCAATGCGTCCCTCACACAGTTTCCTCGCCGCAGTGTCGCGCAGCCAACCCTCCAAGCTGAAGAAGCCTTCCATCAGTCTAGACCATGTAAGGAACCCATGCTTGGATTGAAGTATATGTACTAATTGAACTATCAGTTCATTCAAAGACAGCGGGTGTTGTCATTATGGCGGGAAATCGTGCGAGCATTAATAAGTGCGCTTATCATCCTACATAATTTCGATGTATGACAAACTAACAAACATGATCAGAGATTCCTCCTTCATCGACACGGACGGAGCTGCACAGATATGCACGTGATGAGTTCGAGCGCCATCGTGAGGTATCGGATGTGGTAGGTTGATGTTCTGGGTTCTATGATTGGATATTCGGGAATAGTGGACTGACATTTTTCTTACTCTGCAGCAACACATCAGATATTTGCTTTCGGTATGGAGATTTGCGTGTGTTACGATTTCAAATGGATTACTAATGAGCTCAAAGACAGGCAAATCAGAATTCGAGACGATGAAACGCTATATCGATGAACAGATCGCTGGTTGATCTGTGTTGGGTAGGCAATGTAAATATATTCTCTTACGAAATTTAAAGGTTTCAAGAAAAGCATCCATGGATCATGTAATGTTGAGCTAAGGGTGCTGTTGAAGTTGATATTGGAGGGTTTGGCTTCTATATTGGCACTATAATAGGTGTCTTCCAATGTTTCTATTGGACGAGAGCTTTGGGTTGCAGATCAGGTTCCAACTTGGTACATTTCTTGCCCAATGAGCAGGCAAAGAAAGCGAGAATCCCAGACCAGAAGCTTCCCGTTCTCCAAGAATTAAGGAGGGGGTGCCAAGTTTCTCAGTGAGGGGAAATCCTGGTCTCTCCACATCAAGACATACCACCTACAGACGAGTCTCTCCACATCCGTCGCAGTCAACTGAAGTTTCCAATTCCCAAGATGTATTTTGAGTCTCTTATTTACAAATGATCTACACAGAAGGTAAATATATGATGTCAGACTCGAGATCTTTAATTTTTAGTTCAATCTTTAATCTACTTATTGAATTGCCACCTCTCCACATCCTTCCCATAAAACCAGAGACAGATAAAAACCGGAAACGGAAGGTTGCAGCTGTTTGGAGAAGCTTGATTTTATTCCCATCCTGTCCGGATCCTTGGAGTGGTACGTCATTGATTTTGTCCAGACTCTTTTATAGTCGAAGGTTTCATATACCAGTCACTTTTTTTCTGCGAAAAACATACAAGGAAAAAAACTTCTATGTTCCAAATTACTCCCCTCTTTATAACGGCGAATACTATAGGTATTAAAAAAACAAAATGAAATCCGTATCACCCTCCTCTTCCTCCGTCAGCCCCGGACGGGCTAAGCACCTCGAACGCAACCGCGTCGCCGCCAACAAATGCCGCGAAAGAAAGAAGCGAGAACACAAGCAAATCGAACGTCGCCTCAGCGACGAAACCGAAAAGAAAGATATCCTCCTAGCACAATTGAACAGTCTGCGAGAAGAAGTCTGGAATTTGAAAAACCTCATTTTCCAGCACGCCGACTGCCAAGACCACCAAATCAACCACCAGCTCGCCAAGATGACCGAGACCGTTCTGCATAGTAATCCCAACATGGATGCCAATTCTGGCCTACCTACGAGCTCATCGCCAACCTTTTCGACTGGGACGTGGTCCGATGAGTCGGTCGCAGGCGATGCCAACCCTTCCGGATCGGGCGCATACGACTCCAACACATACGATCGGACCGATTGGACTGTGTTGCCTGCGATCGCGAACGATTTTCCACCTTACGAGTCGAATGTGTTTACGGACTTGTTTGAAAACTTCATCGAGGCGGAGAATGTGTATACCTAACTGACCTGAAGGTTGTTTTAGCGGGCGTTTGTATATTAATCTCAAAATTCAGAGTTACGAATCAACGAATATACGAACAATATAATTGAAAATTCCCCTTGAAAATATATCACAGTAAAAAAAAAGGAAATAGAAAGTGCAAGAGGGTTCTCCAAGATTGGAATTATGTGGGGAGATCCACAAAGCCTCTGATGTCATCATCATCGTGAACTGGTATATATTTCTTCGTCTATACTCGTTTGGACTTTTATCTCACTAATGTACGTATTATAGCATATTTACTTCATCCTACGATGATGGCCTCTTTACCTACACCACCCTACGGGGAACAAATGGCAACCTTCTCCCAGAAATCAGTAATGGGTACAATATTTGAGACAACTGAACGGTTAGAAAACTAAAAGCCAGTAATACCCTATCTTATATGCTAAAATTATAACAGCTATACGGATTGGAAACCTCTCGGTCTTGGAGTATCCGGGCTTGTCTGGTATTATCTCATGTGGAGCAGACCATCAGCCGAAACTAACAGTTCTAATAGCTCGGCAAGGGATCAGCTCGCTCATCGCACTGTCGCCGTAAAGAAACTCGCAGAACCTTTCAAGACACCAGCTATTGCAAGACACATGTTTCGAGAAATGAAATTACTAAGACAGTTGCGACATGAAAATGTGAGAATCCCAGTGACTAGTATGAAACAACTATCTAATTGATAGCCAGATCATCAACCTGACTGATATCTTCATTTCTCCCTCTGAAGATATGTACGAAAAGTTTCCGCTCTCTTGACATGGAAACAACTAATATCTCCAGATATATTGTGACCGAACTTATGGCAACCGACCTTAGTACCATTCTCAAGGCGAAAAAGGTCGAAGACCAATTCGTCCAATACTTCATGTATCAAATAATGGTGGGTGCCAACTAAAACCCTTCAGCAAGCACGATTTTCTGACCATCACTTCCAGCGTGGCTTAAAATATCTCCACTCAGCCGGTGTCATCCATCGAGATCTAAAGCCAAGCAACATTCTAGTCAACGAGAATTGCGACTTGAAAATATGTGACTTTGGCCTAGCCCGCATCCAAGAATCCCACATGACCGGCTATGTCTCGACGAGATACTACCGTGCCCCAGAGATCATGCTCACATGGCGAAAGTATACCGAAAAAGTCGATATGTGGAGTGCCGGGTGCATCTTCGCGGAATTGTTTCTCGGAGAGCCTTTATTCCCGGGAACGAACCATATCAACCAGTTCTACGTTATCACCGAACTACTCGGTAATCCCCCCAAAGAAGTGGTCAACAATATCACAAGTGAGAATGTGAGTAGTCGAAACCATATTGAAATGGAAAAGGGTTACAAACAGCTTCTCTTTCTACAGACATTGAACTTTATCAACTCACTCCCAAAGCGAGAACGCAAGCCAATATCACAGGTCATCCCCAAAGCCAGCGCAGATGGTACGTTTCCAAGCTGATACTTAAATAAAAAAATATTAACCAAATCAGCCGCTGCATTGATCCATAAAATGCTGGAATTCGACCCCCAAGTACGAATCTCTGCAAGAGAAGCTCTCTCATCCCCATATCTCGCCCCATACCACGATCCAAACGATGAACCAATCGCTGCCGAACCATTCGACTGGACTTTCCTAGAAGCAAATCTCCCAGCTGATATCTGGAAAACCATCATGTTAGTCCTAAATGCACAAGTGACACATCCCCGGATAGTCCTCTGACTATGTAATAGGTACGGCGAGGTAATGGCATTCCACTCAGAAATGAATCAGACAGGCCAGAGCGGGCCGATGAAATCAATACAACAGGTGGACGGCATGGACATCGGTTGAACGACAATGTATATATATATATCTTTCGGATATTTCGGGTATTTTATGTTTATAGTAGCTTTTGTTGATTAGACGACTGATGCCATTTTAATGTTAGAGTGAACTAATTAAAGATTTCAATTTTAATTTGATACTATTGCTTTTGGTGCCATAAATTGGGCTGACCGTCGGGAAAAGAAAGAGAGTCAGAACAGAATATCGTATTAACATTAGGTCGATACATGACCAGACCATTTCTGGCATTATCAAGAAATCCTTGCATATAAACAGCGGCATGTGTTCATCAAAAGTAGGGTATCGCTTTCATCTAGGAAACTGAACCACATGCGTATCATAGCTTGCAAATCCTGCAAGTGTCGTTGGTATAAAAACATATCCTCAGATATGGATATGGACACACCACATCTAGACAGCGTCGGTAGTGGCGGTAGTGGTATTGCCGTTGTTGACGCCAGCAGCAGCCATCTCCGGGGAAGACTCGTCGCGGTGATTCTTCGCGTTGCGACGAGAGTTCTTCACGTCTATGATGGCAAAGGCATTTGTGACGACGAAAGTAGCCCTGTTCAGAACAATAGGTTAGATGATGTATGTGTGTATTAACCCTTGGGCGTCTAGTTACCATTGGATAGCCCCGATGACAATCAAAGCCTGGAGGGCGTGGCAGCTGGAATAGTGACATGCATAAGGCGAGGGGATCATGGCAGCCAAGGCGATCCAGCCGCTGAGCCAGAGGCCGCCGGTGAGCAGCTCGATGAGAGGAATGGCGACTTCGTGTGAGAAGCGAGGGTAGGCTACGGGTGCGAGGCCCAAGTAGGGGACTGCGATGGCTGTTGTCCAGCAGCCGTTGAAGAGCATGTAGTAGATGACATTTGAGTAGGACCATTCGTCGTATAGAGAGGCGATTTCTAGATGGTGTTAATATGGGTCTGATGAAGCTCATAGCGAAACGAACCATATGCAGTAAGACCAATCGTGGCTAGGGACAGGATGGCCTGCACGACTCGCAATGGGTAGATCCAGGAAAGCATCTTGAGTATGGAAGCAGTTCCTTTGTTGGGCAGAATATAGTGTCTTTTCGGTAGGCGTTTGGAGGAAAGGATTGGGAAACGAAGATCTACAGTCATATGGGAATGCCATGGGCCTTTATACTCTCGTGGGAGACGGCCCACAAGGCGACTAGCTTCACGTCATGGCATTGTGATTCGGGAAAGAATGTGCATTGGGGAAGATTTTCAGTCAAGCTGGAGGGGTGGAGACTCGGAGTAGGGATCAAAAAGTTTGACGCAGGATTCTGATAGACCCTGAGGCTTTCCAAATTAGGGTTTGGTGTCTGGTAGTTCAACTTCCCCGCCTTGATCATCTCCTTTGACCATGCGCCTGACCATATTGAGTCTTCAAGATGAAAAGAACCATGTATCCCGAATCCTCAAGGATTGGACAATGCCATTTCAAAATCACACTCATTTGACTGTACTCTGGTTCCGAAGAAGAGTATCATATGTTAGGTTGTCCGCACGGCGCTAGCCTTGTCGATCTCACATGAATGCCTCGGCCAAGCAAACGAATTCGGCCATGATGATCGAAAACCAACATGCTGCTTTTTCGGAAATGTTTCCAAGATTCTGCCAAGGACGTGGTTTACCTTATTGTGCTAGTGGCACCATTCAAGCTTGTTTGGCGTGGATCAATTAGGACATTTCAACCTCGGCACGTCGATCTTCAGACATCCCGTACACAGCACAACGCAGACACGACAACCCGATGAGCTCATCGTACTTCTGTCACTTTGCTTATGCATTCTAGAACAACAGCACAATTCATCAGGTGAAGGTCCACATACTAGAGAATTTCGATGCATATGTACAAAAAAGCAAAACAATCTCTCCTATCTTACACAGTGCACGTTATCAGTTCCGTGAAATAAGAGCCCTGACGGCATCCATAACCCCAATAGACTTTTCATCAGCGGGCTCAATCGAAGACCGTGCCGCTTCATTCTCCTTGCGCGGCGCTGGCTTATTTCCGACCTCCTTAGCCGCAGCTTCAATGGCAGCGTGTCGCTCCCTCCACTCGCGATCCTCCTTATCGCGAATCTCTAGTTCGCGCAACCATGCGTCGCGCTTTTCTTGCTTCTTCCGAAGTTCCACGGCCTGGTCGAATTCCCGGCGCTGCTGCCGCTCCGTCTTGAAGTACATTCCACCGGCGACTAGGGCGACTAGTGTGAAGGCTTGTGCGTAGATACGGGCTCGGAACATTCGGTTCATTTCAACTGAGTCACCGGATTTCATCGACCGGTAGGCGCGGTAGAGGGCATAACATGTTGCGGCGCACCCTGCGGTATTGTGTATTAGTTTTAATGTTCGGAAGGAAATGCCGAGGGGAAGGTGAGGCCATGTGCTAGAGGGATTCCGTACCAAGTGGAACGAGCGGCTCTTCCTTGAGGCGTCGTGTAAACTTTTGAGTGCCGGTCTCTTCTGTAAATTGACTATTCGAAGCCGAGTGTTAGCAGACGGACCCTCCCTTGGCTTTCTCTGCGGTATTGTTGCGTGCCGCTTGTGGGGGACGCGGATAATATGTGAAACATACGGGTTGCCCTCAAAAGACGAAGGTACGGGTTCCTTGCTCATCGTGAAGTTGGTTGGGTTGGGTATCTTTTGAGTCGTGCGGAGTTGAATTGCGTCCACGGAGCGCGGAGTTTTCGGTCCGGGGATATTCGGTCGGCCCTTATAGATGGGGGCTTTGGTTGCAAAGATTAGATGGAGGACGCGATAAGTTGGAAGTTGTTGAGGTTGGAATAGACTTCTCGATATGTGGCAGGGTCTGTGGTATGACGCCAGCCTTGGGAAGTTTTTCAAACATATCGGGTTATGTAACTATCTGGCCAGCCCTGGAGGCTCTCCATACTACAACATCTGTCTTAAAATGAGGATATTGGTCTTTGTATTTTGTTTAAATGGCTCTATTGATAAATGATACTCTTATCTTATTACTGGTCTAAAATACAAATCAGCAAAGATAAACAAGTTATTGTTCAATTATCACCTCATTGCTGACCGCTATCTACCTGAACACCATGCCTGTACCTGTCCAGAGCTGCCCCTCCAACATTCAATTATCCAGTCTAAGGGACACGTAATTCCAAATTGTCTGAAAAATCAACGATTAATCGCTTTGGTCTTTACTTTCATCCCTTCAAACACGCCTAAATCAACCTTTATTTAGGGCTCGCAGAGTTGATGACATAAGAGCCTCCGATCACCGGTCCCGCCTTCGCAAGAAAAAAGAGTCAGAGAGTTTAGAATTTGCCAGCTTCCAAATTCTTTCTCATTGGGATTGATTGTCTCCATCTGGCAGAAATCATCTCAAAGTCATTATGTCTGACGAAGCCCCTAATGGCGTCGCGACGCCCGTCACTCCTACTCCCAAGATGAGCGGGCTTGCGTTGACCGAGTATACCGCCGCTCCGACGCCGCCCTCTGAACGCGAGCACAGGACCCCCGGATTGCCCCCCAATTGGGGCATTCCTGAAGCCTTCCTGCTTCCCAATGGCTACCCAGATGTAATTGAAGCTTTGCAATTCATACTGGATCTTCCAATTCTAACGTTTGCCCCGCAAATCTAGTATCTCCGGTTGATTTTGACGTCACGAGTCTACGATGTCATTGAAGAAAGCCCTCTTACCCATGCTGTCAACCTGAGCAACCGGCTAGAATGCCGAGTGCTTCTCAAGCGCGAGGATCTGCTTCCGGTGTTCAGCTTCAAGCTCCGTGGCGCATACAACAAGATGGCTCATCTGAACAATGAGCAACGCTGGAAGGGTGTTATTGCCTGCTCTGCTGGTGAGTCTATAGCAGGGAGATAATACAACTAGAAGTGCTTCTTACTCATTCTGTATAGGAAATCATGCTCAAGGTGTGGCATATTCTGCCCGCAAGCTGAAAATCCCCGCTACCATCGTCATGCCTTCTGGCACCCCCGCCATTAAACACCTGAATGTTGCTCGTTTGGGAGGAAGTGTCGTTCTTCACGGAATGGACTTTGATGCTGCCAAAGATGAGGCTCACCGATTGGAGAAGCAGCATGATCTGACAAATATCCCGCCGTTCGACGACCCTTATGTCATTGCTGGCCAAGGTACCATCGGTATGGAGCTTCTGCGCCAGGCAAACTTGGACAAGCTCGAAGCAGTCTTCTGTGCTGTTGGTGGAGGTGGACTGATTTCCGGCATTGGAGTTTACCTCAAGCGCATCGCACCCCAGGTGAAGGTCATCGGTGTCGAGGCTTACGATGCCAACGCCATGGTCCAGTCCCTCAATGCGGGTAACCGCGTCTTCCTCAAGGAGGTTGGCCTCTTTGCGGACGGTGCTGCAGTCAAGTCTGTTGGAGAGGAAACTTGGCGTCTTTGCCGCGAGGTCATCGACGAAGTCATCCAGGTATCCACCGACGAGACCTGCGCGGCCATCAAGGACGCCTTCGAGGATACCCGGTCCATCGTCGAGCCCGCTGGCGCTCTCGCTCTTGCCGGTCTCAAGAAGTACATTGCCAAAAACCCCAGCCCTGACCCCAATCGCGAGCTTATTGCCATTGCCTCCGGCGCCAATATGGACTTCGACCGTCTGCGATTTGTTGCTGAGCGCGCTGCCCTTGGCGAGAAGAAGGAAGCACTCCTTAGCGTGAAGATCCCCGAGAAGCCCGGTGCGTTCGCCAAGCTTGTTGAAATCGTCCTGCCCCACGCCGTTACTGCATTCAACTACCGCTATGCCCGCGAAGAGTCGGCCGATGTGCTGATGGGTATCTCACTATCTGCCTCTACTGGCCGCGAAGACCTGGCCAAGATCATGGGAGAGTTGGAGAAGGGTGGCATGAGCTGCCGGGACTTGAGTGATGACGAACTTGCCAAGCGTCATCTACGTTTCCTCGTCGGAGGCCGTTGCGAGGTCGCTGATGAGCGCATCTTCATGTTCGAGTTCCCCGAGCGTCCAGGTGCTCTCGCCAAGTTCCTCACCACACTCCGCCCTGAACAGAATATCTCTCTGTTCCACTACCGCAATTACGGCGGTGATGTGGGTAAGGTTTTGGCTGGAATTCAGTGCCCGTCGCCCGAGAAGGAGGACTTGGAGGCTTTCCTTCAGGATTTGGGCTATCCGTTCAGTGAGCACACTGACTCACCCACTTACAAGACCTTCTTGCGTTCTGAATAAAGATCTTCTTCAAATCGCATAAGAACAGAAGGTGGGTAACGAGAAGATGCATTGTTCATAGCTTGTTATGGTTTAAGCGGTTTAAGGTCCAGGCCTGTTTTGTCTCTTTGTTTGGCGTTTGGTTTAGTTCGATAGACCCTCTGTATCACAGGTCACATAGTTTACTTCTAGGATTTCTCACTACATACTTGCATAAGTACAAATGTCCTCAAATGTCCTTTTTCTCACTGTTAAGCATTCATGACGGCAATTCTATCCCGCAGATCAGGTTTTCACTTCAGCCCAGCAGATATATTCCAGCTAGCTGGCCTGAATTGCTTCAATAAATAAAAATAAAACTAACTCTTCTACCCAGTCACTAAATAAATGCACACTTTCCCATCGTCTTTCTGTTTTCCTTGCCGGTCCTTATACTTGTAGTGCAAACCCGACCAATCACAGTGGCCAATCCCTCGGCCGACCGGCGATACAGAAGCTCCGGCCAACATTTGCGATCGCATCACGAGAGAACCTTTGGAGCCGAACATCAACCTCGCACCGCACCCCGATACCTCTTGTTATTCATAAGGTGATACTTGAGGCGCAGCCTCCAATTGATCACATTCCGTGGAGATAGACCGAAATCGAAACCCGCCGCCATGTTCTCCCTCCGCGCCGTATTCGGTGCCTCCTCCGGGGCCCTCCGCCAATTCCTCCCCTCCGTGACCACTCGGACTGCCTCATTACGGCCTTTCTCACACATGGTCAGCAACAGCCTGACGAGGCTGCGTGGGCAAGCTAAGTCCGGCAATTCTGTTGCCGTGGCGAATGCATCTGCTAGACAGGTGGAGCAGGTTCGGGGAATGAAGACTCGTTCTTCTGTCAAGAGACTGTGTGATGGCTGCAAGGTATGATTGAATACATTTATATTTGAATGATTCGGAAATCGTGCTTTAACTAGTGCTGACTTTGCTGAACAGCCCGTTCACCGGAAAGGTCGTGTCTACATCATCTGGTGAGTTGTGATTACCCTGTGCCATTGAAGGCTATACTTGAAGTCGCTCGATTTTAATATTTGTTTTCTTGGTATTTTAGTTCGAAGAACCCCAAGCACAAGCAACGGCAGGGGAAATAGAGTTGTCGCTTTCCATTATTTTCTCCGGTAGCGTCTATCGCTTTGTCCTTCCACGGCAGCCTTTACTCGAGCAATCTGAGATATTGGCAATCTTTCTAGGCATACAAATATGCTGTCCATAACCAGGTCGTCTTAAGACCCTTGGATACACGGCTTATCGTCGCGGGGACTCGGATTGGCAGCATACTTTTGCATTCTTGTTTCAAAACTACACAGTGGTTGGATACCACGGCGCTTGTGTCTTTTTCCTGTATATTAGTGCAATGAAGTTTATTGGGTCTTCATGTTTCAATTCAACTCATCTTGATCTTCAGTCTTATCTTTCTTGGATAGCCAACATCTATGGATATATGCGCAATATACTCCAACAAACGGCTTGTCACCGTACTCGAGCCTTTCAAAGAACCAAGATATCATCATTTTCAATGTTGATACCTCATTTTATGGTTATACGTCCGCCCAATGGTAATCTACCGGATCTGATGGGCCGATGTAAATAATCACGTGATGCGTTCCTGGCTTCCCCGAACTTTTTTTTCGGGGAGCCAACTAAACATTCAATTCGCGTTGATCATATCAATTCTGGTGTGGTTGGATCATCACGATGCGGTCTCCTTCTCTTATGCGGTTACAAACCCGCGCGGTGTCTGGTTTGACCAGATCAGCTCGTTTCCAGCCCCAGACTCTTCTGCGCCAGCGATGCGCTTCCACGGCCGCTTTCCGGTCCGCCGCTGTTGCGCCGGCTTATCAGTCGAAGCTGGGACAATGGGACCAGCGCAGAAATGCCTCTGAGGTTGCCTCTGCGGTGTAAGTATACTCGTGGAAGTGATCTCTGCCTTTTACTCTTTTTAATGTTTGTTGTTAGTCTCGAGGCTGCTAAGGCCAACCCGGACGCTCTATCCCAATCCGCCATTATCGACAGTCTCGATCCGGTCGAAGCCGCTCGTCTTGACAAGTGTCGTAACATTGGTATTGCGGTACATATTATCCCAATTGCTTCATGTCTTCGTTTCGTTCTTGTCTAATGAAGTTCTCCCTCCACAGGCCCATATCGACAGCGGTAAAACCACCTGTACCGAGCGAGTTCTTTTCTACACTGGTCGTATCAAGGCTATCCACGAGGTCCGCGGGCGTGACAGCGTCGGCGCCAAGATGGACTCCATGGACTTGGAACGTGAGAAGGGTATTACCATTCAGTCCGCGGCCACTTTCTGTGACTGGGTTAAGAAGGATAAGCAGGGTGTTGACCAAAAGTACCACCTCAACTTGATTGATACTCCCGGTCACATTGATTTCACCATTGAGGTCGAGAGAGCGCTGCGCGTTCTTGATGGCGCTGTCATGATTCTGTGTGCTGTCTCGGGTGTCCAGTCCCAAACGATTACCGTCGATCGCCAAATGCGCCGCTACAACGTTCCTCGTATCTCGTTTGTGAACAAGATGGACCGTATGGGTGCTAACCCCTTCAAGGCAGTTGACCAGATCAACACTAAGCTAAAGATCCCTGCCGCTGCTGTTCAGGTCCCCATCGGCGCCGAGGACGAGTTCGAGGGTGTCGTTGATTTGATCCGCATGAAGGCTCTCTACAACGTTGGCGCGAGTGGCGAGGAGATCGTGGAGAAGGATGAAATTCCCGAGAAGGTCAAGGCCATTGCCGAGGAGCGCCGCACCATGCTCATCGAGACTCTTGCCGATGTCGATGACGAGATCGCAGAGATGTTTTTGGAGGAGATCACACCCAGCGAGGATCAGATCCGAGCCGCCATCCGCCGGGCTACTATTTCCTTGAAGTTTACCCCTGTCTTCATGGGATCTGCTCTGGCTAACAAGTCAGTTCAGCCCATGCTGGACGGTGTTATTGACTTCCTTCCCAACCCTTCTGAGGTTGAGAACCTCGCTCTTGACCAGAAGCGCGAAGAAGCGCCTGTCAAGCTTGTCCCCTATAACTCTCTTCCATTTGTCGGTCTGGCTTTCAAGCTGGAAGAGAGCAACTTCGGTCAATTGACCTACATCCGCGTCTACCAGGGTACTCTCCGCAAGGGCTCCAACGTCTTCAACGCTCGCAACAACAAGAAGGTCAAGGTTCCCCGTATTGTCCGTATGCACTCCAACGACATGGAGGAAGTCACCGAGATTGGCTCTGGTGAGATCTGTGCCGTGTTCGGTATTGAGTGTGCATCTGGCGACACCTTCACGGATGGAACTCTCGGCTACAGCATGTCATCCATGTTCGTTCCCGAGCCCGTTATCTCGCTCTCTATTAAGCCCAAGCAGAGCAAAGACGGTGCCAACTTCTCCAAGGCTATGGCCCGCTTCCAGAGAGAGGACCCGACCTTCCGAGTGAGCTACGACAGCGAGAGCGACCAGACCATTATCTCCGGAATGGGTGAACTCCACCTTGACATCTACGTGGAGCGTATGCGCCGTGAGTACCGGGTCGACTGTGAGACTGGTCAGCCCCAGGTCGCCTACCGTGAAACCATCGGAAACCGTGTTGAGTTCGACCACCTGCTCAAGAAGCAGTCCGGTGGACCTGGTGAATTCGCCCGTGTTATGGGATTCATGGAGCCCACCGGCGCCCTCGAGGAGAACAAATTCGAGCAGCAGGTTATTGGAGGCAGCATTTCGGAGAAGTTCCTATATGCTTGCGAGAAGGGTTTCAACCTCTCTTGTGAGAAGGGTCCTCTGATCGGCCACAAGGTTCTCGGCACTCGCATGGTCATCAACGACGGTGCCACCCACATGACTGATTCTTCCGAAATGTCCTTCAAGAACGCCACCCAACAGGCGTTCCGCAAGGCTTTCGCGGAAAGTCAGCCTTCCGTTCTGGAGCCTCTCATGAAGACGGTTGTGACCGCTCCGACTGAATTCCAGGGTGATGTTATCGGCCTGCTGAACAAGCGCGGCGCCACTATCAACGATACCGAGACCGGTGTTGACGAGTTCACTGTCTACGCTGACTGCAGTCTGAATGGCATGTTCGGCTTCAGCAGTAACCTGCGTGCCGCTACTCAGGGCAAGGGTGAATACACCATGGAGTTCAGCCACTACGAGAAGGCTCCTCCTCACATGCAGTATGTTTCAACCAGTACTTCCCTAAATACTTTGTCCATTACTAACTGTCTTCTCTTACAGGAAGGAACTCATTGCCAAGTACCTGAAGGCCCAGGCTGACAGACACAAGAAATAAACGATAAAATATGTAATAACACCCACCCACTCCGACTACTCTGGCAATCCAAGCCGGGCAGTGCCTGGCATTGGCTCTTGTTGGAACTAAGAAGCAGCATATTTTGGTTTCAATCCCTGCTGCTTCTTCCATCAAAACCCCCCTGTACTATTTACGCATGGCACTATATCACATTGTGACTTTCTGGGACCTGTATTTCAAGATGAAGATACTACTTTCTACTCTCCTACCTGAACAAATAGATTATTGTTTTATTATATTCATCTTTCTTTGGATTGTAATGACTCGTCGAGTATACATTCAGAACTCTAAGCCTAACCCTAGCGTATCAACTCAACATCTCCATTCAACCAGCGTGCTCTCCAGCCTTGCGCAAGTCTTCAACCCCCACCTTCCTCTTAAGTTTAGGATGGGGCGGTGGAGCATTATAATATAAATGACAAGGAATATAAGCGACGCCTGAAGGATGAACAGGAAGCGGGTTGACATAAACGGGAGGCGATGCGTTCAAGCCAGACGCCGCAGATAAACACAGGTCAGCCGTACCCTTCCTCTGTTCAATATTAGCATGTTTGCTTGGTATACAATCTGCCCATTTAGTCTTAGGCTTCTTTTCTGATTTAAATATCGACACACGCACAGATAAGTTTGGACTTGATGAGCTTGAAAGAGGTGAGGGGGGAAGGAGGGAGTTATGGGGGATAATCTTGTCAATTGGTAGGACTGAGAGAAGCTTCATGGGAATGGGAGGGAGGGGTTTATTCTGTAATCTGTTAGTCTTATTTATATCATCCTTCCAGTCGGTCCCAGACTCAGACAGAGGAATGTCCTCAGGGAAATCATTCTTATGGAGATTGAATCTCCGGAATGCCTGGATGATGGGAATATCTTCCTCACGCACACCGGTGAACAAAGTTTCCTCTGCATGTTGATCGTCTTCTATCTTTTCCATGAGGTCTTCAAGCTCCGGGTCGCTGAGGGCGCCGATGAAGAGGGGCCATCGCGCACCAGCGGGCGGTGGTGTAGGTATACAAGATGGAAGCTGCTTCGTAGCATTGGAGCATCCAGAAAAATCCTTTCACTGACCTGGTGGTTTCTGGTGAGCGTCTTCGGCATAGACGGCCACATTATCCCAGATTGGAGCGCCTGTTTCGTCTCGGATTTGATAGAATGCCAATATACGACGAGCGATGTGCAGCTGGCTTTGTCCGTCCCTCACCATCATGGTCAGTCGATAGTCCAGATGAAAGTCTTGTTCGTACAAGACAGTCACAAGGAAGGCACCGATCGCGTCGCCTGGAACCCGACCCTGAATCCATGTCCTCATGCATCTCCTCAGGTAATGGATGGCTTTGAGGTCCCAGGAAATGAGAAGGCGTCGTTGTTGGACGGCAAGTATGGTATCGGCCGGTCTGTCCTCCAAGAATGACTGGAAAAGAGATTGTAGTTGCCACCGGCTGGTGCTAGCTTCCTTGTAGGAGTGGCTTGGATGTGGGTTTGCTGGGCTGGAGGAGTCAGTGGGAATCTTGTTACCTGTTGGAGACATTTTTGGAGTGTAAGGTGAGTGATATATTGTGAAGTGGAATATACCTGAGGGAGGATTGTTTCTGCTGAAAAGAGATGTACTTCAAAATCTGTGACTGAATCACTGAATCCAATGGACTTCTCCAGGTATTTATGCTTGATCCTTCTTATATGGTGAACACTTCCATTGTTAAGTATAGGAGGAAGAGGACAAAACAAAGAGGTATGTTGGCATACTTTCAAGTTTATCAAAGAAGATATTGTTCAGAAATATCCTGCAAGAGTGACAACAAAGAGCGAAGAGCTTTGTTTTTTCAAGTCATTCATTGTCCGGTTGCTTGCAGAGGAATAGCATCATTTGACAGTTCGGTGTAGGGCAACCAGTGGACAAGTTCCAGCATCAAAAGAGGCAAATGCATATTGAAACGAAGACATGACAGAATTATGTACAAGAGAAGACAAAATATCATGGGAATCATTTGAAATGAAACGCTCCATTAAAATCATATATTAGAAAAAGACAGTCATAAGCAAGCTCACTGGAAGGGTATATTCATGCCAACATGGGTGATGGAGTTAAAAACTAGTGATGCAAAAAGTGTAGTCCTCAGAAAGGGTATTGGGCACGGAGAAAGAAAGAAGAAATGTCCAAATGCAGCCATCAAAGCCACAAGACCCATCGGACACCAGTGAAGGCACCCCGGAAGATACCACGCACAAGCTTGAAAGCCATGACAATCAGCCACACCCACCAAAGCATCGCAACAAGGGCCCATTCCAGAACCATGAACCCGGTGCGGCGAATCCACCGTAATCGACGGCGACGCTTGCGAAGGCCCCTGTCAAGCGCATCACTCAATTGTTTAACAGCGAGTGTGCTAGTGGTGTTGAGGTGGACACATAAGTCCTCGGCATCATTTGCCGTGGTTCGGACGCGGGGCGCCAGGGAATGGTTGACCAGATTTTCCAGGTTCGTCAGCTGGGAACGGAGAGGTGATGAGGTGGAGATAGAGAAATGATGCATGGATTGTTGGAACGAGTGTTGGGTGTGTTCGAAACGCCGGAGAAGGTTTTGAGCAGCGAGGTCGAATTCGCCGATCCGCGTTACTCGTGGAATAGATGCACCAGGTCCCATAGAGATTTGAAGCCAGTGGGGAACTGGCTCACGGGGGGTGTGGGCGCGGCGAGTAATCTCCCGGGCCTTAATCCCCGATGACAAGAGAAGAGCCCGTGTGCGCTCGACTTCTGGTTTCCCAGGTACACCCGTGTCAATCAAGGTGTGAATACTACGCCCAGATATACTCCAGGCACGACTAGAGTCTGAAAGCCCTGTGCGTCTTCCATCCGGGGAAAGCCCTGGTGATGCTCGAGCGTTGGCAAGCCCAGTGACAGGAGGCCGTGTTAAGCTGAAAGGGATCGAAGGGTCTTTCATCTCGTGGCGCTTTGTCCGTCCCGCGCGCACAGAAGGGTTGAAATCAAGCGTTTTGCTGCGTGGTAGCGAGAACTTCTTGAGAGAATCACGGGAACCATAATTTTGTGGAGAGGAAACTTGCTCGCTAGGACTGCCAAAATCAGTCACTTCTGACGCTTCACTCCGTTCATCTTGTCGGAGGGGTGATGTGAAGGTCGGCAGAGAGGGAATAAAGCTTCGGGATGAGTTCTTCTCGGAATTTCTGCGAGTCAATCGCGCAGGTTCATCTGTAAATGTTGGTAGGCGCCGTAAAAGGCCTTTAGAGCCAGACTTCCTGTCGCCTCTGGATTCTTCATCAGAATCGCTATCCTCTGATGCAAAAGTGGTGGCGGACGATGATTTCCGAGATTCAGGGTCTGCGTCCTTCTTCAGGATGAGATCTCCGACCTTGGAGACCTCATTCCCCACAATCTCTGCTATCCGACCTGGTCCCTTGAATATTCCCCGTAGCTTTGATTCGGGAAGATGGGGCCCTTTACGGGGCCGATGTCCATCTACTCGGTTTCCTTCAGGCGTACCTTGATCATCAGGATAGGCTGACGACACAACATCAGGAAGAGGACTTGGCTCGAGCTTGGAGGCACCCTCCGTCCGCTCGGGCGCCGTCACATTGCGTTGACGTAAAGCCTCGGGTTCCGGTAATTCATCTTCCCGCTCTCGCTCTCGTTCTGCCTGTTTGCTCTTGCTGCGCTCATGGCGTGAAACAATCTTATGACGGAGACCCTTCTTTGCCGGTGAGGGAGATCGACTTGAAGGGGGAGATAGATTTACTGCCATGCTCGGGAAGTAACCAACATGGGCGGGAGAGTTAGGCGCAGTGCTATCCATGCCTTCCAGAGACACCCGGGGATCATTTCGGTCATCAAGACTGCCTTCTGATGAGAAAGAGCCTTTTCGGTGCTTGCGGGCTTGCTTCGTGTTGACCGACAACGGCTCGGTTGGTTGTGGTGTCCTTCCCCGGTCAATGTCAGCGTTACTAACAGCCGGAGATTTGGCGCGGCGAGATCCTGAGTGAGCATGGTCGACTAATCTTTGGACATGGTCTCGGATATGCTCACGAGACATGCGGGGCTTTTCTTCGACCGGAGGGCGGGCATCTGAGCTTGAAGAACTCGAGACGCTGGCCGAACGCATTTTGACATTATCCCACCGTGATAGCTTTCGTTTGCTGGAAGCACTGCGGCTGTGTAAGCTATGCGAATGACTTCGGAATCTGTGCCTGTGTCGTCCGCGACCCACGCTCTTGAATTCATGCGCCAATACAGGGTGGGAACCGGAGAATGAAGTATGCGGCGATGATTGTGTCTCTCTAAGATCTCCCCCTTCGATCGAAAGGCGCTGCTGCTTATGCGGCATCCTGAGGTCATCGCTTGCGTCCATGATTACTAATTCTTTGGGGTCAGGGTAGATTTTATAGCCATCCTTGTCAACCACCTTCGTCTTGTTGGTACCATATTCCAGCCAGGCGGCATCGGCCAAAAGCTCTGCTGGCGAGATCTTCCAATCAATACGTGGCCGACGGGCCTTCATGCTGCTGGTTCGGCTGACTCGCCGCAAGCTCGATCCCGGAGAGATAGGCATCATATCCATATCATCGTGTTCCCCAATGGATATATGGTGGTGCCCTTGTTGGAACGGTGGGAGCTTTAAGCAATCTAGTTGGCCGTATTCTCTTTGGCTGTACTTCTGCTCGACGTCATCGATCCATTGATGGACTCTTTCAACGTCGTGCCATCCTTCTGCATCTGCGTCTATGGAGCATTTCTCGCGATACCTGACCTTTCGGTTGCGAATCATTTGAAGCGGGTTATAGCAACGGTGGGATTTCTGTGGTTTAAACTCAGAGTCATCCTTGACTGCATCTCGAAGAGGTGGTAATGAGGGCAGGAGCCGCATGTATTCATGAAATAAATCAAAATGATTGCGTGCTCTCTCAACACGAGCCAAAGTACTTTCGGAGAATTCGTATGCCCGTTGATCCTCAATCGCGGATGCAGGCAACAAATTCACAACAGACGATTGCTCTAAGCTCGGCAGTGTCCCCTGTGACAAACGATTACCAGAGAGCTGAGTAAAGTTGCGATACGTCGAATCGCGCTGGAAATTTCTCGCTCGTGAGGAATATGCATAGCTGTCTACTGACGGAACGGCAGGTTGAGAGACAGCTATTGGTCTTCGGCTCTCAGAGACTAGGGGTATTCCAGATGCTGTCCTCCTCCGAGATTCATTGAGATTCAAGGCTAGATTCACAATCTGGATCGAGTCCCTATCGAGGCCAGGAGTTGCATGTCCCACATTGTCTTCTTGTACCTCGGGATGGGAGGAGCTTCCGGGGGCCTGTCTACCAGGGGACGTAGAAGCTTGCCCGGTATTTATCGGGCTTGAAGTCGCATCCTTTGACACTATTTCAGATGTATGATGTTTATGCCGGCTCCATGGGAATCGCGAGCGTTTCTTAGGGACCACGATATCCGGTTCGGGAACGCTGCGCTTCTCTTGGGGAGGTTCTGAGGGACGAGGGCGGTTCAGGCTAACTCTTGTGCTTCGCGGGCGAGGTAATGAGTCAAGCAAAAAGCCACCTGAGCTCTGGATCCTCCTCTGGCCCGATGACCTTTGATCTCCATCACGGGAACCGCTACCCAGTGTACTACCTTCCAACTCCCCGCTCGGTCGACCGTCGTTCTTTCGAGGCGGGGTTTGTCGAAACGAGCTTGCATCGGATCGGAGTAAAGGCGACGCAGTACCTGGTGATCGGTCTAGGGGTCGTATATTCGCCGGAGAGATTGAAGATCGTACAGGGGGCTCGTTTGGTCGTTGCGACATTGCTGCAGGAAGGGCAACAATGCTATATGGCAACGCTCGAACAAGAGACGGACATAATTTGGCCAGACGCAAGCATAAGTGCAGTCTAACAAGTTGAAAAGGGGCCAAATACCAGTGATATTAAAGGCAATGTTGCATGACCTACAAGATGTACATCCCCAATGTAGATCAGAATGCAAGTCAGTCAAGATTACGTAATCACTTTATTCGCATCTGTCCACGGGCATCCACCGGCCTGGGCAAGTCTGGGCAGTAAGCCCGGAATACTCAAGCATCAAGCTTATTTGGAATTTTACTTAGAATAAAAAGATGCATTCAGATCTAGAGTACAGCGGTTACATACTTCACACCTTAGATGCGTCAAGAGACATGGGAAAGTTCTAGCATTTAGGTCTAAAGCACAAGTACAACTAGAGGTACAGTTCCTGTAAAAGACGAGAATATACAGGGTAAAATGAATTCAGCTTCGCTCAAAGAATGCGCTTACTCGACCCGCAAGCACTGGAGGCGGGCCTCGGCCTCGATGACCTGTGAAAAGAAAAGATGTTAGTGGATATGTTGCAAATTGCCAAACCGAGATGTGGAAAACTTACCTCGAGAGCCTGTCTGACTTCAAGAACCTTGCGAACATCACCAAGCCAGTCCTTGCTGAGAATCTTAGCCCAGCCCTGGAGAGTGTTCATTTCCCGAGCGGCGGCGTCAACATCGCCCTGCTGCAACAAGTTCTCAGTGCGCACCAGAACGCTCTCCACGTCATCACCCTCGGACAAAGCATCCTTCTTGAACATGACCTTGCTCAGGACAAGACTGGCAGCGTGGCTGGCCACACCGGCATCCTCGGGGAGCAGGCTAGCCTTGCGGACCTCACTTGCAACTCGGCGGAAACGCTCGAAGATCTGAGTAGTAGATGGGATACCACGCTGGTAAGCGGTGGGGTTAATGGATGCGATGGCAGCCTCAACGACGGCATCACCGGCAGCAAGCTCTTTCACGGCAACAAGCTCACGGACAAACGGCCGGGGGGTCTCAGCACGCTCGACCACGGTGCGAACGGCGTCCAGGGCAACCTGCAGCTGCTGGGTCTTGAGGTTGGTGTCGATAACATCGCTCCATCCAGCAGTTAGCTTCTCAAGCTCGTTGATATCAGCTGTGAGCTCGGTCAACTTGCTCAGACGGCCCTCACGCTCGCGTTCCACGAGGCTCTGGACCTGGTGGACATACTTGCGGTTCAGCTCAATGGCCTGCTCAACAAGCTCATTCTGAAGACGCTGCTCCGCAAGCTCCTGGGCGTGGCGAAGCTCGGTGTGGACCTTCTGCTGGTATGCCATGGCGAGCTTCTCGCGCTCAGCCTCGAACTCTTCACGGAACGAAGCAAGATCAGTGGAGCGGACTTCCTCAAACTGGCGCATCAATTCACGTGCCGAATCATCAAAGGTGGCATGTAGCTTGTTGAGCTCCTCCTGGGCGGCGTTGCGAGCGTCGCCGCGAATAGCAGCGATCTTCTCAGCAATCTTCTCCAGCTCACCCTTAGCCTTGGCGACAGGTGCAGAGTATTTGCTGGAGTTTTCATCCGCGCTGATGACGGTAACGATGTCATTGAAGGTCTTGACCAAATCCTGGACAACAGCGTCATCGGCATCCCGCAACTGGAGCAATTCAATGGCGCTCGCAGAAACAGCAGGTTGTCTGGGCTCATCCAGTGAGACGGGGGTCTTCGCCTCAGGCTCAGACTTCGTTTCCTTCTGCTTCGAGGCCCTGTCTTCCTTGACCTTCAGGACTGCGGCGTTCCGATCCTCGGGCTTGGCGGTCGCTGACTTGGTTTGGGCCTCGTGGGCACTAGCATTCATATGGGCTGCCTTCTTAGAATCGGCCTCGGCCTTCTCTTCTTCAGCAAGCTTCCAAGACATCCCGCTCTTGCTGGGAATTGTGACGGCCTTTCCATCTTCTCGGGGTACAGTCGAGAGACGGTTTTGGTGTCTCAAGGCATTGGGGAAGCGGCGGTAGAAGTCGCGCTCCTCGAAGTAAAGAACGCATTCTTCGCCGTAGGGAATGTACTCGGTAAAGAAATCGTGGAAGTTGTCGGACTTCAGGGCCAGGAAGATGCTGCCACCATAGGCAAAGCCAGATGTGAGGATCAGATAAATTAAGAACCGACGGAAACGACCGGATTTGCGAGGAGCAGGTGCCGGAGGCGAGGGGGGAAGCTTAGATTCTAGAAGAAAATAGAGTTAGGACGTGAAGGGTAGGCCTCAATGGTAATTGATGAAGGAGGGGGGTCGTCATACCTTGTTCAGCGGCCTTCAAGATGGTCTCCGGAGGGATACTGGATTCGGAGGAAGGGGACACTGGCGTCGGACCACCGGTGGTAGGGGGCTTAACATCGGCAAAGAATCGCTGCGCAGATAATTGTGAGCATAAAGATATCGGAAGCTTGTGGCTGTGGTTGTCTTTACCTGACCTGCCAACCGGTTGCTTGCACTGGCTCTGGACAGCCATTGCGACGGGATCCGTTGGCGGACAGGGTTCGACAGCAACTGCCGACCCGGAGCAATCGAGGAGCGCAGCATGACGAGCTGCACAATCGCCAAAATGAGTGGCTAAAGGGGATCAGAAAGATGGATGAGTAGGAAAACGGAAATTGGTTGCTCAGTTGCGATCCGCTCCGATAATCCTGCGGGCGGTCAGGATGGCTTTGCGCGCCATTTCGTGCTCTTTTCCATATACTACTGTGACATCAGAGAGGTATAGCTTTGGATTCGATACAATCAAAGATAAAATAGAGGTTGACCTATATATATGGGTATATCTCTTGGGAATATTGGCCTTTAATTAGATCTTCCGCGGTTCAATTGCTAATATCAACCGAGAAATATATCGACATACGCAGCACACATAAAACTACATATTTTAACAAAACATCCATCCATGGATACTTGCTGACTCTACTCAGCATCCAAGGTAGGCAACACTTATACGTCTGTTTGGCCTACCTAACCACTAACATATTGTAGGTCTTCATTGTACATACAGGTGAGGAAAATGTATTATTTGAGCATAACATACTAAGGATTCTGAGAACAAGGGTAACGGGAATAGCACGAATTCAGCCCAAGACATAGGACGAAAGAAAGAAGAGCAGATGCAGACGCCAGGTGAGAAGAAACAAGGAGTACAGAAGGAACAGCACCGTCAAACCACCGACAGATCCAGCTGCAGCATATCTAAAGCCATATTCCATGTGCGTCCATGGAAGTTAAATCCTTCTGCTAACGGGGAACCTGTGAGGTCTCAGTTGAGCAGGCTGAGCAAGGACAAAAGAAGCAAAGAAAAATCCGAGAGAGGTAGATTGATCATGAACCGAGAGTCTATTCCTCGGCTCCGTAGCGGGTAGGGAGTGTGCTAGAGTCTGATCGAATGAGATTGGCGAAATCATAGAAAGTCACAGGGTTATACCACCGTTGAACGATGCTGGGATATGTAGCCTTCGCCTTCTTTCATACGGTGAGTGAGGCGAGGGCGCACCTGGCTAAGGGAGAATATGGTAGGGTAATTGTTTAGCAATTGCACGCACCGGCACCCTGAGTTCCAGGGGCCTCTGGCCGCAAGTCAACGCCAGGCCGAGGGGTCGCCCGCAAGTTCCGAGGGCCGGCCTGATCCAGAGGCAGTTTCTTGGCAATGGCGGTGAATAGTTCCTTGACATTTGTCGACGACTTGGCGGAGGTTTCAAAGAAAAGTAGGCCTGCTTCACGTGCATAGGCCTCGGCGTCGGCTTCCTGGATTGCTCGCTTATCAGGGCTCTCTGTGACAAGATCAAGCTTGTTGCCTGCCAGGGCGATCACAATGTTCTCATTCGCTTGGCGCTGGAGTTCCTTCACCCATGACTTGGCTTTGTCTAGCGACGACTATATGGTTTCATGCATGTTAGCTTCTATACTCGCAATATAGTGAAAGGCACGATGTAGGGTTGGACCATACAGCTTGAGTGATGTCATAGACAACCACAGCGCAGTTGGCATTGCGATAGTACATCGGAGCCAACGACTTATAACGCTCCTGGCCAGCTGTATCCCAGATTTCGAACTTGACTGTGGTGGTATCATCGAGGGAGATGGTCTGTGTCAGGAAGGCGGCTCCGATTGTCGACTCGCGATAATCATCGAATTGGTCCTGGATCGATTAGTATTTTGTTACTCTGTGTACATGCGGCTCGCCGCGGGAAGTAATGTGGTGATAGTTGAAAACTCACCTTAACGAATCGGAGGACTAGCGAACTCTGGAAGATAGCGGTCGAGTCAGCGGCTGATAAAGAAGAACGCAAGTGTTATCCCAAACCTTTCCGACTGCGGACTCTCCTATAAACACAGCATGTCAGCCATGGATCCAAATTAAAAAAGAAGTAAATCAACACTAGAGCATACCAAGAAGGACGAGCTTGAACTGAGCAAATCTTGCGCCCGGGCGGGCTCCTGCTGCTTGCCTGGAAGCCATGATCAGGAGAGGATGGTCAGGAGGGGAGGGTCAAAAGAGGGTCAAAGGAGAAAGGAAGATGGAAACGGTCGAGTAACTCTGATATTTCAAGGTCTTAAGACCTGGGGTAGAGAAAAATGGAAGATCCAAACGGTACAAAAGATTTAGAGATTCAAAGACCTCGTAGTTTAAGGCAGACAGGAATAGATGACGGAAGGCCCAGCCACAGGAGCAGCGGGGCGGTGTGGCTGCGTACTGACCACAGTGGCCCGCTGTACCTTGTACCTTCCCCGTTGTTTTTGGGAGTCGAAACTTGAGAGTTGAATTTACTTATGCTTCCTTCTTACATTCTCTTGTAATCCTCATTCTTGGAGGTCCGGTTTCAAATATGTCTCCTATTCTACCTTTTCGGGATATCAACCTACACGCGTCACCCTCCCACTATGCCTTTACTTCGCCATCATCACGCCAGGCACCCACTCTGGTAGTCGATCGACCAACTGGTGATTTGCGCTTGAACGATGGCCCCCTTCCAGGTGCTAAGCGCATATCCAGTATTGCTGGAATCCTCGGAATCCTCAAGTTGAAGCTTGGTAATTGCGCTCACAATTAGAAACTCAGGAGGTTGTGCTGATGTTCACAGATAAATACATCATTGTTATTACTAAAGCCCAGCCCATGGGACGGTTGCGCGGCCATATGGTGTACAAAGTCGCAGGAACGGAATTCCTCCCCATGCGAGAACGGCCGCTTCACGATACCGACGAAGATGCCTATCTTACATTGGTGAAAGACCTGCTTCGAAGGGGACCCATGTACTTCTCCTACTCGCTCGATATCACCAATAGTTTCCAGCGTCAATCACAAACTCCCCCTAATATTCCGATGTGGAAAGGCGCAGATGACCGCTTCTTTTGGAATCGCTTCATTCAATCCGATCTGATTAATTTCAGCATCGGGGCAAACGACACAAGTGGAATCCGCTACGGGCCCCAACCGGGGGTTGACCCCTACATCTTGCCAGTGATGTACGGCATGATGCGCATTACTCCTGCCCGAGTAAAGTCAACGGCGTTCACCTTCGCGCTTATCACCCGGCGATCCAGACACCGAGCCGGAACGAGATACTTCACTCGTGGAATCGACGAGCAGGGAAATGTTTCAAACTACAATGAGACAGAGCAGATTGTGATATTGAATGATTCGACGGGTGGTCTCTCTGGGTTTGGTGGAGGCCAATCAATGACTAGTGGCAAAGCTGGGCAGGACCTTCAAGTCTACTCTTTTGTGCAAACTCGAGGCAGTGTGCCCGTGTTTTGGGCCGAAATTAACGATCTCAAATATACACCGAAGCTTCAGGTTCGTGGAGTCGAGACTTCCGTCGAAGCTGCACGGAAACATTTCGCCGAACAGATCAGCATCTATGGAGAAAATTACATGGTCAATCTCGTCAACCAAAAGGGCAGGGAGAACAATGTCAAAAAGGCATACGAGGAGCTGGTTCGGACACTAGTCACTTCCACATCTGAAAGCACCGAGGCTGATGAACGCACCCCTGAAAAGATACATGTCTTGGAACCAGGGTCCAAGCAGAAAGAGATGGACCGCCTCCATTATGTATACTTTGATTTCCACAACGAGACTAAGGGCCTCAAGTGGCACCGTGCAGAGTTGCTCATGGGTCGTCTGAACGACGGACTGACCCAGGGCGGTTATTTCCGTGGAGTGGAGAGTCCTGGTGCCCCTGGTGGGCAGTTGGATACTCGTTCTACGCAAACGAGTGTTGTCCGAACAAACTGTATGGATTGTCTAGATCGCACCAATGTAGTGCAGAGCATGCTCGGCCGCTGGGCGGTTACACGGCAGCTTATGGATGCAGGCGTTCTCCGTGCCGGGGAGACTGCCAACGATGACCAGGAGTTTGAGAACCTGTTCCGTAATATCTGGGCAGACAACGCAGATGTGGTCTCCAAGTCTTATTCCGGTACTGGTGCCCTGAAGACTGATTTCACTCGGACCGGCAAACGTACACGGGCCGGCATGCTGCAAGATTTAAACAATTCCATCTCGCGATATGTACGCAACAACTTTATGGACGGCCCTCGACAAGATGGGTTCGACGTATTTTTGGGCAACTATCTCCCATCGGACTCAACATTTGCCAACATCCAGCTATTCCTTGACCAGCGCCCACTGGTCATCCAGTCGGTTCCATATGTTCTTGCTGCCAGTGTATTTATGGTTTTGGTAGCGCTTTTCACAAGACGAATGCCCGATGCTGCTGTCTGGCCGCTCCGCCTGTTTATGATCTTCTGGTTGCTGGTGGCGGTCTACTGTTTCCGCTTTGTGCATGGACACGGCATGCTCTATGTAAGTTCATTCTCATCCTAAATAACTTGTAGTATCCACTAACCCTTTTCAAACAGGTCAATTGGCCCAAGCTAAACACGCCGGTGGCTGGTGCTGAGGGGTATCAAGATGCTCTCATCAAAGCACGCTCTGATCCCATTGTTGGTAAATGGCTTCCTGCTAGACGACACCAGCGCGGTATCAGTAATGCCCGCCTCGTCTTTTTGGAAGAGGGCAAGACTAGGATTGAGTAGATCATTCCGCTGGGCTTCCTTCTACCCTTTCTTCTGCATACTTGATGGCTGTATTTTTTATTATTCTTTTCACCACAGGCCTGTCGGCATTTTCCTTTCTGTTCCCCTTCAATTTTAATCCTTTTCCATCTTCGATACACTGTTTCTTGCTAGAAGTCACGAGATTTTCCTGTATGCTGCTTTTGTGATTAAATAGTCCCTTTCCTACTGCTCAGATTCTCCCCCGAAGAGCTTAGCCAATACACGAACACTTTCCAAGACCTACATTCATCTTTTTACAACACATCTTGCCATGTAGATATGATGTGCCTGTTGTGCCTGTTACCGCCTAAACCTCGTCATGTTAATTCTTTTTTGTAAAAGTCGATGAGATGATACTTTTGATGTCGAGAGAGTCCGATGTCGTACATAGCGCACGGGCCACCCTCTGGAAGGACTCGCTTCATGGGATCCAGAGAATCGTAAACTGTGAGAGCTACCGGGGTTTCTTTAATCATCCCCTACTTTGAGGACTTCACGGGCTTCAATTGTTCATGCCAGGGATCTGGAGCTCTATTCGCTTGCAGTTTTGCGCACGGCGATTTTCGACTCGTTCCACCATGACTCGGACATATGAGGTATGCCACTCGGGGCTTTGCGGGGTACCACTTCCGACAAAAGATAGTATATGCTGACTTTGTAATAGGCTGCGATTACGTCGCTCAACTCATTGCAAACAAACTATGCTATTGTGGAAGCGTTCAAGAAGTCCACGACGAGGCAGGAGATCAACGAGTTATCCCTCCCGGAGACAGTGGAGTGGTTGAAGCGCATTGGATACAAGGTGCGCTGATAGCAGGGATCTTGATTCCTTACGAGTGAAGCTGATCTGAGATCTTTGTGTTCTCTAGCCTTCTGACCTAAATCGGCTGAACGCAATTCATGTGGCCGGCACGAAAGGCAAAGGCTCGACCTCCGCATTCATTTCCACGATCCTCTCCCAATACACCCGAAAAGATGCAGATCAACCTGGATCCAACCTCAAAATCGGTCTCTACACCTCTCCGCACCTTCGGTTCGCACGTGAACGCATAAAGATCAACAATGCCCCGTTGTCCGAAGAGCAGTTTGCACGCTATTTCTTCGAAGTATGGGATCGCCTTGAGAACTCTGCTAAACAGGCGGGCCAGGATCCCAACGCGCCTGCGACGAAACCACAATATTTCCGGTACTTGACCGTGATGGCATTCCATACCTACCTGAGCGAGGGCGTGGACGCCGCGGTGATCGAATGTGGAATCGGCGGTCAATATGACTGTACCAACGTGATTCCACAGCCCAAGGTGACAGCGATCAGTAGTCTTGGAATCGATCACGTTGATTTGCTTGGACATACGATTGAGGAAATCGCGTGGCACAAGGGTGGCATTCTCAAGCGTGGCGTAAATGGGTTCGCGGCGCCACAACCTCTAGGCGCAGAACAAGTCTTGGCCAAACGCGCCGAGGAGGTTGGTGCCCAGCTGGAGATCGTGGCTGGCCATTCTGAGCTTCGTCCTGAGAGCAGCAAGATCACACTTGGGTTGGCTGGAGACTTCCAGTACACCAACGCCTCGGTCGCAGTGGCAGTTGCCGCGGACTTTTTGCGCCAGGTTGGGATCGATGTTCCAGACAATATCATGAAAGCACCACTACCAGCGAAGTTCAAAACTGGGCTCGAAGAAACTCGCCTGGGTGGCAGGTGTGAAACCCGATTTGAGAAGAATGTCTCTTGGTATATCGATGGCGGACATACTTTGGAGAGCATCCGGCTGGCTGGCCAGTGGTTTGCGTCACGAATCAAGGCCGACTCATCGTCCGAGGATGTAGCCGCCAAGAAAACACGAATTTTGATTTTCAACCAACAGACTCGTAACAGCACAGCTCTTGCTCGTGCTCTCCACGAGACCCTCGCGTCTGCCCTTGGAAACGGTACCCCATTCACTCACGCCCTATTCTGCACAAATATCACCTACAAACAGGCAGGCTTCCGACCCGACTTGGTCAGTATGAATACC
The DNA here is from genome assembly GCA_028974015.1 of Penicillium cf. griseofulvum. Lineage (NCBI taxonomy): Eukaryota > Fungi > Ascomycota > Eurotiomycetes > Eurotiales > Aspergillaceae > Penicillium > Penicillium cf. griseofulvum. Next base: position 4,877,799 of record JAPQKP010000002.1, read on the forward strand.
AACGCTGACGACCTCGAACTTCTTCGAGTTCAAAAATCTCTTGCCGTGGAGTGGAATGCCATTGACCCCCAAGCCAAGACACATGTTTTTGGTACAATTGAGGAGGCCGTGGATTTTGCGCGGGAAATTGCAGGCCAGGAACGCAAGGTTTTGCAGAAGGATGAAGCCCCGGTGATGACTTTTGTCACCGGCAGCATCCATCTAGTCGGAGGATTCCTCGATGTGGTCGAGACAAAGCCACCTACCGATGAGTGATTCCCCGATGATTTGTAGCCCGGAGCTCCAATGACTCTCGCATTCTTGTATCAACTTGAGATATGCTTTTGGCTTAGCATAGAACGGACATAAAGGTGTTTTTGCTTGGATTTCAACAATTCTTTGATTGTATAGTTTTTCAATTTACAATTTGAATGATACTCTATTCACAGCCCTTTCGCTGTTTTATATTTACATGGGGCTTTGCATAGGTTGCTGATGTAGGCCACTAAGATTTCATGAGCAGGGGGTTTTCACTCTCCACAGTGGATCATGAAAGTACTTTGTACAAAATGAAACGTGTCTATAAATAATAGTCAATATCTATGCAGTTTTCTATTTCTATATTAGCGTGCATAGCGAATTGTGTAGACGTTCCTGGATTAATAAGTCAAATTGCCCGCACCCCCCCACCAGAGAGATCCGCAGGTGTTTGAAACGTGGGGCTCCAATTCCTTCTTCCTCAACATCCCAACACCATGTCTGATTCCAGTGATAAGAAGGGCAAAGCTCCCAAGCGCAATGAAGATGAGTCTGAAACTCCATCCGATTCGGGTAATGGTAAGCCTCTTCATCCAGCCTTCCTAGACACCAAGCATCCACAGGCATCTGCTGACATTCGAATTCAAAAAAAGCTGGAAAGAAGCTTCCTCCGAAGTTCGCTTCTCTACTCCTCGAGCAAAACCCCGCCCTGAAGAACGAGCTAGCTACGATGGATAAGGACAAGGCCGCCGCCCTACTGCACAACATGGACCTCTCGCAGATGTTGACCGGACTGGCAGTGGGAGGCAAGAACCAGAAGGATATGGCATCGTACAAGTTTTGGCAGACACAGCCAGTGCCTGCTTTTGAAGAATCCGGAAAGAAGGAGATTACCCAGGGACCTATCAAGATCATCGACCCAGAGAAGGTTTCTAAGACTCCCGATGCGCTCATTGAGGGGTTCGAGTGGTGCACTCTTGACCTGACAAATGAGGAAGAGTTGAAAGAGCTATACGAGCTTCTTAACAAGCATTATGTCGAGGATCATAACGCCATGTTTCGTTTCGACTACTCGGAATCTTTCCTTCATTGGTACGGTTGAGTCTCGGGACCTTTGTACCTATTTCAGAACGCTAATGCTACATACATAGGGCCCTGATGTCACCTGGGTGGAGGAAGGAATGGCATGTTGGAGTGCGCGCTACAAAGTCGCGCAAGTTGGTCGCATCCATCTGTGGTGTCCCGACTGAGCTCCGTGTCCGCGGTGAGCGCATCAAGGTGACGGAGATCAACTTCTTGTGTATCCACAAGAAGCTCCGCTCCAAGCGCCTGGCTCCCGTTTTGATCAAGGAGATTACCCGCCGCTGTTATCTCAGGGGTATCTACCAGGCCATATATACTGGCGGTATAATCCTGCCCACCCCGGTCAGCACTTGCCGATACTATCACCGCTCTCTCGATTGGTTGAAGCTCTACGACGTCGGCTTCTCGCCTCTCCCCCATGGCTCGACCAAGGCCCGCATGATCACTAAGAACCATCTCCCTAGCGAGACAGCGACCCCCGGTCTGCGGCCTATGGAATCTAAGGACATTGATGCCGTCTATGATCTGCTAGAGCGATACATGCGCCGCTTTGACTTGAACCAGGCCTTTACACGGGAAGAAATTGACCACTGGCTGGTGTACAAAGAGCAGCCCGGCAAGCAGCAGGTTGTCTGGTCATACGTTGTCGAGGATGCGAAAACACACAAGATCACCGACTTTGTCTCGTTCTACAACCTTGAATCTACTGTGATCGACAACCCGAAGCACAGTACCGTTCGTGCCGCATACTTGTACTACTACGCGACTGAAACCGCCTTCTCTGACGATAAAAAGGCTCTCAAGGATCGTTTGCAGCTTTTGATGAATGATGCCCTGATTTGCGCAAAGCAGGTATGTTGCAATATGCTATATCTGAATTTATATGCTAATTCCGTGATCAGGCCCGTTTTGACGTCTTCAATGCTCTCACCTCGCACGACAACCCCCTCTTCCTCGAGGATCTCAAGTTCGGTGCCGGTGATGGCCAGCTCCACTTTTACCTATACAACTACCGCGCTGCACCGATTGGCGGTGGGATTAACGAGAAAAACTTGCCCGACGAGTCGAAGATGGGAGGTGTCGGTATTGTCATGCTATAAACTTGACGCTTTGGCTAGTAAATCTAACGTCGGATACCCCGAAAACGAATTTCTTTGCCTTGTATCGTGTTAGCGATAATAATATAAAATGAAAAGCCCATTTTATATACGAAGATCATTTGGCCAGACTTTTGGCTGTAGTAGCGAATTTCGTCTTGGCCTTAACATGGAACGTCCTGGAAGCACTCTTGATATCTTACCGTAAGATATTGCGAATGCTTGACTTCTCTTTATATATTTTCATGAAGAAGCTCCTGCAGGTAAATTCTGTGCAGTACAAGGAAACTTAATCCAACATGAGGCCCCTGACTAGAGAGACAAGCCGAGACATTAAACCTCCCCATTGGAGTGCCTCTGGCATTTTTGTTTTCATGGCACCATCGACGTGCAAGAGTTCTCCAATCAGCCTTCTCATGGTGACAATAGCCTGATCAAGCCAAACCTCCTCATTGATACCTCCTAATCACGAAACCCCCATTATCAAACAGCCGTCTCCGACTACGAGTGTGATCCATAGAGCACCAATCCCACTATTATAATTTCTGCATATGATTCTCCCTGCTTGCCATTCTCGATGTTTTTGAAACCTAGATGATTTTGGGTCCTGGAAGCTTCCTATACTCGATACCGCAGCGGCGATTCCACTAGTCTGTCTAATGTCTTTTGTATCTAACAAGCTATACTCTCGCTCACGTCGAAGAAATCCGTTTAGACTGTTGCTTCTCACTTTTCCAATTACCTCGACCTTAGAGGATGTGTGGATACGCCGAGCCTCGTTCCAGACGGAAGCTGTATTCCATCCCTGTGCTCTGTTATATGTTGTAATGAATCTGGGGCAGGGTGTGGCTATCAGGTTCTCCATAGTCCCAGTAGGCGATACCTGGCCTGCAGTACGCAGTGCGGAGAATACCAAGGTCAAGTTGGCAAACAGCGACGCCACAAGGACCACTTGGATGATACCAGTGAGAGTTGTCGTATTGGCAATGCAATCTCCCAGGAGACGGGCGGTGTCCGTGGTTCCAAGTGTTACTGTTTTGAACCGAGACTGGCATCGGGTATGGCTGGTTTGCCTTTCCTTCCAAGCTGTAGACATCCCAGACAGTTTTGAAGCTATGCGACTGGGGTATTCTGTTGGCTGTTTCGATGGTTTTGTTTTGTTGTCTAGCAACAACGCAGCTAAGAACGATCGATGGAAGCCCAGCGCGCAGAACGATCTCTGGCGGCTTCGCCTACCACAAAACAAGCTACCATGTCAGACAAGGTATTCCGCCGAGCTGTGTATGCGATAACCAGGCACCAGTATGGCTGTTCATAGGATCGCGGAAATCCCAGGTTGTGCTGTTCCTCCACTAGTGCGTCCACCTATCCATCTCGGCCATCCCGTAGCTGAATAAAATGGACTCTGCAGTGGGGGATGGTCCCTATTGCTGGACATTGCAGTGTCACACATGAGAGGGCGTTATAGGCTAATGCATGCAGTTATTCGAGTGAGAGGACCGCAGAGCGGTGATAGTAAGCCACGGTAACGATATTGCCAGGGAAGCTGAGGGGATCGAGGGCGGTGGTTTCAGTGGCTGCCAATTTATTGATTTTGAATGATATGATCAGATACGGTTGAATCACTCACTAGCTTGGCGGGATTTCTCGTCAAATGGACTCCAAAGCATGATGGTCACCAAATACAACCCAGGGAGTCAGCTTAACTTACGCGGCGGTTTCAAGCTCGTAGTTTGTGGCCTTAATCGGATTTTCGACCGTTTGCTTCCCTCTATCTGTGATATATGTGATTTGATAGAAGCCTAACGGCGGGTTTACGTTCATACTCTTTATTATCCATATAATACATACTAGAACCGGCACTGTTAGGACGTATGTATATACCATACCACTAAATACCATCCAATACATTCAACACCGTACATTTCCCAATACCATACGCATGATATGTAATATTACACAGGTGAAAATCTTCATACATCATGTTGTCGTGGGATACGAAGTGGCTGGTGTTGGTGAGCAACTGCGTCTAGGCAAAAACCCACAAGAGCGTGGTGTAAGCTCACCGACTATAAGACGGTGTAGTAATTTGTAAAATATGGGTTTAGGTATCGACTTTGGTATCGATTTCCTTCGTCACGATCTATATATTTTTCAGAAAATAAAATGTATAAGCGTGAATGATCTTTAAACCAATGGGGTATATGTAATACCTCTAGTATATGTTTAAGAGCTGTTTTTAATGAATACCTGGTCTATATGTTTTGTTTCCATATGCATGTGCAATCGAGAGAATAAAAGAAGAACGCAATGGAGAATGCAAGGAGAAGAAAAGGAGACAAAGAAGATGAAAGGAAATATGAATGTAGGTCGTGGTTCGTTGAAATGTACATTTACATGAAAAACAGCCGAATGAATAAAGAAAAACACCAACTCAGCGACGGGGGGTGTATGTATCGCGGTAGGGGGATGGTTCCCGGCTGTGGAGTGGTACACCGTCGCCATAGGTGTCGTGATCAGGTAGTCGCTGCATATTCTTTTCCTTACCCTTCCGGCAATTTCGACAGCAACACCCACCACAACAGAGCCATTTGCCGATGCCACTGGAGGGCATTTTCGCATCCGGCCCCTGTAAAACGGCACCTGGCGGTGCAAAGTTCCAGACGCCAACGGCCAATGCCATGGGAATACCATCAAACACATACATATACCATTCATGGTATGGGATGGGATTTGACACCCCGGTGCCGGCGGAAAATTCAACCAAGCGGTAGATGATGCGCATCGTAATGGCGAATAGACTGCCATATAGGGCGTAGAGCAGTCGACGCCAGTTCTGCTTTTCGAGAGGCAGTCGGCCAGCTTGCTCAAGCTTTAGCATCAATCGGTGGAACTGCACGGCTAGCACCAAAAAGCCAATGATGAAGAACTCCTGGACTCCGACGCCACCCATATAGATATGGATACCGTTCATTTGCTCCGGGCCTTTACCATTGGCCATGAAGCCACCGATCATTTGAACAACGAAGGAGACGATGTCAAGCAAGACAAATATCTTGGCTAGCAAGGAGGGCTTAAATATGCCGATGCGATGATCGGGAACGAAGAAATGAATCATACGAGCCAGTACCATATAGTCAAATGCATTGACCCCTATATTGAAAGTCAGTATTATAAAACTGAGGTGTTGTAAATAAGAAGTAGGGGGCCGTACATAAGGGGGCCAGAAGAATAAACATCTGGGAAGAAGTCGTAACAGGCTCATTCTGCTGATTGCGTGTGCTGAAGGCGCGGGTTGTGTAGCCCACGAGCTCCCACAAGGTTCCCATGAGGACAACCCAGGCAAAGCCCGCCTTGTACATGGTCGCCTGCACGAGGTGTGCTATCATGAGGATCCCGAAAATTACAGAGGCAGCTATCGCAGCCCCAAAAGACGGGTAATATAGGTATAAGGCGTCACATTCCGAGGGTGGTACCCAACCATACTTGTCGGGCGCTATGGTGGGCGTACACGTGTTGGAGGGCAAATTCAAGTTCAAAGTCTCCAAAGTCAAATGAAAGCCAAAGTCATCTGTCGTCGTGGTTGCTGTGGTGGTGATCTCCGGGTTGGTCGCTGTAGTGGGGGTGGCATCCCGCGGTAACACCCCGGGCTGGGGAACCGCAGTTTGGACAGGGGATGCCCGGGCCATCATGGCCGACACCAACACGAAAAACAACCCCGATGTAGAAAATCTCATAACTACGAGACAATATGGCACACAACACAATCAGATAAAGGAATCTATCAGGTCACAATGCCTAAGAGAAAGAGATGCGAAAGTGCAGAGAAAGACACAGTTAAATTCATTCCGAAGAAGGCCGATAGCGACCAAGTAGTTAGTTTATAACAATGTCTGATGCCTGGAAAAAATCATCACATACACTTGCTATGATGGTTGCCTTGAAATAGATGAGAACGGGGCCCAGGATGCAGTTAAAAATAGCATTATTGGAGATGTTGAGGTTAAGGTTGGCGGTTAGTGTGTACGAGCTAATTTCCGGCAAGGGTAAAATACACGTACATCTGTACTATACAGAGATTACACGTACTTGCAATTCGACTCCAAATATACCCAAATGTGCAGGTACAAGACAATTGAGAATGTATTCAATCACAGTATGTTCTGCTGGTCAAATCCATCATTGATACAAAGATTCTGAGACGTCCTCGAGGCCGACCACTCCTGAGTATTGATGACCGTGTCAATGATCCAGAAGATGGAGACCTATTTACGCAACAATGGGATGCCAGTATGCTTGATTTCCATATCCTGTATTGAATTCAGCTGTGGGCAACACACTGACTACTCCTCTTATCGGATAGTACAGTGTCGTCCAAGACTTCTTCCCCTTGAACGATGCTTTTGATGATTCACCATCGATAAGCCATTACATCAGCCTTTCTGCCTTACTGAGGTTACCTTTGCGCAGCCATTTCTTCTCACACGCGCGGTGGGGTTTACCTCAGAGGTCAATAAACCTCTCATCCAGAGTTACGGGTCTGGCCTGGTCGTTTCCACCATGATCATCTACTTAGGTCTGGCCATTACCACCGCCGGTAGCTACCAAGAAGTATTCGGTTTGATTACGATGATCCGTGGCAGCCTTGTCCCATTAGTCTTTAGACATACAATGTGGTTCGTTGTTAGCATCGCACGGGACTCGGCTGCATCAACCTTGATGAGGTGGACGTCCAGTACTGTCCTTCAAGCACTATTGCAATTCTTCCTAACAAGCGACGTGGGTAGGACTCTCAATCGCTTCGCTCAGGATCTACAATTGTTGGATGTAGAACTGCCACTATTGTTCTTCAACAGTATAATGAAATTTCTGCTGTGTACAGTCCGCCTGGTCATCTCCAAATGGATCGGCATTGCTATCCCGGTGATTCTGGCAGTTGTCAACTTGATTCAGAAATTCTACCTACGGACTGCTAGGCAGCTTCGACTGCTCGATATTGGCGTCAAAGTGCCCTTGTCTTCCACTGTCTATATTCCTGCTTTCCGTCTATGTTACCTGATAGTGTCGTGCGTATTGCAACGATTAATCCTCAGAGAATTAAAATAATCAAAAACGCCACTAGATAAATTAAGAATTGAATCGTACAATCTATATTGTAGCCTTGGGAACCCTGGAAGGCTAATTGGTTCCATGTCAGCACTTAGTCGAGTTAGGTTACTGTATGTCAGCGCTAAGCTTTGGTGTGAATCTAGCCCTAACTAACGATGTTTCAGGAGCCGGTAATCTTTATTTCGGTATTTATGTGTGTATGTATTTCCCCGTTGATGTTTTGAAAGGTATACATTTCACGTATTATGTATGTTTTGCATCTAGCGCCTTGATCCTACTGTTAATTTCAATTGTATTAAATATGGTAATTATTAGCTGACGCATATCCAGGTATCATGGCCGATTAGTTAGTATTTGAAGCTCTCCTTTTCTAGTAGCACTCACGCCACTAATTCCCCACTAACAAAATTCTTCGACCCTACTTGATCGCATAAATGCGCCATCCCCCCGTGAACACGAGACTGCTAACCCAGAATTAGAATTACATATAAGGGGCCGAGAAAGCCACCCTACACCGCTCCCACTAGCTTCATCGTCGCTTGGATCCGCTGTTCTGCTCCAAATGTAGTCCGGAGAATCGCCGGGTGCGACTGCGTAATAGGTCTTCACGCTGTTCTAGACTCATCGCTCTCTGCTCAGCACCAATTGGAACCATGCATTGAGCCAGGTGTGCGTAGTTCTTTCGCAACAGGTTCACAGTCAGCATGAAGTAGTCCACATTTTGAAACACTAGCGCCTGCTCGTCCGAGTATCGTTCCTGATCTCGAAGAAGCGCCACTGGATGCTCCCTCCAGTGGCGCCGGGGATGCAGATGATGTGATGTGTGGTAACCGTCGTTGAAACAGAATCGGTTACTCTGGAGAAGAATGTCAGTTTAGACAGTCCGACTGAATATAATTGACTAGGTACATCGGATGAAAACTTACGGCAACATCGATCAAGGTGATGCTAGACTTGAAATCAGACGATGGATCACGGGGATCCACAAAGGCGTGCTGGGCCCAGTTACCTGCCATAAATCCCACACGAAGTGTCCAAAGGGGCAAAAGGAAGACACAGAGTGTGGCCTGTGCGTCGTAGCGGAATAGCAGAGCGATGGCCAGGAAGTTACTGAACTCCCAGAAAGCCGTCTTGAACGAAGTGGAATACTGGCCCTTGCGAATAAAGTACCACGGTAGTTCTAGCGAGACGAGAAAAAAGAAGCGGCCGACATAGCGGGCAAAATCGGCAATCGAGTCTCGGTCGTATGACATGGTCGAGCTGAGGTCTCGGGGCCCATTACCCTCCACATGATGCATCTTCACGTGGTGGTAGTAGTATGAATTCCACGTGTGTCCCATGAAGGGATCGAGGATGTACGGGAAGAGAAGGTCGACCAGGTGATATCGAGATGCCAACACGCCGTTCATGTGTATGTACTGATGCTTCATGAGCGTGTAGCTCCCTGTATACCACACGTGCACGATCCAGTGGAGAAGACCGTGGATCCAGCTGAAGTGATTGAACAGCCAGAGTGCGCTAGGGATGGTGGTGGTGAGGTAGAGTAGGAGGTGCGTGACCACCACCACATCGGTTGGGAAGCGCACGATGTCCTGTGCCCAGCGAATATACGGTTCCAGTAGGTCCTGTCGGATGGGACGAGGCAGCTTTTCACGCAATAGATGTGTTTCCCATAATTGGAAGACCGTGGGGTCGAAGTCAGGATCGGAGGTCTCATTGAGCGACTTCAGCATCTCAATCGTGTCTTTGTTGCTGTGCCCATTTTCTTGCTCATCCTGACTTAGTAGCTCCTTTATCACCAGTAGATCTGGAAGTGTCAATTGAGGATTAACGGGGAGATGCATGTTGTTGTAACATAGGAAAGAGAGAGAGGTCGAGGGTTAAGATATACTTCGACCATTTCATTCTCAACTTATATATAGGCATATCCAATTCCAACTAGAATACAACACACTAAATAGAACCATTTAGGCAGCCGGATATGGGACATATTGCATGCTATTTTGGTCCAGATGAGATCTAGGTAGCCGCATTTCGAGTCTTGTTAACTCTTGGCAGGTACATTTTTTTTCAATCGCAAGTGCCCGAAAAGGAATTTGTTGGGATTATTGTGGAGGTCAACTCGGCAGCTTTCTTCCAATGTATATCTCTACATGTATCTATGGAAATCAAGTGGGTAAGAAGATGCTGAGATAGCAATGGAGGGCACCTGACATCACTTGTAGGTAGCTAGAAAAAAATCTACCATACCCCATACTGTGCTTCATGCTTCATGATCTCATAAAATTATGAACCTCAGTGAAAGTCGAATCTATACACCGCATGGGTTTGGTGCCAAGCACAACAAAATACATACATAGCCGGGACCTACTATCCCACTTTACCTCCCGCGAAGCCCTGGAATTTCCTATTGAGGAGGTAAGAATATCCTCAGTGCTGTGAATTGCTGCATTAATACCTAGTGCCCTCTAGGGATCCCTACCTAGGTCTCCATGGATGAATTGAGACTACTAACCTCGAGGAACTCCGCACCACTACTATAACCATTTATACTGTGGAAGATCAATGTAAAACACCTTCAGATTATTCAATATAAAGCTATTCACTGGGTTAATTCATTCGGGCCCGAAAAAAGATGTCTTAGAGCGCAGACGTAAAACATGGATTGCTTCATTGACACTAGGGGGAGGGTCGTGGGCGACCACAGTGGAGTACTAAAGATTTCAGGTTTGTTGGCTCTCAACCTTTCTTAGCATTATTGGTTCTTCATCTGTGGTTAAAAAGGCATACCTCAGCATGCGGAATCGGTCACTGGGCCATGGGGTCCTAGCCTCCCCAATGACCTTGATGGCAGCAATGTCGTCGAGGGCCACCAGATCTGGATCTTCCGTATGCGGCTCTTGCAGCTACACTAGCCGCCTTAAAGCCCCCAGCTCCTAGGTGATGCCCTTGTGCTGAAAGGGCCGCCATCACCAGCCGGTTAAGCCATTCTTTCGTTGGTGATCGACTCAAGTGAGCCTTGGCCATGAATACTGACATCGAGGGCTTTTGGTGCTCCGAACTGGAGTTTGTGAGGAAAGAGCAGCAATGAGTTCCTGTTCGACGTTGGACCATGGAATAAACCCGCAGACGAAGGCGACCTGGTGTATCGCGCTAAAGTTCCCACCCATTGGTATTACCCTTGTAATGCTTCCTCCAGTTGTAATGCTTCTGAGGGGCTTGGCAAGGTCGAACTCAGGCAACCAGTCTTCACCAAAACTGCCTTTAGCATTGAGAGGTAGTGTATCCCGGAAACCTACAAAATAACTATTGTAATACGTTAGCCGGACTCCCCGGGGACTATAAGAATAATGGGTTTTATACAGAGCACCGACTTCACCATCCCAGACTAAATTGGATGGTCTAGGTAGCTGGGGGAAATATCCCCTTTCCATTGCCTTACTAATAAATTCATATTTAGTAATTAAAGGGTGCCAGATAGTATGTGGTCGAAATATGGTAGACCCACAGAAACACTCTAAGGAAGGCTTCACGGACCCGCTATCGCTCTCCAGGCTTCATATTCCAGTATACCCAGGCAGGTTTGAAATCTCTTAGACATTCTCCAGGCACCTTCTCCCATACTATGCCCCTCAGGAACTGATCCTTCGGGACCTTGAACCCCTTATTTGTGTGCTAGTAGTTGTGGCGTATTGTCTGAGCCTTTTTCGGCGAGAAATTTGTATGCAATCAGCTCTAGGGGTTCGAACTTTGCTGTTTATTTAGCGCGGGTAGCTCGGTCCCCGTGCTCAGAGCGGGTAAGTGGAACTTGGACGTAAACGCGCATGAAGGCGTCTTCCAAATAGTCAGCACGGCAGCATTCGAACTGGATACATGCATAAGAGGGAACATCAATCTCGTCAGATTGGTTGCTGTGCATATTGATCAGTTTGCAATCTCCCATGTTGAGTTACCGACGGTGACCTTATCGCCTTGGTTGAGTCTACCGGGGAACTAGGACTGCGTGAGGGCCATGATTGATTCGATGAGATGTAGAAGTAGAAGTAGGAAATGATGGGAAACTTGGCAAGCAGAAGAAAAGAGAGTTGAAAATGATGAAAGTTGGAAAGAGGAGGAGAGTTGAAAGTGAATTGGTGCTTATTCACATGCTCTATTAGCATTTAACCTTACCTATATCAAGGGGAAAATCGACTCATTTCAAACCCGAACTGGTTTAACACAGTGTCTTGCTTCCATGAGTTGAACTGGCAAAGGCAGGCTTTTCAGTAATCAGCCCCAGGATTGTTCCTCCAGGCGTACGATTGCACTATTGTCACCAGATACCGTAACACTCAAGGGACTTTGGTATAAGTTATATTCATTCTTGCAGTGGTGGCTGTGTCTAATACAGCCTCGATGAAAGCAGTGACCGTATAGTAAGATGCCCCAACCGCAAGCATACTACACCTTTCCTCTTTAAGGCACTGATACAGCGGCCACTATGATGTGACACCATAACTGCCTCTTCAAATGAGATTACCTTCGTGAAGTAAGCAGCGGCCAGTTCACCACTAGAATTCCCCAAAGCCAAGGATTTCTTCCAAGTTCGGTTACAGTGTCCGCGACGAGAGCTATGGTCAACTAGGAAATTTCCGACTCGTCAATTCGTGAACTTTCGAGATGCTTGCTAATTTTAGTTACTAGGTCCCATGGAAAGCCGATTGCAGCCAGATGTTGAAACGTGCGAGCAATTGACTGTTCGTGTACAGAACAGATATCAAGCAATTCTATCCTCTTGAGCAGATGGGGTTGCATGAAATTACAAGGAATATACATACGCTCTTACGATACATACACGAGTACGGTCATACCGACATACACAAATACAAATACTGGCATACGCCCGTACAGTTAGACGGTGGAGACAAGGATTTGAATTAGAGTGCGACAATGCCAAGGATTAAATATTTGATTGGCTAAAGCAGCGCCCCATAGGAATTTTACATGCTCAATAGCACGGCGTGCAAGGAAAATTTCCCAATTTAGTATACGGTGCTCCATTGTTGATTGACAGTTGAAGCTTCTTCGACCCACAATTCAGCGCAATGGTGCATATTGCCAATCAGAATCAGCAAGCTGACTCGTTTGATTGTCAAAATAACGGGCGTTTCAGCCTCGTGTATCAATGCCTTCTCCTAAGAGGAGAGCAAGTAATTATCAGTGATTCCATATCGTTAGTTGCATTATCATTGAGTTCTCCACGTAAATCACGCGTAGACTGGAGAAAGCCAAAAATTCAGCTGAATGTCAGGCAGACTCCATCCATAGTAGTTGGAGACAATGCGTGGATTCTCCCTTCTCTTGGAGATGACACGAATAGCCTTCTGGTCATGATGGGAGCACTCTTATTGGAAGCACACACAGCACAGAAGGCCATCCAACCTCTGGTGCGCTGGTTCAGATCATAGTTGTTCTTAGTATACGAAGTAGCTGATGTGAGGTTTCTAAGGACTTGTTCTAGTGCTGTCTCTCGCATCCTGGGCTTGGCAAGCCTCTTAGATTGGTTCGAAAGCCAGCTAGGAGGCTAGCCAACTGGCGCATCTGGAATATTATTAAGGGCGAATGCATCATGCCAGATACAGTACCATGTAGGAATGGCGGTGGTACAGAAAGAAGAAAGAAGCCCGAATGGATGTGCAACAATGACGGTGCTCAGGTGGTTTTTCAGAGCTACCCACCTTGGCAGGTGGTGAACTGAGATATCAGGGGCCTAGCTCCGAGTCGAATTACCACGTGATAAGTGTTGGTGTGGTCATGTGCTGACGGGACAAACTGCCAAGATGAGCACTGATCTACAATTACGTAATTTTACCTAACGCTTTGAGGCCTCAGGCATCATGGGGAGAGTCTAGAGCATTATGCCTCAGGCAACTGCCTGACGTCGTCTCATTGATTCCGCTCTTTATGTTTACTACATATGGACGGTTGATGCTGCTTTTGTTGGAGGTGGTTTGACAATTCCAAACCACTTCATTCCCCAAGTCTTTCGCTTCTTCCAACTTTTCGCTTCATCTTACCTCTTGAGGACTGTGACAAAACACAGCCGTAGCCTAGCAGTGGGGTTGTTCCCGCATCAACCATAACGATGGGTGCAGGACAGTCTAATGAGCATGGTGCATCATCCCCAGGTGAGTTATATCTGTCACACTTATGGTTGGGTTTATGAGACGCATGGATGTCCTACTCTCTTCTTTACTCGCAATTGTCAATTATGTGGCTTCGACTTTGACTTGGAATGCTGTCCGTCTGGTCATTAACATCTTGCCAACACCGGTTTTATCTGACCACATGCATAAACAGAGGAATTGAGCTCCATTCTTGCCGAGCGCTTTGCCACAAAATGCTTCACGCCATTAGAGCTCACGCATTTCAAAGACAACTTCTTCTCTCGGGCCTTAGAGCAAGGAGGCCTGCGGTATTGGAATGAGAAAGTCCTCTCAGACTTCTTGGGCATCCCGGATGGTATCTATACATCTTCACAAGAACAACCTTTAGATGCAGGGCCGGTGATTTTTCGCATGGTCTCTTATCTGGGGGCCTTTCCATTCCAAAACACGCTCGCACCCAGTGTGCTGACCTTCGAGGCCATGGTTAAAGTGGTTGTTCTTTTGACTGAGCGCTATGGGAAAGCACTGAAACGGGGACACAAAGACCGAGTTAAGTTACTCTTTGGCAGCTTGGCTGATGTGGGGAGAAAGACACCCGCCGAGTCTAATGGAGAATCTACAACCGAGGAATCCGAAGCTTCGGCTGGGAATTCCCATGCACTGGGTTTCTCCATAGATGAACCGGCCAACGATGAGTACGATGACGATGAGGATGATGATCTTGCACTTGCAGCACTGGAATCTCTTGATGCGATTGAAGTATTCAAACATGATCACCGTGTTGACAAGACCGTTTACGAGGCCCGGATTTCCATCAATACGTTCCGCCGCTTGCTTATGCTACTCCTTGTTATTGCACCACTGAGACCATTGGAGTCTTTGAAGGTATATACATCTGGAGTGGATGGTCAGCGTATGGAGTTGGTTAAGAAGGAAGCAGACAGTATCATTGCAGCCTTTTCTCCGGAAGAGCGTGATGGTGGGATTTCTTACAAGGCTTTTGCCCGAACGATATCACTGTCTCTGCCATATCTGTTTGATCCACTGACTGCTCTTTTCGAGCACATGCTTTTCAGCGAAAACTTGAACCTATCTCAACGCCGCCAAAGGGGTTTAGCCATGGAGAGCGAACAAGAGGAGAGCCCGAAGAACGAAGAAGCGCTCTCACCACCGGCTGCACTTACACTTCCGGGAAGCTTCGAGTCAGCTATCTTAAACCCAACACTTACCTCGCATCTTTCATTCTTCCTCCCTTCCACATCACCCGATATCAATATCCTCCGAAGTGACGTCAAACTACATCCTGTCTTCTCTACAAGCGCCCACGGGTCTTCCTTAACATATTTCTCCCATCACGTCCTTACCTGGCAATCTGCCACTCTCCTCCTTCTGCAAGGATCTTTAGCAGACTCCTCCAGCGACGAATTAATAACACTAGGCGCCTACATTCCCCAACCGTGGAAAACCTCCATATCGACCTCAGGCTCATCTTCAAAAACATCTGATCTCCTCCCCTGCCTCTTCCAACTATCCCCCAAACACATGCTGCTCCCGGGTAATCCCTCCCCATCCGCAACGAAACCCAACACGCCAACGGCCTATTTCTCACCCAATACCGGCATCGCAATTGGTTGCAAAATTCCCGCCCCATCCCGCACGCAGCAAACCTACCCGTCCCCGCACGGAGCAGGCAGTCTTATCATCGATTCCAGCATAGAAACAGCAGAGTTCTACGCTGCACCTTTTGGACACAACGGCGCCTTCTTACCCGCTGCCAACACGTCCCCCGAAGACCGGCCGATAAAAATCAAGCTTGATCTTTATACCCTGGAAATTTGGGGTATGGTCCCAGACCCTGAGGCGTCTTTCTCCGCAGACCCGAGCTTGAGTCCAGTGGAGATACAGCGTGCGAAGTGGGAATTTGAGGCGCGGGAGGCTGAACGCCGTCGTAATATCAATATCAAGGCTGGGGCTGGGGATCCAGCGACCCAGAGTGCGAGGTGGCTTTTGGAGGCGGCTGGTATTGTTGGGGATCAGGCGCGATATTCTGGTGGGAGGGGTTAGGTCTCGTTTGTTACCTGTGTACCGAGCAAACATTTCTTTGAATGTCTTACGTGACGGAGCTGTGGGATACCCTTTGCGACTTGGTGTGTTTTGTATTGCGATAGGAACGAGGTTATCGTAACCCTATATCAATCACCTGCCCTACAGGCCTGAAATTTCCGGCCACCCAAAGCTGGCGGCGTTTTCGCATACAATCCAGTTGCCGTCAATCTAGACCCAGTTGAAGAGCTTGATGCTATTCCGCCGAAAGTGGGAGTTAAAGAGGATAGCTGGTGCATATAAAATAGGAAGGCTGTAGCAATTCACCATCGTACATTCAACAACTGACACAAATAGAACATTATATATTGTACAAACATCAATCCAGAGGAATCCCCGGGTTCAAAGCCCCGTATAGATCCGATCTGTTTCGGAGCGCCTGCTATTGCCGCCGGACACTTTTCATGTTGAACCCCGAATATGTCAGTGATTGACAGATCGATGATATAGTTACTCGATCTTTCTGGTAGGCTACACATGTGGTGTTAAATAACCACTAAACGCTCGAACACCTCTACCGATATATGAACACATTATCATGCTTTCAATGGCGGGAGCCCGCTCGGCGCATCATAGAAATCTTTGAGATCGTCTTCATCCTCCTCGAACTCGAAACCAGAATTCTCCGCCTCGGATTCGTCGCCAGCGAGCTGAACACGGGAAAGACGACTACGGGTTCCGACATTGCCCGAAGAAGCAGGTGTCCCGTCCTTTTCGAACGATTCTGACGCCGCCTCGCGAGGCAGACGCATCGCCAGGTAGCCATCTGGCGCACGTTCGGCGCGGTCCATGATATCGTTCATATATTTGCGCACCTCGTCAGCTGGCTTGACGACGCGGGCTAGAGGCTCGAGGATTTTGGCATTGGGGGCGTGGATGCGGAAAGTGACTGGTTGCCAGTATTCTTTGAGATTCGCCTCATTGACTGGAGTCCCTGGGATGCTGGGGGTTAGGATGCCTGTTTGGTCGGCGGGCTCCTGCTTTTGTGGCGTCCCGGGTGTGGGCGTGCCTGGCTGGCTGGGGGTTGGGGTATCAGTTGGTAGTTTCCCCTTCTCGGCTTTGACCTTTGGTTCACCCTTCTTAGCTTTCGATGCCCCTTTAGCTTTGCTTTTGGAGTTGGCAGCTTCTGCAGCGGTTTCAAGAGGGAATGGTGTGTTTGGAGCCACTTTTCGGGTCACCAAAAACGAGGCGATGACCGTGTTCTCGGCTGGGAGCCATTCTAGGATGGTGTACTCAGGGAAAAGATAGCGGTCACCCGAGCCGGCATGACCGGAGGTACTGCTTCCATATGGAGTTAAGGGAGATGTGAATTCAAACACCACCGACTTGTAATTCACCGGTGGAGATCCAAGGGGGGACACGTAAGGAATTGGAGGCGGACGGGGGAACGGGACAGGAGTACCAAATTGGGGTGGTCGAGACTGAAGTGGAGGCTGTGACCCATAAGGTTGTTGGTGGTGGGGATATGGTGGACCCGGTCGAGCTGCTGGCTGTTGAGAACTACCTGGTGGTGTCGGGTTTACCACAGGGGTCTGCTGCTGAGAAGTAGAAGCAGGAGCTGGGGTGCTTGAAGCACCAGGAGTCGCTAATTGCTCTCCCTTGATGGTGCTTGACCCAGTGGTACTCTGGGGAGGTTTAGGAGCCTGGCTTGCGGGGGCCTGAGCAGGGGTCTGAG
Organism: Penicillium cf. griseofulvum; assembly: GCA_028974015.1. NCBI lineage: Eukaryota > Fungi > Ascomycota > Eurotiomycetes > Eurotiales > Aspergillaceae > Penicillium > Penicillium cf. griseofulvum. The sequence goes on from JAPQKP010000002.1 coordinate 4,895,249, forward strand.
GTTGCCCCTCCGTCTTCGCAGGTGGCTGCTTGGAGCCTTTGGATGGGGTCTGCGACTTTTGTGGCGATTGCTCTACCGTTGCTAGTTTCGTCCCACCATCTTGTTGTTTCTGGGTCTGAGCTTGTGGTGTAGGAGTTGAGTGTTGTGGAGTTGGTTGTGCCGTTGAAGATTGCTGCCGTTGTTCTTGCTGCTCTCTTGATTTGATGATTGCGTTGAGTTCGTCGATGTGTGCTTGGAAAGCCCGGAGCTGCTCCTGGGATGCTTGGCTTGAGGCAACAACACGCATCAAGGCCTTCAGTTCAGGATCTGCGGCTGCCCTTGTAGCCAGCATTTGAATCACAGGATCTGGACTTGGCTTGGCAGGTTGGCCCTTTTGCCCTTGCGGTGGCTTTGGTCCTCCTTGAGGGGAGGGTTGATTCGGGCCACGAGCTGGCTGTGGAGAGGGATGGCTACCTGTATACCCAGGGCGACCCGGAGGAGCGGGAGAATATTGCGCAGGTCGCTGTTGATTGGATGGGGTGGGATACGGTCGGTATTGTTGGAAGTTATTAGGATGGCCATAGTGAACCATCGGTCGTTGCGGGGGTGCATATTGGAGTGCCGCTGGCGCATTAGGATCTTTGACAATGTAAATCATAGCATCAAAGAAATGGGGACCGATGGTGACATCGCATGGTCCGATTTTTGTCATAGTGTCCTTTGATGGGTTGTTCTTCTCGGTCTGCTCACGCTTCGTCTTCTTCGGCTTTGTGTAGTATCGAACAAGGATGCCATCGCTCAGCCACTTTTTCTTCGATCGTTCGAGTGAAGCGAGGAGAACTGCACTATTAAGAGAAGACAGAATATGTCAGTCATGTATCACTAATGGGGGCTGTGATTCCAAACCTTTCGGCGATTGACTGGTACTCATTGTCCGGCAAGGAAAGTGGCTGTCGTGTGCGGAGAATAGGCAGGCCATCTCCATCCTTGACTTTTGTTGGTAAAGGCACGTCAACTAGTTCGGGCGATGCAGCGCGAGGAGTTGGCGCCTTTTTTTTGTGAGACTGCGGCGTCGCTTCGGAGATACGTCTTTTTGCTGCAGACTCGCGCCGCGACGGAAGCTTGCGCTTTTCAGCCATTTTGGATTTAATAATACAATCACTTTACCCAAGATGGAAATATAAGAGACATCCTATAGCGGTAGGTTGGAGGGGGATGGAGAGAGGGTGGAACCTTAGAAGGGAGAAATGAGAGAGACGCGATAACGCGCCGCTTATCAGCGCCGTTTCTTGTCCACTCCCCCAGGATCGTGTGGCTGTCAACAGATATTCTCACCCCTGAACGCATAATGGTTGAGCTTAAACCCATTTTCAGGAAGGCCTACTGGTCTCTTGCAGCTGGTGGACTGGTCTATGTGCTGTGTCTTGTCTCCTTAACCTTCCCAGATGTCCAACGTTTGTATGTATTTACTTCCCAGGTCTACGCCGAGAGTAAACTAACATAGATAACACAGTGTTCTTTATGCCAACAAGATCAACCCCAGTTTATGGCAGGATGTCAATCAAGTTGAGCAATTTGGATTTTTGAGTACGGCCTCTCTGCCTAGGTGAACCCTAAGGAAGTATGTTTGCTAACCGATCCCCAAAGGAACCCAAGTGCAACCATTTCATTTGGTGACACCTGACAATGAAACTATTTACGGCTGGCACTTGATGCCCTTGCATCTTTGCCTGGAACACGAAAATGAATTAATGGAGAATCCCTCTATGGGCCCAGCTGAGGATTATACGAAAACAGTTGCCCACAAGCTTCTCGCCAATGACCCCAATGCACGAGTCGTTGTAAGCTGTATGTGACAGACAACCTGAATCCTCCCTGTAGCAAACTGACATTTGAGCAATCAAGTCCACGGAAATGCGGCACACTTGGGTTCTGCTCAACGCCCGGCCACTTACAACACGATGCTGAGCCTGTCTACCCCGTCAAACCCAGTCCACGTTTTTGCAATTGACTATCGCGGCTTCGGTGTTAGCACTGGATCCCCCACGGAGGAAGGTCTGATCACGGATGGCGTGTCCCTAATTAACTTCCTTACTGCAGGGCCATTAAAGGTTCCCACTTCTCGCATCGCCATCGTGGGCCAGAGTCTTGGAACTGCAGTCTCAGCCGCAGTAGCAGAGCGTTTTGCATTCGGATCGTCTAACCCGGCATTTATCCAACCAGCCATCAAGAACGCGGAGCCATTCGCTGGTGTGGTCCTATTAGCGTCCTTCAGCAACCTACCCAATCTCCTTGAATCATACAGCTTCAAGGGCATCACGCCACCTATGCTGTCCCCCCTTATGGGATATCCGCGGGCTCAGAAGTGGTTGTTGAGCCACATTGTGGATCACTGGGACACCGCTGGGAGACTGGCGCGTCTTACCGGCGTCAATACTACTTCCTTGAACGGTGTAAATATGGAATACACAGATAAAAGCCTTGATCTGACCATAGTTCACGCTTTTGACGACGCTGAAATCCCCTGGTACGAAGGACGCCGTGTTTGGGTGGCTGCCACGGGCGGACACATCAAGGATGCTCCTGGAGCTATGACATACCACAAATCTGAGGACGGCAATCCCAGCGAGGTCAAGATTTGGAAGAATCAGATCAGCAATGAAGATGGCACTGAGATTGTGAAGACAGTCAGATGGGAACGGATTCTATACGGTGGTATGTTGGAACAACGTCACTATAGATTCAGCGAGCTAACTAGTACTCCTTTAGGTCACAATCGCGTTGCATCAGGCTCAGTGGCTGGAATCGCCGTTATGAGGGCTTTTGAGCACTAATGTAGCCGACACATTGATTGTACATACACAGAAAAAGACCTGGCCAAGACTGTTACTTTTTGCCACAGTTGTAGATGCCCTATAAACTAGATGGAACTATATCCTTGTACCATGCACGATCTATTATTATTCCTCTCCCTGGTAGACCTCCTCACTTGCATTCGTCATTCCTCGCATAAAGTGTACGGCAAGGAAATCCAAATCCTAATAGAGTACATACAGCGTGTAAGGCTCATACCAGCGGGGTTCTATTTCCTAGATGGATTAGGCATTCCCGAAGTAGGTGGCCATTTGCGGAAGAGGTCCGCGAGATGGTCAATGGGCGCCGTTAGAAGCCCGATAGCTGTCTCGTATGGTGGCTTGTCTGGTGCACTAGGGTGAGAACGCGAAGGGACGAACATCTTCGTTCGGTCAAAGGTCTTGGCGTAGTTCTCACTATCCTCTTGAGACAAGACCCCTTCCAGCTTAGGCAAATCGTCATTCTCCTCCTCTTTGATGTGCTTGGAAAGATCATCCATCAGCTCCCTGATAGCCGGAATAAATCGCGTATCCGCCGGTGTCATGCTTTGGAATGCCTTCAGTTGCTTTTTGACCTATACCCATCATGTTAGCACCATAATGCGTGGCATGTGTAGCTTAACTCACTTCCATATGTTCCTGGCGGTCCTTATTGGCCATATGCACGCCATCGGAGAGCATCTTCTCAAACAGAGGATAGACAATCAGCTCTTCCCCAATGGAGTGTCGAGCTAGTTCCCACGTGAACAAGTTCTGGAACCGTGTCTGCTCATCCAGGTCCGAGGAGCTAATTATCGTGCCAAAATATGATTCGATCTCCCTGTGGTCCTTTTTGATTGTGTCGCTGATGAGTGGTGGCATTGCGATAGGTGAAGTTGCAATTCCACGTCTCTGCATAACTCGTGACACGAGTGGACCAAATGGGGTGCTTTTTGCTGAGCGAAGGACAAAACTCATTATAGCCTTGCAAGTGGAGATTCACGACAGCGACTTCAGCATATCAAAATGTAGGCCTCTTTATACCAAACGTAAGTGTTCCAGGTAAAAGCTGTCCCTGGTCCTCATTGGGGGTTCTTCTGAGTGCTAGATCATACTGACGTGAAATGAATGCATGTATTGAAGTAATGCTAGAGATTGAGGCCACTCCATTCAAGCCTAGTCCTTTGCCTGAAATAGATATTCCAATCAGAAGGAATTTGATGGTCATCATCATGATGACGGATCTAAGCCCTCCGCAGGATCTCCCTTCCACCCGAATTTCCGGATATAACAAGCCCGGTATATGACAAGAGATCCGGACCTCAAATGAAAGTCGATTTGATCTTCAACTGTCTCATGTTCAAGCTGTCACATATTTAGCTACCTATATTTCAAGACCGCTCTCCACAATGTATCAAAGTGGATTGCCATATTCATCTTAATCTAACGTCAAATACGCCTCACAACGTGACCAGTAAGCCCTTATTGGAGCTTCAGCAATATGAACGGAACAATATTCCCTGACCTTGCAGGTGTAGTCGTAGTGATTCTCATGTCAATTAAGATATTCCAACCTGCAGGTTGAACAGCAATCCCTTAGGCCCCCCAGACAAGCCATTTGTTAGTATATATTTGAGGCGTCGAGGCAAAGTTGGATAAATCGCAAACCATCCACCAAATCCAATTCAGCTCTTCAATGCCGAGGTTCCATCGACTACCACAAAGTTCGTTTCCTCATCACTACTTATCTGGGGAGACATCAAGGCTTCCTTCTTTTGCTCCCTAGGATGGGATGTTAGTTGAATGTCCACCAATATCTAATGATAGACGTTTACCTTCGCCATAAGAAAATAGAGGCCACGAAGCCAGCCCATAGGAGGAAGAAAAAGACGAACGATATTGGCCACCCCTTTCGCCATCTCGGCGCACCATCAGGGCCGGCGGTTGGGTATGCCAGTAAAGGAACCCAGATGTTAAACGAATATCCAAATGACATCATAGAACCCTAGAGTGCAAAACATATGCTCATTAGTATGGCCTCTTTTATGCGATGGATAAAAGAATTAGACGTACCATGATGAGAGCGCGCTCCTCGGCATCGTTTCTGACTATTACATTGATGGTAGAGTATAGAATTGGACTCAGACATCCAGACGCTCCAAAGGTATACCAGGCAACGAATCTTTGGAGACACTTGTTAGTGACAGCGACTAAATATAGCACCGGGGAAGAAGGTATCTTACTTCAGCGCTGTGGGAATGTTCCAAATGATCAAGCATAATGTCGAGAATAGACAGGATGCCGATGCAATGGTAAAAATTATCCATTCCGGATAAATTGCAGCTAATGTCGTTCCTAACCAGGACCCTACGATGTAAATCGCGTAGGTGACAGTCGGCAGCTGGTTTATCTGAGTCACGGAGTATCCCTCTGCTTTGAGCCACAGACTCATATAGCTGACTGGATAGCAGGAGATTATCATACATCTAGTGAAAGCCAGCGTTAGTATATGGACTAGAAATAAGATGTCTTGATACCTTACGCATAGCACGTAGTAAACACCCAGATGTGCCATCTCTTGAAAGTCCTCTTGAAGACGTTGAGATTCAACTTACCAGGCTGGCGAATTTTGGCTCTCTCTGTTCTTTCCTTGACTAATGTAATATCCCGTTCTGTCAGATAGAATGGTCTGGGTGAGCCCGGAATACCTGGAAAAATGAAGAATCCAATCAAGGCTACGGGGATGGTAAATATGCCATCAATTATGAACAGCCATCTCCACCCTGACATACCCCCAACACCAGAGAGGTTGGTATAAGCGGCTGCTTGTAGATATCCACTAACCATAGTACCAAGCGGGTTACATATAAACCATGTTCCGGCTCTTTTAAATAGTTCGGGACCCGTGTACCATGAACCTTCATTGTAGTTAGTGGAGTTCTCGATGGATATATATGTTGAACTTACCAAGAACAAAATGAGTTCCAGCAAAGACAGGCGCTTCTAGCATTCCAACCAGGACGCGAAGGGCATAGATCTGGTGTACGTTTGTGATACGACTCTGGGCAAATGTGCAAATACCCCAAAGGACTTCGAGAGTAGGTAACAACCAGCGAGCCCTATGAATTGATTAGCCGCTTGCCATGAGTGGGGGGACATTTCATTTCGTGAGACTCACAACTTTGGACGTGACATGAGCAGTAACCCGGGGATTTGGAATACCACATATGATGTATAGTAGCAGACATTGAAGTAGTTCAGTTCATTTCCGTATAGGCCGAAGTCCTCTTTCAGACCACTAACGTACGCATTGCTAATGTTTGTCTGGTCTGCGATATGTTGGCATCCAGTTGAGTAATCACTGGGGATACCAACTCACCTAGATACTTGACAAAGACTAAATCTGTTAGTTTCTTTCTTAGAGGATCATTTGAACTGATGCACACCTACAGCAGAGACAGGCAAATATCAGAATTGACAAGTCTAACTTAAACAGCAGTCTAGAAACGTCAGAACGCCTTGCCAGGTATTCTTAAACCTTGATTTGCTTACTTTCTCTCTTCAGCAGGGTAAGAGGATGGGTACCAATTAAACACCTCTTTGACAAGTCCCAATGGGGACAATCCCCCGGCCTTGTGCTTTGGGTCAGGCATGAGCAAGGCGTGTCGGACGTAAAATGCTACTCCCAAAGGTGCAAAAGACAAAGCACATTGAAGTGTAAACCATTTCCATATTATTATAGGATTGTGTCTCCTGTATAGTAACGTCATATAGGAAGAGAAGAGAGCCTGGGACATGTGAACTAATTCCCCCACCCGCTGTCACCATCGCTCCTTCAGCAAATCCAAATGGCCAAAGCCAGCCATGACGAGATCAAAGAACATCCAAATACAAAGCTAGTACATTTGTTACTCACTTTGATGCGCGATAGGAGGCGACATGCTTATGTCTTATGGCGTGCGCGCATCCCAGTTGCCGGTCTGCCACACGAAATTCGGGAACTAGCCGTTATCTCAGGCCTCATCGGACGAAGTTATTGCGTGCTCTTGCTTATTTCCTCCGTTTATCTGATGCGGGGTAGATAATTGGAGTAAAGTATTAATGATCTTATATACGGTACGTCCTTCCTATGGAGGTGGTATGAGAAAAGGAAACTTAAACTCACAGGAGATATTCAGTGATCACTTCTCGGAAACTCATACACTGTCCAAGATGCCAGGCAAATATATTGAAAAATATGACCAGGTCCCTGTGACCAAGGAAGACCGTGGGCGATTCTTGATTTCCTGGTGCTTTCGTGTTGCTAACAACCCCCTGGGGATTAGTTGACTGGGCCGAACTTATCACACTGGACCTAAGCCAGTATGAACAGCCCGGAGGAAAGGAAGATCTTGTCAAACAGCTTGATCATGCTGTTAGGAACGTTGGTTAGTTTATACCCATATCAAGACAGGGTACTATACGCGGTCATCCCCGTCTTCCAACACATTCTATATCCCTTAGCTGCCCTTTGATTGGACTAGATCTCTGGGTTCAGAGCTAATCTGAATGTGTAAACAGGATTCTTCTACGTAAAGAACTTTAATATCAGCCAAGAAGAGATCGACAACCAGTTCGCTCTAGGGCGAGAATTCTATGCCCTGCCACTTGAAGAGAAACTCAAGTTCCACAGCGCCAGTGATCTTGAGAGGGGCGAATACAACTCTTACCGACCTTCTGGGCAGCGCATGTAAGAAATATGCCACCTTCAGATCCAAATTTGACTCTTACTCATACCTCCTAACCTAGCCTAGGAAATGGTGTCAAGGATAATGTCCAGGTGTACAATATCCCAAAGTTCGATGGTCACCACGAGCGACCCCAGCCTTCGGTCCTTACCGAGAATATCAGGGAGATCGAAACATTTAGTCGGGTATTTTCCCTTTTATTGTCATCTGATGTTTTAACTCACACGTATAGAAATGCCACACCGAAGTTGTTGAGAAGCTTCTGCGCCTCTTCGCAATCCTGCTTGAGCTGCCAGATGAAGATCAACTAGTCCGCGACCATCAATACGATGTCAAGGGCGAGGATCATTTGCGCTATATGCATTATGCTGCCCGTAGCGCCGAGGATAACAAGAAGGTCGGCGAGCTTTACACTCCCGGCCACACAGACTTGGGAACCGTTACTCTCCTGTTTCGGCAACCCGTCGCCGCACTTCAAATCCTCAATTCAGAAGGTGACTGGAAGTGGGTGCGGCCCCAGGATGGGACCATTACTATCAACACCTGCGATGCCTTGACGGCGCTCACTGGTGGTTTGATCAAGTCTAGTATTCATCGGGTGCATGCACCACCTGCTGACCAGGCTCACATTGACCGGTTGGGTGTACTGTACTTTGCTCGGTGAGTTATTTTTGTGTATTCCTCGTATGCAAGCTTTGGAGTCTAATAAATGCAGCCCCAACAACCATATTGTCCTTGACCCCATTCAGAACAGCCCCCTCCTCCAGAGGCTTGGCTTGACTACCAACGTATTCACCGAACTTGGGCAGCATCTCACTACCGAGCAGTGGGTCACCGTTCGACAGACACAGCAGCAGCGAAAGAACAAGGATGTCAAGATTTCCACTGAGGGCAAGTTTACCTATAAGCCGAAGGATCTCGAGATCATTCCTGGCCTTCATGCTGTAGTATACAACTAGCCAGGTCTTGGTGATTGCATTTGTACAACGTACATAGTCCGATAGTAACAAATTGAACTATCCTATACAATATGTTAAAAAGATCGAGAAAATGGTCTTGATCAAAGTGGAGAGCCTGACAGACTTAGCTCCTTTTCTAACAAGACCTAGCGAATCGCTCCCGTAAAAGCAGTTCAAATTGGTAGAAAATATGACATAAGATCTACGCAAAATACAAGATACTTGCCTATCCCCAGATCTCTTGGCGTCGTTGAACGCAGTTAAAAGTGGAACAGACTGACGTCATTGCTAGGAACGACCATCTTGGACGGGGAACAGTCCAGTGAAACAAGGCAATTTCTTGCTCAGAATTCTCTATCTCCTTTCTTTCTAGTGTCATACCCTTCATACACAATCCGAACAGATCACCCGGAATCAGCTCTACGTCAGCCTCAGCCCTACATCTTACCATTACTATTACCGCTTTACTACTTGGAATTCCTGTCACTCTTCGCACACATGTCGTTTCCAGAATCCGAAAAATACTCCCACTCGGAGCAAGGAAAACTCTTCACCATGATCCCAAACACCTCTAGCGACTCATTGTACTTGGATTCCCATGTTGCACGCGAACAACGGAGGCAGGCCAAAGAAGAGATGGGGGCGAGATTGCCGGAATCTGAAGAGATCTCCGACTCGAAACAAGCGCAAAGCTTCACCATAGTCCCCGACACTCCCGGCGACATATTGTACTTGGATTCCAGTGTTGCGATCGGACAACGGAGGCAGTCCGAGGTCGAGATGAAGGCGAATGACACTGCATTCTACCAAGCCGAGGGGCAAGAAGGGGAAGGTGTACTCGCGGGCATGAAACATCAATTGGACTCGGTGGCTCCCGGTGGCTCGATTTCAGAGTTTGGAAATTCCATTGGCTCGGTCGTCCAAGAGAAGGTCGCCGCCGCGAAGGATACTCTAATGGGGAGCGCGTTACCTGCTGCGCAGGGGGCGTTACGTACCGTTCAGGGTCACATTCGCTCTATTTCAGGTGGATCCAACGAAGCTGAGGAGACGGTACCTGAAGGTATGTTGTTGCTTCTATGAGTTTCCCGACAACTTGTATGACTCGGTTGTTGACGAAGATGTTAATGTTTAGAACTTTCTCAGGAAGAGCGCGAATGCATTGATAATATGAGCAACGAGCAGATTTGTGACTTCCTACGAGAGAAACATATGAGCAATAAGCACCCACTGCCGACGAAGTAGAGGATTGACAGCATACTCTTGGCGTTTTGGAGTCTAGTCTCCATTGACTGGAGATCTAGGAATCGTTTTATGTCTTCTTCGGCTTGTTGGACATTGCAGATGTCGGTGATCCCATCTCTTCTCTAGGGACAGGATCCCTCGGTCATTATTTTAAAATGTATAATTAAATGTGGCAGTGGTTGAACCTATTTAAATCGAAAATTTCACAGCATACTTTACAATGCACGGTACTCGATCCAATTTGCCACTACTCATATCCTAGAGAGCTGCTAAATCCTTTGTTGAGGGCACGATCCAGACCCTGAAAATCAGCCACTTAGCCCAAGTGATCAACACCCCAGAAGCCCTCGGTCTCGCCTTTAGAGTTCGTGCACTCTCGAACCACGGCAGCCCAAAAGCTCCCAAGTTAAACGACCGAGCAGTATCCGCAGCCAGAAGGGCCTTGGCGTCAGGGTTGTTCATCTAATAGCCAAGTTAACTTAGTGCTCAGGTGGCATTCCCGAAGAGCTACTGTAGTTGCAATCTTGGGAGGTATTGTAATGGACTTACAGCAGACATGATTTCAAGCGTCCCTTGCTTCCCAAGTATCCCCTCGATCACGGGGGCGAAGTGATCGGGTTTGCCGATGTCTGTGCTACCTTCAACCCAGGCCGCGTGGAATAACACCCCAATCACCGGAGCTAGCTTTCCTGGTGCTTTCTGAGAGATCACGCACAGCGCACGTTGTACGGACAGTGTGCCGAAAGGGAAGTGTTTGGGAAACATCTCGATACTCGGGACTGAGAAAGTATCTCGCCCGTCGCAGTCGCTGCTGGAATATGTAAGGTTTCTTATCTGAATGGGAACGATATTCATAAGCTTCTGTTATGCGAATCTTGAATCTTCACGCTCATGATCAGGTTATCAACTCACTTTTGACTTGAAGTGGAGGTCTATTGCCACATGTGATCATCAAACATCCGAGTAGAATCGGAACATATGTGATTTCACATCCTGCAAAGGTGGGTGAGTTCTAAAACCGTGTCAGATAAAAGTATCGTCAAGGTTCTCATTCTCGATACCTGCAGCATGTAAAACCAGATATATGCGAATGGGCTGACAATATCGACAAAATACGTAATCTTGGGAGCAGACATATTGAAGTGCAGTAGATGTAGAATATAATTTAGGGCTTCAGGTATGAACTCAACTCTCTCCCACCAAATAATCGTTGTGTTACCATCTATATAGTCAACACCTGATAGGACCCTTCCTCGTTATATAGCAGCTACCACTTTGCTTCCTTTTGTCTGATATTCACATTTCATTATCATCAGAACTCTCTCTCGAAAAATCCATATGGGATAATGAGACCCCTCAAAATACGAGTGTCCATTACGGATTTTTATCGGCACAAGCAATCAACCAAACTTAGCGAAGTAGAAGAATTTTTCGAGTTGTCCCTTTGTATATTGCATCAAAATGTGTTCACAATGAAGTAAATGCCAATGTTTAGGCGAAGTGTGCCACCGCCGCCACTCCGTATAAGAAGAACCAATATCTCTTCACCCATTACCGCTCAACTGAACAATAATTAATTTGAATCCACCTTTTCTTGAACCCATCATACAAAATGAGCTCCCCGTCCCGAAGAATGAGCCGTTCCAGCGAAGAGGAATCCGATCAAGATCACAATCAGAAGTCCGTCAATCACACAGACCACTCGGTAGTTACCAGCCGTGGTGCACCGGCACGTCACTCCCGCCGCCAGCGGTCCGAGTATCGATCATGGAATAGGGCTAGCGATAAACCGACTAAGGGAACAACCGGGGCGAAGTATCGATCTACCTCGAGACATTGATATTTTGTGCCATATCTGGTTTAAAGGACTGGATTTGGGTAACTGTTATTTCTTGCGAGATCTTGTGCGCAGACTGATAATGTCCAAGTCATCCAGATCTGAATTAATGTACGGCCTGTCCGGCCTGCATACCTCATGGTGTATATAAAGCATACATTCAATCTCAACTCACACATTCAACGTGCATTTTGAGGTATACAAAAAAGATTTCGGATATAGATTATATAGGTTGCTTTACATTTATGACAGTTTCGCTGATTTTCAATAGAAACCATGCTGTTCAGGTGTCTGATAAGTATAATTCCTAATGGCATACAATATGGGGCCAGTTAAGCAGGTAGACAGATAACTTGCACCACTAGGCCACCTGCTGTTGAATACTAGATATTAGGCAACTCTTCCATTTCTATCGCGATTTCCAAAGTTACTTTGTTTGTACAAAGCGATACTAATAGCACCAGTGTCAAAATATAGCCTGGTCTAGCTGTTATTTGAGGCAGCTGTCTGAACTACTTCACTTTTTAGATGGTTTGTTCAGCTCTTTGCCATTCACAGGCCTGCGCCCTCTTATGTACCGCTTTTTTTTTTTTTGCCATTCGTGTCTATTTCCCAGTATCACTGGAAGACAACCCAATAAAATTGGTAACATTACCTTTCTTTCAAAGAAACAGCCCCCTTTAATATGGTTGATGTCGAAAACCGATATATACAACCCAAAAAGGCAATTAGGGCTCCTAATCTAGGGCTAGCCCCTCCATCAGCGAACCCGCGATAGCCTCAACATCAGAAAGCAACAACAGCCGGACACATCCGCCAAACACCGCAAAAATGGCCCCAATCCCCATAACAATAGTGACGGGATTCCTCGGCTCAGGAAAAACAACCCTCCTCCTCAACCTAATCCCTCAACTCCCAAAGACCTACAAGCTCGCCCTCCTCAAGAACGAATTCGGCGACGTAGCCGTGGACTCCCAACTAGCCTCAGCACAATCCATCAGCGGCGTGCGCGAACTTCTCAACGGCTGTATCTGCTGCAACCTCGTCGGCCAACTCAGCGATGCGCTGGATCAACTCCGCACCGAAGTGCAACCGGACCGCATCGTGATCGAGACCAGCGGCAGCGCGTTCCCCGCCACTCTCGCGATGGAGGTGAACCGACTCGCGCGCGAGCAGGGAGGACACTACATCCTCGATGGCGTGATTAGTGTTATCGATGTGGAGAACTGGGAGGGGTATGAGGATACTTCGTACACGGCGAAGATCCAAGCGAAGTATACCGATTTGATTGTTTTTAATAAGTGGGAGGATTCGCCTGAGCGGTTTGATGTTTGTTTGGATCGCGTGGGTGATTTGGAGGTTGAGACACCTTGGGTTAAGTCGAATAAGGGGAAGGTTGATATGGATGTGTTGCTTGGTATTGATGGGGCTTTATTTAAGGAGTCCGAGGATGGGGCTACGGCCGACCATGGACATGACCATCAACATCAGCATGATCACCAGTCTGAGGTGGAGGTTCTTTCTGTTCTTTTGAAGTCGGATGTTGAGGGGAAGACGATTGATGTTGCTGCTCTTGAACGGTTCCTCGCTTCTGCGTCTCGTGAGGAGGTGTATCGCATCAAGGGGATTATTCGTTGCTCGAACCAGGATCTTCCCGTGGAGTCATCGGATAATTCGATTGCGAGACAGACGCTCGAGACGGCTGGGGTGCAGTATTATATTCTCAACTGGGCGTTTGGACGCTGGACTTGCACTCCCTCCGCTGCGGTTGGGGAATCTGCAGACCCGACTGTCATTGCCCGCATTACATTGATTTTGGCTCGATACGAGTCGGCCAAGTGGAAGAAGCAGCTCGAAGCTGGTGGGCTGGTCCAGGCGGGTGAAGGAGAGGGTGTGGAGTTAAATGTGGAGCGCTTGGTCTAGATTTCGGATGGGGCTCCTGTTTATAGATGCGTGATGGTCAATTTCTCATGATACCTTGTAAATGTGACGATAGAGTATGATACACCTGCAATAAACCATTAGGAAGTTTCGTATTTTACGCTCGAAAGCACAACCAATAATCATACATCAAACACCACATCAACCACAACTGATACCAAAACATATCTGGTCGGGGAATGCTGATACAGACAAGACGAGCTCTATTCTAATACAGAATCCAGTGGTCGGGAAACACAATGGTATATGCAGCAAGAACGCACAATAGATACTATATTAAATGGTCTCAAGGGTAGAGGGTCATCGAACAAAAAGTCACTCCAAACAAAAAGACACGATGGCAAACGAGTGTAAAGACAAACAAACAAGTGTGAAGGCAGATTTCAATCTAGTAGTTGAGCAGAGCGGAGGCTCCAGGCTCGCTAGAGATATAGATCACCTCGTGGTTGTCCGAGAAGCCGTTGAAACGGGTAGCGCTGCACTTGGTGTAGGCTCCCATCTCCTCAAAGTAAAGCCAGTCGCCAGTGTTCAAAAGGGCAGGCAGGATAATACGCTGAGTTATAACATCGATGCCATCGCAGGTAGGTCCCCAGATAGAGTAAGTGACGTCCTCCGAAGTCGCAGAGTTCGGAGAAGCAGGCAGAGAGCCATCCGAGGCACAGGTGAGAACCTGAGCGACGGGGTGCTGATGATCAAAGATGATGTTCGAAAAGTTTCCATAGACGCCGTCGTTCAGATACAGCATGAAAGCATCACGAGAAGGATCATCGGGATCCGGAATGTCACGCCGCGCAATGACGTTGGCGGCCAGTGTATAGGCAGTGGCTACATAGTAGCGACCGGGCTCGGCAATCACACGTATGTTGGGCGGGAAATAAGTGTCCACGGCTTCACCCAGAATGCCCGCGAACTTCTCAAATGTGTCCTGGCAGAAGCCGCCGCCAACATCCAAAGTGTGGAGTTCGTGGCCGATCTCTCCCGCCTGATCGAAGACCATGCGCGCATCTTGCACGGCCTTGAGGAAAGCCCGGGGATCCTCAGCACCAGATCCGACGTGGAAACTGACACCGACGACCTTGAGGTCCAATTTATAAGCCAATTCAAGCAACGGACGAGCCTGGTCCATGGAAGCACCGAACTTCATGCTCAGCCGGCACAGGCTGGTCGAGTCATCGGTCAAGATGCGGAGGTAGAGTTCCGCTTCAGGGAAGTTGGACTTGATCTTGTACAGCTCATCGGCATTGTCGAAGGTCATCTGCTTGACGCCGACCTCGGCGGCGTAGCGCAAGTAAGACTTGGTCTTGCAAGGCTGCGCATAAATAATGCGGCTAGGATCAATGCCCGTCTGAAGGGCCATATCGATCTCAGACTTGGAGGCACAGTCGAAACCGTTTCCAAGCTGGGCCATGAGCCGGAGTACTTCCGGGTCCGGGTTACACTTGACAGCTGTTGATTGTTCGTTAGCGGGGCTCCTTAGTGGGGGATGCAGTGGCAGAGGAAGGCCTACCATAGAAGGGCTTCACACGGCCCAAGTTCATCTTCCAGCGCATATGCTGGCGGTAGACTTCACCCATATCCGCCACATAGAAAGCATCCTCATCACCAGGACCACAGTGGTCCACGTCCACTTCCGCCGCACGCTTCTTCAACACATCCAAAACAAGCTCCTTGGCAATCAACGATGATTGCAACAAATTGTTGTCCCCATGACTGCTGACAAGACCAAGATGATCCAGACTATTGGTATAGTCTTTTTTGAAGGTGCATATTTCAGCAGTCGATACACACGCAGTCGGTGCCATAACCATGCCGCTGCGACTCAGCACAATAATAGAAGAAAAGAGAAATAATAAGAGGTTTTTAAACCGGCAGGCGACTGCGCGTTAGGGAGGACGAAAAGTGTCACAACCGTAGTTGACTGGACCAAGCCTCCTAGACCCTTCCCCCTGAAGAGGAAGAACCTTGAAAGAAGTCCTATGCGGCAGCTCAGAGAACGAGGGAATAATCTCCGGGGACGTCAACGGGACGAAAAAAGGCGCACCGGACGAGAGTTCAGCGAAGACCAGGAGGTGGAATGTTGTTAAGAGTGTCACGGAGACGTTGAGTGGAGACAATTTGGCTAAGAACCAGAATAGAGGCTACTGGAGCCGTGGTGACCGAATCGCCTTTGGGGATTCCAAAGGCAGGGTCGAATAAGTGGGCCTAAATGACCGAAGAGATCTAAGAGCAGGCTGTTAGCAAGCCTGGTATATTTTCCAGGTGCTATGATAGCTATGAGAGAAAAAAAGGACGGATGAGAAGAAGGGGTCGAGAGTTTTGTGAGAAATTTTTCTTGGGGGGGCAGTGAGCGAGCTTAGGGCACACGACCATTGGGGGAAATAAAACGCCGCACGGGGTCACACACACACCCCAAAATAAGTTAACTTGAAAATAAAAGACTCACCTTGTGAATAAGCTGTGCAAGGACCCAAATAGCAGGGGAGTATTGAGGGATTCCTGGAGAGAGAGATGACGGAGCGCACTTCGTGGGGAAGAAAAAAAAAGTGATGCTTACTCAGCCCCGAAAAAAAGGGCTTGTACTTCCCAAGGGCTGGTACACAACAGACACCTATATTTTTTCGTTCTAATACTATTTCGGATAAAGATGCGCGATTATATTTCGGGCCCTTGTTAGGCATCCATTAATACCTCACGATAGGTCTTATATGTGTAACTGCAACATGCAGGAGTCAAATCCCATGCAGATATCGGAATTGCTGGATTCAATGGCAGCGGTGTGTGTACTGTCTATGATTTGTTCTCGGTAGTATATCCCTGATGATCAAACCTATACTTGGAATTAGGTACTCCGTACATCCAGGTACATACGTGGCATTGTTGGCCCATATTCTGTATTATATTTTTAGTGCATAGAGAGCTATGTGATATAGACTTGCAGGTGATAGTATGCACAATGCCGAGGAATCAGCCGTAAAATCTGAAGGATCAAGCTCTCTAGGCGAGAATATATGACGCACGTCTAATACTTGATTCTTCTGTGCACAGACCAAGTAAATCAGCCAACCTTTCTTTTCCCATTTCCAAAATCTAGAGCGGAGCCCAGTCCGAGATATTTAGTGAACACAGTTCCAATGCCCCTAAAGAAGCCAATACGAGCCGATCATTTAGTAAATGCATACTCTCCTCACACAAGTAATTTCCAATTATTCACTGAAATGTAATACGATACTGAATTGTACTCTGTATGCAAAAAAACAAAGAACATCGATATTTTGCAAACCTTATCGGAACCCGGAATTATACACCGGGAGAGTTCCAAGGTTCTGTTTCACATTATGTAAATCTATATCCCAAATACCTGTACGGACCTCGAGTACTCTGTACTCCATTGAGGCTCCAATTTACGCTTTTCTTCAGTAACTTTTTACTCAATAGAACCTGTTAACCTACATTAATTTTTGCGTAACTCCAGTTTTTGGACCCACAATAACAATGATCCACTCTAATTACGGAGTATTTTTCATATTCCAGAACACTGAAAATATACAATTAGGTAAGCAATAAGAATTATGATAGATCAGGCCTATCAACCTTGTGCAGGGCTCGTGCAGGTGCTTGCTTTATATCAGCTACGCCATCATCCATGGAGAAACTAAAATAATACTCCTCCGAGCAAAAAAACCGCACTGCTTTCATTGGATTATCAACAAGGTTTTTGTTATTGCGTCCTCTCTGCTTGCTTCCTTGCTTCAATGTGGTTCTTTTATTGTTAGCTCTAGGGCGTGATGTTTTCTTTCGAAGGGGATGATCCTTCGTAATGGTTGTTTCATCCCCGGAGCAAATGTTCTATATGCAATTTTCCCCGGTTGATCGACTGTAGCAGTAAAACTCAATCTCATCCACCTCATCGTGTTGCGAGGGGATCTCGACGCTATCCTGCACCGCCGTAAATCCCGCCGACCGCATCAAGTCGAAAAACACAGTTTCGCTGTCATGTCGCCTCTTCAAAGCCACCAAGATGAGTGCCTCCGGTGATGTCCGAACCAATCGGTCGAGCGTAGACACGAGCGCTGGCAGGCTGTCTGCGTTGTAGGTGCAATCAGAGACAAGAATGAGCTCAATGGGCCGGGGGCAGAGCTCCTCGGGTGGGTCGTCCCAGTCAAGGTTTTGATAGTGAAGACTGGACGTGGCTGCGAGTTGGGCGGCATTAATATTGCGTGTTACTATGTCCTCGACCTCAGGGAGGTCCGTGAGCATGACCGAACAGTTGGGAAGCGTTGTTGCCAATGCAATTCCCACTATCCCACATCCGGCACCTAGCTCAACTACCTGAAGAGGTTGGTTGCGGTCGATGGATAGGACGTGTTTCAAAGCTGGTATTTTAGGTTCAGTTCCTTTGTTGCTGTCATTACGGGCCGTCTTTATATTATCACAGATGATGTGAAGATATGTAACTGCTGCGAGGCCCGCATCCCTAGAAACATCCTTATTTAGGGGGAGGGAAAGAAAAGGTAAGTAGAAAGGTGACTTACCATATGTGTCGAGCAATGCTATTTCCTGTCTCTTCCCATATTTGTATGGGAGAGGCTTTGCCGCTGTATTGAATCTGCCGTTGAACCAGCTTCTCGGCTGGCGTAGATCGAGGCCCAAATGGAGCACTTGTTGCACCAACCACTAATGGTATGGGAGGATACTGGGGTATAGAATATCCTGGTGGGTTCGGCACTTGAACCGTCAACACCATGGACTGCTGGGCCAAATTGGATGGGAAAGGACCCAATATAATAGCAAGTTCGCGATTACTGGCGTTCCATTTTATCGTTTTCTCAAACAGGACCCGAGGGGAATGGTCACGGGCTACCACCATCAAATCAACATCTTCAGCGAAAAAACAGTCTCCCAGATCAGTGGTGATGCAGATAAGAGCGGAGAGGTAGATGGACCCTTTCTGCTGCTGGATCCTCGGGGTTTTCAAGAATCGAACATAGTAGACCATCCTGAATATATCGAACAATGCTCTCTCCAAATTCCATCAATGACTCTCTCTCCCTCCTAAACGCATCTTCATCAACCCAGATTTCCCCCAGGAAATTACCCGTGCTGACTCAGCAAGGAATGACATCGCGAGGTAGGATTCGTCTTGACTTCACTTGCCTCCACTCACCTCCGTAACATATCCAATGTCGCCGGCGACAGCTGGTGGAGCGAATCACACGAGATTCATCGCTAGCAGTGTCTATTGTCGACACCGTTGCCTAATATGATGCGACCGCGCGACCCCCGCATCCGACAACGGATTAATCAGATCTCGCATAACATTGAAACCGCCAACGAAACTGCGCAAGAAGGGCTTTATACTTTCTCCCACAATTACATATCCCCGTGTTTTGAATCCATTGGAAACTGCGTGGCTGCATGTACAGCACCTTGCCTCCCGAGCCGAGAAGACCACCTAAGGCGGCGACGACGCGGACAAACCGAAGCCAACTTTGATTTCTACGATGATTGGGCCAACGAAGAAGAAGATGATGGCCTGATTGGGTGGAGTACGGGCGAACTCGACCGCCTCCTTGCTGGCAGCGGGCTGGCGCGCGGACCTACTGACCAGCCGCGTCGGCAGAGGAGGATGAGCTACGGGACACGCAACACGAAGCGAAGGAGCACCGTGCACATTCCAGACAATCGCGATGACCCTACTGTAATTCCAAGCTCCTCCCTCCTTGGTTTTCTCGAACGCTTTCCGTGGAGATTTGGCGCAAGGGGAGTCAAGTATCGGCCTTCGGCTGCTGATCTCCAAGAACACCCCGGCGCCCGGCGCTATGCGCATGAAGACGAACCACTAATGGAAGCTATGGATGATGATGAAGATATATTGTCGCCTAGCCCTAGTAGGAGAAATCGCAGTGCTACGCAGTCATCCCGCGGAACGGACAACTCACTTAGCTCTCGCGGTGATCTATTTCCTAGTGATGAGGAGGAAGATGCAGTGCCACTTGATGATGAGTTTGCGCTTGCTTTCGGGCGCCGTGGAACGGGCTTGGAGTCTGATGATCAGTCCGGGGCGAAGTCTGAACTTATACAGTCTACATCCGCGTCCAGCCTGGGTGGTGCATCCACAAAGAAGACAAAGCGGAAGAAGAAACGATCTCAAAAGCGATCGGCTAGTGCTCAAAGTGACACACCTTCAATAGCAGACTTGAAGACAGAAGAGCAGCGGGCGGCATTGGAAGAAGAAGCGAATATTGAGAGACGACGGCTTGCTGCACACGAGCTGGCTTTGAGTCGTGGCCTTGATTCGGGAGGCGGTGATAAGGTATGACATTTTGCATATTCTGGTCTCAGCGAGAAAAAACAACTAACCAGATTACCTGTTTAGCCCGCCGCAACACCCGCTAATTCAAGTCTCCGATCACACGAGCAATTTAATACCCCGAGAAAGGTCTTTAGCGAGTCATCAAGTCGCCGGATGTCTGACAACCAAACTGAGCCCTTCCCGCCTCTATCTATGTCGCCTTCATCTATGGCCATGGATTCTCCGGGCTTATCGAAAAACTCGTCAAGAGCTATGTCCCCTCATGAGCTTGGTGATTAATACTTCTACTCGATTGATCTTAATGGCTCTCCACACGCATTGCTGTAATTTGCTTTGGGTGATTATTGAGGACCTCTGCCATTGATCACCTATTTTGTATGATATTAGCGACTTTGTTACACTATACCCCCCATGAATTCAAGAGTCTCAAGAGTGCCAGAACTTCTCAAGCATTTTAAATGGAAAGAAATGAAATTATGAGAAATCCTAATTGATTTTGAGGGTCTTCCGCCCCCTTTGAGGTCATGAATCAATGAATATCATATGGATACCACTCGTCATCAAATCATGGGCATCGCACCCATTTTCTGCTACACAGTCCTCAACGCCCATCAACACAGCATCATCATGCTGCCCCTGCCACCACATTCCTAGAATCCCTAGTTTCTCTTAACCTCTTTACATCAAACTGCGTAAGTCTCCTTCAAACATTCTTCGGGCCCTCATTCCCCTGTCCACCGGACTCAGTCTTGACGCCTCTCGCTTCACACACCCCACCACCAGTGTGATTCCTGCTGATCTTTCTGAGCATATTCCACACCTGCTCATCATGACGCTCCAGATCCCAAGGCGGAACAAACCGCTCGATACTCCGAGAGGGATTGTCGTACCGGAAGATCTTCAGCTTAACACCAATAGCAAGAATGCCATAGATGGGCGATGCATCTTCCGCGAAGTTGCGATACCGAAACGCAAGATACAGCTGTAGCTCTTTCTGTCCGTTTTCCCACTGGTTATCATCCTCTCTATTGGCGCGCTGGTAGTATACCACAAGGACTGGGTTCTGGCGGCCGTCTTTCAAATGCGAAAGTTGGAGCTCGACCCAGCCTGGACATCCACGTACACCGCTGTGGCTGTATGGGCGAATGAAGAAGCCTTGTGTAGATGGGAATCGTAGGTTCAGGATTGCGTTCCAGGTGGCCAATCCGTCTGCTTCGATGTTATCGTTGCGGAGGATTCGAACTAGCCATTTGATGACGGGGACGCAAGTGTACTGGGATATAAGAACTGTGTTAGATGGGGAGGGGTAGAGGCTGGTAATCAAACCTCACTGACATTGTTAGACATGGCTCTGGATACTGGGATTTACTTCTAGTGGTAGTACACTACATATATGTAGTGTTTGAAGGTCAAACAGGAGATGTCCTAGGTAAAATGAGGCTCTTTAAGACTTTTGCCTTTTGTTCCCCTGTATATTTTGCACCGCTGTTTCTTACCGGCTTTGTTCGTTACATATATACATAGTATTGTAAAGTCAACCATCTCTGACTACATAAACAGAGAGGAAAGTGTGCAATCACAATTTTGAGTACAATAGAACACATAATGTAACAGAACGCAACTTCAACATACTTGTATTAAGCCCAGTAAAAAGAATAAGGTCAAGAGCTCTGTATCATAATCTAAGCTATGATTACTGCCAGCGAGATTTAAAACTAGGTTGATGAAATATTCATAGATTTGTTTGATTGCAACTAACATCAAGGAGTGCGCGCTCGGGCAGTGGCACGCGCTTATCTCCTCGTAACAAACCGACCCCGAGAGGTGGGATCTGGTCGAAGAAGACAAGCTGCGAATGCAACCTTTGGAATAACACTAAGAGAGGAGAGAGAAGGAGAGAGAAAGAGAGAGAAGAGACATAGAGGGGAAGTATATATATCTCTTCACATTCGACTAGTCTACTTATAAAGCTATATATATGTATATAGGCTTTAGGGCAGTAAGTTCTATATTTAGTTACCTTTCGGTCATTTCTTATATTCACTTCTCTTGCTCTAGTAGATACTGCATATATTGTTCTGGCTACTTATTGGCCTGGGAAATTAGGTGAGTAGAAGTGACTTTTCCACCTCTTTAATCTCGAATTCTGAGCTGCAATTAGGATCAGGTTCATTCTTTTCTGTGATATGCCTCACTTACAAATCAGATGAGCTTCACCTTCGATTGGGAGATATTCAACAAACGACAAATGATGGGAGGGAAATTGCGGGACATCCCACGCCCCACGCGGGGCACCCTCAGCGCGGCACACGAATTGCCCTCCTAATATACTTGAGATGCGAGACTGAAGTGCATATTAAAGCTCCACAACATCAAAATCCTACAGGATTGCACCGCACAACCTCCACCATCCGAACATGGCCAAAGCCGAGTCGGATCTCAGATCCATCCTCGATGGCGGCTTCGATCCTCAGAAGTTCCCCTGGTACGAGCCAGAATTGCTCGAGGTTCCTGAGCCAGCAAAGACTCTGCTCGAAAAGTACAGCAAAATCCCCCCTGGGCACGAGGTGGAACATGTGAAGAAAGTGGTGAGTCATTCCCATCTCATGGTAGAAGTGTGTGTGTGTGTGTGTGCTAACGACAATTGAATGATCCAGAGAGATCGAGCATTCGCCGTAGTAAGTAGATATTTCTTAATCGACAACTTGTCATAAAAGCGCTGTGACTTGCAATGCTCGCGTGTGTGATACCCATCAGACGCAATATGGCTACGGAGTCTTCACCTTCCTAGGGGATTAGAACTGACCAAAGATGCTAATACACGTGCTCAGTTCCCATACCCTTGTATTGGATCATTCCGATTTTTGGACTTGAGCATCCCACAGTCACCGCTCTACCCTGAGATCCTAGATCGACTCAAGTCCGGCCAAAAGCTACTCGATGTCGGATGTGCAGTGGGGCAAGAACTGCGTCAACTGGTGAGACCCCAGACAGACCATGCAGAGTCCAGAGTAATGAAAGGAAAGTTAACATACTTTAGGTCTTCGACGGTGTTCCTTCTGAAAACCTCTATGCCTCAGATTTGCGGCAAGACTTCTACGACATTGGGTACGACCTTTTCAACGACCTTGATCATCTCAAAGCCCAATTCATTGTAGCGGATGTATTCGATGACAACTCCGATCTGGTGAAAGATCTAAGCGATAAGATTGATATTGTTAATGCGGCTTCTTTCTTCCACCTTTTCAACTGGAACCAGCAGGTCCTTGTTGCGAAGCGGCTCGTCGGTTTACTACGGGATAAACCCGGATCGCTTCTAATCGGGCGACAGATTGGTTTAGTGAATCCCCCTCCTCCGGAAGATGAAGAGGCCGCTGGTAAGCACTATCGTCATGATCCTGCTACGTGGAAGAAGTTCTGGGAGCAGGTGGGTGCTGAAACGGGGACGAAATGGGAGGTGGAGACTAGGATGGAGAAGTGGGCTGGGGCGGATAAGATGATGAAAGACTACCATGAGGGGATGGACACTTTCAAGCTGAGGTTTAGTGTTCGGAGGCTATGAGGTGATTCCTGTAATTAATTGTGATTTGAAGTGTAAATAGCATGTTTCCCGATCACATCAAGCAGCGGTTCTTCGTGTACCACTAAATCCTTTTCCGGGTTGATGGTAGTTCACTGGGGATTTGCTTAAACACCCGCAAATCGCCTATGTACAGCCCTATTGTGTATTTGGCTCGAAGTGTTGGGATGTAGTTGCTAGAATGGTAGAGTCGTACTGGAAGGGTGGGAGTCCAGACTGTAACTGACGCATCGCAGACGTCTTTTGCATCTGTGGTAACTGCGTCGATACATCGAATAACCACGGCGGGTTTGCAAGAGACATTATCTCTTGGTCAAATATAGTCCATGAATCGTCTGCGCTTTGGACTGGGAACGCCAATGCCACGCTCGTGTCAGGGGGGTATGCATGGCTTGCATACTGGACTCGAGCCTGTGAAATAGAATGGTATGAATGCTTGCAGCGGACTGATTTCTTCGTTCTAGGCTTTGCAGGTGTGCTTGGATGAGGTGTAAATCTGGAATAGAGAATTAGAAGAGGTTGATGTTTCTGCTTTTCCGGAGTTAAATATGCCATACCATCTTGGTGAGTCATGCCATCTTCAACACCTTGAAGGAGTAGTACGGCTGCCCATGTAATCATCTATTTTGTTAAAAGGGAAGATTACTGGATCTGGGCTGAACTTACAACCAAGTCCCAATTGGACCATATGCTCGCATCATCTTGTCTCAGCCTCAACACTGCCCGAGCTGAAACGAGTAGCTCATGTCGCTCAAAAGAACTAATGTTCGCGGGACTGAGATCAAATCCGCGAGCAGGGTGATAGATAGAAAGCACATATAGTTTATGTAGGTGATACTGGAGCAGAATGAGAATACCTTGTCGATCAGACGGAGTGGGCTCTGAAAGCAGTCAGCTTCGGAAATTGGGTCACCAGCCGTGGACACTCACGGGATAAGCCATTATATCGTACCAGCCAGTCATCAAGTTTCCGTGCCCAATGCCGGATGACCTGCAAGTCATTTTCAGTAAATGGGGACCGAGCTGTTGGCACGCTGTCGGCATCATCTGAACTCATAGAGGACCATATGCTCGGTAGTCCACGGCCGACAAAATGACTCAGTCCAAAGTGCATCATTTCGGCAAGGCCCTGAAAGGCATTTCCTTGATGGCTATCCTGCCGCAGCATGTTTGGGGTCGCAGCATGTCGTGGGAGGAGTGGATAGGACATATGCATTGAGGCATGCTCGATATCAATGACCTAAAGCAAACGAATATGAACAAATTATCCGAATTTTGGGATTTGGTAGTTGTTCCTACCTGAAGACCGGAGAACAAGCCCCGCCAGTCTTGGGCAGTAGAAGTCATATCTACTGGAAAATGATCAAGCCAGAGACGATATGCCATTGCAATCCATGAGCCTGTGGCATCAACATATGCCTCGCAGCTCAGACTAGCCATGATCAACCCAAGGATGTCGTGAAATGCTTTCTCTCTTTTGGATTGTGGATGCTCTTCGTTCTTCTGCTCTTGCGGGGAATTTAGGTGTAGAGAGGGAGTCACAAGCTCAGCGATAGCACTATAAATAGCGGCAAGATATCCCGAGTCCAATGATGCCAGACCAGAAGACGGATGGTGCAGAGCAGATATGTAAAGCACAGAAGCGAGCAGGACGGGGGTCGGAGAACCGAACGCGCCGTGGTCTGTTAGAAAGTGAAGAAGTGGGAGATCTTTCAGGAAGCTGCGATATTATCAGATATGGAACTTCACATAGTGATTTAAACAGTACATACGAGCTCCATAGCTGCTGAACAACTGATCGCGACCAGACACTGTCATCTGGAGCCGGACGAGTAATGACTCGTAAATGCGCAAGCGCAGTCCATACGCTATGTAGTGTCACAACGTCAATCTCTTCTTCGAGACTTACCTCACGAGATAAACTACTCTCGTCTTCGAGGCCCTGGGGGTCTTGGGGTTCATCAGTGATACCCAGCGCAGCCTCGATCCTGGCCAGCCGGTTCAGAATTGACTGGGGATCGGGGACCACTGGCAGAGAACTAAAAGCTTGGTCTTGCTGCATCTCCGTTAGTTCATACATCGCAGATGCCTAGATAAGATGTCAGCTTGGCGTCCGGGTGATCCCGAGGTCATTTCTGTGTTTACTCACATTAGCCCGGGGCTTGAAGACACAGGCTGTCCGAGTGTGACGACAACGGCGACATGGAGGAGGACCAGATACTTCGCATTTCATCTGAGGGGAATAAGTTATCTCCTTACTAGAATATTGGAGAGCAGTTATGTTTATACCTTCAATCGTCGGCAATTTACTAGGGCCGGTTAGCTTCTCTCCACAATAGGCCGTGTGCGGACTCACCACAGGCCTTGGTCGGCTTAGGGCCGACCATGGCGCCGGATCTCTTCATAACTACTTCAGCAGTAAATTTCCATAACTGGTGGTTAAACCCAATTGGAGAGAGTAAGCAGACGCTGTCCGGAGTACGGACTTCAGGGGGAAATTATCGTTTCTCCGCTTTTCGTGGCGCTTCCAACATTATTCTAATCCTTGTAAAAACTCCTCAAGTCAATTAGGTGACATATGATTCATATTCTAAAATTTCTACAATTTCTACTATAATTTCAATATTTTATGTTCCCTCGTTTTTAGTCCGTCCTGTGTAGACTTATAGGTCCAGGACGGGTCTGAAAACAGGGAAGAGAAGTGTACCTGGTGGTTCACATTCCCTTTATTCTTGCGCGAGCATCCTGATGGAAATGAATGCGACATCTTTCAACCAAAGGTAGTGACTGGTTGAAGATGTGATTAGCTCGGTGCCGAAGCACGTGAATATCTTCAGCGCGGTTGAGGGTCAAGACAAAGGAAGAGACATAGAAACACAGAGAATGGAGATGTATACAGATGTATACAGATGGGATATGCACGGATATATGTACAAGGTGGGATGTGATGCGACATTATGCAGGGAGGTGGGAGTAGATAGAAATACACGGGAAGGGGAAGTGGTGATACAATTCCCCAAACTAGGATCGTGCCTAGTTCAGGGGAAAGTGTGCAAAAAGAAAGAGAGAAAAGGAGTTCTGGGCGATCATTATTGATATCGCTTAGGCGGCGGCATCCATGGAAAGCTTGCGCAGTTCCCATTCCGAATCAGCCCAGTCCTTCTTCTCGCCTAGAACACAAGTTGTTTGCCGCGAGCCATTCACCAGGAACTTTTCAGCGGCCGCATTGACATCCTTGGCTGTAACATCCAAGACCTGTTCTCTCCAGCGCTGGTCCATTTCATGGGTAACGCCGCTCATGAAGTAGCGCGCGCCTTCGTCGTCGACGCTCACAGGGGCATCAAGACCTTGGAAGATACCAAGCTTAGCTTCTTCAATCTCACGCTCGGACCAAGCACGATCTCTAGCAAAGATACCACTGTTTTTGAAGACCTTGAGCGAGTTCAGAGGGTTCGGGTCCCGGTAACTCATAAAGGTGAAGATGCCCTTAATGGGCCCGTTGCTAGCACCCGCTCCGTAGGCACCTCCCTTCTCCCGGATCTCGGGGTGGAGGTAGTTGTGAGTAAGAAGCTGAGACAAGATGCTGAGAGGAGCGCTGGATGGATCAATGAATGGCACAGTCTGGGTGGCCTGTCCAGAGTAATAGACCTTGTATGGCATATCATAGAAGGCCTTGTCGGCTGACTTAAAGGAAGAGCCGGCAAGATTTGCGCGTGGGGACTGTGTTTGAGGCAGTCCGGAAATCCACTTTTGCAAAATTGATTCATTGTTACCAGCACTCTCCTT
Organism: Penicillium cf. griseofulvum; assembly: GCA_028974015.1. Taxonomy (NCBI): domain Eukaryota; kingdom Fungi; phylum Ascomycota; class Eurotiomycetes; order Eurotiales; family Aspergillaceae; genus Penicillium; species Penicillium cf. griseofulvum. The sequence goes on from JAPQKP010000002.1 coordinate 4,922,444, forward strand.
CTCACACACCATACGCACGCGAAGGTTGGACGAAGAGATAGCGAAGGATTGGATCAAGCGAAGCTTCTCGATCAGCTCCTGGAGACGCTCGGGAGAGGACTCTGCGTCCCGGAGCAGGTTAGCCGTAGCTTGCAGTTGCTCAAGACCAGACTGCTGCTCTTGGACCCAGAAGCTCCGGGAAAGACTGGCAGCCGCAACATTGACAGCGAAACGGTGACCAGTTCCCGCAATTGCATCCAAAGCTCCATTAGTGGTCGTGCGTAGAAGTTCTTGGATCATCGCAGGCGCAGCACTGCTCTTGAAGTCCGTCTCTGTAACCAAAACCGAGAGCATTTCCAGCATCTCGGGGATGTTCTTGTCAATGGCAAATCCAGAGAACTGCATGCCCTCCTTGAACCGATCCAAGTGTGTTGGGGACGACACAAGGAACGACGAAGTCGAGATCCCCCCAGTCTTCAATTTGATCAAATCTTCCCACTGTTCCATCGAGCGGTTGGCAGTTCCCAAACGCATAACACAGTCATTAAACAAGGGCATGAGCAACCTAAGTTCATCGGGTAGATCGACGAAGTCATTCAAGGCCTGGAAGTAGGTCAACCCATTGGTGGGGGCTTCACGCCAGACGACGTCAGCGCCCTCGACTTTAGACTCCCGGACAGGCTTGCGTTCCTTCTCTCGCGAAATGTCCTTGACTCTCAAAGTCGGGAGGCAGCTCAGGTCAGCATTATGGGCGTCCTCTTGGATCTTGAGAAGTTCCAGTTCCTCCTCTCCAAGCTTGGTAACAGCCTTCTCAACTGATCCGTGCTCTTCAATAAGCTGGGCAAGTTTCTTGTCCTTGCGCACCACCTCCTTCTCGTCCAACTCTTTGTTGAAAGTGGGAGTGCCAACCATGGTAAAGGTCATGCATTGGTCGTTGATAAGATATTTCTCCACCAAAGACTCGAGATAACCAGGCTTCGCATATCTGCTCTTAAACTCGTCAATGACATCATTCCAAGCCAACTCTTTCATGGGATTTGACCCGTTAAGCCAAGTCGAAATGGTCTTCTCCATTACACCAATTCCAAAGTTTGCAGTCTTGTGGCGCAGCGAAAGCTCCAGCTGGTGGAGGAATCCACGAACTTTCTCCTCGCTGAACCCGGCAGAAACGGATTCGCGGAAGACGTTTTGAATCACGTTTTTGATATTTGGGGCATCCGCTTCAGTCACGCCATTAAGTCCAACCGAGAAGATCGGAATTCGGCCAGATGGGTCAAGACCCGTGTTTGGTGTGAACGAAGAGCCAAGACCACTCTCGACAAGGGCTTTGTACATGGGTGAACCGTAGCCATCGAGGAGAAGCGAGGAAACGATTCCTACAGAGAAAGTTTCCACAGTATCGGTCGTGTCGCCCATGTACCAGGATGTGGATGTCTTGTGCTGTTTATCTTCGCTGGCAAATGTATCGACGGGGCCAGGAACAGTCACGTTAAGAGGTCCCTTGGTGAGGTCCAGAGGTAGCTTGATATCAGTATCCGCTTGTCCTTTCTGGAAGCCATCTAGGACTGCACCGATCTGCTGCAGATGATCAGCCAGAGGCATATCACCATATGTGAGGATCTTGGAGTTGCTGGGGTGGTAGTTGCGTTTAGAAAACTCTGACAGCTGCTTATGAGTGAGATCTGTGATGTACTCCGGGTCTCCACCTGAGTTGTTCAGCGAAGGGAAGATGCTCTCTTTGAAACGGATATAGTAGAGATAGTTTGCATCAGAGATCTGGCCCTTCATCTCGTTGTAGACAACACCCTTGAACACGATATCCTCCAATGACAGCTGCTTTTTGGTTTCTCCGGGAACTGACTCTCCAGCACGTGGATCCTCGGGGCCCAAACGCCATCCTTCTTGACGGAAATCCGATTCCTTGAGAAGAGGGTGCAGAGTAGCATCAAGATAAACTGAAAGAAGGTTTTGGAAATCTTGTTGATTGGTCGTGGCAAATGGGTATGTAGTATGGTCAGAAGCTGTAAAAGCATTCATGAAATTTGAGAGGGAGCGCGGAAGCATCTTGAAGAACGGGTCTCGGATTGGAAATCTTGGGGAGACACGAGATTAGCAAAAAATATAGATGCTTTTAATATGACTTTACTCACTTTTCGCTGCCACATAGTGTAGTATGCTCGAGAATATGAGGCACACCAGTAGCATCCGGCGGGTTTGTCTTGAACCCGATTCCAAACACATTATTCTTATCATCTCTGGCGACATGCATGTAATCAGCATTAGTTTGGTCGTGTTTCAGCCATACTGCAGTCAGATGAAGCTCAGGGACATGCTTCTTCTCCTGCAGGGTGAATCCGTGGAGCTTCTCGCCAACGTTGGGGAAGTTATCCAAGTTGGTCACCGTCGATGCAGCTCTCCAAGTTTTGCGCGGGAGGATGGTTTGCGTCGATTTTAATGAGCGACTGATAAGCGGATGAGGATTCGGCACTCGCGCCTTACCGAGGCGTATCGATGAGCGCAACATGATTATGGGTTAATTGACGATAGTAGAGAGTAAGCAACCCCGGAGTTGAAAATGTCCAGCCTGCCCGGGCGACCGCCCAGGCTTACATCATCTATGCTAGCGTAAGCCTCACTGGCCGCCCGCTCTTCGAAGTTCTGCTCCGAAGACCAACATTTGCTCTTTCCCGAACGCTACGGCAAACGAACGATTCCTACATCCCAGAGCCAGTGATCTCGCTCGTGAGCCTTGTCTCTGGGATCTCTTCTCCGTCTGATTGATCCGTCTACATCCTGCCCTGTATCCCGCCTATCTGGCGCAAATTTTCGGCTTCCGGCCTTTGTACCAACCTCCCGTGAATCGAATCGCCAAATTCGTTGTCTCTGTAATACTCCACGCAAACGCCTCAAGATGTCGTCCACCTCCATGGCGAAGAAGAACAAGGGGAAGAAAGCGGCCGACCCAAACGAGACGTCTAAGCTTTTGGCTGCCAAGATCTCCCAGCTGGAGCAAGATGCCGCCGGCGAGAAAGACCAAGAGGCGGAAATTGGTGCGTGACTCCCTATGTATTCTGCGGCGGCATTTTTCTCTTTGCTTGGTGCCGCTGGGTCACGGTGTTAGTCTGGAACTTAGGGTCACTAACTTTGGATTTGATATACAGAGCGCGAGGTCAAGAAGGCAACTCGTGATCTCAACCAGCTTTTGAGCAACATTGAGTCTCCTATGACCAAACTTGAAACCGTCCATAAGAAATACACCGAGCTATTGGCGGATATGAAGAAGTTGGATCGTGATTATTCCAAAAGCAAGAAGCGCGCCGATCAGCTGCAAAAAGACCAGGACAAGGGCAAGTCTGATCTCAACAAGACCATTACAATGAAGGACAAGCTGGAGAAACTGTGTCGAGAGCTTACGAAGGAGAACAAAAAGGTCAAGGTAGGTCTATCAGCATGCGCCTCGAGACGGTTGCGCCAAACACCGCGGAGGACTTGCCAGCTAAACAATTTGGTAGGATGAGAATAAGAAGCTGGAGGACACAGAGAAGAAAGCGCGCCTGATTGTTAACGAACGTCTCGACTCGCTTCTGTATGACATCCAAGACGTTATGGCTGCCAAGGGGAACCCTCGTAGCGAAAAGGTGGATGTTGATTTGGACGAAGCGTACGATTTCGATTTCCTTTTTCTTCTGGCTTTGGGCTTGCTAACAAGGGAGGTTAGACTCCGCGCCAAGCTTAAGACCATCAGCGAGCAGTTCGACACACGCGACCTACATTACAGGGGCATCCTACGTGGCAAGGACTCCGAGATCCAAAGCCTCGCCTCCAAATTCGAGGAGCAGCGCCGCGCTGGTGAAGTTGAAGCCAACCGAAGCCGAGCTTTGACCTCCCAGGTTTCCACTTTCTCGCATACCGAAGCCGAATTGCGCAGCCAACTCAACATCTACGTGGAGAAGTTCAAACAGGTACAGAAGGGTTCCCATAACCCCTCTCATTCCCAGGTCGCTGACGAAGACCTTCAGGTCGAGGACACTTTGAACAACAGCAACGATCTTTTTCTTACCTTCCGCAAGGAGATGGAAGAAATGTCCAAGAAAACCAAGCGCCTGGAGAAGGAGAATCATACTCTCAACCGGAAGCACGAGCAAACTAACCGGAATATCCTGGAAATGGCAGAGGAACGGACCCGAAACCATGAAGAACTTGAAAGATGGCGACGGAAGTGCCACCACCTAGAAGCCCTATGCCGGCGTATGCAGGCCCAGGGCCGAGGTGAAGGACTTGCTCTGGCGGAAGGCGACGATCATTTAGAGGGTGATGATGAAGGCACCGAAAGCGAGTACGATGATGACTACGAAGACGACGAGGAGGATATCAGTGATGAGGAAGATCTCGAGCTACCCCCAACCCGGGTCGACCAACCCTCAGAGAAACCTGTCTTTGGTCCAACTCCGCCCCCGAATCTTTTGGAGGCTCGGGCGAATGGCAACGCTGCGGGAGTCAATGGCTTGGTTTTCTAAGATTATTCCAATTTATTTGATGTCGATTTTGGTTGAAACAACTTGGTTACCCTCGATAAAGACGCTTTTCTTCGGCTTCACACTTTAACCCCAAGGCAAATACTGTATTCTACCTTGTGGTTGGCGGAGATCCGAAGATTCGTGTTCAGTTCGAAAATATAGAAGTTCTGCCACATATTTTTGTTTGTCTCACGATATTCCTCAGTGATTGCCAAGGCGTGACCCATCTTCCTCGTTTGGTTCATCAAGTCTTGTTGGTTCTTCAGGTATTTTTGTACAAGTACATGTCATAGTGTTATCGAAAAAGGAAAGAAAAAAGAAACATGCCAAACTTTACTGCACTAGCGCCAGAACCAGGTGATTACCTCCATTTCATCGAGCTTCACGTCTATAGTTTACTCGCCGACCCTGTGGGAGTGATATATGAGCCTCCCACTTTGAGGACTTCGACAGCCTGCTGAACCATTTCCTTCACAATGATCCCGGCTGGTTTAATCTCCTTAACACTGGCCGAGACATCACCCATGAGGAACGGCACATCGATATCCTTCTCGTTCTCCAAATCATGCAACATGGGAACAACGCCCTTGGAAGTCAGCGCAGCAATATCAGCAGGCCGCGCTTCCCACTCCTTAATATAATCATTGGGCAGCATGCGCAAAGGCCGACCAGAGATAACAAGCGTGCGCCTGGTCTCACCATACTGCGCCCCAACAACAGCCTCTTTATGCAAGCGACTAGCACTGCTCTCATCCGAGGCCACAAATCGCGTGCCCACCCAAACACCCGCAGCACCATACATCAATGAAGCTGCCAGGCTGCGGCCATCGTTGATACCACCGGCTGCAACGACAAGTGCCGGTTGCCCAGTCAACGGACTCTTATAGTTCCGCGCAACATCCACAATAGCAGGTACGAGCACGGAGAACGGCACGTCGCCGGTATGACCGCCGCCCTCGCCGCCCTGCGCACAGACAATATCGACACCCGCTTTGAACGCCTTCTCAGCGTGCTTGGGCGCGCCAACCATATTCATAATCAGGATACCGGCCTCGTGGAGACGCTTGATGGTCTTCGCTGGCGGAATGCCGACAGCGGAGACGAAGAGCTTGGCGCCGTGTGAGATGGTTACCTCGATTAACTCGTCTAGATGGCCGTGTGTGTAGTCATGATTTGTTGCGCGCGCTGAGCCTCCAACCTGCGGAAGGGCAAGGTCCACGCCGAAGGGGAGCGAGGGGTCCCGGAGGAGTGACTTGAGCTCTGTGAGCATCTCTGATAGTTGCGCCGGTGTATATCCCAGACCTCCGATTGTACCCAGACCACCGGCATTAGACACTGCTGCTGCTAGTGGAGCTCCAGATGCGCGGGCCATGCCGGCTAGCAGCACTGGATGTTGGATCTTGAGGAGAGAGCATAATGGTGTTTGGAGAGACATGGTTGTTGGATTGTGGAGATGGGATTGTGGAGATGGCGATGGTAGGCTGTCAGAAGTAGAATTAGGATGATAGTTGGCGTATCTCAATGCTCTGCTTCTTAGATTTATATACAATCTATAAGAATCATGAATGTTAAATGTTCGACGAGCATGAAGAATGCGGGGAAGCCCTGAGCCATGGACCGAGGCAGCTGATAACCGATCACATTACACAGGTGCAACAGAGTGCAATGTATGCCAATGCTTTATGAATATCACATCTCGAGTATACAGCCTTTTCCAGGATTACCGAGCATACACTCCTGAAGTCGGCTTAATGTGGTCTATACTGAGAACTCGATTACTTGGATGTCATTAGTATTATATTTTTGTTTCAAGCCTAATTTAAGCTTGATGAGTAGGAGAAGAAAAAATATAGTGTAATTAATTTGGAAGATTAATGAAATAAATAGCAAATTTCGAGCCAATTCGATTGTTCCCATATAAGAATCACTTTGGCCAGTTGCCACGAGATCCCGAAGCGGGAATGTAATTGAACGCGCTAACTGACGCGTGGGCGCGTCAAACATCTCTTTGCATCACCACCCCAACCATCCCCCGAAACACGAGATCCCAGCATTATTCCGGACAATATGGCACCGGATGCTGATGATTACACTTTCTTGTGTCCTCCCAGGTAATACATGCCCACTCTGCCTCCATCCAGGCTTGTACCGGGGAGCTTTCGCTAACCATTGAATGCACTTTCGATAGCAAGGAGGAACAGGAACCGGAACCAGTTTACCGCGTGCCCTCCCATTACAATCCTCGTCGCACATTCCATCTGCCAACCGGCGCAGGACGGCACTATCAACAGCAATATGACGACCTGTACTTTTTGCGGCTCGCAAAGTTGAAGCCCACCGTCGAACAAGTTGCGAAAGATGCGTGGGATGGACTGATTGTAAGGCCACTTGGTCCTAGAAATATTTTCCACTCTCGGTTATGCGTTTCTAACACTTGCTTGCAAATTTAGATTGCTGGAGAGAAGGTACGACGTGTCGATCGAGTCCTCGATGTTCGACAAGGCGAGCTATGCTGGGTGGCCGGCACCGTATACATGGATTTGCCAATGAAGCCGAATATTTTGGAGGATCTCAGCAGAGAGGTTAGTCTATTGGAATTTCTACTGCTTCATCTTTCACTGACAACCCGTAGAACTTCACCTCTGCGCCCCCTCCCCGCCGCACCTACACCGATCCTTCCAATCCCTCTTTGACCCAAATTATGATGGAAGATGAGTCCGGCCGCTTACGGCTCACTGGAAACTTCTTGCGGTCTACGCAGCTGGCGACAGGTGCCATTATTGCAGCTTTGGGGACTGAAAATGCCAATGGAGATTTCGAGGTTATTGATATCAAGCTGCCAGATTTGGCCCCGCAGCCTCAACGATGGGACGGCAAGGCTCCAGAAAATGGTGTTGAAATTTCTGGAAAGGAACACGGCAAAATCGCCTTCGTCAGTGGCCTGGGAATCACAGGGACATCAAGCGACACGCTTGCTTTGGAGTTACTGACAGATTACCTTCTGGGCTACACGGGATTCTCAGGAAACGACGACAACAGTCCTTCCTTGGGTTCCTCTAAAATCACCCGCTTGGTCATAGCAGGTAACTCACTTGGAGCCAGCGTAGTTGGCGATGTGGCATCAATAAACTCTGGCAACGACGAGGCGACAAAATCACAACCGAAAAGGTATGGCTATGATGCCTCTGCATACAATGCTGCACCTATCACAGAACTCGATAATTTCCTAGCGGAAATCTTGCCCAGCATTCCTGTCACGCTCATGCCGGGCGAAAAAGATCCCGCGAACTTCTCCCTCCCTCAGCAGGGGATCCATCGTACTATGTTCCCTCAAGCAAGGGTGTATTCCGCACCTCCAACCAGAGGAGATGACAAACCCGAAGCAGGCTGGTTCGACAGTGTCACGAACCCCTGGGACGGTGACGTGGAAGGCTGGAGACTATGGGGATGCAGCGGTCAGAATGTTGACGATGTTCTGCGGTATATTAGTATTGAGGGCGGCGATAGCAGCCCAGACAAAGAGACAGATTCCGATGCTCGGATGCGAATCATGGAAGCCATGCTTCGTTGGCGCTGCGGCGTTCCCACTGCGCCGGACACAATTTGTATGCTTGGACACCTCACTCGCTCAACGAAGTTTTGCTAACAATACTCCAGGGTCATATCCATTCCAATCTGATGATCCATACATTATCGAGTCTTGCCCGCATATCTTTTTCGCTGGCAATCAGCCACAGTTCAAGACTACCACGATTGAGGGTGACGTCCCTCTCCCCCTAGATGGCGACACTGAAATGATGGGTGCCGCTGATGGCTCCGACGCACCCCGTGTTCGGCTGCTAGCACTTCCCAAATTCAACGAAACTGGGGAGTTGATTCTGGTTGATACCGAGACGCTAGAGGTCGAGGTGGTCCGGTTTGGAGTTTTCAAGGGTCAGGAAGAACAAAAGTGAACTGATAGAGATACCAATCCATCAATGGTGCTAATGAAATAACATCTTGCCAAATCATATATATATTGATACATTCATATAACCCCATGGCCGTTCAGACAAATCGTATACAACCCGAGTGGCTCCACGCGCCAAGACCCACAATTGGAAGAATCCATCCCACTAACTTCTTCTGCTTTATATCCATCCAGACTCTAATAGACGTCGAATGAGCCTTTCCCTGCAAGAGTACATACCAATTGAATAATTCTGAGTCACTCACACTGAAAAGGACCATTTTCTGATCATCCACCCACAATGCTACTCAATGCCAACATCGGTATGCTGCCCTAAGCCACATATATACTTTCCCCCAGAGACCAAGACCATGAAAAACAGGAAGCTGATTTCAACTTCCCGGAAAATAGCCCTCTGCTCCTCAAAAGCCCTTTTAGTCCCATACTCATCATGGCACGTACCCCGATATCACGAATGGATGAAAGACCCGGTAAGCAAACAAGATCGATAAGATCCTAGTTATAATAGCCCACCTTCCTTACAATCCTCTAGGAAATTCAAGAAGCAACAGCCTCAGAACTTTTAACTCTAGAAGAAGAATACTCGATGCAACGAAGCTGGCGCCAAGACGCAGACAAACTAACCTTTATCGTCTGTCGGCCGATCACAACAGGCGCCGAAGATGACATTCCCAGCCAGACAGAGCTCCAAGCAGAAAGCGACTCACCGGCTAATATGGTTGGTGACATCAACCTCTTTCTGCGCATCGATGATGGCGAGGAGGGCGACAGCCCGCCGCAGATAGTCGGCGAGGTCGAGCTCATGATTGCTGAGAAGGTCAACCAGCGATGTGGGTTTGGGCGCGCTGCGCTACTCATGTTCATGCGGTATATTGTTCAGAACCAAGGGGCTATTCTGGATGAGTTTGTAGGTGGTGGTGAAGTTGACGTTGAGACTGTGCGGAAATTGTGGACTGGTGTTGAGACGGCGAAGTCATCAGAGGGGTTGACGTTTGAGTATCTCAGTGTCAAGATTGGACAGACGAATTTGAGGAGTTTGGCTTTGTTTGAGGGGCTTGGGTTCGAGAGGGTTTCTGCTGAGCCGAATTTCTTTGGGGGAGTTTGAGCTGCGCAAGACGGATTTGAGTCTAGGTGGTGTTGATGCGGCGCTTGAGGGGGCAAAGGTGCGAGGGTCTATTGCTTTGCCTTATGAGAGAACAAAATAGAGCTTATCATTGTTTTATGGGATTTCTGGTTATTTGGGGTCATAGTTGTCAAATGAACAGGGCACATAGCATTCCATAATACTTGAATAACACTAGACTGAAGTATCCAAAGTCACGTTCATTCAAAATACCCTCCATCAGATATTTCCCCTTGTGGCGCTGAATCACGCATACAAAGCAGGTCCGGGGATGATATACTCCTTCAGGGTAGAGTAAAGATCGAACAAGATGCCGGGGTCAGTGTTGGTATACAACTCCACACCAAGCTTGCCTTTGGGCACATCACTTCCACCACCAGTGACCTCCAAATTGAAGCACTGCGGGTAGTTCTGAGCACCATTCTCGTTGGCAGCAGAGTGCAGACCGATAATCTCGTGGCGCATGACATAGTTTCCAGCAGCGATAGTAGCAGGAATCCTCACAGTCCACTTGCCACCAGCAGCAATAAGATCATCGGTGGCCCATTGGCCCGGGGGAGAGGTGCCGTCGATGAGACCATCTTCTTCAATCTTGAAGAATTCCAGCGCAGCCTTATCGACTGTGCTGCAGTCACCGTTGCACGCGGCGAGGTATGTGATGAGAGGACCGTGGTGCGTCTCGGGCCAGGTGGTCCATTGGATCTCAACATCGGAGCCAGCCTTGACAGTTGCGCTCAAAGCTGCGTTGGCTCCATCTCGGTGGCAGATTATGTTCGGGTCTTGGTATTCGGTGCCGTCTTCGAACCCGAGGTCGGTTGCTGTTGTTGCCCAGCCGACGCTGGCGGGGGGATCATCCATGTAGGAGTATTTGTCAACGAGGTAGCCAGTGTAGCTGATAACGTAGTTAGTTGATTGTCGGTATCGAGACTTTCGCTTTTGGATTGACTTACTTTTTGCCATCAGCTACAATGCTAGAGACATAGCCATGGCCTGCAACAAGAGAGGCGGAGGCCAGGAGCGTAGATAGCTTTGCAAGTGTCATTTTGCTCTGGTTTTGCTAGTAAAGAATTCAATGGATGTTGGAGCCTTGCAAAATATATCTTCGGCCTCAGCAGCTACGGTTTATATAGACAGCCCTCCCAGACCTCATCTTAGGCTAGTCCTATATGGGACGTTTGATTTAGCCGGAAGAAGGGTATGTTCCTGAAGGATGTCCGTTCTGATCCTGGAATAGTGTCAAGCACAATTACGTCAATTCGTGCGAGTTATGCACAGGGATATAACATGAATTGTGACATAAATGGCCAATTGCAGGAACTCGTTGGTCGAAAATCATAGACTAAAGCATGGGCTCAGCCTTTCCATTATCTTATTAGTCTGAAGAGAAAAGCCTCCACGTTTCAGACACCAAAGTAATATATTATCAAGGGTCATGGGATCAGCCATTCTATGCCGATAAAGAGAGCTAGTCAAGAAAAACTCTTGGAAGTAGAATTCACATGTATATATTTGCGGGGTGCAGAAGCCAGGGGCACGGGTGTTAGCCCCCGTGGCTAATTTCTGCAGCCAACAACGGCAATTAACGGCAGTGATCCGGGGAAGCGGGCCGACGGAAATATAGAACCAGGTATATATATTCCAATAGAATGCTCAATCTACCGTACGATATGATTGTTGCCAAGAGAAGCTGTGACGTGCCAAGCAATGTGGAGGGATATATGTATAGGAAATAAGCGCCGTGGCCTAGGGAGTAATGATCTACGAAAGTACCTAGGGACGTATCTGGTAATATACAACTCCTGTGCGGAGTACTAGTGAAGAATTTATCCCCTTTTGATTGATTATAAACCGATAGGCACTTACATAGCCCTGGAGGTATGAAGCACCTGAAATTGAAAAGATAAAGTGGTGTGATATCAAAACAAACAAATATTCTGCGAATGTCAGTAATCTTATACTAGGCGTAAGCATGAGCCTTGGAAGATACCTGTGTACATTCACAAGGAGCAAGAAGAATAGTCAGTCCATCTTGGTGCACTTACCACTGTAAGTTACCAGAGCAGTATGGACTACGGCCAACCGGATGTATATTGGCTAGACCGGCTTCATACAACATCTCCAGGAGATACGGAGGAGCAACACATCGGATAGCCGCTAGTTCCTTGTCCGTGAGTCTATCTCTAAGAGTCTTGTTGAAGCCGCGCCCATTCAAGCCTTCCTTCAAGTGTTTAAAGAGCTTGGCGAAAGACTGATGATCCCTGGATGAGGCAGAAATCCCAATGACTGATGGCCCTGCCCCCATAGCATTAGCACTGCCGATGATAAAACCACACGGTTTGTGAGGGAAGCCTGAGAGGAAAAAACGATGAATTAGCTTCGTAGCTTTAGCGTGCAGTGCCAGAGAAAGGAATGACCAACCACCCTCGTTGCAACAGCTCATATGAGTAGGAGGAAGCATCTTGGAGAACCACTCAAAACAACCGGTGCAGTCGTCGAAAATGATACCGGTGATGAGATCGGGGCCTAGGCCGGGGCAACCTTCGATGGGAATGATGTGATCGAAGTCAAAGCCCCGGAGGGTTAGAGCTGCATTCGCAGTATCGATGTTTGGGTACCACTGGACTGCATCGACCTTCTGCTTGAAACTGTTCGGTGCATTGCTACTCATCCATCCAAGTTTGATGTATCGTTCTAGTGACTCGCTAGTTCTCATCAGCTGCAAAATGGAATGGAAGTTCTCGTGCGTCAATATGGGAGAGCTTCCCAAGAGCTCGTCTAGGATCTTGAAAATAATCTCTGATGGGAGCATACTAAGGTCGCCCATTGCAGGGACCAATGGCTTTAGGTGACACATAATCCCGATTCAACGGGTTAGGTTGTCTAAACGGAACCGTGTTGCAAACCGAATGAGATTCTAGGAACGACAATATATCTTTATTTGACCGAGATGAATAGGGAACAACTCGATGCTACTATGATCAATATTATGGCTTCTAACGCTCCAAGTTCATTTATATAGGTTCGAGGGGCATGTTATGGACATACTTGCTTTGACTTTTAACGCAAATGAAAGACCAACAGAGGTCTTTCGATACAGCTGTTCTTGATGATAATCATCGTTAGCAATGGTATTGTGCGAGCAAAAGTCAGGAATCGAGTCGAACAAAGCCTTGAACAAGGATCTGGGGAGGCGACTCAGGCCCAAACCCTGACGTCAAAGAACCCAATGCCAGGCAAATATAGGCATTGTCATTGCTTTCAGTAGGGCATTGCTTTCAGTCGAGCGATCAAGGGAAAGAAAGAAATGTAGTTTAGTGTCAGCCTGTGATTATTTGACTAGAGAGCACGACGGGGTTCTCTCGATTGAGATTGAATCAAGAAAGGGACCGGAGGCGAGTGTGACGCTGGCCAATAGGATGATTAAAGTAGCATTGATATAATCAAGCAAAGTCAGTATTTACCCGGTCTACTTGTTGCCTTGAGAGACAAGATCAAAGTCGGGAGAACATCCATGATGTGAATAATGGATTAGGAAACCTCGACTGAGAACGAGAAACCTATGTAGTAATGATATTTCAACTGTTTTTTTCATTGGGTTGTAGGGACTGGAAACTCCGGCAAAAGCGTTCCTCGAGTGCGTCCAGAAAATGCGAGTCGCCTAACCGGTGAATGATAGCAGCCGGTTTTAAAAGGCGCAAAGAAACTCCCGGGCGTAAAATTCATGTTCCACGCCACCGAGGTTTCCCCTTGTCGGCTCGCAGAGGGACCAAGCCCGCGTCATGTATCCCTCCAACAGTTGGTCTTGCATGCATCAACAACCAATCACGCCGCACTCCGATCCTCCATTGTTACCGAATTTAGTTGGTCTTCTTGGTGCCCTTGGAGACATCGACGACCTTGAGGGCTGTTCAGAAAGAAATTGTCAGCACAAGTTCAAAGCTGTATTCGAAGTCCATCTTCCAAGTTGTGTATCCTCCAATCTTCTGAACTCATGCGACGGAACAATACGATCGTAACGTACCAGGGGGCAGGCTCTGCTTGAGCTTGTCGGCCTTGTCGGAGTCCTTCAGGACAAGAGTGTAAAGGTTGCGGTGGCAGCGGACCTTGAACTTGGTCTGCTGGTTCTTGCCGTTCTTCTTGATGCGGGCGGCTAAAGGCGTAAACAGTCAGCATCGATGATCATCTCCAAGTTTCATGGCGGAAGTCCATCAATGCAGCGCAACGTACAGGAGGCATCCTTCCGGCGGCAGATCTCAATGAACTGCTTGATATCGGAGACTTCGGCAGGCATAATGACGGTTGCGGGTGTTTTGAAGCAAGGTGCAAAAGAGAAAGCTCACTGTCGACACTAGCCTCTAAGGTGAATGTGTGCGGATCACGTTAGGGCTTGAAGCTGCAAAAGCCCTTGCTTAGTCATGTACAGTTTGGAGTCGGGTTGGTGCCTCAGGCGGGGGAGCCACGGTGGCTTGTGGAGTTGTGGCTCGTACAACCGGGGCCAGAAATGTGGCTGGGAGATTTGGGGTCACCAAATGCGAATGTGGGAAATGATGGACGGTCCCCGTATCTGCTTCCTCGGGGATGCGATATGCCGCAAAATGGGACTCCACATTTGCTCGCGATGGTTGACGTCCTTGCTCAGTATATCCTGGCCACCTCGAATTCCTGCTCCCCAACCGTGAATGGCGATGGAGTTTCGGCGGGGGCTGAATGGGTGAGCTTCCCTCAGGATCGTATCTCTCCAGGTCCAGGCTCTCTGGGGGAGTGTCGCCTTTTGATGTGACATGTAAGTGGACTCGGTATCGTTTATAAAATGCTAAGCTGTAAACAGGGTTAATGTCTGGCTTGATACATACTGTAATGAAGCTCAACCGTACCCTTGTACGATGGCAACTCCCACCGCAATAATGAATGTAATCGAACACAGGAAGGTGATTGCTTCCATGTCGTCTGTTCAAAGAGGCTGCTCAAAGTGATTTGAAATGACTGAGGGCAATAATGATGGGTTGGTGGGTATGTATAGATATGCGATGCAGTGCCTGCTAGAATAACGGGAGGGAGAAAGTTATAAAGGGCATTGCATTTTCTAACAGTATCTAACGATGACTCAATATTTACGTATAGGATCACTCAAAGGAAAGTGCTATTACCCAGTATTGGGAATTATTAAAGTATGTAGTTGAAGTAGTTGCAATTGTATAGTTCGAAGGCAGCAGCGACGGGTGGCGTGGTGTGGCGGTGCAGCCCGCGTCCTGACGAACTGCTCACATCTATGTGTCCTGAATACTTGTCTTTTGCACGTGTCCTTTGAGACTTTTCTTCTATTTATTCCCTCTTAAATCTCCTGGAAGAGTTCTTTATTAACACAAGAAATTCAAAGGATCATTACATCGTTTTTGAAAATGCCGACCCCTCTAGATCGAGCATTGAATTCTAAGGTATTACCAACACGTCTGTCTATCCTCATGAGATATATCTAATGCTAAACTGGATAGAATCTATTCCTTGGTAGATGATCCCAAGTTAAGGCACTTGCCAACATTTCTGACCACAATCTTCCTATAGGATTTGCAGGGATGGTTACTGCGGTGGCAGCGTATTCCATCCTGGGCAGCGATGTTCTCCCTGCACAAGCAGATCCCACAGGTGGTAAGGGTAGATATTACTAGGTATCAAACACAGGCTAAAGAAAACAAGACCCTGAAAACTGGACAATGGATGAGATAAAAAGATGGCTTCAAGCGGTATGTTCAACTGCTTCATTTAGACATGACTGACGCCCAGATAATGATATATTTTCTTGAGAATGGTACACTGACCAAACATTTCAGAGAGGGCTTTTACCGAATGAGCGTGCGACGCGTGAGGAGCTACTTGAAAGAGTCAAAGCAAACCTCCGCATACCGCGCAAAACATCGGCTGGGCCATGATCCCCATGATAATGGGGAAGATATCAACATTTTCCTTCTCTTCCTGGCGTCTGGCGCTCTAGTTTTGAAGCAATTTCAAGCAGTGGACCGTTTTTTACATCGTATCTCCCAGCAGTTCATCCTTGGTGGCCCCGGGGGTGGGCATAGCTTAGCTATCTTTGACTTCCGTGTCACAGGGCGTAGCCTTCTGACTTGTGACTGATTCATAATTCATTGGATCAATGTTGTGTGGCTGTTCAAACCACAAGGCGGAAGTTCTGACTTTCGATAAGCCAGTCCTTGCGGCCCCTCGTCCTCTCTGCAGATGGATTGGGTACCAGCACAAAGGTCTCGCTGAATCCGCGTTGCGGCTGATCGCGACCTTCACCATAGCGCACAAATCCACTGACTACAATGAGAAACGACATGTCTTTGACTCCCATCTCTGACTGTAGCTTCAGTCCGCCACCTGGCAAAATGGTAGGGTATGCTTTATTGATAATCTGGCAGTCGTATGACTGGACTTCGTAGTGTGTGGGCGACATTTGATTGGTAAAGATTTCTTGCACCGCGGTGCCGTCTGTGACACGGTTTCCATTGAACAGGATGGTTGTGGGCTCGAGGGAGTAGTAGGAGCTGAGAGATTCGCGGTTCGATCCCAAAGCCGGATAGAAGGTCTTAACGAATTCGGTCGCAGCTGAACATGGAAACAAACAAAAGGTTAGTTGTTTCAAAGGGACGACATAGCTTATATTTTGAGACTTACCCTCAGTCGACACTTTGGTCAGTGTATCTTCACTTGCTGCAGCCATCGCGATCGGTATTTCAAGTTGGCAAAAAAAGGGGGGGATAGTTATATGTGATGTAAGAAAAAGATGAAATATGTTCAAATGAGAGAATATATATATCTACACTGTTGAAGACGAGATCCTGGGTGTACTTAATGACGATGTAATCGCGGCGACGGAGGCGCAGAAAATTGGCCGAGTCTTGCGGAGAAGCTCGGACCACCCGAGATGTGCGGAATAACATTCAACGCTCTTCTTACCATATCACCATCCCAATGGCTGCAGCAAGGACGCCACTTCGCTCTTTATTCAGAGCGTCTCAGCTTCTGAGACCAAGACATTTGTGGAACTGTGCACCCCACAAGCATGGATGGGCAACGACTTCCCGGCGCGGAGTCACAACTACGCCGCATAGGTCCAACAAGCCTTACTATGTGACAACACCGATTTTCTACGTCAATGCTGGTGAGAACTATGCTGAAGACCATGTTTAAACTAGTCTACTAACAACGCATTTGCCTTATAGCCCCCCACGTTGGCCATTTATACACAATGGTGATCGCCGATATCATGAAACGGTGGCAGGTCTTGCTCGGGAACACAGATGCTCAACTACTGACCGGAACCGATGAGCATGGCATGAAGGTACTACATATGGATGCGATTGTGGGCCGATAATGGGTGTTGACATCAATCACAGATCCAACAAGCTGCCATTCAAGCGGGCATGGATACCCAGGCATTTTGTGATATGAACTGCCGAACCTTTGAGGTGCGAGTCCCATTTTGCCATATACAAGGTTATTTCTAACTCAACATATTTGATATAGGCTCTATCGAAGGCTGCAAATCTCGATAATGATCATTTCATCAGGACAACCGACCCCGCGCATCGAGATGCCGTCCAATATTTCTGGGTAGGCGACTATCTACCGTTCATAGTAGGGCGTGGCTGATTATGAGTAGGAAATGCTGCAACACCGGGGCTATATCTATACCTCAAAACATGAAGGTTGGTACTCAGTCAGCGACGAGACATTCTACCCACAGACGCAAGTGCAGAACTCTCTAGACCCATCAACAGGAAGGAAACGCATGGTATGTAATATATCAGTTCTCCAACTAATACGAATACTCATCGCACACAGGTCTCAATAGAGACGGGTAAAGAAGTAGAATGGTCCTCAGAAACCAACTACCACTTCCGTCTGTCAGCCTTCAAGGATCGTCTACTTGAATTGTACAAAAGAGAAGACCCGTTTATCACCCCTACCTCCTACACTGCCGCTGTGATCAATGCAGTTGAGACTGGACTGCAGGATCTCTCGATTTCTCGGCCTGTGGAACGTCTGACTTGGGGCATCCCTGTTCCTGGCGATGACACACAGACAATCTACGTGTGGTTAGATGCGCTGGTCAATTACTTGACCAAAGCGGGATATCCTTTCCCACCTGGACAAGAAAACACATCTATATGGCCTGCAGACTTGCATGTAATTGGCAAAGATATTGTTCGGTGAGTTCAGGAGTTTTCCCAAAGGGACGCATCCAAAGTTAATAATGTGGCAGATTCCATTGCGTTTATTGGCCTGCTTTCCTCATGGCACTTGATATTCCCTTGCCTCGGAACGTCCTAGTGCACGGACACTGGACGATGAATCGTGAAAAAATGTCCAAGTCCACAGGCAATGTTGTGAACCCGTTTTTCGCCATTGACCGGTTCGGAGTCGATGGCATGCGATTTTTCCTAGCGTACAGGGGTGGCCTTGCAGATGATGCGGACTTTGACAATTCCTTTATCATCCGAGATTACAAGAAAATGCTTCAGGGGGGCCTCGGAAACCTTGCTCTGCGTGCAATTGGATGTGCGCGTGGCAATTTGCGATCGTACATTATGGACGCCGGATTGGATAAGCTTCCCGCTGCTACCCCTGAGGACTTGGAACATCAGGAAATGTTGGAGCAGACGCCTCCTCAGGTCGCCGAGCTTATGCAGAATCTGAACCCCCGTGCCGCGCTGCAAGAAACTATGAGCATTATCGAAAAGGTAAGAAATGATCGTCCCCGCACGGGTTCGGCGAGTATTGACCTGTTTTTTTTAGACTAACAAGTACTTCCATGCGGCGGAGCCGTGGAAAACTCCCGACTCTCAACGAGTCATCTACAATGTGGCGGAATCGCTGCGGATCGCTGGCATTTTATTGCAACCGTTCATGCCCGGCAAGTCTCATGACCTTCTAGAATTGCTCCGTGTAAACACCTCGGACCCCTCCAAGCGGGCATTCACGGCCACAGCGTACGGCTCTGATACAGATTACGGTGAGGGTGTTAAGAAAGGTGTTCTTTTCCCTCCTTTGCTCACTGAGGAGTAATGCGCCTGTTTTTGTGCTTTCGATTTGATAAGAGGAACCGACCGGCGACCAATCATAGGCGGAGGAGAGGTCCGTCTGAATAAAGATATGCATCTGCTCCGCTTAAATGCGCCAGAGTCGATGAGGTTTTTTTTCCCGGGTCCTCCACATCCCGAGAGCTGAGACGCCAGGTTTCCCACGCCCGGCCACTCTAATCCAAACAGCATGTAACGGTATGTCATGACCGTCATGCTTGACCCACTGTGATTGGGGTTTTCCCTCAAGGTTGTTGACGGGAAAAGCTGGGCCAGAACCTTGGACGCTGCGGTCAGTCCTATCAGGCGGAAAACTGGGGTTTCCCGACGGGAAACCTTTGCCCTAGCCCTGGAGGCTCACTTTGTATATCAAAACATGTCTTAATATCTGCATACGGGAGTTTGGATGTTTAGTATTTATCGCTTTTCTTTTCTTCCCGAGATATCCCTATCTCTCCATTTTTGACGAATATATACACCTGACTGTCGTGTAACCACTCGACACAACAAATTACTATATTGGGATCATTTCTATACTTCTGTTCTTGGAACTCCTCCGGCGAACAACAGAAACGCTTTTTTTTGTCCTCTCCCATTTGTTCAACACATCAAAATGGGGAGCATCAGCATGTCCGCCTGCGATCAACCGCAGTTCAAAACACCATGGATCGAGACACCACTGGTCGAGTCTGCGTGTCTTTCTCGGGCAGCTGGATGTAGGATCTTCTTGAAGTTGGAGAACGTGCAGCCAAGCGGGTCCTTCAAGTCCCGTGCTATGGGCAGCCAAATACTCTCGCATCTTCGCAATCCAGCAAACATGGGCCGCAGAGTCCATTTCTATGCTTCATCTGGAGGAAACGCCGGACTGGCAGCCGTCTGTGCAGCCCGGAGCCTGGGCTACCCATGCACTGTCGTGGTACCTATGGGTACTAAGCCCTTGATGCTTGACAAAATCCGGGCGGCAGGCGCAGCAGATGTCATCCGTCATGGCGAGACATTCGCAGAAGCAGGAGAATACATGCGGGAAACTATCATGAAGACAAGCAATGGAGATGATCAGGATGTGATCAAGATTGCCCTCCATCCATTCGATAACCAACCCATTTGGGAAGGAAACGGCACCATCATCGACGAGCTCGAGACCCAGCTTCCTCCCGCTACCAGCCCCGAAGACAAAGAAGCATACAATGACCGGGCCCTTCCCTTAGACGCCATTCTTTGTAGCGTCGGCGGTGGCGGTCTCCTCAACGGCCTCGTCATGGGCATAGAAAAGCGACGTCAGAAAAAGCAAATTATCTCGCCTTCCTCCTTCAAACCAAACCCCATTCACCTCCTCGCCATTGAAACGGCCGGTACCGATTCCCTGGCAGCAGCAATGGCCAACAAATCCCTCATCTCCCTCCCAAAGATCACATCCCAAGCCACTTCTCTCGGCGCTGTCCGCGTCTCAGAAACAACCTTCCAGTACGCCATGTCCCCGCCCCCAGGCATCAAGGTGCACAGCACCGTCCTCTCAGATGCAGAAGCTGCCCGTGGCGTGCTCCGCCTCGCCAATGATGAACGGCTCCTTGTCGAACTTGCATGCGGTGTCTGCATTGAGGCGGCCATCGGCGATGCTGCTACTGCTGTTCCTGTGTCGGCCACTGCCAGTTCAGGCGCCCAGATCATTAAAAAGCGTAAGAGGGGCTCGGATGAGACTGAAGTTACTTACCGCGATGAGGGCTATGGTGATGATCGGTCGACCTCGACGGATAATGAGACGGACCAGGAGCTTGAGCCAGAGGTCGAGAAGCTCAACTCGAAGCTTAAGCAACTTGTTCCTGATCTCAACCCACAGAGTAGAGTTGTCATCATCGTCTGCGGTGGTAGCTATGTTACTATTGATATGGCTTGTGAATGGCGCAAGATGTTAGATGAGGGATGGGCATGAAGATTGACGATAAGGATATTTTTGGTTTTTTGATACCTTTTTTGGCTTGATTTTTGGCGTTTCATTTGCGGCACTACACTTGTTGGCTTCAGACTTTCTAATTACTATCATCTAGATAGAGGCTTGGACTTTCGCATCATTCATGCCATAAAATCATACAATGTGACCAGCGGAGCGGTCTCTTACTTCAAAAATAATCTTGTTTGGACGCAATACTATTTAATAAAACTTCCAAGACCCTAGAACAAACATAAATTTACTCTGATAGAATTTGTTCAGAATCACGCATTTTCCACCCTTCATACGGCAGCCAGAGTCGCAACGCCCTTCCCCAAATCAACCACAGCCTGATCCAGCTTCTTAATACGATAATCCCAATAGTTCTTCCGAATAGGATCAAACTCTTCCTTCAGCATCGTCAACATCCGAACAGCCTCCTCCTCCCTCTCAGCCTCAGCAAAAACATCCGCTAACCACTCAACAGCATGCGAACTCTTAACAGCACCCTCGGAAACAAACCCACCAGCAAACTCCTCCCACTCCCCCAGCCCACGTCCAGCAGCTCTCAGCACACCGCGCGCATACCACCACGGGCTCCGGTTCTCCGGCGCGCGCAGGATAGCCTCCTGCGCAAACTTCAGCTCGCCATCAACCATGTCCTCATCGACAACAGAAAGCCTGCCCTTCTCAGCCGGCGCGGTCGAAGGATCACCCGCGTTCACCATCCCCGCGTCTGGGACCGATGTGTCCCGCGGTCCGAAACGGAGCATGTATCGGTGGTTCCAGGCGGAGTTGTTGCGCACGTCAGCTTTCAGGAGGAACTCCACGTCTTCCAGTTCGCGTGGTTGGTCCCATAGTTTGAAGTGTCGCACGAGCCAGTGGCGGTAAGTCCATACATGGTAGTTTTTGGAGTCTTGGGCGAACATCTCCATTAGGAAGTCTGATTCTGTGGGTGGGAAGGTTGGGAAGTGCTCTTTTGATGATAGCAGGACTTGGCGGTGGTGCCTGTTTGGGTGGTTAGTTTTGTTTTTAATGTTTTTAATGTTTTTGTTTTCTTGTTTCTTTTTCTTTCATGACTTTCAGGTATTGGCGGTTGCCGGGTGATAGTCGACATACCAAATTTGATAGTTTTTCAAGTACTTCAATGAAACATCGTTCAGCCAGCTCAGTTCTTCATTCAGGTCCTTCTCAAGAGCAAATAGAATCTTTGCTCGGTAGATCCTGTATAACATGTCAGATATGCAATATGGCATGTCACGAGGAAGCTACTAGCCGACTTACCATACGGTGTAATGCGCTGGATTCATCGAGATCACATCTTGAGTCAAATTCAATGCTCGCTCAGACATCTCGTTCGCGGCCATGACGGCACGCAAATACGAGGTTGCCTCGAGGTACTCGGCTGGGTAGGCGATGGTCGCCAGTGGCATGGCGCCCGAGCTCGAGCCATCATCCAGGTCAATTGGGGTAACAGATGCCCATTCGGGATCGGTGGAATATGTTCCGTCCATGATTCGTTACAAACGGCAGTGAGAAGCTTGAGATGATGCAATCAAATGGTGGGGGGTACAGGGGTCGGATGCACAGGATGAGTCCGGGTCGGGTCTCACAGCTAAGGCTCTGCACTGTCAATGTGAAATTATGCAATCTCGATCAATCAAACTCCCTTTGAAAAGAGAAATGTAATAAAAAAAGATCGAACACGCGAAATGCGGCGAATATAAAACATGAGGTGGAGGTGGGGCGGGTGTGTTTGCCTCAGGCGCAGACAAAGAAATCGAACAATACTAAGGCAACCCGCTTCTCTTCCTATTCTTCTTCCTTTTCTTTCTACATGTAGTTAATATTTGAAATTTATTCACATTTCTATTGGTAATTCCATAATATTTTCTGCTCTTCAATCCACCATTTTCCCACTTTCTCCGCATCTGCCAGCCACTCCCCGGCTTTGTCTCCATGCTTCCTTTGTACATGACCGATCAACTCCTTGAGGGACCACCCATGCAATGGATCCAACTCGTCCGGGTCGGTGTCTAGGTTAGAGAAAATGTACTCAAATTTCCCAGTGAGCGGCAATATGAGTCGATATGGGACCGCCGCAGACCCAACGCTGAGCATTGTACCACCGGGGTTGATAATGCCGAAGTTCCATGCTTGACGGCCATTGTGGGTGGCTTGGTACGGGCGCACCAGTGACTGTCCTTCGTATTCATTCATCAAGTCTAGGGCTACACCGGAGTCCATCTCGTTCAAGGAGCCTGAATTCACAAGCAGATCCAAAATGGTCGGGACGACGGACATCGAGGTTGCATTTGCTGTGATTTGCAGTGAGGGTAATAGCGGGTGTCGGAAAACGAGGGGAATACGGAAGTTGCTGATATGTCCGTTCTCGTATGTGCCTGATACTGGCGCGTCTTCGGAGAATGCCTGGCCACTATTTAAGATGAGTACATGGCTACTTGCTTGTGCGGTTGCTGAAGTAGGTGTAACATACTGATCTCCCACAAAGACGACTAATGTCTCGTTTGCAATCCCAGCTTCATCGAAGACCTTCATAATGTCGCCGAGCCATGTGTCCACGTATCGGACCGTGTTCAGATATTTGTTGATATCCTTGTGCGTCGTCATGAGATCGTCTCTGGCAAAGTATTGCTCTTGTTTGTAGGCCGGGGGCATACCCCATGGGTGATGGGTTGTGCTCGTCAAATGTGACAGGAAAAGTCGTTCGTTTTTCTCGATTGTACTGTTCACCACATCTCGCAAGTATGGGTATATCTCGTATTCCGGGTACCTAGGTAACGTAGCAATGTGAGTGTGGATCATCTGGGATAGCTCTTAGTCGGGAGAATATGTACTTACCCAAAGTAATTGATCTCCATCATGCCCTGGTGATAATGTTTGGAGCCAAGTTTGTTAATGTCTTCTCGGTAGATTGATTCTTGAAATCCCATATTCTTGTTGAGCTTATATTGCTCGTCAAACCGTCCGGTGATGGACTGTAAGAATACGGAGCTCCAGTTTCGATCATGAATGTGTTCAAGCCCATTACCAGACTGTTGGCCCACTGTACCCTTCTTCGAATTCCCCTTGAGTTGGTTAAACAATTCAAATATTTGCATGATACACGGCTGATAATTCTGGAATTTGGCCTCATCCATGGAGTTCACCGGCAGTGGGCCCGCACCACAGTAGTTCATAATCTCACTTTTGAGTGATAAACTACTACCAGTGAGGATACCATTAAAATTGATGCCGCCCATCCCTGGTTCTGTCGTACTATTCCATCCACCACTAGAAGGGCTGGATATGTGACTATATGTCGAAAATCCACTCGCCTCCCCAGTCAACTTCTCTGCGTTTGGTGTCAAATTTGATAACTTTGCGTCGATCTCTTGGAGTATTTCGGGATCTTGAGTATCGTAGGATGATAGGATCTTCTTGTGCAAGCGTGAGCCTGCCTTGAAGGGGAATATGTCCTTCCGAGCGCTTTCCATTAGCACAATCACGACATGTGTAATGGGAACTTTAAGGTCCTTGAGAGCCCGAGCTACAGGCTCAATCATTTCGCGGTCAAGGTTGGTGATTCGAAGAGGGTCATCCACGGGGCTATAACTGTTGTTCCGCGAAGTCCCATCCAAAGTAACACTGTCTCCTTTATCTCTGCCAGGCTCTCCTTCTCTCCACCGCTCGAATCCTGGAGGTAAATTCTCAGACGCCCATTGGGGTCGATTATTTTTGGCGTCGGAGTCTGGCTTTCCCGGGGCCCAGCCCTTGAAGTGATCGTGTGGGCCTTCCCAGTATGGCTCATCAGTCAGGCCCGCGAGTGGAAATGATTGATTTCCATTCTGATGTAGTTCAGCAGGTCTCGAACCCAAGGCCTGGAAAAAGCTAAATGGGATAGTTTGAGACATATGGTTATAAGGCACCTTGGGGCGAGTCAAGCGCAGGACTCCAATGACTAGGGCGGCGCATACTGTCAAAAATTGAGTGAGTCGTGCTGCCCGCAACTTTCTTTGGGGACTGATAACGATGCCTTCTTGGTCTGCATTTGCGACTTGTGTTCTAAATAGCGCAGACATCCAATGACTTATGATAGTGGATATCCAATATTTGAGTAGCCATGAGGTCACAAGAAGGGCGCTGGCAGCTCCCAGAAACGATGTCAGGCCGCTAAGCATCAGCTTTCTCCCTTCCGGTTCACTTCCCACGGTCGTAACTGCATTCCAGGGGATCTCACTGCCAGTCACAAAATAGAAGCAAATTTGGGATGAGGACAAGATGAAGCTCAGGCATCTGTAACAGTTGAAACCTCAGCTCTGGCTTGACTCTAGAAATAGCATATTGAAGTACTCACGTGATAGCCACTGTTACCACAGTGCCCAAAAGGTACTTCACGCCCGTAACTTTGAATAGCAGCCCCCATCCAGTTACGAATAGAAGAGTCTCAACGATGAAGAATGTCGGAAAGTAAAGTGCAAATTGACTACCAGGAAGAGAAGAGGCATGTTGGAGAAGATGAAGCACTTTAGATGATGTCACTGACACAACTAGTAGCGAGACAATGAAGGGCCTGGTAAAGGACAGGCGTTGTATCATAATGAAAGAGAGTTGGGAAGAACAAAATGCATATTATTGTTTCCGAGTCACCCCTTTGTGCGATCGAACTATGACAATAGGGGTAATTCCTCATTGCAAATCAAGTACGTAGGATTGAACCGACAATTACTAGGTTTGGGGTGCTGATCTCCATTAATGTATGTAACCCATCCCTGCCACTGGGCCGTGGACGGAGTTGATGTCTCAAATGTTATAGGGCCATTCCGAATCGGGTATAGCTCCTTATCTGGTAAAGGCCAAGGACAGCCATCAAAATTAGGGTAATCAACCTATAAAAGTAGATTAGAAGGAGTAATTAATTCTTTCTTATTATAATGCAGGGTCTCTTCCAGGTGTTCCTACAAAATGAAAATGACGTGGCAGAATATGCCGCATAACTTACGGTCTGTCCTGGTTGCAGGGTACAAATACGAAATGCTCCATAATTTATATTGCCATCGAATAATAATTTGTGTTATTGTTTCATTTGGTGAGACATCCATCTCCATTGGATCAACATTGTCCACTATGATCATTTATATATTCATGAATATATACTTGCTCGGTTTGACTT
Organism: Penicillium cf. griseofulvum; assembly: GCA_028974015.1. Taxonomy (NCBI): domain Eukaryota; kingdom Fungi; phylum Ascomycota; class Eurotiomycetes; order Eurotiales; family Aspergillaceae; genus Penicillium; species Penicillium cf. griseofulvum. Next base: position 4,948,213 of record JAPQKP010000002.1, read on the forward strand.
CACCCAAATGTCTCCCCACCATTGTTCAGGTATTCGATCTCCTCTGGTGTAGACACTCTCCCCAGTGCCTGATTCCGGTGCGGATATCGCCCAAATTGCTCAATGATCACTTTATGCCTCTTCTCATAGTCAAAAGTATTGCTCAAGAATGCCTGGAGTTCCTCCGCCTTCTCGGATAGAACGCCATGGCATTTTCTTTCCTCTTCTGTAAGAGTCGATTTGTCCCTAGCCAGAAGCTCATTCATATCTCTGGCTATATCCTCGTGCACCTTGACGGCTAGTTCATGCACAGCCAAGTTTTCCGAATGCATAAGAGGCATGTGGAACCAAGTACGATAAGCCATACGATACTTGAAATATGGCGACTGAGTCGGTATCTCTTCTTCAATTGCTCGAAGGGCGATCTCCTCAGATAATGGGTCGAAGCGCCCAAACACTAGCTTCGATTCGGCGCCCCGGTAGCAATTGCGGGGAATTTGGTCAAGGAGAATAATGATGCTGAGCCAATCCATCGGTGAGGACGGGCTAAATGCAGAGAGAATCTCGGAAGCTGATGCTCCCGAGCCAGCAATGATTTCCAGGGCAGGACGGAATTGGGTGCTGTTTGAGCTCGTCAGTCTTTTATTTTGGCATCGAAACAAGGACGAATGGTCACTTACACACAGGCGTTGTCAAAAGCCTCATCACGAGTAAACCACTTTCCCATCTCGTTCCATCCTGGTAGGATGAGTACCTCTTCGGAGCTCAGATGATCGAACCACAACTTGTGCACGTCATCAAGGAGGGTTGGTGTTAAAGTCTGCTTGAGTTCGGAGCTTGCCATTGTGATGGGAGTTGAGTGAAATTCGCGAGCAATAGTACTTCTGCCAAAATCCTTTTGCAATTGAGACCTTCCAAAGGGGTTTGTACAGAGATTTGGGACTGATATCAGGCGGTTAACCGGGATCACCACTTGCTTCCAAGTCGCAAGTCTCGTCTGAACAAGGCCCTTTGAGATTGCCTGTCTTAATGTTAGACTTACAGAAATGCTCATTTAGACATTGACTTACCTTGCTGCGCACTAAATATGTCATGATCGAGCGCTGCCCAGGTGTAGATATCAATTACCAAGCATAGGCCTAGCCCCCAGCCATAGCTGAGTCATCATGGATATTTCCCCGAGGTTGTCCCGGAAGGTCAAGGCAACCTTAGAACACCTAGAGGTTTGTTGTATTTTCTATTTTACTACATGTATACATAACTTTCTAGATATTTAAAATAGTCCCAAAAAATATAGTCATCAATCCAGAGACCGCCATTTCTTTCATTTTACCTGCCCAAAGAGGCAAAGGCATCCCGTTTATCTCGATAAGGCCGATTCCTCACTCCCCGCACGATTTGCCCCTCAGCCTATACTCCGCATCACAAATGTTGTCGGAGCTTTCCAGATTCCTCTTCTCTGTGCTTTATAATGCGCCGTGTGAAGAAATCTAGAAATGGCTGTGCAAGATGCAAGAGTAAACGGGTCTGTGTTTCCCGTTTCCCGCCCGGAAAATCGGATCTCAACTAACATGCGCAGGTCAAATGCGGCGAAGAGAAACCTCATTGCACTCGCTGTACCCGCTTAGGCGTTCGGTGCCCTGGCTATGCACAATCCCTGCGCTGGGTTACCAAGTATGAGCAATCTAATCCCGCCGTACCGACATCAATCTCGGAGGTGAGAACCCCGAGTCCCGCGGCTTCTGCATCGACTGCTCCTAGCCAGCCGGCAAACCAAGTCGTCGATGCTTCACCTGATGATTCAACTTTTGGGCCGACGCATGAATCAGCTCCTTCGAATTTTGTCATAGATGGACGAACTCCTCTCTGTGACAATCTATGGGACCATCCGGGCCATGGGACTTTACCCGAACTGACGGATCTATGCTCACCGTCCCCGATGGCGGCGGCATCATCGTCTTTCACACAGCAAAGAGACACTTTCCATGACTTTGAACAGTCAGAAGATACCGGTGTAGATCTGTCGTTCTTCCTGTCACTTATCGGACCCACACCAAGTGAGGAACAAGTTGACAATGTTTACCAAGACTTCTCACCATCGGCCATTGTGCGAAGTTATCCTCCTGCATCACATCGTCCTACGCCACATAACTTTATATCGATGTCTCGTCCACTGAATAATCCATCATGGACCCTGATCGAGTACTATTTCAAAGAAGTAGCAGCACTGTTCTCTAGCTATGACAGCCAGATGAACCCATTTCGAACCACGGTATCCCGTCTTTGGGGGTCTTCACTTGCAATGTGCCGAACAATGCAAAGCATGGCTGCTGCAACGCTAGTAACCGAATTTCCCCAGTTCGGTCCCATGGGCCGAAGGATGCGTGACGAAGCTATTGATATAATCACGCGCGAACCAGTAATAGACGATAAGTCTTTGCTGGCGCTGCTAATGCTCGGACAGACGGCTAGCTGGCATGACCCAAGTGACTTGGGTATATCATTTTTCAACCTGCTCCGCAAGCAGCTCAATACCATCGCTTCATCATCACACGGCCCTGGCTTCGGTCTCCCTAAGAACGACAGCAATAACTATCGGTTCTTCGAGGAAGCTCTTATTTACTGGGAGATGCTGCTTTCTTTCGTCACAGATAATGACACCATGGTCCTATCCGACAATTCACGAACCGCCTTGTCTACAGATGAACCCTTCGTTCTACAACGAGTCCCACACCCGTGGACCGGCATCGCGCGCGTCACCCAGTTCACCGTGCACGAGGTCGGACAACTCATCCGCCGCGAGCGAAAACGCATCCACTCAAGGCGATTCACCTCCCAAGATGACATCACCCGTGCACAATTTGCAATCGAGAAAGCCCGCGAACTAGAAGAACGCCTCTTGGGTCTTGCTCATCCCCCCGAGGCCGAGATCGTCAGTCCTGGTGACGACGATACCCCAGTATGGCATCTCCTCACAATGGCCGAAGCGTATCGATGCGTTGGCCTCATGCAGCTATACCGCGTCTTCCCAGACCTACTACACAATCGCTTGCCCGCTCCAACATCCACACCATCCCAATATCCTGGCAACGCCGATCCACAATCCCGCGACCCATTCTTCCCAATTGACCTCGACAGCATGAACCTGTCAGCTGGATTTGGGGACCCCAGTTCGGTAACAGGACAAAACACCAATTCTCAACACAACGCCCCTTCACAATCCACAAGATCTTCCTCCCACAATCTCTACCGCCATTCCCCTCACCATCTACCATCCCCGCCATCACCAGACACCCAACAAACCCCCGCCCCAGAAACCTTATACAGCAACTGGCTCACCGAGTTCGCTGTGACAACCCTCTCCCGGTTAAAAACCATACCCCAGGAATCACGCACCCGCTGCCTCCAACCATTCCTCCTAGTAGCATCCTGCTCCGAGCTCCGTATCCCGCGTCTGGCAACCAACGCAGGCACTAAACCCCCGAATGGCGAGGACTATTCAGAGGGCGGTGACAACGATAGTACCAACCCAAATCAAACACCAACCATCTCAATGGAGGCAATTGAAGTCTCGCGCGCGCGCAAGTTCATTCTCGGCCGTCTAACATCCTTTTTGCATGTTCTGCCGCCAAAGCCGATACATGTATGTCTGAAATTGGTTAATGAGGTCTGGGAGAGGTTGGATGCTGGGGATGCCGATGCCTATTGGGTTGATGTTATGATTGAAAAGGGTTGGGAGACGACTATGGGGTGAGATAGTGCCAATTCAACACCGTGGTATTCCTTTTCACATTTAAAATCAGTATAGTTATGGGTTCCGGTTATAACGACGATACCAGACTATGCTGGATGATATGTTAGACTTGTAAGTTTATCATGCCTCGAATCGGTAGTAGTCGTATTCAAGTTGATGGCTAGTTGGAGGTACAAGGGAAGGACCGAGACCATATTTGTACGAAGTATTATTAGACTAAAGGTGTATCTTGTAGAGAGAGAGACACAAGTAAACCCTTAATCAAAGAAACAGAATAAAAATGATCATAAAATTCATCAAAGCCCATAGAAGCACCAAACTAAAAACAAGAACCCTCAAATCCCAATATTCCTTCTGTTTTTTATTGTTTCCCAATTTCCATCTCCAAACAAAACCCAAAGTCAGGTATACAAATCGGCAAGCACACAGAAGATCAAAAAACTACTTATTGCTGCTACTGCCCCGGGTGTATCCCTCCCACCATTTCGAGAACATACCCCCCTTAGCAGCCTGCTCATTCCAGCTTGCGCGGCGGGTAGCCATATCCGGGTTTGAAGATTCACGCTTCTGCGTGTGCAGGTTCGAGAAAAGACCGTTATTAGAGCCTGCGGAGCTGCGGCGACGCTCTCCTAGGCTTTGGGGGGCCGGCGCGGTGCCTTCGGTTTGTTTTGCATTTGAGGAAGTTGAGGTATTGGAGTCCTTCATTTTGGATGTTAGGTTTGCTTTGGAGATATGGTGTAGATAATGGATGGATGGATGGATGGATGGATGGGTAATGATGCAGTGATGCAGTGATGTAGTGATGTAGTGATGTAGTGCCAAGGGGATAATATATGGGATTGGTATATAACAGGAATTGAAAGAGGCGAATGACCTACCCTTCTGGTTTCTGTGCCAGGCATCGCCCACGCAGCACGACCACTAGGGCTCTTGGCACCACCGTTCATCCAAACATTGAGGTGCTCGTAACGGTCGCCCGGGTTTCCGTGCCAGTGGCGGCGGGTATTGTCGTCAGACATATTGGATATCTCTAAGCAGTTGGAGTAATCCGTGTTGGATGTGATCTAGTTCTTATTGGGATTTAGTAGGAGAATAAGAATATGCTTAAGAGAAGATATAATGATCATGAGATATGGTTTTAAGGGTTGGGAGTCAACGACGTCATTGTTCGGGTTGGCCTTTATATGGAAAGTGGGAAATGGAATGAAACAAACCTCGATATTCTCCAATATTATTTGGATAATAGAAATGATTTGGATAGAAATAAATAATGAAGAGTAAGTTAAAGAGGGGGCAAGGGCCTTTATAAGAACATCCTGTACTAATCGGTTACTACGTTACTGGTGAATCACCAAAGGTCTAGTTCCAACAGAGTCAGAGTACTTGGTACTTACGTATATACTCGTTATACCTATCTAACACATGTACTCCCATGTACCCAGCCTTGACGTAATTAGAATGCGGGGAAAGCTTGGCATATAAAAAGATATCAACTAAAAGATTACTAGAAAGGAGACTAGAAAGGACACTAGAAAGGATATACCTACTTCCCAGCTTCCCTTGCCACCTTCCAAACCCTAACACCCTCCTCCCAACCCTCATCCTCCACAATATCAACACTCCCATTCCCCCTCAACGTCCTAACTAACCTACCCCCAGAAGCCCCCCATCCAAACTCCCCTTCTCCATGAACAAACCTCCCTAACGGACCAATAAACCCTTCCTTCACAACCCCCTTCTCCCCCTCCCCCAACAAACCCCCATTCCCAAAGAACCAAACCGGATAATCTGACGAATGCGTAACCCCCCACTCAACCGGCAAGGTATCCTCCACACACTTCGCCCGCCACTCAATCCGATACCGAAACAGTAACGCCGAAGCATCAACCCTATCCTCATTCTCCGTCAATGCATACGCAAGCCCACGCTGCATCTGATGCACCTGCATATCAGCATAGATCTTCCCCCACGCATCCTGGTCCCAATTCTTGCAGTGTGCCGGTAGACGGCCATCCGGGTAATACAGCGGTATGACAGCGTCGACGATGTGTTCTGGGTAATCTGCGACGAGACGGGTGCGCAGCGCCGAGAGGGTATTATCCGTCGGCGGGAACCATAAGCTGTAGAGGAAGCGCTCGTCGCAACACTCACCTATTATGATGCGGATGTTGCGGGCTAGTAGACTGCGGGCGAAGGCGCCGGTGTCAAGGGCTATAAAGAGGGATGGGGAGATGAAGGATGTGTCTGTTGTTGGGCGGAATTGGTGAATGGGGATTCCTCTTGCATTGTCGAGGAGAGTTTTCGCGGGAATTGAGCGTAGCCGGGTGAGTTTCTCGCTATAGGGCAGGAAAAGGGGGATGTCCAGGGCTGTTAGGAGTTGGTTGAACTGCGTTTGCGTTTCAGTTGGCTGCTTAGGCTGGACGGCCGGGCTGTTTGACCAGATGCAAGCTTGGCGGATGAGGGACTTCTCGACTGGTTGACGGAGGTCGTAGGCTAGTTGGTGGAAGACAGAGTTGGCACCTGCAGAATATCCTGAGATCGTGATGGCCTCGGGATTGCCGCCGAATAGCTGGATGTTCTCTTTTGTCCACTCCAGTGCTAGTCTCTGATCCCAGAACCCATGGTTTCCAACTGTCTCTCCGACAGCGGCTGCGTCCTCTTCCAGTTCTGCTGAGTAGAGGAATCCGAATAGGTTGACCCGATATGCAGGCATCACAACCACGCAGTTGAAATCAGCCTCGCCGATCAATGCAGCCGCGTTAAATGAGTTGGGCGTGCCGAATTGAAGCCATCCGCCGTCTACCCCGGACAATGCCTGTCAGCACGGTGTATATGGAACTATCTCGCCCCATGCCAGGTCCGACCACCAGATATCCTAGGTTCAAGCAGATAATACTCACGAATATAAACAAAAACAGGCCATCCCCCCTCAGGAACCTCCCCAATAGGCGTCCAAACATTACATTGAAAGCAATCCTCGTTCCACGCATCCGGGGTCTCGGCCATATGTCTAAAGCCTGGTTGGGGACAAAGCCCTGCACCCTCATCACAGCGGCCCGGTGCTTCTTCGCTGCCGTAAGTGAATGATGCAGGTAAAGGCTGGGCGCGACGCCAGCGCTCGGCCGGGGCAAGGCCGTAGCGGACTCCGCCGAAGTAGTGGCATAGGTCTTTGGCTTGGCTGGTGGGAGAAGGCGATATTGAGATTGTCACGCCTTGGATCGTGCCGCGGTGGGCGAGGGACTTAATGTAAGTGCGGCGGATTGTTTCCATCTTTGTTTGCTTTCTGTTCTGTTTATGGTCGATTTGGGGTAAGTGAAGTATAGATCCTAGTTAACACAGACGCAAATACACTCTAGTTTGAAGTGATACTCAAGTACATAGTCAAGTAGAACAGGCCAGTCCGGGACACGCCCTTTAAGATGGTATCGGCCTTCATTCCGCAGTTTCCAGACGCTTAGCCGAGATAAAGAGGCGATTGAGTTCATTGGCGAGAGACAGGGAAATCGGCAATTTGTCATTCGCCATTGGCTATTGGCAGTTGGAGAAGGATAGAGAGAGCTTTGTGGAGTAACGGCAGAAGTCCGCTCGGAGCTAGATCTGGCTCCGAATTACAGGCTTGTGCAACTATATTGTATAGAGATTAGGGAAGACTGAGATGTTTTGAATCCAAAAATCATGTAACAGAATACTGTTTGATTCCAAATAAGCTAGAACAGCAAATTGCCTAAATCCGGAGAGGAAACTCGACACATAAAACTAAAAACGCTGAGAAATCATTCAAATCACATCACGCATCACAAATCATGCATGGTTCAGTAGTACAGAGTAGCTATGCTTTTACGCCTTGCTGATCCTGCAGATCAGGTCCTGGCCATCGACGGAGTCGCCCTCCTTAACCAGGAGGCCAGACACCTTTCCGCTATGCGGGGCGGAGATCACCATTTCCTAGATGAGAGTTAGCAACACATTCATGTATATAATAGAAAAACAAGAAATAAGAACATACCATCTTCATGGCGCTCAGCACCGCAATAGGATCACCCTTCAAGACCTCGTGGCCATCATGGATGCGGATCTCAACCACGACACCACTCATGGGGGCGCCGACCTGACTGCTGTCTGTGGGCTCGGCCTTGGGGCGGGCGCGATTCTCGATCGAGGCCTTGACGTCATCGACGCTAACCTGGCGGACTTCACCGTTGACCTCGTAGAAGACCTCGCGCTGGCCGGTCTGCTCGGAGAGAGGACCGATGGCGAGCAGCTTCAGGATCAGGACCTTGCCCTTCTCCAGCTCGACATGGAACTCCTCGCCGATCTCGGGCCGGGCAAGGAAGTAGCGCGTCGGCAGAACGGACAGATCACCGAACTTCGCCACGAACTTGCGGTATTCCTCGAACACCTTGGGGTACATGGCGTAACTGGCGACATCACACTCGGTGGCAGCGCCGAACTTCTCGCGGATATCGTTCTTGATCTTGATGAGATCCATGGGTTCCAGGTACAGACCGGGACGCTTGTCGAGCTTGCGACGGCCGCGCAGGGCCTTGGTACGCAGGGGCTCGGGGAAGCCGCCGTAGGGCTGGCCCATCAGACCCTCGAAGAACTCCAAGACTGATCCAGGGAAGTCGAGTTGATCAGCACGGTCCAGCACGTCCTGGGCGGAAAGCTTGTTGCTGACGATCCAGGAGGCGAAGTCACCACAGACCTTGGAGGAGGGGGTGACCTTGACGATGTCGCCCAGCAACTCGTTGGCGACCTCATAGGCCTTCTTAGTCTCAGCCCACTGCTGTCCGAGTCCCAACTGGCTGGCCTGGAAGATCAGGTTGGTCAGCTGGCCACCGGGGATCTCGTGCTCATAGACCTCGGGGTCAGGGCCGGTCAGACCAGCCTCGAAGGGAGAGTAGAGCAGACGAAGCTGAGCCCAGTAGCTGTCGATGGCGCGGATGTGGGACAGGTCCAGCTTGGGGTCGTACTCGGTGCCCTGCAGCGAAGCAAGGAGAGCACCAATGCTGGGCTGCGAAGTCATACCAGACAGACTGTCGGTAGCGGCATCCACGGCATCAGCACCGGCCTCGGCACAGGCAATCATAGAGGCGACACCGGTTCCGGCGGAATCGTGAGTGTGAACGTGGATGGGGAGATCGGGGTAGCGCTTGCGGATGGAACCGACCAGCAAACGGGCAGCCTGGGGCTTGAGCACACCGGCCATATCCTTGATTCCAAGAACGTGGGGACGCATCTGGACGATCTTGTCCACCAGACCCAGATAGTACTCCAAGCTGTACTTCTTCTTGGGGTTCAGCATGTCACCACTGTAGCACATGGTGGCCTCAACAACACCACCGGCTTCGTGCACGGCCTTAACACCGACCTCGAGCTGATCAAGATCGTTCAGGGCATCGAAGACACGGAAGATATCGACACCGTACTTCTTGGCCTGCTTACAGAAGTGGTAGATGGCGTTATCAGGAAGGGAAGAGTAGGCAACACCGTTGGCTCCACGCAGCAGCATCTGGAAGGGAATGTTGGGGACGGCCTTGCGCATCTTGCGAAGTCTGTCCCAGGGATCCTCATAGAGGAAGCGCATAGCCACATCGAAGGTAGCTCCACCCCAGCACTCGAGGGAGTAAGCGTTGCTCAATGCGTGGCTAGTCTCAGTGGCGATGTTCAGCATATCAATTGTTCGCACACGGGTGGCAAGCAAGGACTGGTGGGCATCACGCCAGGTGGTGTCCATGATCAAGCAGCCCTTGTTGGCGCGCACAGCGCGAGCGAAGCCCTCGGGGCCTTCGCGGTCCAGGATCTGCTTCCAGCCCTTGGTGCAAGGCACGGAGAGGTCAATGGGCTTGCCAGCAGCATCATTGAGAACGGGCCGGATGATATCGCCCTTGAACTTGGGCTCGCCGATCTGTCCCTTGATACTGCTGCCGTTGACAGCAACGTCACCCAGGTAAGCGAGCAGCTTCTGGGCACGGTTCTGGCTGCCGACGAGGGTAAACAGCTCGGGGGTGTCATCAATGAATGTAGTCCAGCAAGTACCATCGATGAATATGGGGTGGCTCAGGAGTGAAGCCAGGAAAGGAATGTTGGTCTTGACACCACGGATACGGAACTCAACCAGAGCACGCAGCATCTTGCGGCGGACGATCTCGTAGGTTGAGCCACGGCAAGTGCACTTGACAAGCATAGAGTCGTAATGAGGAGAGATAAGGGCCCCAGCAAAGCCGTTACCACCGTCCAGACGGACTCCATTGCCACCAGCAGAGCGGTAGACCTCGATCTTACCAGTATCGGGGGAGAAGCCCTTAGCGGGGTCCTCAGTAGTGATACGGCACTGAATGGCGAAACCGCGGGTAGAGATGCGGTCCTGGGTAAGGCCAAGTTGTTCAAGAGTTGCACCAGCAGCGATCTGGATCTGAGCAGCCACAATATCGATACCGGTGATTTCCTCGGTGATAGTGTGTTCGACTTGAATTCTGGGGTTGATCTCGATGAAGTAGTGCTCATTGCCACAGACGAGGAACTCAGCGGTACCAGCGTTGCGGTACCGAACTGACTTGGCCAGCTTCACGGCATCAGACAAGATCTTATCACGAACCTCGGTGGGAAGGTCCTTGGCAGGAGCAATCTCCACGACCTTCTGGTGGCGACGCTGAACGGAGCAATCACGCTCGAAGAGGTGGACAACATTGCCCTGGTTATCACCGAGAAGCTGAACCTCGATGTGCTTAGGCTGATCAAGGAAACGCTCGACGAAGACGGTACCGTTACCGAAGGCGGTGCGAGCCTCGGAGGTAGCACGCTCGAAAGAGTCACGCAGCTCGGACTGGGAACGGACAACACGCATACCACGGCCACCACCACCGAAGGCAGCCTTAATGATGATGGGGAAGCCAAATTCATCAGTGAAGGACTTGACCTCTTCAAAGCGCTCGACGGGGCCCGGGGTTCCAGGGACAACGGGGACATTGCACTTGATAGCGGCGCGGCGGGCGGAAACCTTGTCACCAAGGGCATCGATGGTCTCAGGGGTAGGGCCCACGAACACAATACCAGCCTTTTCGACATTGCGGGCGAACTCGGCGTTCTCCGAAAGGAAACCGTAACCAGGGTGGATCAGGTGGACGCCGTGCTCCAGGGCGATCTTGATGATCTCATCACCGGCCAGATAGGCACCCACGGGGGTATATTGGCCCCGGTGGCCGATCATATAAGCCTCATCAGCCTTTTGGCGATGCATTGAGAGACGATCTTCGTGTGAGAAGACTGCAACCGTCTGAAGGGACAGTTCGTGTGCGGTACGGAAGATACGGATGGGGATTTCACCACGGTTGGCGACTAGAATCTTTTGAAAGTGCATGATGGTGGAATTAGCCCGCAGACGGCGGTGGACTGAGTCCTGGTGGTGCTCATTGTGATCCTCGATGAAGTCGGACTCATCAATGGCCTGCTCCGGCTGTCGGTACGGGGCAGCCATGGTGTAGATATGTGAGGGAGGTTTTAGGAGTTTGTTTACTGGGAGAAGAACTGGGGATTAGTTGGAAGTTCCAAGTTCCCGAGGTTCTGTGGAAAGCAGAGGCGGTGACTCACTATAATAACCTTGGAAGCTGGAAAGCTATCCGGATCCAAGTTCAGGCCGGTTTCGGCGGATCACTGCGCAATTGTTCACACTGTTCTTCAATATAAGCAATAGGAGCTGTATAATAGAGATTGAGTAGAATTGGATAGAATTGGACTGTAGTTAAGGGATGAAATAGGGAAAAAAAAGAAAGTAGAAGGTTTTTGGGGGGGAGGAGGAGGGGGGTAGATAAAGAGGGGAATCACAAGCGCGATCTACATGTCACAGGTACTTTCCGGGGTGAGAGACTTGACTCCAGGAATGAGGTAACAGGTACATACAGGTTCACCGGTACACCGGGGCCAATGCCTAGAACTTGGGAATGATCAAATCGAATAGAATAATGATAGAATAATAAGAATATTATTTTATTTTAGTATTTATTATAGTATTTTACACTAATATTTTTATCGATTTTATCCAATGCTATTTACCCAGTTTCATGCGGGGCTTTACCCTTTTGTATTGCTGTCCCCATACTACCCCTGTACTTTCCCTATTATTCCCACATCCCCCTACCCCGGACGAGAACAGATGCTTCTCGCACGATAACTTCTACACGATAACATTCGGGTAGTTTAGGTAAATCCCGCTGATCTACCTCGGGCCATCGGGACAATTGTGAACATCCAACGACATCATTGATGATACGGATATTCACGGAAAACCATCAAGGGAATAGGCCGGGGGAGACTCGGAGAACTCTCGACATGTGCACAAGAGGGAAGTGGAGGCTAAAAAGTTCGGGGAATATACAGACACTGACTAAGGTCCGATCTGACTCACCTAATTATCTAAATAAATTCATATCCAAAATATTCAAAAGGGAAATGAAAATCTGCGACCGGTCATGAGATCGAAAAAAGCCGATAATCGCAATCAATGACGCTATTTGATTTGTGTAAACCCCACTATTTAACTCTCCCAATCTCACATATCCCTCCCTTGGCACTCCGGGGGGATCTCCCGCTTGTATGACAGGCACTACAAAAAAAGACCTTACCTATGTACTTCGGATGCCAAGATTCCGAACCCATTGGGATTCCTAAGATGCCAAGGTACTCTATACAACCCAAGCTATTCCACTCTTAGCATCCATCAGCCCGAGAATGCAACCTGATATAAGGAGTACTATTGCCCACTTACTCCTATGAAACTTGGCTGATAAGCGACATGTCCAAGTTGTGCAATCACCGCTCGATGCGCTGCTTATCTACCAACCTTGGAAGTTACCCCGAGCGATTGACATCGTCAGGATCAACCCCTGGGGGTCCTTTGGTCACACTCCTGCGCATCCCCGACGGAAAAAAATACACCCCCTTCTTTCCGCCAACCCTTACTGGCTGCATGGTTCTAGCACGGGGTTATTCAGGAATTGAGCGTTATTCTCTAACCGGCCCGAGAGGGAATCCATCTCATCGGAACTATGACACCGCTGCGTTGTATACATATGCCGTACCTCAGTTCCGTAGCACTAAAACTAAAAAAAGAAACAGGAATTATGCTTCGAGCCGAGATGGAGAGTGGGGAAGTATAAGAGATCGAATGTCAACCTGCCGTCGCACCTCATGGGCAAAGCTGAAACCTGATAAGGTGATCTGCAGGACTCACATTAAATCCCATAACCAAGACATTGCAGATGATTTACCTTGGCGTCTTGGCGATTCTCTTTCTTCACCGAGGACCGTTATGCTCGAATGGATCCTAGGAACCTTGGCAGCCTCGGACTGATGGAAAAACAGGCAATTACTCATACTGCGGTGAGAATAAAAAGAAAAATCGCGTTACTGAATATCGGACCATGGCCCAGACTGTTAAAAGCATAAAAAACGCAAGCCTATCAAATACATGCGGGCAAGAGAAAAAAATTATCAGAAAGATTAATGGGGTCATAAGTTCCTCCTATGGCACGATCTTGGCGTAACCATCCCATATGAAAATCGTTCCTTTTGCAACCTCAAAGGCATCACTTCCGCTGTATGTTACAAATGCAAGAGAAACGGAGAAAAAAAACGTCTAGAATCCACGATATCCAGTTGCCTGGGGTGCGAGACCGGCGCCATTGGACTGAGGGCCCTGGGTCAGCATGAGCCGCGAGCCCTGCAAGATGGGAGTGTTGTCCTCCTCTGTGCGGGTTGACTTCTCGCGGTTCTTGCGCTCCTCATTATCCTTCTTGAGCATCTCGATTGATCGGGTCTGCTCGCAAAGGAAGTTGATCATGAAGGGCATAGTGAAATCGTGAAGACCCTTGCGCCATGAAATCTCCATGATGACGTCGGGGCGGATGAGGTCGTAGCAGGCATAAAGCATGCCAACGTAGCACTCGCGGCTACCAATATCGACGAACTAGTTGCAATTAGTAAGGTCTCGAGAAATAACAGAGAGAGGAAACTTACGTAGCGGAGAAGATCCTCCACAACCTCGGGCTTGGCGGAGATAGCGGCAGTCTCAATAGCATCCTTGTAGAGCTTGTCTTGCTTGGAAAGCGCGATCGACTTTTCCCAGCGCTTGTTGTTGCGGTAAATGTTGGCCGCAATCTGACGGAAGAAAATGAGGTCGTGCTTCTCAAGACGCTGGGCAAGAGCCACAGCATCAAAGTTGTCATTCTGGTCAACAGAATCCTTAAGCAGCTTGTGGTCCTCCTCCTCGATCAGAATCTCGTTAATAGCGTCATTGACAGCCCGCTTGTTCTGAGATTGCACATTGAGCAGGAAAGGCTTGATCAGAGGAATGTTGTCAGAGCTCTGGAAGATGCGAACGACGCGGTTAACATCGATACGAGCGGTCAGAGCCTGAAGCAGGTCAGTAAGCAAAAGGGGCTGCTCCTGAAGGTAGAAGTTCAGCGCTCGGTAGTAGATCTCCAAGTTGGCAACCTTGACGATAATGTCTTTGAACGAGTGGTGCTCCCAGGCATCGGCTGCGCGCTCCATCATGGCGAGAGCGGCGTTATCCCACTCATCGTAGTGGCAGTACAGGAACACCAGCTCCGGCCAGAGATTGGCTTCCTCACAGGCCCGGATCATCTTGGGGATATTGATGCGGGACCAGAAGAGCTTCAGGTGCTCCATGACACGGTCTGGGTGGTATTTGGACAGAGCAATGCCAAGCTCAGTGAACATGCCCATGTGAGCCCGCTCGAGGCCAAGGCCTGCCTCCAAGACAGCGATCAATTCATCGAAGTAACCATTGCGCTCGTATTGGCGAACAAGGCTCTGCAGCTCTTCGGCGTGGACAATTAGGTTGAGACCGCAAATCTGGGCAAGACGGAATTCCTTCTTCTCAACACAGGCCACGTTGACCTGCTTCCAGACCTTGACGCTATTAGCCTTGCGGGCACACTCCACTGCAGCCTGATAGTCCTCCAGGTGAACCAGGGTAGTCGCCAACTTAGCCCAGTTAGAGATGTTGGTGAAGAAGATCTTAGCAGCATGGTGGAAGCCTTCAGCATAAGCCTTGTCACCGGATGCTTCAATATCCGCAACATTGGTGGTGCGAAGGAAGTCCTCGAGCTCAGCAAGCTGGTCCAGGCGGGCAAAGCAGAAAGCAAGAGCGGTATCAATAGCCGGCTCACGCAGCGTCTTGCGGGCCATGCGAAGGAACTTGACGAGATCCTCGTCCTTGCCAGCATGAGTTGCAGTCTCAATCACCTCGTGGTAGTTCGACGGGTCCTCAGCACGGATATAGGACTCAATTGAGTCAGTCACACGAAGACCATCGAGTTGGGCCTTGGCGACCTTGCTCCAAACTTCGGGCAGCTCGACACGCTCAGCAAACTCTTGAGCTCGGTCGATGCTGACAATATTCTCCACAAGCACGTTGACGGCGGCCAAGTTATTGTTAACCTTCTTGTATATTTCAAAGGCCTCCTCGTACAGACCAACGCTGATACACATCTCAGCAATTTCATCAGCGGAAAATTCGTTAAGCTGGTGAATATAGTCCATTAGGCGGCTCTTATCAGCCTTGGCAGCAGTCAACATCAAGAGGTTCTGCAAGCTGGTGTTGTCACTGAAAGGAGAGGGCTCTAGAATGATCTTCTCCAGCAGCTCAATCAGCTCGCCGGGCAGATCGGCTTCAAGGAACGATTTGACGGCGACAGACACCTTCTCGGGTTCGGTGGATTCGGGAACTGCGGTGGCGATGACCTGATCCACGAGAGAACGCCGGGCCTCATTGTTCTCGCTGAGAACAAAGCTCCAGATCTCAGGATCGGCACGCTCAACGAGGTAACGAGCTTGGGCACGGAACATGGAGTTCTCATTGGTGATGCTAATGAGCTCCAGGTCGTTCTGGCCCTTGCTGTAGGCAATGTACGCCAGGTTGGGATCACGCTTCTCGCAGTACTTACCAACAGTGAGAGTGTCGTACTGGTCATTCTCCTTGAGGAACTTCTCGGGGTCGTTGTTGCTATCAATGTAGATCTTTGCAAGAGCGTTGTAGACGGCCTGTTGCTGGTTGCCAGTGGCAAGAGTGGCCTCGAGGAAAGGCAGAAGCAGCTTGAGACGGTTTCGGCTCTCGACCTCAGAAACGAGCTCGTCGATGGGGATCACAGATGGGTCGACAGTCGAGAGCAGATTCTTAATAATGCTCTCCTCACAGTCAACATCGAGCAAGCCGCCAACAACAGCAGGGGCACGACCAGGGTTAACACGCTGGACATAAACCTCAATTGACTTGAACTGTTGGTTCTGGTAGAGGTACAGGACCAGATCGTGGATAAAGTTGAAACGATCACAAACGATGATCAAGGGGAGCTGCTCTGTAAGGCGGGCTTCCTTCAAGAAATTCTTCACCTTCTCAGGGTTGTAATAGTTGCTTTCACGGCAAATACGCTCAACCTCGGTGACCTGGTTCATGGCGGTGGCAGCCTCGATGTACTTGAAGTGCACTTCGGGGTCTTCGCTGAGGTTCACAATGCTTCCCAAGTAGTAGTAAAGACCTTCGGCAGTTCGGTATTTCTCCAGAAGATCGATCAGACGGTTAGCACCAAGAAGGTCGGAGAACTTAGTGGCAATCTGGACCACAGACTGCAGGTTCTGTCGAATGTTCGACTCCAGCATGGTGTCCATGCAGTCGAGAGTCTGCTCCACAGATAGACGGCCGAAGTAGTTCATCAGCCACTCGGGGCTCAGCTTGTCAGTGCGAACAATGTTACGCTTGATAACAGCGGGATCATCCGAGTTTTCCAAAGCACGCTGGATAAGACCGGCGTTCTCGCAAAGCTGGGCAATACGAGGATGGTCATAGTGTGTAAAGATCTCATTGCCGAGGATGGCATCTGCGACCTGGGGGGCGTTGACGAGGTTCATCTCCAGTAGGCGAGTCTGCAGGTGGCCGTGCTCAGGCTTGTTGTCCTTGAGAGCGTCCAGAAGGAAGGAAGTGGCCTGCTGGATCATGTTCTGTGACAGGAACACATCAACAACGCGGTCAAGGTCAACCAATGCGCCACTTTCTTCATTGGCAAGTTGAGTAGCGAACTCGGCACCCTTCTCGGGGTTCACGCGAACAATGTGCTGAAGCAGCTGGGTGTAGTCCGGCTGGTATCCAACTTGCTTGGAATATGCAAGAATCTTGTCGAATTGACCAGTCTCCGCGAATCCAGCAACAACTTTGTTAGGAACATTAGCTTGGAGATAAACAGTCAGGGCAAGGGACATGTCGTAGGGCCGGATAATGTCACCAAGCTCCTCCGAGCTCTCCAGCTTCTTCTCCTGCATCCACTTCTCAAGCAAGTGCTTGCGGTTCTGCTGCAAGACGGGTCGGACAAGCTCAACACTTTCGTACTTGTTGAGCGAACCCTTGTCCAGGAGCATACCAAAGTACTGCAAGATCACCGACATCTGACCGGTTTGAGGAGCGCTCTTGAAACGGTTGATGGTTTCCAGGGTGCGGAGGAAACCCCGGGGAGAGTTGGCAGCGATCTTGGCGGCTTCGGCGTAATCCTGGGAGGCCATGAGAGAGTCAAACTGTTGCTGGTACAGGTGGTCCGCACCTGGAAGGCCGGCCTTCGAGGCAAGTTTGATAGCAAGACCAGACATGGCGGGGTTCTCCATGAGGTACTGGATAATAGTTGTTTCATCGACACTGACAGCTAGGACCTGGCCCTTGCGGTTCACACCGACGAGACCGGCTCCCTCGGAATCTGGGGTCGTAGTGAAGATCGTCTCGCTGGAGATGCGGTTCATGAAGATACAAGTGCCAGTCTCGAGATCATAAAGGTGGATGAAGCCATATTTTGTAACGAGGTAGACCACGTCATATTTGCTGGACACCTGCATTGCGACGGGGAAATCATTGACCGCCTCTTGTGGGAAGTACACCTCGACGGCCTTCTTCTGGAACCGAGGGTTGGGCTCTTGGTGGTCAATTTCGGCGATCTGCAGCTTGGCACCCGTTTGGGTACGAACGGCGAAAGTGAAGAGGCTGTGGGGTAGGGGGGAGCCCTCGACGGTAATGTTGGCGAAAGAGGCAGCATGACCTTCGATAAACTGAGAGATCCCGCGCTCCTTTGAGTAAAGCTGCATCGATCCAACGACCCGACCCTGCTGCTGGCTAATACCGACCACAACCATCCACTTCTCCTCGGCGTTGACGCGGTAGTTGATAATTTGGCATCCCTAACCGCAGATTAGTATACTAAGTTTTGATCGTTGTATCCACGTCGCAAATCACATACTGCAAGGTTGGGAAGTCGGTCGAACACCTTGACGGGGTTCTGCTGTGTGGCGTCATAGACATCCCAGTGGTAGACCGCTGAGTCGGTGACCAGACCCAGGGACCTTTCGCTGAACCACTTCCAGTAGACAATATCTTCATTCATAACCGCCGATTTCAGCTTTTGCCGCGCGCCAAGGTCGAAAATCTGAATGGTGCGGCCCTGAGCCTTCAAGGCGATGATGTTCTTGTTCCAATGCATGATCGCACTATCAGCGTTGATTGGGCGTCGTAGAACTTCATTGTTGTTCTTGAGGTCGATAATGATGACCTCTGGTTTACCATCATCGTCCGGCTTTTGACGAACACAAACGTAGTGGTCGGATTCTAGTGTCTAAAATGGAACATTGTCAAGTTAGCCAGATCCATGTTTTGAGGAGCAGTCGCAAGGCGACAGTAAATAACTTACACATGAAGTGAAGCCAATTGATGCCGGCTATAGATGTGAGTGTCAGTAAAAGTCCCAGTATATCCAGAAATCTTGCGCTGGGCGGTCGGTGCATCCGTCTCGAAGCTGGAGCTAATCACGGAGCATGTAACCATGGTTGGTTGTACATACCGCAATACCGACAGAGGTCAACTGAAGAAATCATGCGCAGGTTAGTTGCAAAGCTTCAATAGTCATGAGATAAAGATGAGGAGTAGCAACGTACATTGACCAGCTCTGTGAACTTGATGGGTAGAGGTGCCATATTTACGTAGGCCGCAGTACGACCTAGTCCGCCGAATGAAACGCCACGCAAAGAAGGCAGAAGAATTGAATTATGATGAAAAGGGGGTGATGAAGTGCAAGTGTCACGAGGAAGAAAAAAGAAAAGAAGAAGAAGTATGAATAGAGGAGGGGGTAGAGATCTGGTAGATGCGGAAGTGACCTCAGGAGGCCGCTGCTGTCGTTGCTGAGGTGTCGCTTACTGGATGATCACGTGACACGGGGCTTACCAGATCATCTCTTTCAGAGTGTTTGTAGGAAAGATAAAGAGAGAGCAAAGTGAAATGTAGATAGCAAACTTGTTCATATGTTGTTTGTCAGATTAACTTGAGAGAGCCATACAGAAATGCTGTCAACTCAAGTTTCTACCTCTTTTACCTATGCTGGAGGTATAACTGACCGCCCTCAGAATGCCCCAATGTTTACTAGGTACATCTGTAGACGTACGTAGCTCTTGCTACTCACCCCGGTCATATTCTCTGGTATTTCTTTGTTTCTGTGCCTTTTTGAGTTGAATACCACTGTGCTGAAGATATATATCACAATACTCTTTGAAATATATCCGATTTCTCCAAATATACGCTATGGATGCCTGCATGAGAATATAAGCCCTTAACCGTTGAACACTGAAACAGGGAATGGGCATGTTCAGCGCATTTTACCAGTGGTTGCAATGAGCCTTTGGCTAAAGCCAAGAGTTTTGAACTCAAGAGACTTCAGGCTAGGAATTGTGAATTGGCCCTTTAACCAAATCCACTCTAGCGGACCTTGCCATCTAACCATTACAACTGTGCGCCTCAGCTCTTCAGACGTCATCAGGTGAGTCCCTCCGGCATTTTCTCGGTATAAATTTATTTAAATTCCCAGCTATCCCCAATCTACAGGGTAGGAAATTTCCAGACAATATAGCCGAGTACTAACAGCCAACTAGAGCCCCTAGGAAAGTTCTTCCGGCGGTCTAAGCCGTAATCTCACACATTAAATACCGAACCGGAGCCACAAGAATGCATATCGGCCCATTTTTAACTTGAAATTCTCGGCGGAAAGGATCAATGAGCACGCGCAGCGCCCATCCAGCCAGTGGATGTCTTATTTATCCCGGTCAAGCCAAGCCCGGAAGGGTCTCCTCCCCACGCCAAGCCAGCCTTAAAGTGTGTGATGCGGGATGTTGCTTATATGCTGTCCTCGCATTGGCGGCATAGGGCTTCCAACTCCTTGGCATTGGACCATAAGCGGAGTGATATTCTACATACCTTGTCCGAAACTCGGGGGATCCTGGGGTGCAGCGGGATTTATTGTTCGCATGACGAGAAAAATGCGGGATAGAGATGCGGGGGTACATCGTGGTATGTGCTTATAAAATGGTAACCAGCGACGTAAAAGTCGAAAGAAATACGCCAAACATCCCCCAGAAGAGTCCCACAAACTATTCTGTCAAATTTTTTGGGTCGTTTTGTTCAGAGTGATCTGATTATTTTATTAGTTGGGCTCCCTTGTTTGCTTCTTGTATCTTCCTACCCTTTTTTTTTCTTTATTTACAAGTTACTCTACTCCCTCTATTGATAGACAGCCATAATGGCGTCTCCCAATGAACGGGCAGATCCGATTCCGAGTGGTATGTTCGCCACGGCACGTCAGTCCATTGGAGATATCTTCATCTGGAAGCAGCGTGTCGAGGTGACCGATGAACAAGGAGAGACCTACGCAGAATGGCAAGCCCCAGAGCGTATCCAGAACCCTTTCAGTCTAATGGCACAGCTTTCAGCTCGAGACTGGGTGTTCTTCCTAGTGGGACTTATTGCCTGGACTGCCGATGCATTCGACTTCCATGCGCTCTCCATACAGACAGTCAAGCTGGCGACTTACTACGACAGATCCAAAACAGATATTTCAACTGCCATTACTCTAACTCTGCTGCTGAGGAGTGTAGGGGCTGCATTCTTTGGCCTCGCTGGTGATAAATATGGTCGTAAATGGCCCATGGTACTCAATATGATCATTTTGGGAATCTTGCAAATTGCCACCATTTATAGTAAGACCTTCCAGCAGTTCTTGGCTGTGCGAAGCCTCTTTGGTCTTTTCATGGGTGGAGTTTATGGAAATGCTATTTCCATGGCTTTGGAACATTGCCCGTGAGTATTATCTTCCATGATTGAATGACTTTCGTTAATCATCTTGCAAACCAGTGTCAATGCGAGAGGTCTTATGTCTGGAATCCTTCAACAAGGGTATTCGCTTGGATATGTGTTTGCGGCATGTGCCAACCTTGGTGTTGGTGGTGGAACAGATAGTTGGAAGATCGTATTCTGGATTGCAGGTGAGTCTACTATCCCAATCGAAGAATGTTTGCCTACCACTAACAATCTGTCTTGTGCAGCCGGTATCTCAATTGCAGTTGGTTTCGTTCGCATGTGTTTCCCCGAGTCACAGTCCTTCATCGAAGCCAAGAAAGCCGGCAAGCGAACAATGACGGCAGGCGAGTTTTGGCGTGAAACAATAAGCATGCTGGGCAAGGAGTGGCGCATGTGCATCTACTGTATCATTCTCATGACCTGGGTATGTTATGACCGATATTCTGGCTCCTACCAATCTTTATCTAATTTGTCCGCGATAGTTCAATTTCTATTCCCACACATCCCAAGACTCGTACACCACATTCATGCTCACTGCAAAGGAGCTTAAGAACGACGGTGCTTCGCGAGCTTCTATTCTGATGAAGACTGGGGCCTGTGTGGGCGGAACCATCATCGGCTACCTGTCCCAGTTCTTCGGTCGTCGCCGAGCAATCATCGCCGCCGCCTTGATGTCTGCAGTCCTCATCCCGGCATGGATCCTCCCGGAAGGCGAGAGGGCTCTGAGCGCGACAGGATTCTTCATGCAGTTCTTCGTTCAGGGAGCATGGGGTGTGATCCCCGTTCATCTGAACGAACTGTCACCCCCGGCGTTCCGCTCTTCGTTCACAGGTCTGACATACCAAATTGGAAATATGATTTCCTCGCCATCGTCACAGATTGTGAACGCAATCGCTGAATCCACATTTATCACTAGTTCATCGGGCCATCGTGTTGAGGCCTATGGGCCTGTGATGGGAGTTGCCACTGCCATTATTGCTTTTGGTATCATGCTCACTACCGCTGTTGGTCCTGAGAAACGTGGCCGCCGGTTCGAATCTGTTGTGGCTGGAGTGGACGAAACTGCCAATGCCAAAACCATGGATTTGGAAACAGGTGCAGGTGATCATAAGCCAAGTGATGAGACCATTGAGATGGCGGATCAGAAAAAGTAAATAGGGTCCTGGTGGTAGTTAGTTTTGGAATCGGGGTAATTTTGGGTCTTTCGTCACTCTACGGAGTGCAATATGGAGGCTTATACTCTCTATGTACTTAACTCGCTTATTTCATCTAGGTACTTTACATTATGAGTTACGTCAAGGACAACAGAAGAATGAGAATATGAAATGACATTTTATATATATTTGGGAATTATTCGACCAATCTTAATGAAATGCATTCTATTCCTCTTAGTATTCAATAAAATCTTCGGATAAAGATTTCTATAGAGATATAGAAATAACAAACTAGTTGGCTGCATAAGAGGCTTTGTTAAATAAATTTGTTAGTATTTTAGATGTCTTCTCGGGCATTTCTTCCCTTCACTAGTGCCATGGCTCCCAAGAGTTAGAATATAGAGTTAACATGGCTTAATTGTGCCAAACGATGGAATTTTCCATGTATAACCTTATCAGAGTAGTTCAGATGTCTCAAAAGGTCTTGTCGTTTCAACCGTTAAGTACTCACTGATAACCCTCCATGATGGATAGAGCGGGGCCCGTTATAGCGCTTTCCGGAATAGAATTGCTCCAGTCTTCTTGGTTGCTTGTATCAGAAGTTGCACCTTCGTGGTTCAAGTTCGACTGGAGCATAGGCCATTCCACACTGCGAAGCTGCTGTTCAAATCACACGGTATGCAAGGAAAGTGCGAAGCATGGGCAGTTCCCATGCAGGCATTGTTGTCAGATCGAAGGAACATATCGTCATATGGTCACTCTACAAGCTACAGCCGGTCTACTTCTAATGCCAGGCAAATGGCATTTACAAGGATAGGATAAGGACAGACAAGATAGGCCAGAAAAAGGTACCCAATCCATCACGAGAAGATTCTCGCTGGAAAGGGACCGACTCTTTGATGAAGCCCATGAGGCATTCTCAAGCGAGTCTTGGCTAGACAACTAGGTCGAAACCTAGTGTCCGCCATCCTTTTCAACAATGGTTATGCGGAAAACATCACCTCTCGTGAAGCCTCATTGTGAAAAGGGAAAAGCAGCAGTAAAAGGGTAATAATCAATTCATGTCTCTCCCACGCCTATCCTGGTTGCCGGAGTACAAAATCAAGACCATGTTGGAGATCAAAGGGGCCCGCTGACTGGCAGTGGGGTGCCCGTCCACAAATTTTGTTTCCTCGAGTACTCGGGATAATTTTTTGGTTCTTGTCGAGTACCTCGTACTTCACAGGCCATACCCAGCCATTATGTCTTTTTTAGACTTAACGGATAATTCCATCGTACTTGGTCTTGTACCACTTCATGGTCTCGGAGGTGGTGATGCGGTGGTTGACACCAATCTTGGACTGGCAGCGGCGGCGCTTGGCAACACGGGCACCGGGGCGGTCCCTAAATTATGTTAATATCCGGGGTGAATCGGTGCAAAACAATGTCCAGCGAGAACTCACATGCAGACGAAGAAGTCCATGCCGTAGATACCAATACCGGGATCGTACTTGATACCGAGATCGATGTGCTCGCTGATACCGAATCCGAAGTTACCGGTCTCGGAGAAGTTGCGCTTGCGGAGCTCGTACTCCTTGACCTTGAGGCCACGCTCGAGGATCTCCTCGGCCTTGGCGCCACGGATGGTGACGTGGACGGAGATCTTTTCGTTACGACGGATACCGAAGGTACGGACGGTGTAACGGGCCTTGCTGTAGACGGGGGTCTGACCGGACAGCTGCTCGAGAACCTTGGCGGCACGAGTGAGTCTATCACCGGACTCTCCGACGGAGATGTTCAGTACCAACTTCGACAAGCGAAGGGATCGGCAGGGGTTCTCGGCCTTAGCAACTTGGGCAGACTGTGTGCATCATGTTAGTCTCATATTGTGGATGGTGTATCTAGTTCAAGAAGATGTTTGAGGGAAATTCAAGACTGGGTGCGCGCGAGACGGAGATCTCCAGGCTGTGGCCCAGATTAGGTGGGAGAAAAGAAAACAGTACAGTCGATCGGGAATGTGTTATTTGGATTGTAGGAAGCTGAACATACCATGACGGCGGTTGGGCGTGAAGTAGTTGTCGACTGGGGAGACAAGAGTGATCGCGGAAAAAGAGAAAGTGTGGACTGTGGGTTCCAACACGTGACTTGGAAGCCCTGATCGTTACTTAGATAATGAGTTAATTTGGGCGCTTAGTCACCGATATTGCTTTCCGTTTTATGCCTGAGGCATTAAATTTACGAACTGGTGGCTGACTCATATGTTAGGTAATCCAGTATCAAGAACTGGCAGCACCTGACAAGCTTGAGCTTCACATCTTCGGTAGGATCTCGCACCTTTGCTTCATCCCTCGCAGTAGAAAGACTTTCTCTATCTACTGATCTCTATTCTTTGATCTCGCAAGTCGCATCCGTGCGCGCTCTCTAGCCAATATGGCTTCCCACAAGATGGTGAGTTTCTCGTCCCCATTTGCACCCCCGAAACCCGTGCGGTCAATGGCTGTCGCTAACTTCTTTCATTTAGCAAAACCTTGTGAGTCCAGCTCGAATTACTTCCAGTTCTCGATTGGGGTATCTAACTTATCCTGCAGATTAACTACCGGATGCGCGTAACACTGAACGATGGACGTCAAATGACTGGTTCCATGCTTGCATTCGATAAGGTATGTCTCACTGCTTCAGAGACTGAGCGCCCAACTGACCTTTCTACTCTCTAGCACATGAACCTAGTTCTTGCAGATACAGAAGAATTCCGTCGTATCAAGCGGAAATCCAAGCCCACCGCCGGTCCCACAAACGCCCCGATGGTCGAAGCGGAAGAGAAGCGAAGCCTCGGCCTGACTATCGTGCGCGGTACTCAAGTCGTATCTTGCTCCGTTGAGGGTCCTCCTGCTGCTGACCCGTCTGCCCGACTTGGCACCGCCGGACCCGGTGCAGCTGCCACTCTTGCCGCAGGCCCTGGTATCAGCAAGCCCGCTGGCCGCGGCCTGCCTATTGGGCTCGGAGGTCCTGCAGCTGGTGTTGGTGGACCACCACCCCCGGGCGGATTTGGATTCCCCCCTGGCGGGTTTCCCGGCGCCCCTCCTCCAGGCTTCGCTGGACGTGGAGGCCCCCCCGGTGGACCTCGTGAGTATTCCCATTTGCCCCGATCGACTGGGACTCAAACTGACTGGTTCCTTTCTAGCTGGTTTCGCAACTCCTCCTGGATTTGCTCCTCAGGGCGGCCCCCGTAAGTTTGCGCCCAATCATTCTCCAATTCTGCCTCCGATACTGATATTCCATTCTCATAGCTGCCGGTTTCCAACCTCCTCCTGGCTTCCAGCCCCCCGGTCAGGGGCGTGGATACCCTCCTCCTGGATTTGGTGGCAGGTAATTAGAAATGTGCACAAAGGATTATTCTATGCTTTAAATTATCGGCGAAATGATTTGACCCGGAAAGGAACATTGGCGGCTCAGCGCAGAATAAGAACAATTGTCAACGCTTCCAGTGAGAGATAACGATACGCGGACAGGCTAGATTACCCCCAAATTCTACTGGGTAAGGCGTTGCGGCGCATGGATGGAGGTCGTGTCGAGGAAAGGGACAAAAAAAGACCAACATCCTTTTGAATTACGCATTAAGTCAAAAAAAAATATGCTAGCTTTTTACACGCGGCCTTTTCATTCAAAATCGTTCAATAACCCAATTATTAATGTCTGCTGCCTGTTAAATTATGTATGTTGTGTTTCTCTATGCTCTCTATACCTGCATCTCTACCCCATATACTCCGTACCTGGCCCTCCTTCCACTCTACCGGTGCCATGTACATCAATAGATTGGCCCATATATAACATCATTACCCTCGTATCTTAATATCGTCTATTCCTTTTTTTTCTCTGGTGTCATTTACACGTTAATTCATGGTATAGTAGTAGATTTGGGGTCACAAGTATGGAGGTCATTCTACTTAATATATATCTCTATTGCTTGCCTTGGATTGTGGTCAAAAACCACAATATATGGATACAACCAAAGAACCACCATATTATACACAGCCACTAGTAATTACCAGCTACCGTGAATCAATACAATAAACTGATAATTGTTTTATAAGACATCAATTTCAACGAAGGTGATATTGTGCATAAGTAGGTACTTCACGTGACACGGCCGACGCCGGTGAGTCGAGTGCTTCCGCATCCTCCAGATATCGACCTCACATCCCCCGAACTCAAATCCCGTGTGATAACTCCCTGCAAATCCACAATGGCTGCTGCTATCAAGGCAATTAACGCCAAGATCCGCTCCAACTCGGTGCTGGACTATGTTTGCTCAACCCGTACGTATCGACACCAGTTTCCCGAGTGCTTCCCGTCCCGAGATCGGCCAACGGCGAATGAGACCGAAGGAGAATAAGCATTGGAAGCGACATTGAGGATGAGAGGAACAAGTTTTTCTCTCGAACCTGCAGTTTCACAAAGCAATAAGCCGCAAATGAACTAAACAGATTGCTGACTGTCGATGGCACTTCTTAGACTTCTGGGGACCCGTCTCCAACTTTGGTATCCCCATTGCCGCTGTGATGGACACACAGAAGGATGCTGAGATGTACGTTCTTATCCGATGGATGGCGGAAGGTTCAGCTTTCGTCTTTTGCGTTTCCCCTGGCTGCAATGGTATCAGCGCAACTGTACTGATAGCTTCATCTTAACAGCATCTCGGGCCCTATGACCGGTGCCCTCATTGTCTACGCTGCCACCTTCATGCGCTATTCCCTCGCTATCACACCCAAGAACTACCTCCTTTTCGCATGCCACTTGACCAACTTCGGCGCCCAGACTACTCAGGGATTCCGTTACATGAACTACTGGAAGTACGTTTCGTCCTATGAGGCCTTCTTTGGTCTTTGCATTTGGCCACAAACATTATATAATCGTGATGACTGACCTGGTTTGAATTTGCAGGTGGGGAGGCCGGGAAAAGCAGCTCGCTGAGCAGGCTGCTAAGGGCAGCGCGGGCGCTGAGGCCGGTGCTTAAGAATCGCCTCCAAGAAGAATTGGTTCTGTTTTTTTTTTTTTAGGTCTTCATTGGGGCTAATAGGCATCTATCTCATTTCGCAGAATTGCACCTCGATACACATATGGTCTGCTGGTTTCCACCTTGAGGCTAGACGAGTCCCGGACAATGATAAAAGAGGAGGCATATAGAGGTAGACTTGCGGTTTTGAGAAGACGCTTAGCCATCGGCGCTGGCTGCGATCTAGTGCCGCTTTGCTGATGGTAACTGTACATAAGCTCTATATTATTGCGCTCGAATTATATTCCTTTTTATGGGATGACCTAGTTTCTGATTATGAAGACTTCGAGATTCGGTGATAGGCCGAGCCTGTTATTCTTGAGTTATTTCTGATCCGATAAACTTCTAAAGAAAGCCACACAAATATGATCGAGTATATATATAGTCTCCCAATCCCAAGAAAATATGTATACAGAAAGGGTGTTCTAACCCCCCAAATTCGCCCACTATACTGACAATTTGACCGAGATTGTGAATAAATATCACAAGTATGCCCTCCGTTCATGTGTTGGAGCAGGATATGAAAACCCAACGACATTTATGCCAGTCTAGGGTTGAAAGAAATGCAACAAGACCTAGCTCATCACGATCTACACAAACCAAAAAATAGAAATCCTTCAATGAGAGTCACAGTATCCTGGGCTTTGAGGAATTTCTGGGCCCATCCAGCTCATGAGGGTCAGGTACGTCGTATAGACGCAGCATATGGCACCGAAGACAGCAAGTGTTACGTCGGCAATCGCCTGGCGTTTGGAGCGAGCACAAGCGCGCAGGTGCAGGAGGGGCTACAACGATAGAATGAGTCAGCCATACCACTGTGTAATGGTTAGAGGATACATGTTAAGGACATACCGGGTATACGTAAATCAATGGAACACAAGCAAAGCTTCCGACTAGGGAAACGAACTTGTCTAGATCATTTGCGCCACACCAGGCGATAAGGGCACAGACCATGACTAGGAAGAAACGGAACCCGTTCTTCTTCCACTTGATATATGGGTTGTACTTGCCACTGCGAGTGAAGAGCTCGTTCTCCATAATGCGGATAGCGGGGAAGAGCTGCAACGGAGTGCTCAGCAGGATGGCAAGTGAGTAGAGGAACTGGACCACATTGACAAATTTGTCATCCTGGGGAAGGTTCAGAAGAATGACAGTCTTCGTTGCCGATCCGTAAGCCGCGTAACTCAAGGCACCGGCAGACAGGAAGATAAAGGTGATCAAAACCATGACCCCGGCCAGAACACCAGGGAATCTGTTTGGCTGCTTCATTGATTCTTGAATCGGGATGATGAGACCGATACCTTCGTAGGTGAAGATGGCGGTACCAATGAACATTGACCAGGTGGCTGGATTGAAAGAAACAACGTCTGAAATGCCGCCCTGGTCAACCAGTGTGCTGATATCGTAGTAGTAGATATAAAGTAGACCCAAAAGAATGAAAACATCAGCAATCAGGGCGGTAAATCCAAGTTTACTGATGTCCCGAATCAAAGATAGAGGGAGGAAGATGACCAGCTGCAACAAAACCATGTACTTGACGTCAATGAATGTCACGCACTTGCTCACAGCTAACACAAATGCCTGCAAATTTTGCGAGACGAAGACAATGTACGCTGCCACAAAGCCTATCTGACTCAGGACAATTGATCCGAGAATGATGCGCCGCATGTGCTTGCCGTATAGAATGCCACCGATGTCACCGAAGGACCCTTCGATCTTCATGCGAGTATTGACCAAAAGAATGAAGGCATAATAGCTCAGAATGGAGACTCCCAGAAGCACCATGCTACTGAAGAGCATACCACCGTTTAGGAAGGCTCGAGGCAGGAACAAGATACCAGTACCCACAAAGGATTTGAGCAGTAAGAGTACTGCACCTGTTGTAGTAGTTGTTCCTGGCGGTGAGCGCTGCTTGTGCTTTCTCTTCTTCCGACCCGATGTTTCAGGTTGCAATAGCGCTGCGTCTTCTCCAGATTCTCTGCCCTCCTCTGGCTCGTCCCAGGTATCTGACGAGAAGTACTCATCCGGCCCTAGCACCTCATCATCTTCCTCCAATTCTTCTCCAGCAAAGTGTCCGTAAAGAGTCAAGAACTCTAGGAAGCTAGTAGTCGGCAGTTGAGGTGCACCAGGTCCATGCGGGGCACCTATATTTGACCCGTGGACACTCCCGCGGTGTGGACTTCCAGCTGCTCTTCGTAGATAATCTCTGCGGAACCCTCCTGGAACCCGAATTGTGTCAATGTCTTCTATATCAGTCTCTGGCCTTGGTCGGCTGACGCTGAAACTCTTGCTGCGTAAGAACCGCCCTGCGGCTTCGGCCTCAGCATCCTCCGCCCAACGGTAAACTTGTCTTGTGATATCACCGCCCTGAAGCTGTAGACTTGAGAAGTTATCTTCACCACCAAGGCTGGTGGCAATTTCCGACTGATTATCTGTGTGTTCCGTGACTAGATGCCGCTTGATAACTTCAGGGTCTTCGTATGGAGCCATGCCCGGTGAATCGGATCCATTTTTGGTATCGAAAGAGCCATACTGAGAGGCCAACGGTCGGGTATCTAGGGTTGAATGCACCGCAGGGGATCCGTTTTGTCGAGACGGAGTTCCAAATCTGGGCGGCGAGCGACCAAGGCTTTCTTGGAGTTGGGATGCAATGATAGAATGTCCAGGACCGGGTATTGAAGAAGGGTTGGCAACCGACCTGGAAAACTCCTGTTCAGTGGTATTTGTGACAGGTCGGCTGGCCGGAATACTCTGTCGAGACGACAAGGATGTTCCCAATGAAGGGGAGGGAACCGGGGATGCGAGGCGTGCTATGGAAGCCTGCCTGCTACCGAAATCAGGTGCGGGGGACCTCGAGCGCACCGAGGATGAGGCTATCGGCATAGACCGAGCTGGATTTAGGGATGAGCCCTCTCCATTATCCGCCATTTTGAAGGTGGCCTCAGGGTGTCAAGTTAGCTCCTGACAAGATGCCGTGTTTAGACTCGAGGAATGGGCATAAGAAGGCCGGACGCTTGAAACAGTGTAGGTCAGCTTCTCGGAGGGAGGGTTTGGGTGAAAAGCCCAAGATGTAACTGAGGAGGGTTTAAGACACTAATAGCGCCAAGCGGCAATGGCTAGCTCCAAGTGCGGTTGACAGGGGTGCAAACTGTTTGCATCCCCCAATCAACGTCATCTAGATACACAGCTTGTTTTCCTTTTTCTGTTCATTAGCACCGTCTCTTTGCAGACTCAATGGTCTTGCTGGGACTGTTGGCTTCTGTTATCTAATTTTTTTTTCGTTTATGCCCTCATGTTCATACCATAAACCTTGGAACTGATATGGCGACCGAACGAGTCGGAGAATCTTCCGACTCCTTGTCTCGGCGACGCCCAAATTTCGCGACTCGAACTGCTCAAGAAGATGTCTCCCGTCTCGACCCGGGGGAATTGGCCCATGCTACCTCCGACGAACGTACTCGCTTGCTACCTTGGCCACCGTCTCGATCGGCCCGTTCGTATGAGCCCGTAAATTCGCTAAAAAGCGAGGGCCAACGCCATTCCTCACCCATACATTACCTCCGGAGCCTTCCTCGGTGGTGGAATCACGGAGTGGACCATGATCAAGGACAGGAAGCCAGTGGAGACATCGCTTCACAAAATGTGCACCTGTCTGCGGGTCCTCTCCGCGATTCCCGCGCCGATAAGAGGGACAAGAGTGGACATCGATCCCGATCCGTGGATGAGCCGAAGAAGCTTGGTACATTCTCCGGTGTTTTTGTTCCAACGACATTGAATGTCCTGAGCATTCTTATGTTCCTTCGGTTCGGATTCATCCTGGGACAAGCTGGTGTATTGGGTATATTAGGTGAGCATACCTCCTCGCAAAGTCAGGATCCCATGTCTGATGCATCAAAGGGCTGCTACTTGTATCATACACAATCAACCTCGTGACAACGATGTCTCTGTCTGCAATTGCAACAAACGGAACGGTCCGAGGCGGTGGTGCCTATTACCTTATTTCTAGATCTCTGGGCCCTGAATTTGGTGGGTCTATCGGCATTGTATTTTATCTTGGCTATGTGTTCAACACCGGCATGAATGCTGTTGGCTTAGTGGACTGTTTCACTCAGAACTTTGGGACGCGGTCTGGGGACTGGGCCAACTTTCTTGAGGAAGGATTTTGGTGGCAGTACCTGTGGGGAACTGTTATATTGGTATTTTGCACGGGAATTTGTTTGGCAGGAAGCTCCATATTTGCAAGGGCAAGTAAAGGGCTTTTGGTCATACTACTCGTGGCGACATTCAGCATACCGCTTTCTGCGGTTTTCATGAAGCCTTTCCCAATCCCTCGCCAGGGCGTGGAGTTCACGGGACTTCGTTTGAAAACTTTGATGGGGAATCTCAAACCTCATCTAACCAAGGGAGCTGCAGGGAGTCAAATAAAAGGACGAGAGAACTTCCAAGACCTCTTTGGTATTCTATTTCCTGCCACAGGAGGTATTTTCGCGTAAGTTGGGCGACAACAGACTTTCGACCCCAGTTTACTAATTGTCTATCAGAGGAGCAAGTATGTCCGGTGACTTGAAGAACCCGAGTAAGGCTATTCCTAAGGGTACACTTTCCGGGTTGGCTTTGACCTTTGTCGCCTATGGGCTTGTCATCCTTGCAATGGCGGCTTCGGTGACTCGGGAGTCTTTTTATAACAACGTGAATGTTATACAAGTCGTTAGTCATTACTTGAGAGAAAAACTAGAAGCACGATCTAATTGAGTATAGGTAAATGCCTCTGATAGTGTGATCCTTCTTGGAGAATTCGCGACCAGTTTCTTTTCCGCCCTGATGGGGGTGATTGGATCAGCTAAACTTCTTCAAGCTATTGCGCGAGATAGCCTCTTGCCCGGAATGGGAATATTTGCCCAAGGCGCGCAGAAAACTGACGATCCTATATATGCCATCATTGCGACTTTCGTGTTCGCTCAGGTTACAATGCTGTTCGACATCAACCGCATCGCATCTTTTGTTACCATGACCTACTTGATGACTTTCCTTGTGACTAATCTCGCGTGTTTCCTTCTGAAAATTGGCTCTGCACCCAACTTTCGTCCGTCGTTCCACTACTTCAACTGGCAGACCGCAGCGGCTGGGACGCTCGTTAGTGGGATTAGCATGTTTTTTGTGGACGGTATTTACGCAACGGGATGTGTAGGCATCCTAGTGATTCTCTTCCTGTTGATCCATTACACCTCGCCACCCAAGCCTTGGGGCGATGTCAGTCAAAGTTTGATCTATCATCAAGTGCGAAAATACTTGCTTCGCCTGCGCCAGGAGCACGTCAAGTTTTGGCGTCCTCAGATCCTGCTCTTTGTCAGCGATCTTGACAAGCAATACAAAATGGTCTCCTTCTGCAACTCATTGAAGAAAGGGTCGCTGTTTGTCCTAGCTCATGTTCTTGTGACCGATGACTTTTCAGCAGCCGTCCCCGAAGCACGTCGCCAACAGACAGCATGGACAAAATTCGTCGAATCTTCCAAGATAAAAGCCTTCGTCAACGTTGCCATTTCGCCCGCTGCAGAATGGGGTATGCGAAACATTGTCTTGAATTCCGGACTGGGAGGCATGAGGCCCAACATCGTTGTGATTGACCAATTCCGGTCGGACCAGTCGCTTGTTGAAACTTTATCCTTAAACAACAGCCGCAAAGACTCCAGGACTAGACGCTATTCGACGCACTCGAGCATGCGAACCGAGGAGGCCAGGGAGCCTGGACCAGCAAACCCGCCCATGAGCGGGCAGAGTTATGTCACAATCCTCGAAGATCTCTTGTTCAAACTTCGGATCAATGTTGCTGTCGCGAAGGGATTCGAGGATCTGGAGCTCCCAGACTCCAGCGGCCGCCACAGTAAGAAGTATATTGATCTGTGGCCGATCCAAATGTCCGCCGAGCTTGGGGCCGATAGTGAAAGCAAGCAAAATGTGCTGACCACTAATTTTGACACGTACACTTTGATCCTTCAACTGGGTTGTATTCTCAACACTGTTCCTTCGTGGAAGAAGACATACAAAATCCGAGTTGCGGTGTTTGTGGAGTATGAGACTGATGTGGAAGATGAAAGAGGGCGGGTTGAGGCTCTCCTTGAAAAATTACGGATTGAAGCCGAAGTCTTGGTCTTCTGCCTGGCCTGTGGTGATCTGCAAGCTTACCAAACTATTGTGAACGGCGACACTTCGGTCACAGTTGATGCCCGAGAGAGGGTTAATTTCGCTCTGCAGGGGGAAGAATGGTGGCAAGGAGTCCTACGAGCCCGTGCCCTAGATCAAGACCCACAGGATTCGGATAGAACCAGTGACAGTCTTCATCTTGATAAGTCATATACCTGGCAAGGACCATCGAGCCAAGACAGCGGAGCCAAACCCTTGCACCATCGAGTGACTGGCTTGAGGAAACTGATTGAGTCGACTCGTCGCAGACGATCGGTCTCTAGCTTCCGGGCTCTAGGAGGAGTAAACCTCGGGATGCAAACGCATCGCTTGCTAGATGCGTTCGTCGACTACGACAGCCCCGATAGCTTGAGTGAGAGCGAAGAAAGTGACCTGGAGGCGTATGTCAGTGATCCAGAACCAGAGGACGGCGGAGAGGACATAGCCATCGCTCGAAATGAGGCTGTACCCGTGTCCGGCTCTTCGAGACTCCTTGGCTGGTCCAAGGCCGATGATTGCAGCCCAGAGGAAGCCCCATCCAATCAGCTAATCCCAACCATAATTGAGACTGGCGATGATGCTTCCCCGAAAAGCAAATCTCCAGGTCGACCACCGCAAATCAGTCGTACTGCTTCCAGCAATCGGTTCAGCTCCTCACCCATCCCCGAAGCTAAAGTGAACACCGAAGCTGAGGAGGGCAATGGACCGTCTATCATGTTTTCGGCGCAAAATTCACCCCCACGATTTGCAAGCAAGCTGGATTCTATCTATGCACGCCGCCCATCTGCCGTGTCGGCCTCCCCCGGTACCCAGAGTACTCCACATGCAACGGGATACCCCGGTGCGGCGTCGGTTCCATTGTCTTTCAATGATCTCCCTAGTCGAGCACAGCATTTGATTCTGAACGAGTTGATGATCCGGCAGAGTGCTGATACCGCCGTTATCTTCACAACTCTGCCGTCTCCTCTGGAAGGGACTTCGCTTAGCGCGGAGGATAGTGCATGTTACTTGAGCGACCTGGAAGTCCTGTGGAACGACTTGCCTCCATGTCTGCTGGTGCACAGTAATAGCATGACCGTGACAATGAATTTGTGATGAATTGACGAATTATCCAGGACTGTACATAGCACACGCTAGATTTTTATTATCTATTTTTTTTCGGTCTTAGATTGTTGGAAGTATCAATGTTACTTATTTTTATTTAGGTACATATACCTTAAGGTAAATTCAATAGCTAGAGAAGTGCAAATCCCAGACATACAGACGATCCCGGCGCTACTGCACGCCACGAAAATCTCTGCACCTGCTGGTATAAATATACAACATAGGGGAAAATAAACAGAGAAGAGAAAGAACAAGAGAATATGCTGTAAATAGCATGTAGTAAGGAGAGATGTATAGGCATCGTATGACCAATTGATGATTATGATTGGGTCAGCTCGTTCCCTGGTATACCCAGTAGTCTCGAGCACTTCCCCCATCTTTTGATCTTCGGATGTTTACAACTTGTCTGGGCCATTCTACTTCCATTCTTTACTTTCCTCTATTGCTATTTAATTCCTAATTTTACCCCTTGCCTCCCAACGGTATGAGTGTCGCCAATCTAGTTTCACGTCGTACGGTCGATTTTCACCCTGAAACAGTCAAAATCCTCCCTATTCACCCGGGTGCGAGCGACTCCGAAACACACGAAGCTGAGGAGCGAAAGCGGCCAATAATGGCTCGCAAGGCCTCTTCGCCTATGGCGCCGACGTTCATGGTCTCCGCGCCGGGCAAGGTTATCGTCTTTGGCGAGCATGCTGTGGTCCACGGCAAGGCTGCCATGGCCGCAGCCATCTCTCTTCGCTCCTACCTCCTTGTCACTACTCTCTCCAAATCACAGCGCACGATAACATTGAACTTCCGGGACTTAGGTCTTAGTCATACTTGGAATATTGACGCTCTACCCTGGGACAGGTTCCGCGACCCATCAAAAAAGAAGTTTTACTACAGCCTTGTCACCGAGCTCGACCCAGAACTTGTTACCGCAATCGAACCGCACCTCCAAGATATCTCCAAGGGCCTCCCAGAGCAGCAGCGCAATATCCACCGCCGCTCCGCCTCCTCATTCCTCTATCTTTTCCTCTCCCTAGGCTCCCCGGAAAGCCCAGGCGCTATCTACACTCTCCGATCGACTATTCCTACCGGAGCGGGCCTAGGTAGTAGTGCTAGTGTCTGTGTTTGTATCAGCGCTGCGCTACTTCTTCAAATACGTACCCTCGCCGGCCCTCACCCAGACCAGCCACCGGAGGAGGCGGAGACACAAATCGAGCGCATTAACCGCTGGGCATTCGTTGGAGAGCTCTGTATCCATGGGAATCCTAGCGGGGTGGATAACACGGTCTCCGCAGGCGGCAAGGCTGTGATTTTCCGGCGCCACGATTATTTGAAACCTCCGACAGTTATCTCGCTACCTAATTTCCCTGAACTTCCTCTCCTACTTGTTGACACCCGACAAGCGCGATCCACACAGACAGAAGTCGACAAAGTCGCGACTCTAAGAAATGCTCATCCTATTGTGACCGAGTCAATTCTTAACGGCATCGATCAAGTGACATGCTCTGCACAACGTTTAATCGAGGACCCTAGTTTCGACATCTCCGATACCACCCTCGCCCACTTCGGAACCCTGATTCGCATAAACCATGGATTCCTTGTCTCCCTAGGCGTTTCTCACCCCCGCCTCGAACGCATTCGTGAACTTGTCGATTACGCCGACATCGGCTGGACAAAGCTGACCGGTGCAGGTGGCGGCGGGTGTGCGATTACCCTCCTCCGGCCTAATGCAAAGGCGGAAGTTAAGCAGGACCTCGAACAAAAGTTTGACGAGGAGGGTTTCGCTACGTACGAAGTTACCCTCGGGGGTGACGGTGTTGGCGTTCTCTATCCGGCTGTCCTACGCACTGGCGAGGGTGACGGTGGTGAGGAGATCGATCAACAGAAGTTCGAAAATGCTGAGGGCCCTGAAGGTATTGAGCGTCTTGTTGGTGTTGGAATGGAGGACCGCAGAGGGGGCTGGAAGTTCTGGAAGCGAGCTACGGATTAAGGAAGCTTTGGATTTATCCCCATTCGAATTCTGGTTCTGATTCTGTTGCCTTTTTTTTCTTGTCGATTTTTCATTCCGGGATTTTGCATTGCATGACATAAATTGACGGAAGAACAGGTTCGGGTTCTCAGGTACACATAATACTATTGTTGATAGTGCAGAAAGAGATACGGAGGAATCAATCTTGTAAAGTGTATGGAATAGAGTATTTATACCCTGTGTAGTAAGCAAGCAAACAACCTTGGAAGCACTCTGGAAGCAAATAGGGATCCAACAACTATTACCTATTGCTGTACTCGGTGGAATTTGCTTCTGTTTTCCCTATCTGTCACAGAGGAAGACGTATTGTTTGCCTGAATTTCGAGGCAGAAATATTGACACTTGCCATCTCAATATTGTCCAACGATTCAGACTCCCATTGAGCTTCGGTATCAGTATTCCCCTGCAAATTGCGGATGTTCAGGGGGTTGGACTATGATATGGTTAGTTACTAGGAGATCCCGATCTGAATGTAAACACGACGGGAGTGTCCGACGTCATGACTCTTCAACTGAAATGCACACTAACACACACAACACATATAGGAATAAAGCGAGAGTCAGTTGTGCAAGAGATTTGAGAGCATGCATAATGACAAACATGGCCAGATGCTCGTGATTAGAAGCTCACCTCCATATACGCATGTCGGTAGATCCAAGAGTCAATGACCTCTCCGTCTTAAGACACGTTGATTTGCATGCGGTCTCCACAGGTCCAGGTCCATGATGCCTCTGTGGAGAACACATGTCAGGCCAGGTCCAACATGAACGAATCATACCCTATAGCCATGCAACTTACTTTGTCTAAGGGGCAGTGATTTTTCGAAACTTTTCAAAAGGTCAACTTTCCCCGACATAGCCTCTTGCCAGCTCTCTTCGTTCATCTGGAACCCATTGCTAGATATATACCTGTGCCTCGATTCCGACTGGTCATGAAGTCTGTGACATGCGCGGGCCTCGCGAGCTCAATTGCTTTGGCTACATGTCTAGGAGGCGCATTGGCTAAAAGGAATAGTTCAGCTGTTCCACTCCAGCTGGCAGTCGCAACGGACGGTGGTAATAAGTCGAGTCCGCTTCTCTATGGCGTTATGTTCGAGGTGAGCGACAAGGTAGCCATATGCGCAAGCAACTGTGTCGCTAACATTCGATATTGTTAGGAAATGGACCATTCTGGTAGGTTCGATTTGATCACGAGACGAGCACCTACTAACTATCCCAAGGGGATGGTGGAATTCACGGACAATTGCTGCAGAACAATGGATTTCAAGGAACCAGTCTTGGCTTAACCGCCTACGCTCCGGTGGGAGATGTGATAATCTCCCAGGATACCTCAAAGCCCGTCAGCAAAGCAATTACGTCTTCGCTCAATGTCGAAGTACCGGATGGGGTAACGGACTATGTTGGCTTCGCCAATACCGGTTATAATGGAATTCCAATTACGGGCGCCACATACAACACTTCATTCTGGATGATGGGCAACTACTCGGGAAACATCAACTTACAGCTTGTTGGCTCTCACAGTGGCTCGATATATGCTGATCACAACTTGACCGTCAAAAGCACGGATTCACAATTCACGGAATTCAAAACCAGGCTCAACACTACTTATACACCAAAAGGGGACAATGAGTGGCATTTGACATTCGATGGATCGAAAGTTGCTGGTAGCTCGTTGAACTTTGGCTTAATCCAGTTGTTTGGTCCCACTTTTAAAGGAAGAGAAAACGGGCTGCGTGATAACATTGCATCGTTTCTGGACGAGGTGAACCCAGCATTTCTCCGGTTCCCAGGCGGAAACAACATCGAAGGCTTGGAAGTTGATAGTCGTTGGAAGTGGAATACCACGATTGGACCTGTGGTGGACCGTCCGGGAAGAGAAAGCGACTGGTTTTATCCCAATACAGATGCCCTCGGCCTGGATGAGTATCTATGGTGGTGTGAAGACATGAATATGGCGCCACTCCTAACTGTCTGGTCGGGTAAGTCCTATGGAGACATTCTCTCCGGGCCGGACCTCGAACCTTTCGTCGACGATATCATGAATGAGATGGAATATCTGTTTGGCAACTCCTCCACACATTATGGCGAACTGCGAGCTCAGAACGGTCGGAAAGATCCATGGAAGGTCGACCTTATTGAAATTGGCAACGAGGACGACCTCACCGGTGGTTGTGACACCTATCCGGATCGTTTCAATCAGATCTACAAGGCCATTCATGACAAGTACCCGAATTTGACGATTGTTGCTTCCCATGGGGACTACTCATGTCTGCCATCTCCGCTTCCAAAAGATGTCATCATTGACCTCCATCTGTACCGAGCACCAGACGACTTTGTCAAATTGTTCGACCAGTTTGATCACCAGCCGCGGAACCAACCAGTGATGATTGGTGAGTTCGGATGTCGCAATACTTCAGCAGAGACAGGAGTATACTGGCCGTACATGCAGGGCAGCTGCAGTGAAGCTGTGTACATGATCGGGATGGAGCGCAACAGCGATATTGTCAAGATGGTGGCTTATGCACCTTTGATACAGCACTTTGATTTCGTCACTTGGTCGGTAAGAATATCTACCTAGATATCAAAAAAAAGCACGGAGAAGAAAGCTAACCACCTATAGCCCACTTTATATGGTTTCAATTCGGCTCCCGACTCGGTCACACCTTCGGTGTCATATTACGTGCAAAAGATGTTCGCATCTAACAAGGGTGACACCATTCTTCCCGTCCATTCATCAGCAGGATTTGGACCCGTTTACTGGGTGGCTTCGAAGACTGGATCACAATACTACTTGAAACTGGCAAACTATGGTCCTGAACACCAGAATGTCAAAGTGAGTATACCAGGAACCACAACCGGTAAACTGGAGATGCTTGCTGGTCCTAAGTACCACGGAGACACCCCTGGCAATGTGCAAATCCAAACCGTCACTACTAGTGTTTTCAATGGGCAAGGGAATTATTCAATAAGCATGGATCCTTGGGCTGTCGCTGTGCTGGCAGTCTCATGAAGATGATTGTACTTGTTCCAATTGTTGGATGATCCCATCCCCCGTTGTTTGCTAGACACTAGGGTATAAATACCCTGTTTTCTTCTAGATTGAATAAGGATAAGAATAGTGTCTTTGCAGTATTTTCAGTGTTCTCAGATATTCCTAGATATCTTGTCAGTTTTATAGGTCGACGGCAAAAAGTGGCGGAAAAGGCAAGAAACAGGCTTAATTTGTGAAAAACAATATTTCCTATAACTTTTTGATTTGATGATTCTTTCTCTTTTTCCTCTTGGCCAACTACTCGTAAGACCAATATTTAATGCATTATTCATTGGCCTAGGACTCAAGCGCCGAGGTATGCATGTGCTGAGACCATGGAACGTGCTTGGCGTTGGTGAATGCATAAGTGCGAGTGCTAGGGTAGTTTTCAGCGTCGAGTTGGAGTTGGGGGTTGCGGCATGTTAGGGCCGAAGTTGGTATAGAAGTCGTCTCCCGATAGGTGGACGACTTGCCCATCTAGACCCTTTATGGATCTGTTAGGATTTAGTGCAGATTCACATAGTTGGATGAACGCCGTACTGATCAGTTGCACTTTTAACGCCATTTGGTGCGGATTTGATGCCCCTTATCGGCCACGTTGATGGTCTGCTGCATACCTGCCCAGTTGTTCGTGTCAGACATATTGGCCAGGTGGGAAGCCCTGGGAATTTCCCATGTTGACCTCTTAGTCTTTAGCGTGGTCCATGTTGCCAAGCAGTATACCCGCCAGGTAATCAAATCCCTGTCATAAAGCTGACAGCTACTAGAGTCACTTGGAGATTTCGTACGCATCAACTTTGCTCACTAGTACTCTTGGTTTAGTCTAATTCTCTCCCTCCTATGATAGCTAGAATAATTAGCGACTTTGACGGGTCGGCTATTTTCACTTGGACTGGCAGACATCAGTAGATCTCTTTTTTTTTCCCATCAAATATTGTTAACTTTAAACTAAATCTATATACGGAGTAGTATAACTGGAATTGAATCCTCTATATGTATAATATCATATCATATTTGAAAAGTTCCAATCTGAACTGGAGAGAAAACCAGATACGAAACCCCACGGAGATCTCGGTAATCCTTAGCCCCAGCCATTTAAACGAAAGCGACGAACTTGATCTAAGCTAATCTGAGCATTGTTTTATTGAGGCTGACTTGAAAGATTGGCTTTGCTTTTATTCTCGTGGCGTTTTCCAAAGCACCTGCGAGGGGGGGGCATCACATCACATCACTCTATGCCAAATTGGGAACATCCGAGATTTATTTGGCCAGTAGTATGAATTGTTGGATGTTGGTAAGATTGAAATAATGTCTATAAAAAAAATACATGTGTTGGCACCCGGGTTTGAGGCTTAGAACTTTCTGCGATGCCCACGTATAAAGGGTGGTAGTATCGGTGTATTTCGAGCATATTCACCTAATAATCACAATTGTTACTTCCTTTTTATTTCCTTTGTACCCTGTTTAGCTAATATGCATGAGACAATTTCTGCAAAAGAGGTCTATGGACCTGGAACCTATATCGACAAGTCCGTTCTCCCAGTACCGGAAGATGCTCGTCGAATCTTCAAACTACTGGCATCACGAACACCCGGTTTCACAAAAGACACTGCACTATGGGATACTGTCAGCTTCGAAGGCCGGCCAGATCCTATGATCCCCGGTCCGATGAAGTCACCTGTTGTGACAGCAGCCCTGCATGCCATGTGCGGACTAGTTGGAAACGAACTGCTTGAGCTACGGGATTGCAAGCCAGCCAAAGAAGCCAGTGTGATTGTAAACACAGACCACGCTGGCATCTGGCTTGCATCTACATTTACGGCATTCGTGAATGGCAAAGATATCTCGACTCTTGCACGGGCCCGCGAACTTCCCAATATCTTCGATCGAGACTTTGAGAAGGGGTTCGGGATCGGTCCGCTGGCTGGCCGAGCCACTGCACTATATCCCACCAAGGACACTGGGGTGTGGTATCAACTCCATGGGTCGCTGGATGCAAGCAAGACACTCTGCTCGATGGGGATTGACATGGATGTACCATTGAAATCGTTCAAGGAGGGATATGAATATATTCGGGAACATGTGCAGAAATGGAGTCCGGATGAACTTGAAATGCACAATGTGAGACATGGATTGTGCGGGAGTATCTGCTACTCACCTGAAGGTTGGAGAAATACGGAAATGGGGAAGCGGCTTGCGGAATATCCTCTCGTGAATTATACACGTGAATCATATGCACAATCGACACCATCAGTTCCCTTACGTCAACTTCCTGATCGTCGGCCTTTGGCTGGGATCAAGGTGGTGGAAATGGTGCGGATTATCGCTGGTCCCACTGTTGGGGTGATTCTCGCATCTTTTGGTGCGGATGTCATCCGTGTCAATTGTAGTAGACTGGCAGATTTGAATGTGAGTGAAACAGATTTCCCTTTTTGTCTTGAACCCAAATACTAATCCTCCACTACAGGTCCTCCAATTAACGCTCAATGCCGGAAAACGCACCATCGATCTCGATATTGGAAAGGAAGAGGAAATGGCCCGACTCAAGGAGCTTGTAGGCGATGCAGACGTGTTTGTCCAGGGCTTCCGATATGGGTCATTAGACCGGAAGGGACTCGGCCTGCAAAGCATGCTGGATATGGCAGCCAGAAGAAACAAGGGCATTGTCTACGTCGATGAAAACTGCTACGGTCCATCTGGACCATTCGCCGAAAGGCCCGGCTGGCAGCAGATCGGGGATGCTGCATCGGGTGCTTCATACGTGATGGGTCGGTCGTTTGGATTTGATGAAGGAACGAGTGTTCTTCCACCGCTGCCGATCTCTGATATGACTACTGGCGTTGTCGGTGCTCTGGCGACAATGCTGGCTATTCGGGATCGGGCTCAAAAGGGAGGCTCATATCACGTTGTAAGCTCGCTTGTAGCTGGTGACGTTATTCTGGTGGACCCCGAAGTTGGCCTATATCCCGTTGAAGTGGTACAGAAAACTCTCGATACGTTCGGATTTGCACGCTCGTCTCCGGATCAGTTTGTCTCGGAGATTATGATCCAGGTGATTGATGGGTGGAAACGGGTTTTCCCGGAATACCTTGCACAAGACTCTCCCTTTATGATGAGCTTTGAAGATAGTCCATGGGGACGGATGGATATGTTAAGGCCCGTGGCCAGACTAGATGATAGGGACGCAAGTCCAATTTGGAAGAA
Source organism: Penicillium cf. griseofulvum (assembly GCA_028974015.1). NCBI lineage: Eukaryota > Fungi > Ascomycota > Eurotiomycetes > Eurotiales > Aspergillaceae > Penicillium > Penicillium cf. griseofulvum. The sequence continues at coordinate 4,990,843 of JAPQKP010000002.1, forward strand.
TGCTCCTGTTCCGAATTGCCATCATGATCAAAGCATCACTTGGCATGATCATATTGCAGGGGGACTTTCTGGGTTGGCATATTAGTATATACGATAGGTCTCCATGACAAAAATGTTCATATTCATAATGTCCTTTCAGCTAAATCATATGCACCAAAATCATACACCGGAGGGACACATGCGAGCATATCTTGCCAGTTCCAAGATAGAGTAGTGGGCAACAATCCTGTACTGTAGATACCTTGATATGTAGACATTATCCTTGGAAGACTGAATGTTGCTATCATCATTTTTAGCCGGCTGGGGATGATTTGTAAAAGCTGGGAAAGAGTTCGTGGGCACATAGTCATTCTGTGTCCAAACTGCCCTTGTGGACAAATGGCAACTGGCTGATTCTTTCCTGACGTGAAGTTAGAGTACAAAGCCAATACATACTCTAGGTATGTATCTTGCTTTGGGATGCGACCATTGATATAAAGTTGACAACCCCATGAATCATATAAATATTGGATTCAGTGTGAGGTTTCGAACGGTCAATGAGAATTTCGGAGAGCAATGCAACCAAAACTGCTCCGGGGAAGTAAAAATGCCCCTGTTTGATATATTAGGGATAAGCAAAATTTGACACATCAGGTGAGCTTACCATTCAAATGATTGGCTATAGTGACCTCGGAATTGACTGATCAGTTCAATTGCCGGTCGTGCTGCTTCTACTGATCGTTGCACCGATCTCTCTTGGCCATTCGACAGACCGGGGAACTGAGCCCCTCATTCCGTGTGCTGGTTGTCCAGCGCCGCGGAAATAGAGAGACTCGGCGGATATTGAGATAGAAACAATAATATGCAAAGTGAAGTTTGAGAATATGCAGTAGGAAGGCATGTTGGCCGATCGAAAACTTTCTTCGGAGACGAAGGATCGGTGGGACACTTTGTTTCTATGCTTCAAGATTGTCAAAGTAATCCTTCACATCTGCTATACAGTTCATCGCAACCCTTGGATCAAAGCAAATCAGGCCAGTGTCGAGGAGAAATTGATTTTGGCGTTTCCGATTTCCGATCTCCATTACATCTAATTCATCTGGTGGTTCTCGTGAGGTCGTGGAGTATTGTAATAATGGTATCCTGGCCCGCAGGACGGTCGCTACGCAGACATATTGCCGGTGTCCAAAATAAACGCCATCCAGAAAGCTCTTTTCCGCTCTTCCACCTGGAGTAGTGGAAGACCAAAGGAGTTGGACTTGTGCAGCCCAACAGATTGTGACAGACGTACAGCTGCAGCGTTAAACACGAATAGAGGTTGGGGGTTTGGCGTGCCTTGACAGAATATGAACAGCAAGGAGATCGCAGGTTCGCATGAAGAGCTCGTTTTTAATGTGACCCAGACATTTTTGCCGGTCGTCGCTGCTAGCACCGGAGCTTCCCGCTCTTTGCATGTATGCAAAAGCAAGGACAATATTGAATGCAGCCTAGTGAGGGACTTTCGTCAGAATTTCATGAGAAGTGTCTGCTAACCATTCCGATGAAACTTTCGGGACTGAAAAACGGTACGGGCTTGTTGAAAGTGTCAGTTTATCCAAGGACAAGATCTGGGATGACCGCTTTGGATGGTAAGGGTTGGAGCATCTGCTTTGAAAATCATCAGAGTCCGAGGAATACGGTCAGCTAGTCTCCATCGACTATTGTTTCTTTGAGCGACATAGCACCTTACATTATTACCCATCTTGCTTTCAAGCCAACCTACACCTACAAGGGAAACGATCGAAAAATGGGAGGATGCACCTAGGCATAGTCGGTAGAATCAGCTCAGCCATTTGTGTGACCATTGAGAAACGATAAGCGGTGAGCTAATCCTCACCAAATGATTCCGCCTTTCGGGGTTTTAAGGGTATATGGCCTTCCATCGCCATTGTCTCGATCGGCCTCGGCCTCGAAAGGTGCTTGAGCGGTGTCATCTCTCGGAGATGGTAACTCTGAAGCGGATACTTCTGAGGGTTGGACATGCTCTGGACCTGTGTCCTCGTCACTCGATAACCATCCGACCCATGTCCTTCATTCAATTCGTTTTGTAGAGGCTGAATGCGCTATACCAGCTCATGGAAATGTCCCTTGCTGTGCTTAAGTGAGTAAATATGCGTCAATCGGGAGAAACAACAACCCAAGTAGAACATACCGATTGTGGTTTTCTTGCGTCGCACGGTGTCCTCGTACTTGCAGGGAAAGTCGAATGTTCTTCTGTAGGGGACACAGACTGGTCGAGTCCCATCACATTTGACCTTCTTCTATTTACTTATACGGCATGCCTCTGTAGCGCAGTTTAGCATCCAATTACAGCTATTCCCCCAATGCACGAGGACCATGAGGGCCTTGGTTAGTTAACTATGAGGGGCCAGTTGGTTAGCTTCGCAACGCGCACAACACTGCGAGTGTGCCGGTCCTTGATAAGAAATGATTGTATAGCAACATCAAAACAGTTCTTTTAGTATTGCAATTCCTACGCGACTCCAATCATCATGATTGAAAATTGTAGGCTGAGACCACATGAGGTTTCCTGGGGAGATTCAGGCACCCAGGCGTCAAGGCGTAAGACATAAGTGCTGAGTCATCTCTACCTCTGGCCAACACAACGAATTGTTATAGTTAAGATTTACCACAGGTAGTCAACTCCGAATCACGGCCTGTGACTTTCGTACATTGCGTGATCGACTTTAACTTCGTAGACTCATCGTGAGATACTCATCGGGGAGGATCAACGGCCTGCCGAAGGAGTGGCCTAGAACATCCATCTCTGGAAGACTTACACTTTCGAACTTTCTCAATCGGTCTGGCGAAATAAGATCTTTGATGATGTGAGAATCTAGACCTCATTCTTCTGGCCATGTATTTTGCGATTCTATTTGTAGATTTTGAATAACAGTTTTGAATACAACCCAGTGCTATATACTAGGCAAACGAGACAACTAGAGCAGAAGCCATGATATCACTGTAAGATCAGAGCAGAGTGGCAATAACCTCTTATAACTCATTAGATCACCAATAACATGATATGAATCACTTGATTCAATTTGGGTGATTCTCGTAGGATCAGATACGCCAAAGGACTATTTACTCAAAGCCATGGCGATGCAATGGCGGATGTTACTCTGTATAACAACTCAATCTCGCCACAGCAAATAGCCGCCAACCGTAATCAAGCCTAAATGTATCGCTTATAGAGTGATCGTGACTCACTGACCACGATTATTAGAATATTGTCGCACGATTCAGCTATGTCTTAGGTATATGTTTGCGCTACCTTTGCTTTACCTCCGGTGAATGGTTGTGCTTCAGGTTATTGTCACACTATTGTGTGCATGACAGACTAGACCTCCCTAACCAAGGTTACTCTCTCTTTAGGAACTATATCCAAAGGCAATGTAACCGTAAAACAGGAGGGAATTCTATCGGTCAAGCCAAGACATATATCGACTAATAAGGAGAAATGAAGACATGGCGAGAACCAGCTCGTTGAACCCATTGGCTGATTTTGAGCTTGTCGCAATGTTGCCGTTCACATTGTTTCAAACGCCTCGTTATCAAGGAGCAAATATGGTTGCAATAACATATCATGGATGCAACCTGTGGCTGAATTCGTATGAACTTGTCTGACAAGACCAAGTATCACTCCAAATATTCGAACTTCAGCACTTAGGCGTTCAGTAACTCCCAAATATAAGAGCAACAAACCATCCATCTCAAGCATGATTCTTTCCACCACCAACAGTCTTAAGCTTCATTGCTAGTCTCCAGTCTCCAGTCACACGATCAATAATATTAAGCGTATCTCTAAAGCCCACAATGGTTGCCATCGGTATCCGATCTTTCCTCTGCATTTTGGGAATTGCTTCCCTTGGTACATCTGCCGCCGTCGATACCGCATCTCCCCCTGTCGATACCGTCCAAGGGTGGCAGCTGACTCAGTATTGTGAGTTGAGCTAAAGCAAAAACTTCACCATCTCAAGCTAGGCTGATGCAAAAGCAGGTACCGAGTTCTATACCGTCAGTAACGGAGACACCTGCTGGGATATCATCGCGCGGAACCAGAATAGGTTCACCATGAGCCAGCTCCTCTGCTGGAACGACGATATCAACCCGTGGTGTTCGAATCTGATTCCGGGCCGACAGGTCTGTGTTGGGGTCCAACGTCCCGGGCCTGTCTGTTAGATAGCCAGGTTAAACACTGGATTGCTGGAATTATAATACCGAAACGAAAAAACGAAAAACGAAATGCCTAAGGTGATGTGGCCGCGGCCTTCGATCCTTCAGATTGTTTGATGGAAGTAATGAGAGATAATTTTCGGGTTCTGAGATTTTGCGCTGTTACTACAGATGGTCATTCATTAAATCAAGTTCTCAACCTTGCTGGTATTGATAAATTTATGCACTGTTTCTGTTCCAGGCATTGTGTAGGAATTGTCTCATCGTAATTGGCTTCACCTCTGGGAACCGAGTATTGAGACGATCATCCGGCAATTGAAAGACATTGTTGACTGTGAGACTGCTCACCAACGCAGTCATCTCTTTGATTTCGTCCGATGAACATTCCATTCCCACTGGCTGCGGGGGGACAGTGACATCTCCAGTCTTGATTTGCTCCAGACTGTCGTATTGTACCTTAAATTTCTTGCCTGTTTTGAAACTATTAGGTTTCGAGTGTATCTCAAATAATGGCGTGCAATATGCTTACCGGTGATTTCTTCCGCCATACCGAGAACCTGGTTGTAGGTAACTTCATCTCCGACGATTACACTGAACTCAGGCCATTCCTCGAGGTCAAGTGCCTTGACCAGGTAAGTAGCCATGTCGTACGTATATGTCATACAGATCACGTTGTTCCCATCCCCTGGGATCGCAGCCGTGCCGCTGGATATATCAATACCAAAGGTGAAGGGTTGCAGGTGAGTTTTAACATGTGGCATTCCCCAATAGTCCATAAAGAAACCAGGGATTATCCTGGTATATTGTAAGCCACTACCCTTGAGAGAATCTGCCGCATCAAGCCAGTATTGAATGCTGGGGTCAACCGAGAGTAATCTTAGAAGGTTAAATATATCAGCATGGAATAGCATACAGCTGAAGCTGGCCGACATACTCAGTGGTTTGGACGAATGAATATTCTCTGGGGATGAATCTTTTTGTTGATACCGACTTCTCTGCGGCTTTGATCAAGTTCAACTGAGACTGACTGGTCTCATCAGAAACAAGACCAATGGCGGATATAATGGTGTGGATGTTGTGCCGCTCAAGCTCATGTGTCATTGATGCAATATCATCGTAGTTGATCTGCACATTTTGAATACTCTGCGAAACAAAGTCGCGTTTCACCTAATAAGGAGGGAGGTCAGTACTTTCTCGAGAGGAAAGTGTCACTACTACGTACACGAGATAAAACGACAAAGTCAAATTTCGAGTCGAGCAATTTTTCAACAATAGTTTTGCCCACTCCACCAGTTCCACCAGCCACAGCAATGACCGTCATGCTTAAGAGGTGTTTGAAATAGTTGAAATAGTTGAAGTTGCGGAAAGACTTCCCCGCGATAACCCCACTAAGCAGATTTTGGCAGGTTTTCATGCAAGTTACTCTGTTCGAATTCTACAAAGTTCACGATGTATATAGTCCAACCTTTAAGTTCGAACCCCTTACATGTCAAACTCCAATCAAATCTCCCTAAAAACCCGTCGGGGATTCGGGATTCAGACATCGGCGACTTCAGGACTTCCCCTGGCCCCGGGCCTATGACGGCTATGACTAATATCGGAGGGAAAAGAATATAAAATCCAAATTCTTCCAACATTTTCACGTCAGTTCTCTAAAACCAATATAAAACCAATTTCAATATGTGTATGAAGGCTACTTGCTCGACCTGCAGTGAGATCCCATCTCTTTTTGTTCACAGAACAGCAGCTAATTATTACAGACAAGGTCACTTGGTGGGGTTGTGGAAGCCACATTCCTTCGGTAATGGACTCAATTCCCGAAGCCGATTGGTGTGCCTGCACACCACAAGTTGAGAAGGATGGGAAGAAGTACCCTCCCAAGGCGGCGAAGGCCGGCTGACTACAAGGCTGTGTGATCTGTTAGTTCGAAGTGACGGCATGTTTTCGTGAGAAAGCATTGTGAAGGACTTGTTATCCACAAAGCCTGAATCTCGACAACATTCAAAGGTGGGGGGAGGGAATCGGGTTTGATGGAGTTCTGGACGTGGGAGGTTTTATATGTCATTTGGGGCAGACTTACAACGAGAGTATAACAAAAGACAATTAAAAAACAAAATCAAAACATGTCTGAAATGAGAGCCAAGGGAATGAGGAATCACAGCAGAATCCAACTAACAAGTGAACAACAAGCAAACAGCCGAGTCGATGTACAGACAAAACGCTCGAGACTAAGAGGCCGCTCCCTTCTTCTTCCCCTTCTTCTTCCCCTTCTTCTTCCCCTTCTTCTTCCCTTTCTTCACTGTCTTCACTGCCTGCGCTGGGGGCAGTGCTGGTGGCTGCACTGCCATTTCTATCATTTGTAGTGTATGTTCTAGTAAAAAAAAGGGTGGTGGTCCACCGTCTGGTGCAGGAGGAGCGGTACTCACATATGGCGGTCCTCTCGGCACAAAGTTGTCCGGGACGGCTGGCAACTGCTTTAGCTCCTTCTTATGATTGCAAACATAGAGATTTCCTGCCCGTCTGGGCATGTTGCAGTGTAAAGCGCAAATCGCAGGAAAGGCCCCGAAAGAAGCATTCCAAAGTGATTCCCAGGCGTAGTTTCTATAGCACAGGCCTGTATTCTCATCCAATAGGATAGAGCCCGGCTGACGCCGTCAGTCAGACGGACGTCAATCTCCACGACCTTGTGACATGCCGATGAGCTAGGGATCTCCATGATATTATAACCATGAACTGGAACGCGGGTACCCAGCGCCTCAAGCTGGTCTATATAGCATTGGGGTATAGCCATAATATCGGCACCAGTATCATGGCACACATAGAGAGTGAGGCCATTAAAGCTAGCTGCTTGACTATTAGGCGATACTTCCACAGGGAACTATATAGCAGGCACGAGATGGAAGTCAGAAAATAATATGTATAAGTTGAGAAATCAATTTAAATATACCAAGATCGAGTGTACCCCGTTAAACGGCGCAGACGCGTGAAAACCTCCCAGAGTGGCACTACCTGGAGCTTGAAGCTATAAATTGCATCTCAAGTCAGAGCCAAGGATAATACTTGTACGTGGTGATCAACTTACACCTTCCACCCACCACGCTTTAGTGGTATCGTACTCGTCAGCCAGTTTCTTATGATAATCCGCCTCGAACTTCTGGGGTGTATTAAGCTGCACGCCCTTCGACCAGTAGCTAACCCATCCTCTCGACCACCCCAATTTGCCTTCACTGTAAGCTTTGATGACAGCATTGACATTAGGAAGCTGAGCATCAGGATCCCCATTCGTATTGAGATGTCTCTCGATCTCCTTCAAATGACCCAAGCGTCGAACAATGTCCCAGCTGAGTCCGGCCGCTTCAGACTGGACCATTTCATCGCGAGCAGCCCGTCTTTTCTCATACTGTGACAGTCTACACTTAAAGAAGTTGGGCAAGATTCCATCACTGATTCTCTCCATGCATCTCTCAACTTGACTGTCGATGTCGTTGACGTCGAGATCTAGTTCGTCAGCATTCCAGCCTTCTGGGACAAGCGCTGGATCAGTAATAGGCACCCCGTCGTGTTTCCATCGCTGTTGTCTCGGGGGACGCGAATACGTCTCAGACTGTCCAATCCGAGCCATCATGCTGTAGTCAACATAGTTCTTTGGCGCGACATGAACATGACTTTCAGTTTCGTCTGAAGATAAATCAGAGGAAGAGGAATGGGAAGGAGAAGCCTCCTTGGCAGCCGCTTTACCATTGGTGTTCGTTTTGGGCTTCTTCCCAGATTTCTCGGGGTCCACAGGGGGTTCTGAGCACGCCCGCTTCGCGTTACGACGAGGAGGCATCTTGAAGAAGGCTATGGAATTTGAAGCACTGCAGGAGAGGGTCTGGTGACTTAGGGTGAAGGAGAAGCATTGATATGGGGGGTATATATGAAGATATTTGTAGTAAATATCCCAAGGAATTGAAGAAGATCGGGACAAAGAGGCAAGGTGAATTGAAACGATCCATGGAGCATGGGAAGGTGATCTCTGAAGAAACAAACCCGTCGAGGGAACCATTTCTAAAGGTGCTATTTTTGGATTTTCAGAGTTCATATGCTCGACGACAAAGAAGCCGAGAGAGTAACTCTGGATATGGGGCGTACGTCGTTAATGGAAATGGCTCGAGACTGAGATGTGTTCTCTCAGAACTCCAGTACTGGTGTTGCTTCAACGTTCTTTGTCTCATCTCAATGTACCTATAAGTCCCATCCGCGATGGGACGCTTGAATGAAAGAAAATGTCAAAGGACTGGGCGTGGCTGCCAAAATAATACCGGGGCAAATAAGCAAAGTGCAACATATGACCAGGGGTGTAGTTTCAGTTTGATATAACGTAGCCGTAGCCTTCGAACTTCTCGTTCGACAACTCCAGAGTAGTGAAATATGTGTGCAATCGAGCTCTGGCCAGGTATTGGAGAGAATAAGCTCTCTAGGAAGAATATCCCCAACAGCCTGTGCAGTGGTCCAAGGAGAGTAAAATCGTCCTACTCGCCAGAGGCTCCCAAACACTGGGCCAAAAGTGATGAGAGTGCCGGGTTAAACAATTCTTTGTCCCGATCCAAAGCATCATTCGAGATGTGAGTGGCGTGAAAGAACAGGAGACAATGAAGCTGGAGCCCATGTTTCATGTCAACCAGACGCCCACCTGTACGTTCAGAGGTACAATCAATCCATGAGGGGGGTTTAGTCAACGAGCTTCAAGGGTAATGCTGACGTAGAAAGAAAAGACATGGGCTCCAAGATAGGGAGCTTGGTTGACGTTTTTTTCCATGCTGGAAGGACGCTGACAATGTGGATTGATTTGGTGATCTGGCCATTGCCCCGGGTTGTAAACTTGGCTCACCTCCAATCTTGGAAGATTCTTGATATCGCTGTCTCAAAGATTAGTCTGAATTTTCAATACCTCATCAGTGAGGTGTTGGGGGAAGATGGCATAACAATGGCAGATATGCATCGGATAATTCCTACAGTATAAAAGACTCTACAAGCACCTCACACACCGGAACTAAGAACTAATCCATAAGCCGTCAATTTCTAACCAGTATGCACCTTGATTCTTTCTCGATCATTTCCATACGTGAATATCATGTAGATCAATCACAAAAAAAGCGCAGAAACGGGGCAATTTTTCCGACCTAAAAAACAAGGAACGGTCGTACTAACACGAAGGGGATGACAGGAGTAAAAAAGAAACCATGAAGAAGGGGGGGGAAAAATAAAAGAGAAAGAACATGCCATTACATCAGAATCTAAGCCTTGATCGCTGCGCCCAATGCACCACCACCGAACTGCTGGCCACCAGGTCGGCGATCGCCCTGGGGAATACGGGCACCGCCACGACCACCGCCACGACCGCGACCACCGCGACCGCCACGGGCACCGGGACCGTGTTCGCGCTGGAAGGCATTGGCCATACCCTGGGTGCGCTGCTCGAGGGTCTTCTCGTTGGACTCGAGAAGGTTGGTAGACTTGTCGGCCAGGGTGACAATCTGGGACTGGAGACGGGAGAGCTCGACGCCCTTGCGGAAGATGATGGCGTCGTTGACCTGGTCGAGGGCGGCGGCGAGCTCCTCGTGGGAGATCATGCGGGAGATGATGGAGACGATCTTCTTGGGCTCGAGTTCGAACATGCTGGCCAGAGAAGAGATGGAGAGGCTGTCGTAGTAGGGGGCGTAGGTGAAGAGGTAGGTGCGCAGACCCTCCTCTTGGGTCTGGCGGGACAGCATGGCCTTGATCAACTCGGGCTGGGGCATGAGGTCCCAGATCTTGATCGCGGCGAATGTAGAGGCGGCAAGCTTCCAGTCACCAGCGGCAAGAGCCTTAGCTCCGGCAATAACACCGTCGCGGGTATTCTCGGGGGGACCGGTGAAGACCTGGCGCTCATTGTAGTCCAACATGCGGCGGAAGGTCTTGGAGATCATGCGGCGGCGCAGCTCGGGGGCGGAGGAGGTCTGGGCCATCAAAGGCACCTCGAGCAAAGCACTGCTAGTGAGGTAAACGCACTCGAGCAACTCGAGGTTAATGTGCATGTGGAAGGGCAGCTGGCGCTGGCGTTCCAGGCGCTCCTGCTCGGGAGAGACAGTGGAGTAACGCTGCATGATGATACCCTGAGCAAGAAGCTCCTTTTGGCGGCCGCTGCCGCAGATCTCACCAAGGGTGTTCTGGGCCTCGTAGATGAGGCCAGCGCGGAAGGCACAGAGTCCGATCTGAACAAGGGTACGGTTGAAGAGGATCTGGGTGCTGACGTCGAAAGTGGAGATGTTTTCAGTCAGATGAGACATGAGCATCAAGTCACGGGACTTGTAGTATTGGTCGTGCAGAGCAAGGAAGTAAATTTGGCAGAGCATGGCGCGAGCACGGGGAATGCCATCGCTGTGTTGGAACATGTAATTGCAGATAGAACCCACGAGGCTCTGGATATCCCCAGACTTGTAGGTGGCAGTAACGGCTGACTCGATATTTGTGGGAACAACCTTGTCCTTGGCCTGCTCGACAATGGCAATGACGTTGGCGGGCTTGAAGTAAATGTGCTCCAACCGTCTGATAACCAGTCTGTTCATACTGTCCTGGCCATTCTTATCGGCACCCTTGAGGCTTTCAACGTAAAGCTGCGAGCGAACAAGGGAGGAGTAAAGTGCCTGCTCGTCCGTAAGACGCTCAATGTACTCTGAGGTGTGGGGATCGATCTCGCGGAGACCCTTTGTGAGGCTGTCGTCGAGGTGCTCCACAAGGGATACGACGGAACCGGGAATGAAGAAGACCTCGCCCTCAGCAACTGTAGGTTGCTTCTCATCGTCCTCCCACTCATCAGCGGCTTCACTGACAAGGAATTGACGGTTCTCTTCCAACACGGAAAGAAGAGCTGAGTATTCCTCGTTTGCGGCCTGCCATTGCTCACTTGACATGTAGGTGGCGTTGGATGTGGCAGTCAAATCGAAACGGGTGGAGATCAGGGTCATGTAGGTGCGGATGCGTTGGTAAGGAGTAGTGGCAACCTCGAGGAGCTTCTGCATGGTGCGGATCTGGTCGGCACGGTCGGTGTTCTTCTTTCCGCGGGACTCAACAATGACACGGAGGTGCTTGAGGATGCTCTCAGGGGTGTACTGGAGGGTCTTGCCACCACGTCCGACAGTAGCGAATCCATCATCCTCACCGCCAGCAGCGGCGGCGGCGGCTGCGGCAGCAAAGTTCGCGATCTTCTCAACCTTGGTGGGCTTAGGGGCAGGAGCAGGGGCGGGCTTCTCCTCGACCTCGTCCGCCATGAAAGCATCCTTATTGGCGCGGTACTTCTCGACCAGGGTGGCGTATTCCTTGTTGTTCTTCTTAATCTTTTGCTTGACCGCGTTGAAACCCTTGCTGTTGCTAGCGTTCATCTTCTTGTTCGAAGCCTTCTGCTTGGAAGCGGTCTCGTTGGTGAAGTCTTCGAGCTCGGCAACGGCCTGGATGTAGACCTTGGGGGTAGGGCCGGTAATCTTCAGCATCTGGCGGTTCAAGTTGTCAAACTCTGTATGGGAAACATGTCAGTTCATGCCGTTCCTTGGGCCCTCAAAATTTGCTGGATCTCCAGTTCTCCCAGCCAGTATATGGACTCACCAGTGGCGATAACAGCCCAGTCGTTAATCTTCTCGGCATTATCGATCAGGCGGATGGTGCTCTCGAGGCCCTCGAGACGCTTGTCCTTAGCGGACTTGACGACTGTAACCTTCTCCTCCTCCTCACTTTCCTCACTCTCGGAATCATCGTGCAAGAACTTAGAGGCACCGGTGCGTCCATCATCGCCCTCCTCGTCGCTGCTGTCGGAGCTAGAGCCGGAGTCGGTGTCATCCTGGTCAGAATCTTCCTCGCTGCCGGAGCCGGAACGGTAGACCTCCTCCTCCTCGTCAGACGAGCTGTCGCTATCGCTGCCGCTGCCGTAAAAGAAACGCGACGCCATGGTTGCGGATTGCGGTTTCGTTAGAAGGAAATAGCGATCCTAAAGCTGAAAAATCAGGTCGTCGGCGATACAAAGTTGAAGTTCCCGCAGTTGAGAGCCACACACGAAATTTAAGCGAGGGACTGACTAAACCCAATTAGGCATAGCGTACAACAAAGAAATAGCGATGACCTTTTTTTATACTTCGTTTTTTATGGATTCGACTTGCTTCAACTTGCTTAATTCGATTGTTTTTGACTATTCTTTTGGAAAGACTACGAACACATCGGAAACTGAAGTTTAAACAACTCAAGCGGCTTTGAAATTAGGAAACTGCCTCTACTTTACGCTGGGAACTAAGGCCTGACCGCTCAGGCAGACGCAGGCAAGGAAATTTCCAAAGCTGCACTCATCAACTCCTAACTATTGGTCCATTCATGTTCGAATATTAACTCTACTATTTACTGTATCCAGAAAACAACCTTGAGGAATCCCCCAAAGAAGAACTGACATGTCATGACATACCGAAAAACTTACCTCAACAAAAAGAAGGTAAAAAAACACGCATCAACATCCTCATGAAGATCCGAGCTAATTGAAACAGTTACGAGGAGATAACAAAGGAAATGGACGAGATCGTTCTTTCATACTCCATCCAGGCTATGCTGAGAGAAAAATAATTCACGAAAAAGGCAGATAGATATGCCGAAGCACTGCCTAAAGAAATTGCAGAACATAATTGGGATCGTAACACAGCAAGAAACGTAATGAAACGGAATGAAATAGTGATGATGCGGGGAGAGATATCTTGCGGAAGGATTCGGCCACTGATGGGCACAGCTCACGGGGAGTAAGCGTGCGGGTTGATCTAGCGCTAGGTAGCAACGCAGATCGTGTATCAGCGGTCCGAGACCATTGCAGACCGCGATGACTCACTGAAGGGGTCTTTTTGACTCATACCTACAAGAACCAGCCACATAAGAACAGGTTGGCTCGCAAGGAATGGTTCGGTAGAGCAAGGCTTACAAACACAGTGCCTTGGGGGTCATCGACACCCTTGGACTTGATCAGAGGGGGAAGTATATCAGGACGCCAGCTCTCGGAGTCATAGGAAACACTGGGCACAGGGAATGCCTTTTTGTCTTGATGCCCTAGTGCCATTGGTTCTGACTCATGTATCCTTCGCTGAGCACACCGTCTTCGAGAGTGCGAATGAAATCCCGGTTGCGTTGGTTCCCATTGGCATTGCCCGCTCGGCTCCCACGACGCCGTTGATTGGCGTTAGCATCGACGTACCCGTCAGGAGGAGGTGGATAATACGCGGGGCTAGGCTGCAATCGAATCGGTGCGTTGGGATCCAAGTGACTAGCGACTCGTTGGATGGTAGTAGGTATTCCCCCGTTAGGGTCCATGGTGGATGCTCGTTGACGGCCTGCCCGCGTAGTCGCCTGTGCGTAGAGACTTTGAGGGGGTACCTGGTTGCCTGGCATCATTCCCATTTGGTGACCGTAGCCAGGCGGCTGCTGGGTAGGGTATGGAGGAGGCGGTGCACCTTGTTGATACATGCCATTGTACATAGGCGGGGCTTGAGGCTGAGGCGGAGGCTGGGGTGGAGTATGGAATTGGTTCATTTGCACGGCATAGGCATTCTGCGCATGCGCCGCCTGAGCTGCTCTTTGTTTGCTAGCGGCTTCGGCCTGCTGCTGTTGTTGAACTCCCGGAGCCGGCTTATTGGCCGTCGAATACTTGAGGTTCATTGGTGGCATGAAGGGCCCCGTGAACTTCTGCTGGGTGATGAATGGGTGCAGCTTGGCTTGTTGGGGTGACCATCGCTCGAGAGGATTGATCGACAGGAGTCCGCGCACAAAGTCGATGAAAGCAATTCGATTGTTCAGTTCTGCTATGATTAGTCAAGTCTCAGGACGAATATAGAAAAAAAAAACTTACCTCGATCAACCTCAGCTTGCTTCATGTTCTTCCGAGGCATTGGGTAACTCCGGATGATCTCCTCCAGTGTTGAGGCTGAGAAATACTTCTTGCTTGGCTGTTCCTTCGTGTTGTGTTCCCTGGAATACTGCTCCAGGCTCTTGAGACGGTATGTCTTTCTTCCGAACTCGTCCTGTGTCTTTTCGAAAAACTCTCCCGACTGCTTGCCCATCTCTAGCATCCACGTTGGCGGGATACCGAGCATCTCGACGATCCGGCAAACTTGGTTGTACTCCGAAGAGCCAGGGAACAGTGGTAGGCCCAAGAAGAGCTCCACTACGATACACCCAAGAGACCACATGTCAATGGCAGATGAGTAGCTAGGAAAAGATTAACAAGGAACAAACAAATGAGACCAAAGTACGTACGGCAAACCCAATAGTACTTCTGGAGATCGGTAAAATCGCGACTGAATGTAGGTGTAGACTGTCTGACGTTCGTCGCATGCAGAACCGAAGTCAATGACCTTGATAATTGGGCTCTCGAGACTGTGATCAGTTAATAATTGACCCTAAAAAGACGACAGATGCTACTGACTTTTTCAGGAGAATATTCTCCGGCTTCAAATCGCAGTGGATCAGATGCGCTTTGTTCAACAAGCTCAAAGCATTTAGCAGTTGCTGGGCAAACACCCGGACAAGGGTAGTGCTCAATCCACGGAATTGGTTTTGTTTAATCAGCTCATAAAGATTAACACTGAGCAATTCGAATGCCAGACACAAATGCTGACGGTGGATGAATGTATCCTTGAGACGAAGCAGGTGGTGGTCGTCGTTTTTGTCATACTTGCTGTTGAGCTGCGGAGAATCAGCGGGGGTTCAAAGATATGGGGGTTGGGGGTATATGACATACCAGATCCAACACAGAAACTTCCATCATACTCTGGTTGAAATAGGCAGTCTTGTTCTTGATGACTTTGACAGCCACTACTTCGCCCGTTTTCAAGTTTTGACATTTTACGACCTGGCCGAAGGTACCTTGACCTAGGACGTCGAGAATGAGGTATCGATTTCTAGGTCAGAAGGAGAAGTAATTGTCAGCCCAGGGGTCGGCTATCCAGGGGTTAATGGGGGCATACTTGTGCCCAGCTTCCTCGCTTCCAAGGATATCGTTGACGTAAAGGATATAATCACTATCCTCGTTATCATACCCATCATTCTTGACTCCTTTGCTAGGTTTGGTCAATACTCTTCGGGGGTTTCTCGAAGACTCATAGTTGAAGCCCGGGTTGCATATGCGATAGGTGGCCGGCAGGTGGGTAGTCAACGATTGAAGTGGCTGAATAGGTTAGTCAAAGTGACC
Source organism: Penicillium cf. griseofulvum (assembly GCA_028974015.1). Classification (NCBI taxonomy): domain Eukaryota; kingdom Fungi; phylum Ascomycota; class Eurotiomycetes; order Eurotiales; family Aspergillaceae; genus Penicillium; species Penicillium cf. griseofulvum. The sequence goes on from JAPQKP010000002.1 coordinate 5,006,264, forward strand.
ACAGTGTGATATCCGCTGAGCACTCACGCTAATGAATCCGCCCTCTGGGTTGGCGCGCCGATACGCGGGCTGTATATTCATGCGCGGCTGCAGTTCTTGCACAGACTGGATCTTTTTGAACTTGGGAACAGGACCGCGACCAGGGACTAGAGGGGGTTGAGATGGCATCGAGCCGGACCGTGGAGATCGCGACCCTGGACCGAAGCCTGGACTCATGTGAGAAGATGCGGATGGTGGATAGTACTGGTCTGGGCTGAGGTCGCCGGATTGAAGGGGAGGGAGTCTAGGGGGCCGGTTGGCTGTCGAGATGTTAGCGAACGGGGCGTGGATGACCAAGTAGCCGAGAGCCAACTCACATGGCGGCGATTGATATCCTTGTGGTGGGGATGCATATTCTGGTTTCGCAGGCGACCGGCGGGAAGCACTCTGGGGCGCGGATGGGAATCCATAAGAGCCTTGGGACTTGCCTGGACTGGATGGATATGACATCGGCGGTGAAAGAACATTCCCCGGAGAGTATCTGCGGGCAGCCGATGATTCCTCAGCTTGATTCAAGAATTGTGACGAGGCGCGATTGTGGTTTGGCCGCGAGGGGTACTTCGCCCGGTTGTACGGGTCAGCGTCCTCCATGGTAGTATCCGCATCGGTGACATAATCCCGAGTACGTGGCGTGGCAGTGGGGGAAGAAGCCATGGAGACGGTTTTGGAGTTTGAGCCGGCCGATGGGGCTTTGGATGTCGTGCCGGGAGTCTGGAATGTCTCGTAGGTGTATCCGACGGGCGGCTGTGACTGTGGCTGACCGTATTTCGAGGCTAGTTGCTGGGGATGAGATGCCAAACCAGTATTGAACTGCGCAGGGTGGCCCATCAAAGGATCTTGGTAAGGCTGCCACCCAGGATCCATTTTGTTGAAGCCCTCTTTTTTTGGCGGCCAACGAATGGATTCGAGGGCGTTCGTCTCAAGCACTATGGTCAGGGTCCGTGGGATGCCAGCGGGGACGGGCACTTGTAATGCGACCGCAGACCTGAGGCTAGTTTTGACGAAATCCTAAGGATAGGGAATGAAAAATAAGGAATTGGCGTTAAAATGAGGTCGTGATATGCTTCATCGTCTGAGGAATTGTTGGTGAAGACAAGTTTCGAAGGGGAGAGGGGGGGCGGTCGCAATTTGGTTGCGACGCAGTAGACGTAGGCGGCTGGGGATCAGCCAAGTCAAGTTGTGTTGGCACCCGAGAAATCAAAGACAAAGCTGGCGAAATGTAAACACAAAAATTTAGCTGGAAGCTTACAGATCGTATATATAGAGAAAAGAGGGGAAAGATTGAGCCTAAGGAAAGGTGGACTTGTGGCTCCATATTGAATCTATATACATATGTATACATATTATTTTACCTATTCTCAGATGTATACAAGGGAATATTCTATCTTTACCATATGATATATTCCTAAATCCAGTCTTGCCATTTGTGCATTGTGGTCTCCTTGGCGACATAACTCTTTTGCATAGCCAAAGTGTCAGAGCGCATTTCTTTTTCGCTAATATGTAACTAGCTAGATCCGATCAGGGTTCAACAGATTTACTAGATACTAATATAAAATAAGAATAAATTACCTTGTGAAATGGTGTTATATAGGGTGTTCCTACGTCATCGATTCTATAGTCCATAACGTGGTCGCCTTCGCTTCCTTCCCTTCTCAATTGTATCTAACTATCTGGCTTCATAGATATTTTCAGATGTTCGTTTAGGATATTCTACTTCATGTCTAAGTCTGTGCAGACTAGTCTTGTCTCTGACAGAGTCGAATTTCGTTTTCATTACTTGAGGACTTTATTCTAGCTCTCTGCTCAACTCTACTAGGAGACCATCATAGCAGGAGCCGTAATGACCGTATATGGAAGCCCCAAAAATACACAAAACAGACATACGAGAAGGTTTTCTCTTGGAATTATCTACGTTGAGCTTATTGGGCGCATTTCAAAGATTGACCAGGAACCTCAGCTCATCTAAACCATGCTTAGTCTGATCCCGACATATCCCATGGCATCATGCTATACTTCGTATTCAACAGAGCTGGAAAAAAACATATTGCGGGATCTCTGTTAAGATGAACGGAGAAAAGCCATATAGCAGCGTCTAATAAACCCCCTTCCCCACCAGCGAAACACAGCTCACATCTGTTTGTGCAAGAGATGCAGCACAGATACAGTGAGCAAGCTAAACCCTGCCACTGTAATTGCTCCCATGTGAATATATCATATCAGATCGACCTTTTGTGGCCGTGTGTAATTCCAATCAATGGTCCAATATGGTGTCGACGATTTATATTAATTTGAGTGCCCCCGGCTTCGGGACTCGACCTCAGTACCCGTCCACAGGTGGACCTGTGGACCCGAATGGAATTACATAATCTTCCAATGAGTCATGGATTCGTTCACGTGAGCGGTGTCCTCAGCGGTGACCGATTATGCCATGTCTCTGATACAGATCTAGATTGATTCATCTAGACTTATTGTTGCCTGTGCTGTTGTGCTATTGTATTTGCTCCTTGAGCAATCACCATGTTCCCACTTGTCCTAGACAAACTCTTTTAGTCTCTCACTTCTTTTCACATAATACAGTCTTTATTTGGGCAATTTCACAATGTCTACAAACGAGGAGGCGAGTCGCCTGCGCGACCTCGAAGCAGATGTTCGCGACCAGGATGATCTCGAAAGAGATATTACTCGCCAGGTATGATCGACTTCTCACTTAAATATCACTCTGGACTCATAACTCTCTTATTTTTCAGGCCGATAAAGCTCTGGCCGATAAAGCGGAGGAGAATGATATCAAGCGACTTGAGAAAGCCCTTGTGGATCGGGAGTAAGAGCGCATGCTCTGATATTTGATGGCATTACTAACTTAATCCAAAGGCGGGTCGATTCGCAAGTACGCCAAGCACAGCAGCGCCTGACACAGCCCGTCGGAGCTGCCACTCGCCATCGGGTCGAGAATGAGCTGAAAAGGCTGCAGGCGCGCAAGGCCGATCTTGGGAAAGACCTGAAGGATATTCAGCAGCGCATTGATCAGAGGCGCGAATCGCTGGGCAATTCGACGGTGGCGCACGGGTCGGAGCGACAGCCGAATGAATCCCGCCGCGACTATCTCTTGCGAACCGGAAAGATCACCCCGTTCGCATTGATGCAAGAAGGCCCTAGAGATGGACCCCTTGCTAATCTTCACGATGCACTTATTGACACCGAGGAACAACAGCAAGAGGAGGAGGAGCGCGAACAAGCCAAACATCAGCCAGCCGCATCCCACCGGGACCTTGCACGCCCAGACTTCGACTTTGCCGAGAGTACCGAAAGCAAGACAAAGCGGAGGAAGGTGGCTAGTCGTATTTCCCCTGGAGCGGATTCTTCGGCAAGTTATGTTGCCTCGGAAGCTGACGCTACATCCGAGGATGAAGAGTTTATGCCTGATACTCTCCCTGAGGCAAAGCCAAGCCGCAAGCGCAAGCAAGAAAAAGCGACTACTGAGCTTGAAGATCTAAGTGGGCTCGATGATGGAAACGAGGCAATATATCAGTCTCGCGTCCAGGAATGGATCAGTCGACGAAGCTCTGCTCGACGGCACGCCGACAGTCATTCTGTCGAAGTGGACCAGGATGGAGAAGAGGAATGGCTGAAGCCACATCCCACTGAACCACCCATGGAGCTTGACAATGGATTGCGCGTCCCTGGAGACATCAGCCGCTTCCTATTTCCCTACCAGAAAACTGGAGTTCAATGGCTGTGGGAGTTGCATCAGCAAACTGTGGGTGGAATTATTGGAGATGAGATGGGGCTGGGGAAAACCATACAGGCAATTTCTTATCTTGCAGCATTGCATCATAGTAAGAAACTCACCAAACCTGCTATCATTGTTTGCCCTGCAACTCTCATGAAACAATGGGTCAACGAGTTCCATCGCTGGTGGCCACCCTTCCGTGTTTCCATCCTACACTCATCAGGCAGCGGAATGATGAATCTAGGCAAGGAAAGCAGTCGAGAAAATACGCTTTCATCAGAAATGATGGGCCACCAAAGCTCTCGTCACCTATCTGCTGGCCAGAAAGCGGCTAAGAAGATCATTAAACGTGTCACGGAGGAGGGCCATGTCCTTGTGACTACATACTCAGGTCTGCAGTCTTATGCAGATGCTCTTGTTGATGTTGAGTGGGGCTGCGCTATCCTTGACGAAGGCCATAAAATCCGAAATCCAGATGCCGGTATCACCTTCAGCTGCAAGGAACTCCGCACTCCACATCGCATCATTCTTTCGGGAACCCCGATGCAGAACAGCCTAGTGGATCTCTGGTCCCTATTTGACTTTGTATTTCCAATGCGCCTGGGAAACCTCGTCACATTCAAAAATCAGTTCGAGATTCCCATCCGTCAGGGTGGGTATGCATCTGCATCAAATCTTCAAGTGCAGACTGCTGCGAAATGTGCAGAAACTCTCAAAGATGCAATCAGTCCATATCTGCTCCAGCGGTTCAAGGCTGATGTCACATCTGATCTGCCTCTGAAAAGTGAACAGGTCATTTTCTGCAAATTGACCCAACTCCAGCGAACGATCTATAAGAGGTTCCTTGGCTCAGATGACATGAAGTCCATTATACGAGGGAAAAGAAACTCTTTGTATGGTATTGACATCCTGCGCAAGATCAGCAACCATCCGGACTTGGCAGACCACGCATTGCGCTCTCAGGAGGCCGACTACGGTGATGCAGAGCGGTCTGGCAAGATGAAAGTTTTGAAAGGTTTGCTTGAGGTCTGGAGAGATACTGGCCACAAGACCCTGCTTTTCACCCAAGGCCGTTTGATGCTAGACATCATTGAGAAATTTCTTGGGGCGCTAGGTGGATTCAATTACCGCCGAATGGACGGGACTACTCCGATCAAGGAGCGCCAAAACCTGGTTGATGAATTCAACAACGACCCTGATATCCACGTTTTCTTACTCACCACCCGTGTGGGCGGGATCGGAGTGAACCTGACAGGTGCTGACCGTGTCATTATCTACGATCCCGACTGGAACCCATCGACTGACTTGCAGGCGCGAGAGCGTGCATGGCGTCTGGGCCAAAAGCGTGATGTCACTATTTTCCGCTTGATGACCAAGGGCACTATCGAAGAGAAGATCTATCATCGCCAGATCTTTAAGCAATTCTTGACCAACAAAATCACCCGTGATCCTCATCAACGAGAAGGTTTCCAGTTGAGTGATCTGTATGATCTGTTCACCCTGACTGATGAAAATGACGACGAGTTGGAGACGACAAAACTATTCAAGAATGCCGAAGTCACCTATCAGGAAGAGGCTAAAGCTGCCTCAACTCCCAAGGAAGAAAACATCAACGATATCCATGGTATTGCCAAGGTCGAAGACTTCCAGAATGCCGACGAAGAGGAGAAGAACGCCAAAACTTCCGAAGACCGCATTATGCATGGCATCTTCGCTCGTTCCGGCGTCCACTCTGCAGTCCAGCATGACCATATCGTTAACGGCAAACGAGTCGTTCGCGCAGACCCTAAGTTGATCGAAGCCGAAGCTCGCCGCGTTGCCAATGAAGCCGCCGAAGAGCTCCGCAAAGCTGAAGAAACCGCCCGGGCACTCCCAATCGGACTTCCCACCTGGACAGGCCGTTTCGGGATGGGGGGCCGTGAAGATCCACGGACTGGCGGGAGCTCGGCTCGCCCTGCTGGGGCAGGACCTTCGTCCTCAGACTTGTTGGCTAGACTCAACCCTGCAGCTGCCGCAGCTGCTGGACAGAGAACCAGTGGTTCCAATAGTCCATCGGGGCGTATGCCCCGCGGCAAAGACTTCATGCCCATGATCCGTGATTACCTTGCCTCCCAGCGTGGGCCGACTCTGTCACAGTCGATTGTCCATCATTTCAACCATTACTGCTCCAATCCGCAGCGTGTTGCTGAGTTCCAGGAGTCGTTGAAGAAGGTTGCGACACTTGAGCATGGTCGTGATCGTCGGGGTCGGTGGACTCTGAAGCCTGAATTTGCTCGCAATGTGAATGATCGGGGGCGGTGAGGGGGCTTGTAAGGAAGCTGAATGGATATCCCCGAGATAGAAATTGAACAGGATATCTTTCTACTCTGGGGTTGTATGATAGTGAGTTTCACGAGATGATGACAATGACAATATACCCTTTATGCAACAGGAACATAGTGCATACTCCAAGTGATATCCACCAGATGCTTAAAACGCCCTGTGGGACGCTAAGAGTTTTTCAACCCCCATAGAAGAAAGCTGCCGTTTAAGCCACATTCATACACATGATGTACGCCAAGTATGAGAGAACATGCCAATATTTAGGTACAAACCTCATATTGCGTAACTTTATCAAAGAAAGGGGTATTCTAATAATATTTCCAGCCGTTTATTGTTTTCAGTGGGCCATTTTCTATTTCTGGGATCACAAACAGGAGAAGAAAAATATAGAAGCGAGGTTATAGCGAGCTAAATAGGCAAGAGATTTTCGTTTGACGATATCATAGGATTCAGGGGAACGGCTCCACGACATCTTGGCGACTTCTTTTTACTTTGACAAAGACTTGATATTTAATCGTTTTCTTTTATGAAATCATTTGTGAAACAAAATTCATCTTATATCATTGTGCAACCCAATTCTAGAGGCAAAAAAAAACAGATATCACGAATCTTTGTCCTAGGTTCTTCCATCCATCTATCAATAGATGGACCAGGCAGTGGGTGTGATCTACACTCGATCACAATCATGACTGGCTCGGATGGTATAGCTAGTCAGGTACCCACTTAGTGACTTCCAGGATGTCGATTGTAATCAGGATCCGGTGGGTTAGTCCTGTCGTTTACCCCATACACAGTTTCTGAGACGGTAGCGTGGATCCTGCAAGATCCTGCTCTCGAGGCTGTCAGTGTCTTGAAAGAATTGAAAGAAAAGAAGAATAAGCACTAGAGTACAGAGTTGAAGGAAAAGAACAAGCAACAGTTCTAAACAGTTCTAACAATGGACCACCGATGACACTTCTTAATCCCAAGGATGCCCTCGGAGTATCTGGATCAGGGACAGTCGAAACAATCCGATTGCCCTATACTCCACCCCCCGTGGAGCATGTGTTCATCAGTCTCCCATGGATCCAAATGCATATAAATGCGTCACTGCCCAGTCAAAATTCTACCCCTCTCCTGAGAACATAAAAACGATTCTCGACTCTTACCTCAAAATCATCCTGAAGCCACCATCTTAACCTACCCAAAATGAAGTTCTTCGCCACCGTCGCTCTCCTAGCTACCGCTGTGGTTGCCGCCCCATCCGAGAAGCTCTTCAACTTGAAGACCTCCGGTGCTAGCAACAGCTCCCACAATGACCTGTACCTCTCCGTTGGTCACGGTCTGATCAGCGACCCCCTTAACAGCGAAGCAGTCTTTGCCGGGGCCCCTGCCAGCCGCGCCGCCGCCTTCTCTTTCGTCAACGGCACCATCCTCTTGGAGACCCAGAACAACTCCCCCTGGGCCCTGGACTTGATCAACGTGATAGGTAAGATAGCCTCGGCCTGACTGTGGACGTAACTATTTCCCCAACCCGCAATACTAACAATATTGGTTCTAGGTGTCCGCAAGGAGCGTGCCCAGATCAGTGTCAAGCCCACTCACGGCTCAAAGGGCTTCACTATCGGCCCCCATGGCGTCGAGGGACCCAGTCAGACCTGGGATGGATGGCTGTGTAAGTTCTTATATACCCCCTTTCCAATGGTTTATAATTTTGCAAAATTCAAATGGCTGACTCTATTTCGGTTTTAGGGTGCCCTGCTGATACTGAGGCTGGCCAATTCCTCCCCAACTTGCACTTCCTCAGCAAGACTATGCTGGTGCCTGCTCTTCCCGCTGGATGTGACAAGATCGAGCTTCACCCTGTTCCCAAGAGGTCTGCTTAGAGGGATTTTCGATCTTCGATTTTAGCACGAAGCGAACATCGGATGGTGATTCATGGTTTCTAGTTTTTGTGTTGTCTTTCAAAATTTGGAACTTCTACTGGACTTTCGTGCCGGCGTATTCCGGCGTATACCTCGGGCTTAATTGATAATTTATTGATTATTCTACTAGTTATTGCTCTTATTGAGATCCATCCGATATCAAATTCTCACCAGCATCACACCTAGTAGATTCTTCGGTCTCCTACCAGTAGTGATAAGAGTGTACTATGAATTATAGATTCCCAGATCTCTCAATCTACTCCATTTCATCCCCGATTTCCCAATAGTCTTCGGGTTTCCATGAGATGTCGTTGGATCGCCACCCCCACGTATGGGGGAACTTCATTCGGAACCGAGGAGTGCCCAACCTTGGGTACGAGCAGCTGGGTGGCGATTGTAGATCATATTCTTTGAGGTTGTGTAATTTCGTGTATACAATGCCACGATTCGTTGGCTGCCGTTGATGATTTGCCAAAAAAAGTTCCAAAGCTATATGAGTTTAATATAAGATATTGGCCAGACTTGGGGATGGCTGTTTTTGATGATTTAGGGCAAGTAATATTCCCAATATTTATTTGCGCTAAGTCCGTGGGTATCACTTCTCCTAAAACTGCATTATATTCCTACACAGAGTTCCTTGGGGTTTGATGTTATATCGGCAGAGTAACAATCAGGATGCAAGAGCCAACTTGAATGAGCATAGATTGATATTAGCAGAGTGAAGTGAGAAGTTATAAATAGCCGATGTCTCACATGCTTAGCCATGGCCTGATCGGGCTTAGCCCCGCAATACAGGTCAAACGCCTTCTCTTTCTCTGTTTTTTTTCCCTTTTGCAAAGGTTGTCCGACGGCGATTCATGACACTCGTTTAATATTCACCTTGAAGCTATTTACAATCGTTTCCCCGAATCGAAACTCCACATTCCCGAGATCTTAATTAGCCTCCAGACCCGCCAAGGTTAATATCACGTCCTTTTGATCGTAGCAACCGAAATTGCTGGATACCGACTTATATCAATAAGCCTGTTTCGACACAAGAGACCTTTTTTTTCCTGGCAAGTTACACCGGGTTGTGCAAGGGGCGTGTGATCTTTCAGCCCAGGGAGTAATACCTCGGTCGCTTGATTTCTGAATCTCCGGATCATCTCTCCAACCTTCGACATGCGGTGTTTTATTTTGACCGTGCTCTGCACTATCCTGCTGCTGGGGACGATGTCATCGGCTTGGCCATGGGGGCCATACGGAGCGCTGCTGGGTGATTCCTTGGATAAGCGAGCAGGTAATTCAGGACTCCTATCATCCCATTTGTGCTTGATCCTGACTATTTAGACACCACAGAGACAACGACCGCTGAAACCTCCGAATCTACCACGGATTCCTCTACTGCCCCCAAGACTTCTGCCAAAACCACCGGCACAAACACCGACACAAACACCGACACAAATACCGACACAAATACCGATACTAAAACAGCCACTGCAACCGATTCGGAGACTACCGACACTGCAACTGATTCCGAGACTACCGGCAAAGCAACTGGCACGAAATCAGGAAAAAGCAAGACTACCGCCACAACCTCGATCTCCATTGACCCTGCTGCCGCTGCTGGTGGTGTGTCCATGATTACCCCCGCTTCCTCGTCCACAACCTACTACAAGATTGGCCAGGATGTGACATTCGTGTGGAACTACACCTCCCTGTCGGTCACGCCATCTGCAGTCAACGTCGTAGCTTCGTGCAGCCTCAACTCGATGACATATACGCTCAGCTCAAACATGACCGTGGAGCCAACCGGAAGCATCGTGTGGGATACTGGGAAATACCAGAAATCGGCCACTATTCCGTTGCTTACCGCATCGTATACTCTGATCATCTATGATACTAGCAAGGACATTGGTGACCCCGCGACCGCAGGATACTTGAGCTCGCAGAACGGCGGTTACATCTTCGGGATGTATACCCCTCAACCTTACACCCCACTCAATCGTGAGTATTTGTAACCATGCTTACTCAAACTGACTGCTAACTTCACCAGAATTCAAGTGCGCAACCTGCAGTGGGGCCATGTCTGAAACCAGTCGCCTAGCCATCAAATTTACCGTCGGCATGGCCGTGATTACCTTCGCTTCATTCACCTGGTTTGCGGGCAGTGCTGGCGTCTTCGCCACTTGAAAAGCGCACACTCGGTGCACTCGCATTAACTTAACATGAACATATTTTTTTTTTCTTTTTGGGGCGTTGCATTGTTGAAGCGATCTGGATTTACGATAATAGCAAGAAAACGGCGTTGCGTGATAAGTTGACATAGGATGACCATTTTTGGACATTATTTTGCATCTCATCCTTTCTTTAATCTGTTGATTTTTATTTAATAACTAGCGGTGGATGGTCAATTGGAGATTTCATTTTGTATTTTCGGATTTGCATACACAATACAACCTCTGTTGCATCACTTTCAACCTCTTTCAAGATATTGTTCCTTGATATCCTCCATATCTCCAATGTCAGATCTCCCACATTTCCTGGTAGAACATCGCTGTCTGATCCATATCAATGGCAGTTCCGAGGCCGTGCTTCTCACCCAGCTTGTTTCTCTCACTGCGACCTCAAAACCATTCCAGACATCGCCAAACTCTCATGCGCATCCCACTTATCCTTTGTTTTCCTTATTAGCTTCCTCGCGGCGACGACGAGCTTCGAGGTAGAGAAGGTTGACATTCAGGGCTCCCATGATCCAATCGTGTTCGAGATTTCGACCATCTTCCGATTCCTGGCCGATTTGATCTTTCGCGAAGGTGTTCGCAAGGCCGGCCGCCTGAAACTCAGCAGCTGCCTTCAACAGCTTGTTGTTTTGGTTGAGCATGGCGTCAATGTCGAAACTACGGTTCAAACGCTTTAGTAAGGCTTCCTTTGTTTCGGCTTCGGCCTTGGGAAATTCTCCGCAGCAGGCGTCAGGATTGCTTGCCTGGTACGCCTTCTTTTGCTGCTGGCTGTAGATTTCGTTCTGGAAGTTGATATTGGTACCCTGCTGGTGGAAATAGCCCTGGGGGTTGTCCAATTGCTCAAGCATCATGGGTTCCTGGAAGTAAACGCCTTGGTGGACATTGCCTTGCTGGTCGACGTTACCTTGGTGGATGTTCAATTGCTGCACACCCTGTGGTTCCTGGGTGTATAAGCCTGGGTCGATATTGGCTTGCTGGTCGCCGTTACCTTGGTGGATGTTCAATTGCTGTACACCCTGTGGTTCCTGGGTGTATAAGCCTGGGTCGATATTGGCTTGCTGGTGGAAGTTACCCTGATGGTTGTTGGATTCCCCGAATCCCATGACCTCCTGGGAGGAGAAGCCTTGCTGGTTGACATTGCCTGGCTTAAAGGTCAGGACTTCCTGAGGAACAAACCCTTGGTTGGGGACACTGAACTGCTGGACCATGACTGGCTGGCCGATAGTACTGTGGTACCACCCGTTGTCACTGGTCTCATCTTTATTATTGTCCGCGGAGGTTGTGGTTGGTGGGAAATTGATTCCCTGGTCGTAGAAACCCTGCGGGTAGAAGCTACCGGGTTGGTTGACATAGCTTTGCTGGTTGCCATAGAATTGATGAGAAGAACCGCCTTCATGACCGGCATAGCCTGGATTGAAAGACATGACGTGTTCGTTAGAATTATGTTAATGGGAGAGTTGTTGATGGAAGTTCCGTTGCTTGAGATAATCTCCCTGGAGATGGGGTTCCTTCTCGACGGCATTGCTTTAATTGGGGGTCATGGCTTCCTCGACAGCGTCCGCGAGGCTTGATTCTCTTTAGCTGTGGGGTTGCTGGTTGCGCGGCTTGACCTTGCGGCCATTCTTTCCTCGTTAGTAACTACCTACTGTTCCTCTTTGGGGCCATGACTTTCTCATTAGTATCTGCATGTTTGTCCTTCTTAGAGGTGGTATTACTTAGATGGTATACCCTCGGTGTCAGTGTCTAGAGTGACGTGCGGGAGGATTCTTGCCTTTCTGGGAGCTTTCGTCTTGCTGCTTTATATCCTGTTGATGAACATCACCTGTCAACTCCCCCCCCACCCAATCCATTTAATATCACGGTGTTGTGATGGGAGTCCTTGTCTGCCTCATCTTCCTTGAAGATTATTATATTTTGTAGGGAATAGACTGGCTAGCAGTCTGCGCAGCCTTCGTGCTAAATTAGTCATGTTAAGTGTTGTGGTACTGAGTTGCACGGATATATAGAAGAAGGGAGTCTTGATACTACAGTCTGTGAAAAAAGCAAGGTACGTATTCATCCCCAGGAAATGTATCAACACTTAGTCTGTGAGCAAACTAGCAAATGACCATAGAGATTGGATCATCCAGCAGTAAGAATTATCTCAATGGAGACTAATGTGTGGCTTCAGCTGAGGTCGCTCGGTAACTTGATTGAAACACTGAACACAAGGTCGGTGGTCTTGAAATGCAGAAATTGGATTAAAGCAAAGCTCAGGATCAAGACACATTTGGAACAGAGTGTTTATGGATGTGTCAATTTCCTTTCATCAATCAAACTAGTCACCGCATTACTTAGTCGTTGCTATAGAGCTAGAAGATGCAAGCTAAAACAGTTTCCGGACTTCTACCTGTTGCCTAGGGCTGCATATCCCCCAATAAAGAGACAAAAAGTCCATACTCCTTTTGTTGACCATCCGAAACATCCTTTTGCCTAGTAGGAATAGATATGCACGAAGCCGTGATAATCCCTTTATTGTCGGGTTTGAGGGGTTCAATTCCACTTCTCATTCGATTGTTACAATTATTGCGAGAAGACGTAAGTAGAAAAGAAGCTTGGTGTCTTGCATTTTACAATCAAAAATCAAACATGTCTCGCAAATAAAGAAAGCTGCCAGAATAGTAGAGCACTTCCCTAACTCAGACTTTCGAACATAAAATATATAAGAAGCTACCTCTTCTCTGATCCATGAACCCAGTTTCAGCCTACTTCATCTGTTCTTGGTCTTCCATACTCAACATTCAACACCACAAGAAAAGTATACCCAGCCCCAAAAAAGGCCAATGCCCTCCCAACTAGCCTGGATCTGGCCGAAAGATCCCCGTCCCGGAAACCCACAACAGTGGCCACGCCGCTGGCGCCTGTTTGACGTCCTAACAAATAAAGGACCAGATATCTACGTCGGCCAAATCAACCACAGAAAGCCTTCCTCTCAACCCCGGTCCGGCCCCACAAGACAAGAATGGTCCCGATGGGAGAACAGCCCCAATGACCCTGACGCAGACTATAGCCCACTCCCCTGGGCCGGGCGGCCTGCGGGCGAGCGCTATGATTTCCGCACGAGGAAATACCATGTTCCGGACCGTGGAACGTGGAGTGCTGTTGAATATTGCAATGGAAGAAGGGCTCGGAAGGGCAAATGGGCCGGAAAGCAGGAGGTGCACTGTGTGCCGATGCGATATTGGGATCGGAATGGGGTTGAGTATCCCGCAGAATTTTGGCATAACAGTATTTATGGGAAACATGGAGATCGGGGGAACGGATGGGATGAGATGAGGTAGTTGAAAGAATAGGAGAGAAAAGGAACGTGGGGTGTTCGGAGGATAGTTTGCATGATATTGTGTTGCTAAATCCATAGATCGCTTGAATGCTTCCAATCATTTTCTTTTCAAAGCCACGATGGGCTCTATGTAGTTTGTTCTTCCAAAAGTGCCCTTTAAAGTTCCAAGAATGAATTAGGCTAATATAGGGATACCGGTCTAATCAGACGCATCCAAAATGCAATGCGTCAAAGGTGTATATACGTGCTGGTCCATCAACGGATGATTGATGCGCCGAAGGGCGGCGGAGAGTTGGCAGTTGAGCGCCGTTATCAGTGAGACGGTTGCACTTCACGCATGGTGTCTGCTTGATATCTGCATAGGAAGAGATCATATCCTGTACCGGTATTAGCAAGAGTCTCCTTCGGAGTAGGAACATAACATACCAGCAAGAAAGCAAGGTCCCATTTCCGCGGGCGTGACCCTAGGCATCCCAGTATAGCATTCTCAAGTTTTGTTGGTGACCGGCCGGCGATATTGCTTGAAACCTCCCAGTCAGAGACCGGGGAGCCAGAAACAGACACCCCTCTGACCTGGAAGACAACACCAGCTCTAACAAGAGCTACCGCTAGAGAAGTTTCATCCTCGCCTTTGGTGACTCGTACACCGGGAATATTCCGCTGAACGAATCGCCCCAAAACATTCTGCCACTCGCCCTCTGTAGACTGCGCTCTAGTACGTTCAGCCTCTTCATCCTCTCGCTGACGCTCATCTACTATGGACTTTTCTTTTCGTTCTAGCTCTTCTAGAAGAACGTCATAATCCCTTTCCCACTTCCCAGTCGGCTGGATCAGCTGACCGTTGGCTTCCTTGATGCGTGATTCGACATGCGTCCAGACGGATGTCAATTCCGGATCCCGCCACAAGGACTGAAATTGCTGGACATCAGCGACGCGTGCGCGTGCCGCTTCATCCAGACTAGCCCGGAGAATCCGTGGGGTTTCAGCGATTGGATTGCCGAGTGCGACTTTCTCTGGATTTGCAATAGGCACCAGAGGCTCTAGTAGACCGTCGGGCATAAATCCACGCAGTTCATGGATCTGGATATCTCATTAACTTAGTTTTTTTGGGCGAACTGTAACAGCTGACGCACTTACCTTGCGCTCGAGTTCTTGTAGTTTTGCTAGTGATGAAACAAGTTGAATCTCTGAGTCCAGCCCTGAGGTTCCGCTGTTGCCAGTCGCTGGCCCTTGCGTGGAGTTCTGATTGGTAGTAGCCATTGCCGGGGCGCTTGACATGGCTTTTGTGAGGGACTTGATCAAATGTTCAAATCTACCCCAAAAACGCGCAACTTTGAGGTTTAGGAGCTGGATTATATATAAATATATATTTGAATAGGCACTTGACTCTCGAAATGGATAATCAAGCAAGGTGGAAGACAACGGATTATCACAGTGACTGTTTTGTGGGCGATGAGATCACCCTGCGTTGTCTGTTATATAGTGAAATGACAAGATAAAAATGTCCAGAGCAAGTAAGATAGTGTGATTTTGATGTTCAATCACAGATAACGATATTTTGTTGCTTAAAGGTGCTCCGATAATTCGAGGATGAGAGGATGAGAGAGATGAGATGGGCCGCGAACCAATCAGGTAAACTACAGCCACAATCACTTGTGCCACATGTGGCTGGGCAATACTTACATAATCTTGAATTTATAGGTACCTGGGTAGAAGTGCTACTTAATTTGCCTTCCTTGGGTCTTTGATAAATGTAATGCATATCTTTAATCTCTGGTAATTGTCTTGACACACATCTGCATCATACTACCTTTGTCTTTGACCCTTGTAAACGGTCTTACTATGAGTGAGTTCAAGTTGAAACAAGCTTTTGTTGATGGACTTCTGGGCTTTGAAGATTTAAAACCATCGCAGTTACAGAATGATCTAGATGCAAGAAATCCCAAGAAGATTCACCAGGTACAATGCATGTTGTTTTGTTGGCCAGTAAAGCTATGAAGACTAGATGGAACAAGACCTCCATTGTCTCACTTTAGCAAGGTTCTTTGTATAATGAGCTCTCTAGCACGATCTCTCGACCTTGTTCCGTCTATAAAAGCCCCAGAGACCATTCTACATTATCTCTATACGGAGCCTCCGGCCTTCATCAGCATCAATCAACATCAATCAGCAAAGCTAGTTTCACCCTTTGAATTCATCATGACTACAGGCGAGCCATCTCAATTCTTGGGCACACCTAGCAAGGGACCTGAAATTCTCAGACGTTCGCCTCGCATCGCAGCGCAACTTGCGGCGCAACAGGCCAGAGAATCCGGAACGGAAGTGTTGAGCACGTGCGGCGAGCCCAGCCAGTCCGACTCCTCCAACATGGACTCAGTTCTAAATCACTCTTGTCTCTTGTGTATCGGAACCTCATGAGGAAATCTGTTCTGGCGCACTGGCGGTTGGAGACTGCCATACCCGGTGGACTAGGCTAAGGGAATGGCGACAGGGATCAAGGTTTATAGGGACATTTAGCTTGAGTAGAGCAATAGGAAGATTGTTAGTAGTGCCAGAATATAACATGTTTGGACATCTAGTACATACTGGCCTCGATATTATTTTCTTTGTTTATAGACTATAGTCCTTGGCGGAGGCTACAGGCAGCAGCCTCCGAGCAGAGCCTCAAAAAGTGGGGTATAAAAGGCCCAAGCCCCCTGCCCCCCAAAAAAGACATTTACAATATTCCCGTCTTTCAAGACCACAGCAACAATGGCACACCAAGATTTCCCGGAAGGCTTCCTACGGGGCCCAGCCACAAATGCAACCCTCCGCAAACTCGATTTCGAGCACACATCCCCACCGATCCCTTCATACAAAGATCACTTTGCCGCGATAGTGGAAAATTTCATGACTGAAGCCGAATGCAAAGAGCTTATCCGCCTAGCAGAAGAATCAACAAGAACTCAACTGCCAGATTCAACCCTCTCGCCCCCTGTATGGGAACGAGCGATGATCAATGCCGGCGGTGGCAGACAAATACTGTCCATTGACTCGCGCAGCAGCGGACGAATTATATTAGACTCCCACGATCTCGCAGGCAGAATTCTAGACAGACTAATGCCTTTTATGCGTGAGTGTGAACTCGACCGTGTCCAGAGCAGACCACTAGTTACAGGTCTTGGGCCAGCGAAACGGGGCGAAGTGCTCCGTCTTAGTCGACTGAACGAGCGTCTTCGGTTCCTGCGTTATCAGGGTGGGGATTATTTCCGGCCTCATTGGGATGGGTGTTTTGTTACCCCTGACGAGTCAGAGAAGTCACTTTACACTATTCATCTGTATTTGAATGGCGATGGGGAACAGGATATGGAGGAGTTGAAGCCTCATCTTGAGCGGGCGGAGAAGGCGGATTGGTTGACTGGAAATTATGGGGAAGATGATCTTACTGAGATTGGGTCAGAGGAGGCACAGACTGAGGACTCTTCGGAGAAGAGTGAGGCTCTTCTAGGTGGTGCAACCTCGTTTATGGCTGGGGTAGACTCAAGGGAATGGCTTCGGGTCTTTCCGAAGACTGGGTCTGTTCTCATCTTTCAGCAGAGGAACTTGTTCCATTGTGGGGATGATGTGTTTAGAGGGGTTAAGTATACCCTACGAACGGATGTCATGTATACTACTGAGACTAAGTAGAAAAGAAGTGACGGCCCATTAAAATCACAGGCTGCCCTACTTTAGGATTATTTACCCAAAAATAAACGATTTTTCTGTAAACTTCGGATACACGTATGCTGTTGCTATACGTAGCCTTGTATATCGTCACTGACAGGGCTCAGCTCAGCTCCCAGTCTTGGCGTCATTTTATATTGACAAACCAGCTGTTCACCTAGCGGAGCCCCATGAGGTCATATCTATATATATATCGATTTTCTACGAAGGAAGTGGAGCATTTAGCCCAATCTATTGCAACCATATTTCCCGCAACTTCCCAAATAGTCTCCCACGATCATATAAAGCGTCCTTTAGGCGACCACGTTCCATATGCATCTAGGCCTGAAGAGTCTCAGTCCCGTTAATCATGAGACCGAGGTCGACTACAACCTCATAATCATGACGAGCCCTGTCCACGGTAACAAACTTCCTGTACGAGCTCTTAGGTGACCTTCCTGGCACGCCTAACAGATCCAGTCCTCTCCCGCCCAATGTCACCCGAGAGCATCACCGGTATCAACGCGAACGCTTTCCCTTGGATTGAGAGTACCGATACAGGGTTTTACGAGATCGCTGATAGGGTTTACCACCCTTCAGCCTCCATAACTTGATGAATCATAAGTCTTATAGAGACTAAATTTGCCACGGGTCAAGAAACGGCTGTGTTGTACATGATGTTTCTCATGGGGTTCCACATTCGATACTTCAAGAAAGACGCCCTTGGAGAAAGCTTGTGAACCGATCATTAATAGAAGAAAAAAAAGTATCTACAACGTCAAAGTGAACTTAATAGAAGTAGTCAACACACCAAGCCCAAGTCTATATCTAAGTGAAATGCTACTCCTGTACATCCATGTCTACAAATGGAAAAGCGGGGGAGAAAAGGTCGATACCCCGGATTATTCTTTCATTTTTATTTTCAGCCCTGCAAGGTCTACATTGTCCATTAGCGGAAATCTTTGCTAAAAAAAAAGGAAACTATTCTGTACTTTATGTCTTAGCCAGAAGATGGGAGCTTTTTCTGTTTTGTAAAATAACCAAATCCCGATGAATGTGGTCCCGGGGAGGCGGTATGTGACCTCGGGAGCTATTCATAAATGCCCGGAGTACGTATCATCTTATTCTTCTATATTCCAAGGTTCCCGAGTGTGGCGTGGAACTCGTGGCGAATTGGTGTCACAGGGCTCCGAAATTCAAAGTCAGGCCTCGTTTTCCTATACGGAAAACAACGTACCAGACAATATAAGATCGACAGGCTGACCACATTTGCGGGGTGAACCTGCAGATATACTAACATCTGATTGGTTGGGTTTTGAAGATGTCTTAAATCAAACAGGATAGCCATGTGGAGAATTAGAGGAATATGTAATAGAGAAGAATGCACAAATCATAGGGAGAGACTGTTTCACTTCTACATAAACCCGTACATAAGTTTAAGACAGTGTGGAGTACATATCCCTATTCCAGGTATTATCTGACCTGACGTTACATCCTTGTTCTATTTCGAGCTTAATGAAACAACTCAAATGTGAGCTGAATTGTTATGATATGATGGAAAATGCATAAATAGCTTCGTTTCTCCCGTACAGTCTGTCATCTTATTCTCATCTACATCCTTCAAAACCAAATAATCAAACAACCTCCAAACTTCAACCATCATGCAGCTCACTCAGCTCCTCATTGCTACCGGCCTCCTTGCCTCCTCGGCCTTCGCTGCCCCCGCAGACACCAGCAGCAAGTCCATGATGGCTGCCGGCCCCCAGTGGACCCTCCAGAACACCAAGCGTGTTTGCAACGCCCAAGACACCTCCTGCACCTGGACTTTCGGCATCTACCCCGGTGCTGGCGTGGCCACTCCCTGCACCTACGTCGTGACGGGCGCCCCTGCCTCCCACGCCAACGGTGGCCCCGTCACCTGCGGCGTATACACCGTCACCTCCGGCTGGAGCGGCCAGTTCGGACCAGAGAACGGCTTCACTACTCTCTCTGTTGTCAACAACGAGTCTCGCCAGATCATCTGGCCTGCTTATACCGATAAGCAGGTTGCTGGTGGTACAGTTGTCAAGCCTGACCAGAGCTACGCTCCTGCTGCTCTCCCTTGAATAAATGTGGAAAAAGGCATCGGAGGATGAGCCCACACTATACACTTTCCTTAATGATAATCAATGACACAATTTAAGATGTTTTGTCTATTATAATCTAGAATCTATACGTAGGATCGGCCATTAATATGGAGGATCTGTGCACTGCATGATGTTGTTTTTGAATAAATTCACCGGAGATTAATTTTGCTATGGCATTTTCATGGACCTAATCCCCTCTTCCTCCCTCTTTCCGACCATCCCTACCTGACAAATACACACACACATAGTCTCACTAGTAGATCATGTATTGTGTAGCATTCTCGAAGGTTATACCCCTGTCTTCCACTAGCAAGGACTATAAAGCTTATGCGAAAGTTAGTGTTAACCCCCGTATTATGCAAACACGATGGGTGTACTAGATTAACGTCTAGACAAATCTAGGATATTGATCTGAATATCGACACATCGAGAATTTTAGCAAGAAGCGATGATTCACTGCGTTGCAAGAAAATTTGCCATACAAAACTGTTGATGAGGATATAAAGACTAACTACCCTAGATTCGTAGGTCGGTGTAAGGTATGCTCTAGAGATGAACACTAATGAGCGAGGGGTTCGGAATCTAGTAGAACTCGAGGATGGTAAACTTCTGATCAGACTCGGTTTTGTGTAGAGCAGCAGTCCTGATGACGCCTCTGTGAGGATACGTTGCATTGAGCTTAGTAGCATCGCCAGGGTGGGTGTGAAGATGATCAAAGAGATCCTGAATGGATAGAACGGGGTTTTGGCCTTAATATTGACCGAGCGGTTGTAGAATTCGAGCTCGGAAAGGATACTGCCGGGGCTTCAGCTTGGCCAAGGGGAGGTGGGGCGATTGAAGTCGCTTGAGCGTTGATAAAATTGGTAGTCAAGGTCAAAGTGATGGTTAGAGTGATAAAGATGTGGAGGGAAGATTGAGAATTGAAGATTGGGTGCAGAGAAGGTAAAGCGGGGGCGTATAATCTCATATCAAGTGATATCACAGCAAACATTTCCATTTGAGTTTGCTTAGGGGACTTACAAATGTGCTAGGATAGAGTATAGTATTAACCCTTTCCAATGCCTACTGGTTTTCCCAATACGTGCAATCAAACCAGTCAAATCAAACTCAAACGATGTCCTGGTCGATTCTCTTCCACTTAACATAGCGCTCTTTCCCCGAAGCACCTTCCCTCATACGCCGGTCAAACTCATCTTGCGCTCCTAGTTGGCCGGGCCGGAGTTTTAACCTGTAGGGCTATTTTTCAATGATAGTATGTTGATTTTTCATCATCACACCGAAAGCATCACCAGCTTCGGCGAACTCCAGTTCCTTCATATACCTGCTATCAGAAGTAATGTAAGATCTTGTTTAAGCTAGACCAAATATTTTATGGATATTATATTTACTTATTGAAAACAAACCCCTGATTTTCGTATTAAACCTACGCTAAATGGTTGGATTAATAATGAAACTGTATTTGAATGATGCTACTGATCTGGCTTCCTAACTTTAGTAGCCTAAGAATACAGTGGAGAGACTCGCAATCTAAAGCTATGCCTGGATTAGGAAGATATATTAAGTTATTTCTTGCTTTGGGCCTTGCTATCCCTCTTATCGAGGTAAAGGGATCTGGCTATTTAATATCTTAGTCTATGTCATTTTTTTATTCTATAGAATTAATAGTCTATAGACAATGTATTATTTACTCTCTCCTATGCTGCTTTATATTGTGGACCTAGTATACATTCGTAAGAGGGATTAAAGAAGCTTGGATTGCTAACTCGTGTTTGTACCTTAGGCAGAAGGGCCGAAATTGTGATATCAAAAGACATTCTACCTATAAAGGGTTCCTATATAAATATTGTTTATCGGGGCGTATCCTTGGCCTTAGATTAGATATTCGCTAGCTACAGTATCGGTACCAGTGAGCGGGACCTTCCACGTATACGTGTAGCCACTCTAAGATTGAGGCGCGATACCGATAGAGGACTACGACTACTCCGCATTAGCTTTGGATTGATTATTCTAAGTGCCAGTGTATTTGTAAAACCCGGAGTAAATGTTATTACCTTTGATAAGGTAGTTGACGACCTGGTGCAGCTTGCTACCTAGATCGTCTACGCCTACCTTATCAATCGGCTACCCGTGGACGGGTACGTGAATTGTTATTTTTTCCTCTTGTTTGATACCGATAAATAGCCGTATAAATGCGTATGGTACTAGGATATCGGCTTTGTAGATAACGGTGTCGCCATCCTTTGTAAAGCCAATATTGGCGATTGTACTATTGGCCGGTAGGCTTTTCGTACTCGCCGAGATTAACCGGGAGCTACCTCTACTGCTTGAAGCTAAGATCGTCCGTACCTCGAAGGTGATACCAGAGGATTCGGGGTCGAGTATACCAATCGTAGCTCGGCTCATTAAGGCTGGCAGTTCCAGTACCTATACACCGTTCTTATATACCGTGTAGCTAAGAGTATTCCCGACTGGTGACTAGGTAAGGGTAACAGAGCTATAGTCCGAAGAGGAGACGACCGCGTTACTTGGAAGAACAGCAACGTAGGAGCTAGTAAGTTTAGCTGGGTCGTTAATGCGAGGCTTGCTACCTAGTACAGCGCCAACGAATGCTTATATATAAGCCTCGCTAGGTAGATTATCGTAAGGATTAGGTTGGTTATCATCGGTAATTTCTAATAACCCTAAATGGCGGCTCCGGGTAATAGCAGCAATATTCGCAATCTGATTCTATAGTACTTTGTAGATGATATACTATATTTTTCGGGGGTCCTTTAGCGTCCAATTATTGGGTATAAAGGAGTTTATATAAGTCTTATAGCTACTCTCGAACGTCAACAGCGTATAGATCTGTGTAAATATTGTTAGGACCGCATTCTGGCCAGCCTTTATTAAAAAAGATACTGCCAAGACTAGTACCATATAGCTCGAACCACTTATCGATATCTTATTCAATTTGCGAAGCCTAGTCTACGAGGTTATACGAACCTAGTCGAGTTGTAAATTGTTATTGACTCACGCCAAGGTAGCTAGTCCGAATATAACTAAGGATCCTTTTGCCTTAACTTGTAGCTTGATCAATTACCAATTCCTAGGCTTTATCGACCACATAATCTAGACCGTTCAAAACATTGCTAACTAATATACTGACCTTCTGAGTGTCGTATGCGAGGAGTCGTTTCTACGAAGCTAGATCTCCGAGGGGGTTAATATACGACGCAATAGCAATCTGCTGGCCGACGTCCCCTCTAGAACCTAGATTCGAACCCCCATCTATTGAGCCTAGGGCCTCTATCCAAGCCGACACTTGGCTGTTATAGCTATCTAGGTAGGCGGAAGCTGGAGCGAATCCGTCAATGGTTAAGGGAGAGCTGATTTCGCTCCCGTTTGTATCGTCGGGACAACCAAGATAATCTCTACCCCAGATCGTAAGATCGTCGGTAGTATTTAAGTAAAAGTTGCTGCCTTCTATAAAGAATGTGGCGAGTGAAGTCGGTAATTTTAGATATAGAGGTCCGTCGAGTCTAAATAGTGTAACAACGGGTAGGTAAGGATATACGTTGCCATTTTTCGATATCACGTACTTAGCCAATGCGTAATATGCTAGATTGTCGGTATTTCGCTAAACATAGTATCCAACAGAGCCTCCTCTTCCTCCCTCATGCTAACGAGCTAATACTTTAGTCTAAAGGGTACCGTATGCCGAAGTCGTAACTACCTCTTCGGACTCGTCACTACCAACTTTGACGTCAATCTAGAGATCTTTGACGCGAGGATCAGGGGTTGGAGAGTCGGCAGCCAGATCTAAATGGAATAACTCATGCTAATCCATTTTGGTTAGTACACTAGATTTGTAGAGTCGAGATTTTTGATGCAGCTCACCATGAACGTTTGTGCTCTGTTAGCGGAATTTATCCTTATTCTTGACTAAACTAGGTCGGCACTGGCTAACATTGGCCTAGTGGCTAAGAGAAGTAGAGGATTGTGAGAACGAAGCCACGACCTTATGGAAGTAGGTGGAAGACGCACTCAGGGATCCTGATCGTCGGATTGGATATAGAGGGCTTAATTTTAATCTGAAACGAATACTACTCCACTATTAAGGTGGAAATTTTAAGGCCTAATCAAAGTATCCGCGCAGATGGGCACGATGGATCAGGATCAGGATCGCCGCGAAGAGAATTCGGAGGCTGAGGCTAGCACTGAGTATGTACCAATGTAGCGACGGCGTTCATAACTCCGATTGGATAGATCTACGATCACGCTGATGACATCTTTGAGCGGTAGGTAGGTAGGCCCCTGCAGAACAACGGAAGAATATTTAAAGCGGTCATCTGCATGACCCTAAGAGCTTATGAGCTTCTGATATCGAGTCACTTGATACCTAAGATTGGTCTTTTCCTCTCTGTACTCGTCGCTATCGTCGCTATCACCTCTAACTTTCTATCCACTGGCCGCTTACTTCCTATCAACATTAATACTATTTTTCACTAACGAATAGTAATAGACGACGACTTATAGTACATCTTATGCCCTACAAACCCTCCTCTGTCGACGACTGAACGGACTAAGTTCGGTACCCGAGGATGTATTGTCTACGGCTACCCCTCCACTAGTAGGGTTCTCGTTAAAGAGGCTGGCCTTCTCGATATACTTTTCCTATCACTCTCCCGCTCTTATGTATCGCAGCGCTCACCTAGTGCCAACGAAGAAGATAGATTCTATAATCTTATGCGACGGACTGGTGCGACGTTGTGGCCGAGTAAGGAGGATCGGATCGAGGTGCTGGTTGGTTTGAGGGAGGCCACGGAGGAAGAAAAAAAGGTGTTAGTGTTTGGTTGGCCGACGGATAGAGTGGGTATATAGGTGTTGAGGTTTGAGAGTGCTAAGTAAAAGCTAAGAGATTTTAGGAGAATGAATTTAGCGATGAATATGGAGGAGAAGATACAGATTATGAGAGATTATGGCGCTACGTTTGTTGAAGATATCACGTAGGTGAAGGAACTTTATAACTAATGACTAAATATATTTTTGAGGCCTGCTAGTCTTGGGATGGGTACTTGTGCAGAGGTATTCAATATATGGGAGTGGTAGGTAGATGGTACCTCGTCAGTTTCTTATTACACTCTCCTGCTCCTTAACAAAAAGCTATTGTGATTATATGTATAACCGGGTATAATAATGTTGTTAAGACACTAGAGAGAGGTAATAAAATGTATGCCCTACGATCAAGAGACTAAAATCCGATCTACTAGTCGTCGATCAGTTTGCAGATATAGTAGGTAACAGAAAGAAGGGGCTATAAATACGTAACTAGACCTCCGCATCGGCCTATATAGCCCGACCCGCCCCAACCCGCAAATAGGCTGGGCTTTTATAGGGCTAAATAGGCCCCCACTATTAGGCCGTAGGCTTTTTTAGTTGGGCTTCGAAGGTAGGAGCCAACCCGACCGATTGCAGAGGTCTATATATAACCGGGCAAAAAATATGTTAATACGTATACGATAAAATACAACGGTTTAGAGTTGACCGAATAATTAGTAACCTACTAAGAGTTAAAAGGCCAACTAACGGGTAAGAGAAGATTTACAGCTAGTGATTAAACAATTGATTGTCGCAGAAATCTAACTGCAAAAAGAATCAAAACCCAATTAATTCATTTATCTTTTCAATAAATATAGTTAAAAACGTAAGGTGTTTATTATGTATGATTGGCTAGGGAATATACTCTACTCTATTAGGCGAATTTCCTAATACCTAGGCGCCCCTCGGGTCTAGTGTAAGAAGTATTTTATCCTAGGGCCCAACCCGGCTCATTTCCGAGGTCTACTTATATAAAAGGTTTGCAATCCATATGGTCTATTTGCTAAAAGTAATATAGATTCTCCGATATATACGGTAATCACCCAGCTAAATATAATATCGTGAACCACTGGAACTTCAGCACCAGGTCGTTAGAATAATTCCAGGTATTGAAGATAATAGTAAACTATCGTAACAAACGTCGAGAAGAATAAAAGGTGAATACCGGATACTCCATAGGATTTAACCGATCTCTTTATTCCCGGAATATGATGCCGTATCTACGGCCTTCATTTCTACTGTCGATAACCCATTGTTGAATTTGGAATAGGAGCAGAAAAAAAAGCAACGGTTTTCGTCGGTTAAGGTGACTTAATGTAACTAGAATTGAAATGTACTTCAGAAAAGGAGGACATAATACATAGTATATGTAGAAAAAGACCCAAGATATCAAACTGCATCAGCAGTACTAATCCTGCCTCTAATAGGTAGGAGAGCAATATTCTTAGCGAGCCAAGATACGGATTCTAGAAAAACATTTTCATTTTCATTATCTATTATCAAGCCTTAATATTTAACTTTGGTCTATACTTGAGGGTCCTAATCGCTGCGTAGCCTAGTCCTAACACGCAGGTCGGAACACTACCGAATACCTATAACCTATACCAATCAAGCGATCCGCCACCGTTCATAAGAATTGCACCACTGCTGGGACCACTAGCCAGCACGCCTAGTACGATGATTGCATAGCCCATATCAACACGAGTGCCCAGCTTTGACTTGTCCTCAGTTAGAATAGCCAGATATATAGGCGGCAGTCCGATTAGCGTACCACTTATAAAGCCAGACAGCACTACCATGACAATTACAGCGGCCTTTAAGTCCACTACCATCATGTAGAACATCAAAAGCCCTGAGGTTAGTGCGGCTGGAACGAGAAGATTAAATGGGCTAAAGCGATCCGCAAGCTTGTTCGGGATTGTACGACCAAATACCGATGCTGTATTGAAGATGGGCACCATATAGAAGGCTAGACTGCTATCCGTAATTCGAGTTGCCTCAGCGAAAAAGGACAGGTAAAATAGAATAACAAACACGCCTATGTACGCAATGAGTGAGGTGAACATAAAACCCAGATAAGCCGGGTCCTTAAACGCGGTGGGATCGACCATGGCACGCACCTTGGGCGGTTGAACACGCAGGCGCATGATGCTAATTGGAACGAGCAGCGTGCCTAGTGCGATAAAACCTATAACGCGTACCGCCCAAGGAAAGCCAATTTGATTGATCAGTCAGTACAAAACGATCGGATAGATGACACTGCCGAGTGCGGATCCGGAAGCAGCTACGCCTATTGTAGCGCCCATCTTGGTCGTGAAGTATTGGGGAATTATGGCGATATATGGAACAAATAGACAGCCTGTTCCTATTCCGACGACGAATCCCTGTGCCAAAACAACTTGCTAGAACTCGGAGCACAGACTCAGCATCATGTGCCCGAAAACAACCATGAGAGAGCCCACGATGAGGAGTGCTCGAAGGTAGCCACGGTCGTAGATAGGACCGATAAAAAGGCCAATAAACAACAGCATAAACGCGGCAATTGAGCCCACCCAGGAGATGTCAGACGAGCTGGCGTGGAAGAGAGCACCGGACTCATAGTAGGTTTGGTAGGCGCCAAAGGTATTCAGGATGCCCCAGGTGCTGAAGTAAAGGATGAAGCTGCCTAGTACATTGAGCCATGCTAGAGCACCACCGTTTGGAGGCGAGGATGTCCCAACGGCGGGCTTTTCTTGGGGAACAACTTCTTCGGGGAGAGGAGACTGCTCGCTGGTCTTGTCGGCCATGTCGGCTTTTTGCCGCGAAATTGATCAGGGAATACTTGGAGACAGAAATCCTTCATTTTATTGTGAAATCCCCTTTATAGATATAAACTTCAGATATCGGGATATTGCCCCATTCAGTGATCTCTCGGTGTTGTTACTTAAACGCTCATCATCGAGCCTCTCCCGGTAAATTAACCCCATTAGGCCGTTATCTCAAGAATATCACTTAAGCCCTAATGTCGATCCTGTACGACGCAATCAGTTTCTAAATGGCTTGGTCAAGGAAATTCCAGGGAGAGTGATAAAGACATGTTGGAAGGTCTCGCAAACTGGTAGATTTACTCCCCGAAGAACTTGACCAATGAAGTTCTGGACCTTGCGAAATACCCCGTCCCGAAATGCCACGAAGGTCCTGTTTGTCTCGTCGGTGATGCAGCGCACGCATCTACTCGGGCCGGAGGGATCCCTTGGAGTGGAAGATGTGCCGTTCCTGTGCACGATGAGTTCATTTGTGGGCGGAAAGTGTCGAAAGGAGATGCAGTGCGTTCCGCCTTTGAGACGTATGATAAGATGCGACGAACACGGACGCAGTGGCTTGTGATTGGCAGTTGTGGGTGGTTGCGATCTGCTCCAGCAGGCTAACTGGGCGGATCCTGCTGAGG
Source organism: Penicillium cf. griseofulvum (assembly GCA_028974015.1). Lineage (NCBI taxonomy): Eukaryota > Fungi > Ascomycota > Eurotiomycetes > Eurotiales > Aspergillaceae > Penicillium > Penicillium cf. griseofulvum. The sequence continues at coordinate 5,033,897 of JAPQKP010000002.1, forward strand.
GGGTCAAATTGAGCGTGCATTGAGGAAGTTAAAGATTGGTCGTTCCAGATATGGCATTTGATTTTCTGAGATCACAGGGAGACAGACAGAGTGGTGGGGTGGGGGAGACCAAGAAGGTAACTACAGTCAATTGCAAAGCCACGTTAGATTCGTCTTCATAACCGGAACGACTTTTTCGGCTTTTGAGTCTACTTAAGTGTACGGGCTATAAATGAGCTAATTCTCTTAACTTCTTATTCTTTATCCTCAGCGAATTTTTCTTCGTGCTATCAGATTTATGTAACTTATACATAAGTTATAACTGGTAATAAGTCTACCTATTTCATCCCATTGCTAGTAGTGACAGTAGTTCAAGTGGCCTTTTGATATCAGTTCCAACCAGACTTGCATCTAACAAGTTCTCAAATTAACCTAAATACCTAAAGTGCTTATTCTGTAGATCTGTCTGATCCCCGAGCCCAGAAAATACACTCAACCCCTCCGCACTACTGACATACTCGGGGTTCTCCCGAGCGTGCGATTCTCGGCGGTTATTCTCCAATCGCATGATGACCCATGTAGTCGTGGAGAGAACAATATACATCGAAAGACATCTATTCACCATGTTAGCATCTCATATCAGTAGCTTTAAAGCAGTAAAACCCACGTTAGCACAAACGCCAACCCAGTATGATACTGAGGGCTTTCCTCTCCCAGGAAGGTTTGAGGCGTGACAATATTCGCGACACAGTAGAGGAAAAAGGCGGCCGATGTGACCGTCTGCTTCCGTGTGAATCCTACAAAATTGGCTCCAATAATAGACATGATCACTGTATAGTTGACGCCGGAAGCTGAAATTATAATGCAACCGGCTAGTCGACGATGCTGATATTGCTGTTCGGGAGGAGTCACGTATAGAATGATAATACCGACAACGCCAATAATACTAGCCAAAGCTGCAAGTGGCTGCTTCTTGTTGCGGAAAAAGACGAAGAATGTCGGGGGACCGGAAACAAGAAGTTGAACGATGGCCTTCGGTAATTTTTAGTTTTCAAATTTTAGATGATAGAACGAGGTGTTTCCTACCTGAACGGCGTAATTCGGAGCGGTATATAATTGTGCTTTCAGTGCAGTATACCCAAACCCCTAATCAATTAGCAAGAGAGAAGGGAATAACCTTTAAACCTCGCTTTGGATATCACATACCTTTATCACAATGCCGAGAAAGTTCGTTGTCACACTCCCAGCGGTCTGAGAGAACAACATCTGCAAGATCAACAACCACGCATGCGGGTCTCTCAATGTTTCCTGCACCTGCTCCCATTTGAAATGGGCTATGGAAGATGGATCAATACCTAATAGCAAATAGGATTTTTGGTAGCTTACTATTTTTAAGCCCAAGTTGGGCCTGGGCAACGCGCTTGACAGCTATAGCCCTTTCTCGCTCACTAAGCCATTTTGCAGATTGGGGCGCATCAGGCATAAAAACAAACTAGATAAATTAGACTTCACTCGTCTGGTTCAAATGTTGTGGCATACACATACCATAAGTACCCCTGTCAAACTGCTCAGTAGCCCAATGGTGAGGAAAATGAGCCGCCAGGATGTCTGCCGAGGTTAGCGATATCGAACCATACAGGCAAAGATGAACCTACTATGGGACCTGTTGTAACATGACCGAGCCCTAGAGTTCAAAGTTAGGTATGTTGCAATGAAGGAACGGGTGGCATACAGACCATAGTAAATGACTAAAAAGGGCACCGGAAGAGCACCGTTCGTCATCGTCCACAAACCGAATCGGAGGGGCTGTTCCTCTTGTGTATACCTTGTATCGCATTAGCATGGTTGGGATATTGTGGGATAACCCACTAACCACATGGTCGTGCTAAGGAACAATACATTAGCTCATGGCTTATAATCCAGAGTATTCACGACATACACAAGCAACAGTCCAGGGACAAGGCATGATTCGAAAAGCCTAGAATTGGTTAGCCGCAGGCCTCATTGCTATTGAATGGATAAGGTAGGTCTACCCAAGAATGAATCTCAATACCATCAATGAAGCAAAATTCGTGGCGCCAATACACCCTAGCAACGCACCACCCCAGATAAATAGAGCCATCCCCATGAACCTCCCAGCGTGGAAATATTGCAAGCCGCGACCAGAGAAGAAAGACCCTGTCAGGTATCCAAAATAGAATATCTGTCCTCGCCCTTATTAGGGAGTTGTTCATCTGAGGATTAAGTTGGGGAGCCATACAGAAACACACCAAGAGTACTCCTGGCCAACGAGATGGAGGTCATCGCGAAGACCGTATGTAGCAGCAGCACCGAGACCAGACTAGATTCAATAAGAACCTATTCGGTAGTTGGAAAGGCTGGTACATACCTTGTCCACAAATTGTAGCCCGCAGGCCCAAGCAGCGAGCGGAACTATGCGCCAATCAATCTTTCGCAGGAGCTTTCGATGTTCTAATCTGTTAGTCCGATAGAGATCATAAAAGAGGCGAATACCCACCCTCTGCCGTGTATTCAATGTCCTCCTGGTCCATTAATATCTGGGCAACGGTATTCAAATTGTTATATTCTCCATTTTCCTCGCCTGTTGGGGTAAGAGAGTTAGTCCCTTTCAATTCGTCCATATGCTCCCTCGATTGTGCAGCTGGAGTAGGCTGCGGGAAAGACATCGTGACTGGAAACTGGAGAGTAGACGAAATTGAATTCTCGTATGGCTATTAGATATATAAGGGGACTATAGATGGTTTGGACAATATACATGTTTAACTCTTTAAGGTTTGCCTACCTCAATAATTACCTAAATTAGGGTCCGGTGATTTCTTTCTTAAAACCGGAGTCTATATTTATTAGGCGGAGATCGAGAGGCGCTTATATCTTGGCATATTAGATCGGCTATTTTAGTATTATACTATTAATTGACCACTTATATTCGTTATAAGATTAGCTAGAAGAAACTGTGGGGAGAACTAACCCCAGGAGTACCCACTTTACATTCGCTAAATGCGGGGAACAGCCTAGGTAGACGCCCGGCCATTTCTGAATCTTATTGCCAAGTTATGACATATATTCTGATTAACAAAAAGGCGAAGAGACATACTGGCTTGCTTGAGGGACTAGGCTAACGGAATTATCAAAGGTTATACTAAAAGAAAGTGCATTCTATAAGGCTTTCCCCGCCTTTTGATTTGCCGTCGAGCTATCAAACTGATAAGATATCTAAACAGAATGATATCTTAGAAGACCACTAAAAAGCCATCGCAAGGCCGCTTATGCGGCCAACTATTCTTATATAAAGAACTCCATGACACACAGGGACATAGTCACCACGTGGATACTCTAAATCCACAATGCCAGAGACATTACTCTCGGGTATATATGAAAATCCCATTGATTCTGCTCTAGGTCAGACGAATGTTATAAACAAAAACGCCAAAATGAAATTATATTGTAGAACACCGCCTAGTGTACATCTGTGCACTTGCCATACTGACTCCAAGGCTAAGAACAAGGTGATCAATTCGCTTTCCATAGGCTCTTCACTTCCTTCTTGACAGGCTTGAGAAGATCTTTGATCTCTGCCTTGAGAGCCTTCTTATCTTCTTTAGACCACGTCCCACTCTGCTTCGCGGCTCTGAGATCCCTGACGTAGCCTGTGAGTAGAGTCGAGATGTTCTCCACCGTGCATTTGGTGCACTTATTATCATCGGCAATATCATTCAGTGCGGTTACCAATGTGCAGATGACGTCTTTTGCTTGTTGCTTTTGCAATTCATGATCGAGAAGCGGGACTTGGCTGGGCCCGTGGGTTAAACAATCCACCTTGGGGCTTGTACTAATGGAAATTTAGTTAGTAGCTGCCGTGCTCCAACAATAAATGGAGCCGTGGGGGTAAGTTCTCAAACACTTACTGCTTCTGCTCCTTTTTCTCGACGTTTTCCACCTCGACGAGGTCGACAGAGGTATAGGACGGGGCCTTGGAGTCGTCGGTCTTGAATTCGGTCATAATGGTTGCACGTTAGAAGTGAGGATAATAGATCTGGTGAATGATAGTTTATAAATAAAGGACTTTGGGCTTTTTAGTTCTCAATATTGTAGTTGCCTGGAATTTATATCTCGCATGGTACGATGAAATTGCCGAAATAGGTAAGTCCGACAGCTCCGTTAGTTACTCAGCCGAGCGAGATGTCTACTCGGGCTCGGGTTACTTTTGCTCTTGACCCTTTTTTTACTTTCAAAACTTATGTGTACATATGCAATATAGATTGAGCTGTATATCCAAAAATGAATACGGCAGTTGAGATAACGGTACGCAGGGCAAGATGTTGACTAAATCAAAGCTCATCCGACGTCTCCGCTGGTCTTGAGCCTTGTAATCTAAATCAAGTTCTTGGAAGCCTTGGGATCAGGCAAGGATTTTCCAAGTCATAACCTATGTTCTGTAGATGGATGAGCTATTAAGGTCCATGTTTTGCGCGTTGGGTCTTTTGGTAGCGGCAGTAGGTCTTGGAACCACAAAGAGGGCAGGTATTGTACTGTGAGCTAAATGATTTAAACCGAAAGTCAAGATACAGGCATATACTATTCTGTGGGGAATGAAATTATATCTACATACATCAACTCGCACGAAAGCCAAGACGTACTCCGTACTGTGTTGCAATGGCTTATCTGGTTCTATCAAATAAACGGGTACCTGCAGTGTCAGTGCTGTCATTGACCACCATGCACAAGCCTCTCGGGGTGCTTATCGGAAAGAACCTCGGACAGAACAAGCTCGGGGTCGGTATATTTACTGATTGGGATTCTAAATCCGGGATAATAACCCCGAATCATATCGCTTGCCCGATCGAGACTCAGAATAATATGTTAGAACCTCAGCCAACTATTGATGTCTTAAGGTGCCCAGAGATGAAGGGAGCCCTTGCGTAGATAGGTGGCCTTCTCTTCCCTTTTCACTCCGTCTCTCAGGGATGCCGCTCTGTTTCTCTCTGAATCCTACCATATTTGTAAGGTCAGAATCTTATTCTTGAGGAGCTAATTCAAACTGGTCGATTATTTTCTACCATTAGACACATCAATTTCGATATCATATCTATGGTACAGTGATCTTATACCGAGAACACCTTCGTTGATCCTCAGAAATCAACAAAGATCCTTGGAATCATAGACTGGTAGTACAGAATCGTTGCCTCTATTTGACCACGCCCGCGAACCATATCTTCTCGACTATGATGGACCCCATGTCAAAGGTCTTGAGCCCCCAGTATTTCCAGACTTGAGCAAACTTTCCTCGGCAAATCAAGATCAAGCCAAAAGTCTTTATTTTATGATGTCACTTTCGGCTTTATATAGTACACTGACATATCGTGACAACCCGGAGCTCTACAAAGCTATGGAGTTTCGTCAGACTTGTTGTTTTGAATTGTTACTCCTTGCGCAAAATGTTCTTGTGGAGGGCGAGGTATTATATCAAGCTTCTGTTTTAGAACCGCAAGACGAATGGCCAACTCTGCCCAGTGTGCAGGCATCAGAGCTGAGAAATTTTGTGTCTACGAGTTCCTCAAGTATCTTTATTCTAGACCTGGGCCGCCAGTCCTAGAAAGCTGTTAATACTAGATTCATATATCAAACTTTTCTCTTTTTGCCTTCTTTCTCTTTCTTAAAAGAAAGGTGGATGTATGAGACAAGTCAGGATACCTACATATGTACTCTGCCATCCTTCGTCGTTCGACAGTAAATTGAACTTTCTACTCCAATCTTCTAAGTGCTTTTCATATACTGTTCGGGTTATTTGGCTATAATATAGGAATCTCTGGCACTTTGTCTGAGAAATAGACCAACGATGCGCCTTATACCAGACTAACCAATCGATGGGCGCTGTAATAGGCGAGGCACGGGCCACCAGTTACCAACCCCACCTAGCCAGTTAAGATATCTTCAAGAATCGTTAAAATTGATTCATGTGTATATCAGGGGCGTTACGACTAAAGAAGATTATCAACAATGACAGTCTCGGTCTCCAACCTTCCTGAAAACCACAACGCAACCCTAGTCAAATACATTGACGTTCCTATTATCGATGCATTTGTCACATTGGTTGATTACGACACCAACTATGAAAACAGCATAAAAGCAATGCTAAATGGGATACTCGCTCATTACTTCCCTACTGGCATGGGCTACGCTGTTGCTCCTAAACAAAACCTAGATAATAAAAGTTCCCACTTTCTCGTCTGTCGCCTCCAACGCCACTTTTCAGAAGATCGAAGCATCGTTGACCATGCATTGGTCAAAGCAAAGCGTCGCTTGGACACCCTAGAAGAATCGGTGGAGCAGCTCACGGAGGCACTCGAGAATTCGAACACCGAGCATGGCCAATGCTGGGCAATACTAGCTGTTGACGCGAGCCTTATATTCTATGAGTACTTCAAAGACCTTCCGAAGAACGAGAATCTCCTACCCTGGTGCCCGCCTGGTCGAGCTACTAACAGCCTCCACATTCGTCATGACTACGAGGCCATTGATTGGATGTTTGATTATATGAGACAAAATGGTGAACCCCGGGCACGATGATCAAAATGTAAATCCTGCCCGAGATTGATGCGTTATGCAAATAACTGATAGGCGCAAAGTACCGCTCAGAGTGCTTGATAATCGGGGTTGTTTTGTTTTTACAAATTTGTATTGTGGCCCTTCTCATTACGGGAGCCTTGGAATCATTTGTAGTCTATACTAAGCAGCTTGTTCCGATTGGGTAAAATTAAGGCCTGATGTCTAAGGTGGAAATATTAGAAATCCGGGGTCATCGGCCCCCGGGCCCCGTAACACCGAGCTTATTCACCTTATCGGATCGGTTTGGTCATTGCTTTTCCCGATCCTAGATCAACTATAAAAAAGCCACAATTTTGGATAAAGTCCTGAACATTCCTTAAATAATTGACCCAGATCATTGAACACTTCTTTCACAGCCCTCAAAATGTCCTCAACCAACAACATCGCCTTCACCGCTCCGATCAACCCACCAGGCGCAACACCCGTTATTACCCCCGAACAAGTATGGAACGGCCTCCTCCTCAAGATCCGCTCAGCAGAGACATTCGTACCAGGAGCGATCCAATCCACCAAGGTCATCAGTGACTCCGTCGACTCATCAACCGGCAACCCTGTCACCGTTCGCGAAGTCCTCTTCCGCGAAACCCAGAAAACAGCTGAAGAGACCGTTACAGCTTTTAAGCCTACGCGAGTAGACTTTGAGCAGCCCGATGGAAGCAAAATCAGCAATTTGATTAGTCAAGGGGCTGGTGGAGAGCTCTATATGACGTATAGCTTTGAGTGGAGACACCCCGGTGTCTCGGAGGCAGAGCTGGCGGCGCTGTTCGAGAAAGAGAAGAAGATGAGCCAGATGGCAGTTGAGGGGACAATTAAGGTTATGAGGCAACTGGTTGAGGAGAAGAAGCTTTAAAGTTGATAAATTGGGGAAACACGCCGTGCTTGATACACGCTGTCGTGAATTCCATCTATGAATTCCATATTTGGCCCCCAATCATCTTCTCGCTAAATTTGACTCTGTACTCACCTCATCTTTGATGCTGTGTATCCTCGGTGCAATGCAACGATCGTTGGATCTCTAGGCCATATTTAGAAACGACCGGGCGTCTACCTGCGCCGTTCCCCGCAATTGGCGAGTGTAAAGTGGGGGATTCAGGGTTAGTTTCTTCTAGCTAATCTTATAGCGAATATAAGAGGTTAATTAATAGCGCGGTACTAAGATGGCCGATCTAATATACTAAGATATAAGCGCCTCTCGATCTCCGTCTAATAAATCTAGACTCCGGTTTTAAGAAAGAAATCAGCGGACTCTAATTTAGGTGATTATTTAAGGTAGGGTAAACCTTGAGGGGTAAACGTATATATTGTCAGAATCATCTATGGCAGCGTCAAGCTTATCAGAAGGATAGTCTCCATTATAGCATGATGTGATAGAACCCCATATGGAAACCAACCATTGTCTAGATTCTACTAGCTAGTCGCCTGGGTCTTTTCCTTTAGTCTTTGTTGAGCTTGAACCCCGTCCCGATCTTGGTTATCTTCCAGGCGCTCGCCTGGGAGAACAATAGCACGATCGAGCTTGTAAGGCAGCCCACGGTGACGACCTCGAATCATTATCACGCATATGACGAGCTTACTGAAAATGGTGAACTCTCCGGAAAGAGAAGTCGAAACGGTGGGATATCCAAGACTGAGCCCAACATTGCCACTTCAACGGAATTAGTCAACAAAAAAGCAAAAATATGTATGGGTGACTCACTATGCTGAAACCACTTCGAATAAAACCGAGAATACAGAAAAGGCCTGGATTTGTTAAATTTGTGGCTGCAAGACAGGAAATTGGTCACTTACCGGAATCGACGTATCTGCAATCTTACCGGCCTCAGAAATGCAGATGCAGAAGCAGCCGAGGAAGATGTACCACAAGTCAAAGCTCAGTTGGTTCTGAATGTGGGTGAGAATATAAGACCGGCCATCAGTCTCATCGATGTCAGTTTGATTACCATATATACCCAACGTCCTTTCTTCATAAACATTGGAAGCTCGTATACTAATAGCGATTGGGAAAATCGCAATATACATCATAACGACCAAGCTGAATTGGACTGCGGGGTTTACCTCAGCCAGGTTAAAAGACGCTGTACCCGTATGACGAGCTGATGCTGCTTGGAAAATAGCAGCAAGAATTCGAGGACCAGGAGCGAGATTGTTAACGGCTGGATTGTTCAAGTCCAGCACAAGGATGAGAATAACATCGATGGAATTCATGACGAACAAGATTCCAAAGAGAACCCACGTTGGCCGGCTTGGGAAAAGCAGCGTATAGCACCGTCGCGGATGATCGAGTAGGAATTTGAGTGGGTCATGAAGGGAAGATTTCGAATGGCAAACTTTGGACATGATCCAGATGATAAGCCGAAGAAGGCATGGGTAGCAAGTGTTCCCGGCAAATGCAAGGAACGTCATGAGAATCATTGGGAATGTCGCATCTTGAAAGGAGATCATTGAATCTGGTGTCAGAGTAAAGCCAAGGTTATCAATCATCGTCTGAGCGGAGTAAAATCCCCTATCATCCCAAGAAAATAAGTGATCATATCGTTGGTTTCAGATGAAGGATCCCACTTACCACCAAACATTACCTTGCCCACATTCGGCAAGATAATCACGATATTTGGGATCTGCATGTCGAATCCACCCAACAAGACAGATTGCACCGAAGAGATGCAGACCAAAGAAATATCCTGTCACAATCTTTAACAGGAGCTTCAAGCTTCGATATTCAATACCACCAAGTCTTTCACGATCTTCGGCAGACAGGTTGTGGAACTGGGAGTTCCGGCCTATTGTAGCCTGTGAAGACATATTCGGCAAGTCGAGCTGCTTCATGCCATTTTGCCCTGTCTTTTGGCTCCTTTCGCGACTAAGAGAGTTTCCCAAAACGAACACAGATGTTACAACGCGTTCAAGGGTGTGAGGTGAATGCATGCTTCTGGTAGCTTGTTGAGAACCCTTCTGGGGTCGTTCTTTCATCCAAATTAGTGACCAGTCTGGATTTGCTCTGCATTTCAAGGCTTACCATCATCGTCATCATCAACCCTTCCATCAATCTCAGAAAATGGGGTACCTGCAAAATATTGGTGAGAAGATGGAGGGGAAATGGAGTTTTGCTTTTCTTGCACCTCTATCACGTTTCCACGGAGGTGGAATATACAAAGCTTGGTCTTTGCCGGAACGCTCATCAGCAAAACGAATGACTTGTTTTCCGGAATCGATATGTGTATCATCGGCTTGGGTCAATTCCTGGGAAAGTCTGACGAATAAGTCAGTAACCACTACCTCAGAGTGTTCTATATGGCACCAAAACCAACCTTGGGGCTTTTTTGCGGGCCTCATCCTCCTCCAAGTCATCTGTTTGGTCCTTGGACCGATCGCTTGGGGCTTCATCGATGCAGTTTTGCTTGACTTGCGCCTCTGCATCTTGTTCAGGGAGCGTCTCAGGCCTCAAGAGATGCGGTGCTGTAGACAAGTTAGTTTTTGATATAGGAAGGAAGGGAGCTGCCCACCAGTTGCTTTGAGATGTTTTTCAAACCATCGAACCCGAAAAACAACCACAATTATGTTGATGAATCCAAGATTTCCCAGTATAGGAATAAGATATATATACACCTGTTGATATGTCTTCAAATCTTTGAGATCGAATCTACCCAAATCAATGGTCAATGCCGAAAAAGAAGAAAGGGTTTAAATACTTACGTATTCAGGCCGGACTCGGTTGACGCGCTGGCACCGAAGAAAAAAGCATCGATGGCTTTCAGGTTACCATAAGGGTAGATTATAACCAAGCTCAGAATACTGAGGGTTATAATCCATGCATCTATAAAAAGATTAGCAAAATATACATGGATGTCACTACACCACGTACAATGCAGGGTGAGAAAGTTAATCGACTTCCACATGGTTACTTGCATATCAAAAGGATCCGGGCACAAAAATCCATTATATACTTGGCTATCGTGTTTTCAATAATTGCCGCAACAAGCAGGGCTCTTAAAAAATTTGCTTGAGCGATTTTGCCTGGCAAATCATCGTTTAGGTTGGACGCCACCTGCTTGCGGCGGATAGGAATCGGATGGCCCGTATAAGCCAAGCCAATCCTGCAACCACGCTATTACCATCCACCTTGGGTTAGACTTGATCGACATCTGTTCGATCTTTAGTTCTGGTGCAGAAAAATCCCGCACATATTTTATTACAGTCAAGAAGACGTAAGATCAGATGGGATGACCTCGGGAGAAATGTTTATTGGAAGAGATAAGGAAGAACTAGCCAACTAGCCAAGACTTGAAACTCAACTCCTTTACAGTGTGGCTATGTAGAAACGAATTGAGTTAAAAAAATCTATAGGTCATTTTACTCAGGGATCAGCACTTTTCCCTCAGACACGCTCACCGCAGTGCCCGTCAGCACCACCTGTTCGATCCTCTTGTCACCATCCAAAGTAACCCCAACACCAATGTCACTCCGGCGGCCCATTTCAACACCCTGAACAACATGGTACTGATAATTCTGACCAGCCTTGCCCTCTGTAAGCGTTAAGTACGCTGCCAGTCCACAAGCTGAACTGCCCGTGGCCGGATCTTCCAGGGTTTCTAGCATCATGCGGGACCGGATAACCTTTTTCTTCGTGACACTATCATCAACATCCCGGACAATGAAGTACACGCTGATCAATCCACCCTTCCACCCTTCATCAAGATAATCAGCTGAAACCGGCTCACCACCGATCGCAGGCATAACAGCAGCCAGCGCCTCAAGCGAAGGAAGCTCAACAAACAACTGACTCATCCCATTGACAATCGAAAAGAGTGGGAAAGTGATATCCGGGCGCGTAAAGAACGGCGCCACTGTCGGGTGCAGCCTCACTAACTCCTTCAAACTGAACCGCGCAGCATGGATGCGCGTATTGTGTGCAATCTGCGCAGCGACGTGTTTAGTCTCGCGATTCTGGAGGGAGATAGGAATATCGCCGGACTTAGTCACGAGGGTGGTGACGCCATTGCCATCCGCGGGGTCAGTTGAATGGCTCAAGAACCAGGAGGCTGCGCCAATGGTGGGATGGCCTGCGAAGGGGAGTTCGCAGTCTGTGGTGAAGATGTCAATAGTCCGCTTGCCATCCTCGCGTACTGGGTGGACGAAGATGCTCTCCGATAGATTGAATTCGCGTGCGAGGGTTTGCTTCTGGCTCTGGGTTAGAGCGGTTGAGTCTGGGAGGAAAACTACTGCTAGCGGGTTGCCAGAGTAGGGGGTTGATGTGAAAACATCGAGAGTAACGAATTTGAGGTGAGTCATGTTGTGATATTTGGGAATATTTGGAGATATTGATGTTGCGGATATCAACGGGATGGTCTTTATACTCCCTCATTTCCCAGTCCCCCACTTTTCCCGTTGACTTTCCCGTTGACTCACCATCAAACTTCAAGCTATTTCGTTACATTGTGGATAATTATTCGGCATTCAGTTACGTGGGAGAACAAAATCTTTCGGCATATCCCTTCGACTCCCCCATACCTTCAGTCCCTCAATCAACGCTTTACTAAAGCCAGGATCGTACTTTCCATCTTCCGCGGAACTAATTCTTCCCCTCCATAATGCCCAATTCTCAATCATCACTCCCTCCGGTGCATGTAAAATACCAACTGCCACATCAACCATCCCCGGCCGGTCGGTACAACTATAAAACACCGTCGCGCCGCATGTCCCACAGAATGTCCGTAGTACCTCTTCACTAGACTTGTAACTTTTCGATGACCCGATAATCAAATCTGCCGGTGGAGAAGGGGATAGATGATCAACCGGAACAAACATCCAGGCTATAACATTCGTCCCATCAACCAGGCGACAGTCATCACAGAGATCAAGCAGGGCAAGCCACTTGCTCGTGTCTCTTGGTAAAACCCATCCCTCACTAGCAGGGCTAGCGAGGAATTCTTTTCGGGGACGGGCGATAGAGAACGAAACCCCACCGCAGTGACATTCAGCATGCAACTTCTCCTCATTTTGAACTGTATTTATTCGGCCATGGTCTCCAGCTTTGCCAGCATCCAGTAACGGCTCTGGGTTAAAGAATTTAAGCTGGCGACCATCAATATGTGAAAACATCGCCGAAAGCCCTCCATCAAGCGAAGATTTTGTAAAAGCATGTGAGCGCATCTCCCATAGACCCTGGTTTGGCTCGGTGAAGATAGCTGTAGATATCACCCAGCTGCCGTCGCCGTGCGATCGATCCCCAATGTGACAGCCGCAGGTACTGCAGAAATGCCGCGTTCCCAGGGACTCGGCATGGTTGTAGGGCGTCAGTTTGTCTATCCTAGATGGAGCAATAAACTGCGGTGCTACCCCTGCTGGTAGCGGGGCATGGAAGCTACACGGTGTGCCATGGGTATAGCGACAGACGCTGCAGTGACATATGTGGACTTTGAGAGGGAGGACGCTTGCGGGAATTGTTATGGTGAAGCGGATGCTTTGGCAGTGGCACGCTGCTGTGAGAGTACGATCAGCCATCTTGGAAAGAGAAATTTCTTTTTCATGGGTTTCCTAGAGAAGATGTCAAAGTGCGGGGGAGTTCGTATTTTTGGGTGTTTCCAGAGTCATCAAACACGAGCCTTGGCTTGGGCACATAAAAAGTATTAAAATTGTTCTCATTGAGCTTCGGTATCCCTTTACAATTCCTTTTCTCAATGCCAAACGCCTCATCAGGTCATAAAATATGTCACAGGCATTGGAGTGAAACCACTATTCAGAGTCACTCTCAATCACAAATCCACCGCGCATACGTCTCCGGGCTGGAGCCACAGGCACATCTTCATCCTCATCATCTATAGCCTCGGGCTCTGTAGCTTGAGGCTTACTCGGGCGATCCCGAGTGAAGGCGAAATCGTCATCAAAACCAAGATCATCCTCACCCGATGTGAGAAGGGTGTCTTCGTCCTCTTCGGCGCCATGGCTAGTGGAGATCTCCTGCTGGGAGTGTGACGATTGAGCGTCAAGTTCCGCCATGAGAATATCACCATCAGCATCACTCTCAGCACCGCTAGCAGGAGAACCGGAATTACGACGCTGTCGCTTCGATTTTGCAGCCGCGGATGTGCCAGTGTCGCTAGTTCGCTTGCGGGCAGCAGACTTCTTCCCTTTGCCCTTGCTTGATGGTTCGACGGTTCCAGTGAGCATGGCCTTCTTGACTTCTTTTGCCTGTTTATTTCGTCGCTCTTCTTCAAGTCGGAAGAACTCTTTGTCGGCTTCTTCGTCCGTTTCTTCGTCGCTGGCATGAATGAACAGATCACTCTTAATCTTCGCCTGGCGAGAAAGTGCGTTTGATAGACGCGCCTCGCGCCGTGCTTCCAGAGTTTCATCGTCTAACGGCTCACTCTCGGTGTTGCCCTTCTCCCGTTTCTTCTTGCGCTTCTTTTTGAGTTCATCCAGCGCACTAGACTTTGACCGCAGATTCGCCGGGAATAAAGGACCATCTGGAATCTCCTCGCCTTCGGACTCCGATCCGAAGTTGACATCAAGCGTGCCTTGAATCATGTTGCCATGGCCGCTTCCTTTGTTCTTTGGTTGGATCTGCTTGCGAGGATCATCATTCCCATCTCCAGAGAACGGGGTTTGAAGAGCTTTCAAAATTTCAGAAATTGTTTTACGCAAGTCGTCGGACTTGAGAGAAGCCGGAACGACCCAAGAGGCACCAAGCACATCTTCAACGCCGAGTCGCTCGAATCCGACGATGGTCATAAGCAGACGTAGCCTTGCGTTCGTGAACATGGCATTCTGAACAAACTCGTCCTTGCCTTTGACAGCTGTACTATTGTTAGTATCAACTGAGAATCAGGGTGTTGGGGAACATACTAATCATCGGATTGGGGACGCTGATAGTCTCGGGGTTTTCGGCGCGACGGACTTCTTCTTGGATTTCCCAGCCCTCTCTTTCTGAGGCTGCGGAGCTCAAGACATCTTTGATCCATCTTATCAGATCTGCTCTACCATCGAGAACAAGAGCGCCAACCACGATGTGAAGTCTCGCTTCCTTTGTTGTCGCTTCCGTCGATGTAATTACAAGCTCCGGCGGGGCGCGCTTATAAGAGAACATCGTTTGCTTTTCGTGCCCATATTCCAGGTAGTAGACAGTGGAGTTGATCTTGCTGAACAGCAGTTCAGTGATCAAGGCTGGGCGCTGGTCAATTTTCTTCACCAGTCGTCGAATAATCTGCCGGACCAATTCCTCCCATTCTTTAAATACCGACTTGCTCGAGTCCATGGGGCCTGGGCCTTTGATCATTCGATAGAAAAGACTGATAATATCCACACGAAACAGCAAGACAGTCATCTCCTGCTTGAATGCGATCCGGTAGAAATAGCGATGGGCGCGTTTAAGCTGCTCAGGGTTAAGCTCTCGGTAGAATCCTGTGAATGCAATAAATGTATCCACGCAGTTTTGGTTGCAGAACTTGGCTGAGAATCGCTTAAAGTCAAAGCTGCGTTCCTTGGTGACCTGGGCGGCATCCTCTATGTCTTCATCTTCAGAGTCAAGCTCCTCATCGTCATCCCCTCCCTCTTGCTCGGCGGCTTGAGCAGCCTTCTTTTGTCTTCTTTTGGCCTTTCGCCGCGAGCGGATTTGCATATCAGCGTTGTCTTTCGAATATCGTTCCAACATACGCAGGAACACATGTGCTAACTCTGTGCATGCATCCAAATATCCAAACCCTTGGTCTTTGTATCCGCGCACAATAGATAGGATCCGGTCATGGGTTGTTTCTTCGTAGAAGATTCGGTTTTGGATATTCTCCGCAATTTCCTGATCTTCTTCGAGCGGGGACACTGCCATTTCCTGGACAGTCAACAGAATCTGGGTGAAGCAGCGCATCTGGGCATTGAGATCTTCCCATTCCTTATTATCCAGGCTACTCTGCATAGCCCGATTCAGGGAAATGAAGGTCTCTTGGTTCAGGACGCCAGCAACCAGACCGTAGCTATCAGGTTCAATATCTTTAGTTCTTCCTCCATTCTGAGCCGTGCGATGGCGGAGCTGTCGTGTCCGTCGTACGCGCTCTGCTTCCAAAAACCAACCGACTGTGTAGAAGAACTGGCGATTATTGATTTCTACCACACGCTCGGCTTCGCGCTCGATTGCTTTTCGTACATGGGTGAATAGAGGATTGAACCCGGAATCCAGAAACTCCTCCACGAAAGTCCTCAGGTTCTTGGTGGCCTCGGAATTAAGGTGAGCCGGCATGTTGAAGTTATTGTATTGGACCACATCTTCTTGTCTGCGACGAGGCCGGGGCTTATTCCACTTTTTGCTCTCATCCATCTTCTGTAGTGTGGTCTGGTCGTCGCGCAACACACCTTGTCCAGAGACAGTAGACACCTTCGCATCGTCTCGCTTGACCCAGATCATTGTGCCAAATCTTCCATGGCGTGTAGGTGCATTCTTTGCGTATTCCCTCCGCACCAATGATTCCTTTTTCAATAGATCGCTGAGTTCGTCGGTTCGCTTGGCCGTTCTCTGCTCGTCGTCCATGAACAACTTCTCGACGTTTACACCCTTGACGATATGGAAAAGTATCTCCATCAGAGGAATATCTTGAAGGTTGAAGTCTTCGCCGACATTAGAGCACATAGTCAAAAGAAGTGCAAATGCATCTTGCTCGTGGAAGGCGTTGATTGTCGCCGATCTGGACGTCTCCTCCTCTTCGCCTTCTGCTGCAAGTCGGGTATTAGGGGATATGATCGCTATGTTTCGCAGCAAGTACAACATCAACTTGAGGATTCCTTCGTCTCGGGTTCCACGTTCGGATCGAGGGACTGCCATGCTTGGAAGAGCAATTCGTATGACTGCGCGAACAAGATTCAATCCCCCAGATCTGATGATACCTCGCTTGTATTGCACCTGTGTCTGTTGGATGTAGGGTGTATGACGATGGTGGTTGACTGTCATCTGACTGTGAAACTCCACGGGCCATGTCAAGGGAACGAGAAGCTCCAAGCACGCCAGTGCGATCCTGGTCATATGCTTGTTGTTCTGTCCAGTAGCCCACCAGAGGGAGAGGATCGGAAGCAGATCACCATTGATCACGTTGGCCTCTCCAAGACACCGTGCGACATCCATCCGATTATTTTTTTCATCGTACAGTTTCAACCAGCGCTTAATGTCGCGTAGACATGCCAGCGCATCGTCTCCGAGCACGTATTGGTCGGCATTTTCGCCATTAAACCCTCCGAGCTAGATAACCAAGCGTATCAGTGGATTGACCCAGAGCCAGGTAAAGGAGAACGTGGAAGTGAACTTACAGCAGTAACCAGGCTGTAAACATAGTTGCGCACGTCTGGATCCACGACTTGTACGTCGTGTCCTAGAGGAACAACCTCTTCATCCATGGTGCGCTGGTTTGATACCCCATTAATTTGCTTCCCGAATTGAGTTGATTAGGAACGCGTCGACGCGTGTTCGGCTTCGGCGATTCGGAGAAACTGGATGCCGCCAAAGTGCCGAAGATAACCGGTGCTCTTACGAACGAAATCAACGGCCACTACGGCAATATCTGGCAAAATATCGGATCTATAGATCTGAGTACGGAGGACGGAGTAGAAGTAAACCCTTTTGGACTTGTTCTTCACATTTGTTCTTCACATTCACATTACTCTGATTTTACCTTGGAGATACTGCATGATATTCCGATAGTTTGATCGAGCGTTCTTGTCGCTTGGTCGACAAGCAATCATAATTATTTACGATCTACTATCTCTTAGAATCCCTTTCAACTTGAATTTCGATCCACAACTTGCCAACTATATTCTCAATAATAGCCTGGACATTTTAATAACTATGTTTTCTCACTCGACTTTCTCAAAAACGCGTCTAAGATTGTCAGGTTTCTGGAGTAGTTAAGCTTCAGGCTTCGATTTTACCCTTTCGGCCCTTCTTTTATATTTTACAAATAGCAGGCGGCCGCCCCGTTTCCACTCAACCCTTACTATTACCGGAGTTTCTGGTATTACGCCTGAGGTCAAAGTAATTCGATAAACAATACTCCGTACATGGTGATCGAAATCCAAGGCGGTGAGGTATACGTCTAAGTGGCCACTATCAAGTGCCATTCAATGACGTCCAAAAGCACGTGAAGTCATAGCAGTATACTAATACAATTTCTCGCACATACCTCCTTCGCTCCTTTTGTTCATTTTCCCCATAGCTTCAGAAACAACTGCAGTCATGCTCACCTCCACTCTTCGCTTGGTTTCCCTTCGCAGAGGCCCTGCGTTGGCCCGAAACTTCTGCTCGACCTCCCCAGTGCGCGCAGCCGAGGTCAAGTCGCTGGGAGTTATCGGTGCGGGCCAAATGGTGTGTAACACGGAATATACCACCACGCTGCAAATCTAACACTTTCTAGGGCTTAGGAATTGCCCTCGTCGCTGCCCAGAAGGCAAAGGTCCCGGTAACTCTCGTCGACACGTCGCAGGCCTCTTTGGATAAGGGCCTCAAGTTTGCCGGTACGCCGAGCTCCAGTTTAGTTTACTGCAGTCGCCTGGAATCATCTGACATAGCATTGGATAATAGATAAACTTCTAGAAAAGGATGTAGCAAAGCAGCGCCTCACTCGGGAAGCAGCTGATGAAGCTCGTGGGCTTATTTCTACGAGTCTGACGCTGGATGGTCTCTCCGGAGTCGACTTTGTCATTGAGGCTGTGCCTGAGATCCCGGACCTGAAGGCGAAAATATTCGCCAGCTTGGCCCAGATCGCACCAAAGCATGCCATCCTCGCAACAAACACCTCCTCCATCTCCATCACTAAGATTGCCGCTGCCACCAGCGCGGACCCCACCGACCTTCAGGCTTCCTCCCGAGTCATTTCAACCCACTTCATGAACCCTGTCCCCATTCAGAAGGGTGTCGAGATTATCCGCGGACTCCAAACATCTCAGGAGACCATGGATACTGCTATTGCCTTTGTCCAGCGAATGGGTAAGGTGGCCTCTGTGTCTGCCGATACACCTGGCTTCATCGCCAATCGTATCTTGATGCCTTATATCAACGAGGCTGTTATCTGTCTGGAGACTGGGGTTGGTGGCCGTGAGGACATTGACAACATCATGAAGACTGGCACCAATGTGCCGATGGGACCCCTTGTTTTGGCTGATTTCATTGGCCTCGACACGTGCCTTGCAATCATGAACGTTCTGCACCAGGAGACTGGTGACAGTAAATATAGACCCGCTGGCCTCCTGCGTCGCATGGTGGACGCTGGCTGGCTTGGCAAGAAAAGCGGCAAGGGTTTCTACGACTACTAGTTGCTATGCCTATCCGGGATGAAGGAAAAGCAATTCGATCAAGATACCCTTCCTACATCATATTAATCTAGATCGCATTTCCTGAAAATAAATATTGGTTACTCGCCCTCATCCATTCTCTAAGCCTCCCCCAACCAACAAGGTTCACCCACCGATTCCGCTTGCTCCATTGCAGCGATCAGCGTGTCGATGTCCAAATCCCCATCTGTATCCAGGTTTTCATCTTCACCGCCACGTGGGGGACATTCGCATCGCCCGCGTTGGCCACAAAGGTAACTTATTTCCCAATCAGTATTAACTACTTGCCCAGTGTGTGCACGCGTGAACCTACCAAAATTGATGCCCACACCTACAAACCATATGGTTGCATCCGTCCACCTTCTCAACCAAATACAGGCAATTGTAGCATCTCTGCCAGTTACTCTCCTTTGCCAGTCGCAACGTCGCCTGTGTCTCGGAGTCATGGCTACACGACCAGCCGAGATGGAACAAATCCCCACACTTGAAGCAAACCTTTGCCCGGCAATGAGGACAAACACGATATTCTAACCGTGCCCTGGTGCTCTTTGAGGGGATCCATCGGCCACATGTTGCCCGAGGACAGTACAAGCGCTCCAGAGGAGGGACATTATTCTCCTCCCATCGAACGACATAGCGCTTTTTGTTTTGAGGGCTCATCACCGCCACAATCGCTTTTGTGGGAATCTCTTGAGAGCAGCATTTTGCTGGGAACATCTCCAGGCTGTTCAAGGCTGTTAAGGACATTCGGTGGAGGCATGAGGGACAGTATTGGTGTTCACAGGGGGCGGTTAACAATTTGCCTGTTGGAGCCTTTTGGAAGCACCCTGTGCATCTATGAATAGTTAATACATTGCTTCAATTGGCGTTCAGTTGGCTTTGGGTTTTACTGACAGGCCTACCTCCCTGTTAACTTTTTTGAGTACTTGCTCCAAGTAGTCTAGGAACTTTTGGATGGGCGAGCTCCTCTTAGGCATTTTGCCATGGATTCGGCATCAACTTGGAAGGGGGTGAGTACTGGGCCCTTCAAATAGGGATAAAGTGTATGGCAAGACCTAAGAGTACTTGCCTGAAAGACATCCTCTTATGTAGAAGTGCAGGGTACGCCTCATCCATGTAGTGATCGTAAATTTAGCCACGGATGGACAAACACTATTTTCATTATTGTTCCTGAGGGTCCCATGGCTATTATGGAATGACGGCTACATCCTAGGGGTTGCTGTCTTGTAGTCTGTCTATCAAGAGAGATCAACTCCCCTTAAAGAGCGTTTTATTCCATTGACTTGCAAAGCAATAGAGATGTCTTCGAAGTATCCAAGCTTATGGCCCTATCATGAGAGGTGAAGAGGGATAAGACATGGGTCTGGGAGTTTCCTGAAGAGGTAAGAACTTATTCCAACATTAGAGCGAATAATCACATCGTAATGTAAAGGCTACGATGTTCTAGCCTTGGACTAAACCTTTATATATTCCAAAGGATTTTGTACATTGACCACTGACACTGAAAACTAGGGTATCACTAAATGCTATAAATGCTGTTTCGGCCATTAAAAACTCCCCATGATACTTAATTCCATAAAGACTGCTCAAGCGACTGGAACCTTATACAAGGCCAGCAAATCGTCGAACAGCCCATCCTGACCCGTATTCTTGATATTCTTGACGAGTGATGGATACTTTGCTGAGTTCCTCTCTGTTTGCGGCAAGGCGAGTACCACCTAGCCATGTTGAGTGAATAGGGCTATTGCATATGTCAGTACTTTTGATGTCAAGATAAACGAATGGATGGTCACTCACTCCTTAGCCCGGCGTACTCTCACGACACATTCAGCAGAAGCAATCTGTCGCAGTTCGGTTTCCCTATAAAAAGTTAGTGAGTTCGCAAAAATTGTAACTAGACTTTCAAGGACTTACAGTCTTTCCATAAATCCCGGAATCAAAGAATTTCCCCCGACAACGAGAACGTTCGCCAAGAAGGCAGAATGCAGACCAGTAGGGAGAACCGACAAACTTTGGAGAATCATATCATGTATACCAGCTGACTGCATACCAATATCTCCGGGGGTGAATAGAAGCTCCGGGACAGCGAAGCGCTCATTACCCAGCACGAGTACATCCTCCGACAACACATCTCCACTGAGTCCGGAAGCCGCTCCTTTCTTCTTTTTGGCGTGTAGAAGTGGGTCATGCGGTCGAATGAAGCCTTTCTTGTTTGCATTCGGGTCTGGAAGCACATAGTCCAACACGATTCCGTCTTCGGGGCCACTCTGGCGCTTTCGACCACTTTTCCATGTTTGTTCCAAATCACCAGCAAAGTCATTGCTGACATAGCAGACCGCTTCTTTGACTTGGTTCATAATATATGATTCGTCCACCATGTTGTATTGTCTCATTGACACGATCTCCTTCAGGTAGTTTGTAAGGTGCTTGCCTCCGAGATCGAGTCTTCGGATCCCACGTTGAAGAGCTTGGCCTTTGTAAACCGGGGTCACTGTGGTGTGCGAATAGCCAGAATCGACGACCAACAAACAATCTGCAGGCAAGATAGCTGCGTCGGATGTATTGGAGAGAGGATCACCGAAGAGAGAATGGATTTCGTTCCATGCGTTGAGGGTTGGACCTATAGACTTCCAGTCAGTACGGCTTCATATGCTGTACCAAATAATCGGAATCCTGTACCCAAACATCTCGCATACCCCCCAAATCCCCATTCCTCCATAACCATCTCGTCAGCGTTCCGTTGTAGAATGGGCAAGGCATTTGGCGCCTCAGTAAGCACAAGGGTAGTGTCTTCCGGATCCGCAATGTGATAATTCCGATTCCGAGCCGTCGCCTTCCCATCAAAGAAAGACTGATCCCAAATCTCCCTCTCTGCTTCCCAGTTCACAACATATCCCTTCTCCACCGGGCGCCGGAACATCGCCTCATTCCAGTCATTGACTGTCGCCAGCTGAGCGCCGATCACAATCTTATTGTCGCGGGTTTTAACAAGAGCATTCGGTATTGAGGAGCAGGCGGTAACGGATTCGTCGGAGGCCGGGGCTTGAGAAGCGTAGCCAGCTTTGATCATGTAGGCGCCATTGTCGATGATAAAGGTCTTATCGGGAAGGTACCGCGATGTCTCCACGGCCTGTGTGGGTGTCGCAGCCGTCCTTGGAGGAGCGCGAGCCTTTGCTGTTCCCATTATGGCTGGCAATGATGAATAAAGAGCTTTGAGCTTCCGTCAAGCTGGGATACAATGATGAAGGTGTTTGTCTTGTTTGATATTGAAAATCCCTGCTTAGGTAATATAAGACTCCCGTAGTCATGTGCAACTCCGCCAAGCTCTATGGGGCCAGAGACATTTTGTCCATTTCCCACCAGCGACTTAGGGAGAGGCGAAACTCTGCCAAATATGTAGGTCTCGAAGCCAGCAGGTGAGATCTAACTATCGGATGGTGACCATCACAGCGCTGAAACGGATCGGTCAAACATATTTCCGAGGCATCTATTCACAACATCCATAATTTTGTTTCTGATCGCCATAAACGTGGCAATCTCGTCATAAACTTTTCAACACGATGCTGCATGGTTATCTAGACCAGTAATATCTCAGAAAGTGTCTGGCTCCACCACCCGGCAGCTCAGTACGAAAAACGTGGGTCTTGGAGGCTGTCATTAATTGTGCAGAAGTGAAGCCAATCCTGACGATCGGTCTGTCGAAACGACCCCACAAGACGGTTAATTGAAGATCAATCTCCAATTCAGGACGAAATACAAGGGCGTTGTACTAACTCTCGGGGGATACATACCCAATACGGAGTAGCATTTAGTGTTATACAAATATAAAGGGGCATGACTCGGCTAGCTCCTATGGGTGGCATATTGTATCTTGACTTCCTTCCTCTCCAAAGTTTATTGTAAATACAATTCACAACATTCATCTCAAAGATTATTACAGAATGGCCGCCCTTCAAACCATCGAAGTTCCACACCTAGGTGGCATCAAAGCTGGATACGCCTTCTCTAAGGACCACTATGATCCTTCCAAGCCGACATGCGTGCTCATTAATTCGATGTGCATGACCGTGTCTCTCTACCATGAACAATTCAACAATGGGGCTCTGACAGATGCTATGAATCTTTTGGCCATTGAGCCATTAGGCCATGGTTCTACCAGTTCTCCCTCGGAACACTTTACCTACTGGGATTCTGCTCATATGGCCCTACAGGTCATGGACCACTTTGGGATTCAGAAAGCCTTTGTCCTAGGAACAAGTCAGGGGGGTGGATCGTGACTAGGATGGCCCTCCTAGCCCCAGAAAGGGTAGGTCCAAATTCTTGAATGAACTGCTGGTTAATCCATAGTATTAACTTCGTATACTGCTAGATTCTCGGTCTCATGCCCCTGGGAACCTCCATGGATTATGAATCCTTGGATTCTCGGTCCAAGGGCTGTTGGGATCCTGCTGCCAATCTCATGGTGTTTTATGAGAAGTGGACCAGTCCCTCGGCTACACCTGACTTTGTTGTAGATGATGTCTGGTGTGGACTAGTGGGAGGAATTGGCTTTGGTGCCGCTGCCGATGAAACGAGATCTGCGTTCTGGACTCAGACATTGAAGGAAGTGTATAAGGGTGATGAGGGCCGGAAAAAGGTCCGAATGGCACTTAGTTGCCTACTTGAGAGGGATGGACTTCTCCTTCGGATCGGTGATATCAAATGTCCTGTTTATTGGCTACAGGTAAGTTCTATGTTTACTGACATCGATGATTTATGCATTAACAAATCGATAAGGGAACTGAAGACACTCCTTTTGGGACTATCGTTCCTGCGGAACAGATTAAACGTTTCACCTCGTCTGTGGAGGCTAAGCTGGTGATGATTGAAGGGGGTGCACATTATCTGAATGCCACCAACCCAAAGGAGGTGGATGAAGCCCTTCTAGAGATGGTAACAAAATATTCCGTATAGAGTTGGTATAGTTCTAAGCCACTGACAATGAGCCGATAAACGTTATTTTGTTCAAATTCATGTGACTACTAGTTCGTACTAGTTAGAACACTAGTTAGTATACTAGTTAAATTACTAGAATACTAGCTAGAATACTAGTTAGAATACTAGTTAGAATACTAGTTCGAATACAAGAAGGCTATTCATCCTTTTTCTTCTTTGCAACATAGAAGTGGGACCGTTTTTCGTATTTTCCACTTGGCAAAACCTTCCTAATTTACAACCCCTGCACTTTTGTGGATAATTCACAGATATGTCAGCCATTGACATAGCGGTTCATGTATGTTATCTACGTATTGAATCAAAATGTAGGGCAGATTCTTAGCTGGGTTGCCAAAAGTTCAGACTTTTCAGACTCTTCAGGCTCAACAGACTCAACACGCCAAGCTTGTCAGTTGAAAGTGTAATTTTTGGCTGTTTTTTACACGGGTGGAGAAAAAGTATATCCACCAATTCGACAATGGCAGACTTGATATACAACTTGGCGTGCTCCCTGAGATTTGACATTTGCTGTATTCTATCCCCTAATCCTAAACATGGAAAGCGAGGGCAATCTGCAGTCCTGGTCTATAGCTACCACAGCCGCAGTCACGGTGCTGGCCTTCGTGACGGTTTGTCTTCGACTACTCGCCCGTTATGAGAGGGCGCAAAAACTGTGGTGGGATGACTATATGATCATCTTTTCTATGGTTAGTTCGATTCTCTCACTCCAAATCCCAGCATGATTTCTGATCGAAACATAAGTTATGGAACCTGGTCGTTGTCGGATTCATCTATGCCATGATTCAAAAGGGAATGGGACTCCATGCGAACACTCTTCCTCTGGAGAACGTGGTTTTGATCGCAAAGTACCTTGTTGTGGCCGAAGTTCTTTACGTGTTCAACCTGGTTTGGACCAAACTGAGCATTCTGCTCATGTACTACCGGATCTTCCGCTTTTCTTACTTCAAGACATGGGCATACGTCATTGGAATCTTTGTTATACTCTGGGTGATCTGTATAACCTTTCTCTTCATCTTCATTTGCGTCCCTGTCCAGAAACTATGGTATCCCCAGATCCCAGGGCGGTGCATCAATCAGGTTGCTACATGGGTTGCCAATGCCGTCTCAACGATCGCAACCGACGTTGCCATTCTACTCCTTCCACTTCCACAAGTATGGAAGCTCCAACTTCGGATCGAGGAGAAGATAGCCGTCTCAATTGCCTTCAGTTTAGGATTCTTGTAAGCCACTAACTTTTCCCAAAAAAAAGAAACCACTCCCTCTAACCTCAACAGCGTCGTATTCGCTTCCGCCTACCGTTTCTCGATCCTCTTCAGTTACACCCCAACTGATTCCTCCTACACTCTTGCCCCAACAGTTGGCTGGACCGCGATTGAAATGTCCGCCGGCATCATTTCGGCCAACCTCCCAACCCTCCGCCCTGCTTTCCATTTCGGAGCACGCGTGCTAGGTATCCGCGGTACAGTTCTGGCTCTCTTTAGAAGTACAAACAGAACAACCCACAAAAGCTCGGACGGTGTCACTCAGCCTTCAGTGGCAGCAGAATCCACTGCCGCCATCATAGAGCATACCAAGCATCCGAAACGGCATTCTTTCTATCAATTACCAGATGATCCTAACTCGGTAAGAGAACAGTCACGGATGGATACCTCGTTTAGGCCAGACTATGATAATTCCAAGACCTACACCAACGTGCTGGGTCCGAAGATTGGTGATCATTCTGATGGAGATGAGGTTCCCCTGACTGAGATAAGAGTCGACAAGGAGTTCATCCAGACTACGCGCTGAGAAGGAAGTTTCGTCTCTGTATTATACTTATATTATTATTTTGATTAATACCATAAGGTGTGCCATCCTTCTATTGCCTACTAGCGAGCCGTTGGGCTGTTAAAATATATTTCGACGTACATCGTAGGGCATCGTACGGTAAAAGGTACAGTCCCTCTATAATCTAGAGTAGAAACCAGGCCGCTGGGTACATCTGAACAATTACTTAGTAGCATTTCACTTGACACCGCTACCTGCATCGTCAAAAGATCACAAATTGAACTGTCGCTGCAGCGCTATATAGAGGCACGTGATGTGACTAAAGGTTCCAAATTGAGGTTGCTTACTCAGCTCGTTCGAGGCAGTGAGGTGGTTTCAAAAAGAGCAACAATAGGCAAGGCAGCTTTACTGCGTTGGCGTAAGGGATTTTCTATCAAATACAACTCATGCATGACTATTAGATAGAATTTGTTTCGAGCTCTTCGCGACATAATCAAGGTACACGAGTGGCCGGCTACTAGAGAGCGTTGATAAATGCTAGCGACAAACTATCAACATCTTTAAATTGAGAGGTGAGAAATACAAATAAAAATCAAGATCAACATGATCATCAAATAGCAGACCAATTAAACCAGTCTCCAACAGCTTTGACATAGAAATTCCAGGTGACCCCGCAGAGCCCTAATCAGCCCCGCGATAATTGTTAGACCCAACCGCCCAAATTTTTTCTCTATTACACTCCCCTCCAAGCCACCCCTGGCCAGCCCACGACCCTCACAATGTCCAAAGAACTATCTGCCGTCCTCGGCACAACTTTAACTCTCATCGGCCAATTTCAAACAGCCCTCACGACACCCCCAACAACTGCAACCGAAGCCGCAAAAGATGCCGATGCCCT
This sequence comes from Penicillium cf. griseofulvum, assembly GCA_028974015.1. NCBI lineage: Eukaryota > Fungi > Ascomycota > Eurotiomycetes > Eurotiales > Aspergillaceae > Penicillium > Penicillium cf. griseofulvum. The sequence continues at coordinate 5,060,460 of JAPQKP010000002.1, forward strand.
GCCCCTCCTCGCGGCCTCGTCGAGCGCGCTAAAAGCACAAGTTACGAAACTCTCCCTGTTGGCAATTACCTCGCCCTTCACATATTCTGCTGTCGGCACCGTGCTCCGCGAGCTCAATGAATCCGTGCTACCGTCGATCGTGACCGCTTCCCTACTCGTTACACCGGCACAATACACCAAGGCGTTTCACTCCGAGGTCTTACATCTTGTCAAGACGATTTTGACGGAGCTTTCGACGCTAGTTCTAGAGGTCAAGCGTGTTGGAGAGAAGAAAGATCAAGAGAAGAAGGATACGGGGAAGGAGAGCGATGTGACGAAATCCGAGAAGGATGCCGTGATGCTTGCTACGGGCCGCGTCTGGGATGCGTGTGATTCTACGACCGATGTTGCGAATAAGGGCGTTGTTGGGTTTGTTATGCGCCGCGTTGAGCAGTGGAGGGATCTGGTTCGCGACGCGGTCGAGGAAATCGAGGATTGGGATCCAGAAGAAGAGGACGATGGTTTCTTCGACGATGTTCTCAGTGATGAGGAGAAGGATGATGATGAGCAGGATGACAAGGATGATGATGAAGAGACGGCTGCTCTCCACGAACATAAAAAATCGACCCTTCGTTTCCTCAAGCCTATTGCTCAGGTCTACCCAGCTGTCATCATCAACCGGCTGAAGAATGCGAGAAATGCGCCATTGGCTTCTTCGTCTGGTGTCAAGAAGCTGGAGTCCTTGATGCTGAATCTGCAAGCGATCCCGGACGATGTCGACGAGGCAGCTGGCGCGTTGTACGAGGCCAATTTTGAAACCTCTGCTGAGTATCTGCGGAAGACGAGGAAGTGCGCCACACAAGCGGTGGAGTTGGTCGCGTCGCCCTGGGACGCCGCGAAGGTCAAGGACGATGCACCTGCAGACAAGTTCGCTACGTGGTCGAAGACGTGGCTCAAGGTGATTGACGAGGTCAGCAAGTCAATTGAGAAAAACTGAATGTAATTATCTATCACGAAGCTGCAAAAAAGCTGATGATGAGATGACAAAATCCCGAGAAAAGCATAGACAGCAATATTATGTATATGTACATAGAACAAACATGGTGATATTATACACGCCTTTCTATTTCATGACCTTCAACTAGATCTCATGTCTTAGAACTCTTCCTCGGGGGTTTCGTGTTCCCGCTCCCATTCCGGAAGATCACTGATGGGAATCCGGTCTCGTAAGAATTCCAAAATTGCATCGGTTCCTTTGGCAACTACTTGCCAGCGAGGTACTCGGAATCGGTTGCCAGCCACCTCAAAGCGTCTCAAGGCCGATCCATTGCCCCAGTTCTGAGGAGAGCGTCCAGCAGCCAGCAGGCCAATCTTTGGGGGGAGCGAATCAATGTCATTGTTGCTTAGCTCCAAGACCTGCAAGCCTTGTACGGCTTCGAAGTCCAAACTAGCAATCTGGTTGTCAGAGGCCACAAGAGTCTTGAGCTCTGGGTAAGTCTGTCTTAGATGGGGGAGTGGTCCCTTCAAACGATTGTGCGATACATCCAAGAATGTCAAAGATGGGGCTATCAGGTTGGACAAGAGAGGCTCCCATGACGTCAAGCTAGATGCGTTCAAAGTCAGCGACTGAAGCTTTGGCAACTCAAGCGGGGATGACAAGAAGTCAGCGCCACTCAAGGGGTTATGTGAGAGATCAAGCTCAACCAGACACTGCGCGAGCATTCCAATTGCGGGGGCTGGGAAATAGCGCAACTCGTTGTGCTGCAGATAGAGACATCGAATGTCTAGCAATGGAATCATCTCCAACTGTTCCACCTTAAGATCGGTCATTTCGGAATAAGACTTGTCAAGAGTCCCGCCGGATTTAATCTGCCAGCTGCCATCGAGCGTGGGAATCTCGGGCGCTAAAGTGAATTGTGTGGCCACAGAGCCTTCGTCATCTGTGTCCTGAGGATCAGGCTCACAGCGGCTCCGCAAGTCTCGTTTAATATCATCGGTGTCCATTCTCAGCAGCTGACGCTCACGAAGTGGGTTATTAGAAAGCCGGAGAGAGGTGAGGCTTTCCATCAATCCAATCCTCTCATCCAAGCGCGTGAGGGAATTCCCTGTGAAATCGGCCTTCTTGAGGCTCTTAAGCTCCGCAAACCCTTGTGGAAGCTCTACAATTTTGTTTTCCTCGGCAGACAGCGTTAATAGTGAATGCCAAGAAGTCATGCATGGGAGATGTGTGATGCGATTGACACCGACCAGGAGAGTATGTAAATTAGGAAGTTCAAGTGCGTCATCGGCTGAGAAGACCACGACGGCATTATTGGCGATATTCAGGGACTGTAATTTCTCCAATTTGTTCACTGTTGCCGGTATCAATGTGCCTTCTAGCCTGTTTTTCTGCGCATTGAGCGTTTTCAGGGGAAGTTTGCTGAGGACCTCAAAAGGCAAAGAAGTGAACTTGTTCTCACTGACATCCAATGACCTCAGAGAACTCAGTCCGACGAGCTCATCCGGGAGCTTGGTGAGAGTATTGCCACGCAGATCCAAAAACTCCAAGTTCGGAAGATGACCAATGACAGCAGTGAGTTCCCCTTGCAGTTGATTATTCGCAAGCTTCAGATCTGTCAAAGACTTGATTTCCGTGATTATCTCGATATTGGCCATGTCCAAAGAATTATTCGACAGGTTGAGAGTGCGTAAGCTTTGCAGACGTCGAAGACCCATCGGGAGTGATTTGAGTATATTTCCATGGAGATCCAACGTCTCCAGGCCCCCAAATTGAAGTCCTCGATCATCGCTATCAGGGTCGAACTCCTCGGGGTCGATATCGGGGAAGGTGGCATCTGAGATCTGCTCCAGCTCATTGTCCGCGGCATTAAACTTGACAAGATCAACATTTTCGAACCAGTTCGCGGAGTTCTCTGGGTCATAATCGTACATCGTCAGCACTTCTTTTGGAATCTCCTTTAAAGAAAACGCCGCGATATTCAACTGGCCGGTCGCACGTGCTGTCTGTACTCGCTTCCGCATCACCAAAGAGTTAGATCCGTTGGGTAGTTGGTTAAAAGGATCGTCGTCGTCGCCGCCTGCCCACGAATCGAGAGGCCCATCGATGGGCGGGGCCTGATAGACTTGCTTTTTGGGGTGTTCTTTTTTTCTCCGGCCGCTATCGCTTTGCGAGCAGCCTTTGCCTTTGCTATAGTTTCACGTAGCGTACTGGACGACTTGGAGACTTTTCTTGCTTCGATTTCTGCCTGCTGCTCCGGTGACAGATCATCAGGCATGTTGGAAGAAGCAGACACATATCTTGAACCCGTCGATGGGGAGCGTAGGGTAGACACCTGCTCTGTTTGTGGTTTTCTTGTTTTCTTCACTTGGAGTGGTCTTTCTGGGGGACCCATATTGGACTTAGCAGGCTTCCCAGAGACTTTGCTGGGTGATGGGCGGATAAGGGAGGGTGTTGATGTACCCTTGTTCCCAATCGGTCTTTCGGGTATGTTTTTCTTGAGCGGTGAACTGATGTCGGTGTGAACACCATCTCCCGGTGCAATACTGTGTCTAGGTGACGGCCGCTTCAATCTTGATGGGCTCATGCTGTCCTCCGAGCCTCGAACAGGAGAAAGAGATCCAGCAGTCGACATACGAGCCTTCGAGGGAAGACGCAGCTTCGAAACAGGTTGTATATATAGCTCGTTGCTAGGTGGTGCACAAGACGATGTCCTCGATGGCGATCTCGAAACATTGGACACATTTGACGGGGCGCGAGATGGAGATCGTACCGGGCTGCTGCCATTGAAAAAGCTGGACTGCCTTCTCACCGAACCTGGTGATGGTGGAATTTGCGCTAGTGTCTCAAGTGTACGCTCGGACAAAGATGGGCGTACTCCACGGCGACCGCGTGCTTCTTGGGCCGATGCAATTGATGCAGTATCATCATCACCAGCAGTCGAGCTCGCCTCCTCTGGAACATGTGTATCGTTCTCCCTGCCTTGGGTATCGTCTTGCTTGGGGGCCGGGATAGGATCATCCTGCGGCTTAGGCGGCGATAAATGCTGCGAGGACAGTTTTTTCACGAGCGTGTTGTGAGATGGTCTTCGCAATCTCCTTTCGTCCAAACCAGGGTCGGCTCGCAGTCTGTCTCGGGAAGGTGATGGTTTGATCGACTTTGATGCGGTAGTCGTGGGTAAAGGCAATCTTGAAGTAAGTCGTGGAATGCCGCTTGCAGGACGTGGTATACCACTCGCAGGGCGTGTCGATGTCTTAGGCTGTCCTTCCATATTGGCGTTCCAGTTATGTTGGTCTTCGGTTAGGGAGGAAGTCGCTCGTTAAGAATTTCGGGCGCTCATACCCGATGATAAGGAGCGGGACAAAGAATGTGGAGGGCGGGGCAAAGTTCGCAGTGGCAGTTTTAGCCCTGTCAAAATCGTGGTCTTTGGCGCAAAATAATGAAGAACCAGAGGCCTAGAAATGTCTCGGACCGGATTGTTTACATTTCGAAGGTCTCCGCGATGGTCGCCTCAGGCATCGATCGATTTAGTCCTGATCCATGAAATATTTTGTAAATATAAAACAACTCATATCATCCGATGTCGTATATTGCTATAGATATATCTAAAGATGTATTTGGCTATTATTTAATATGAGAGCTCGCCAAATTGTTTTATTTCATAGTTGTTTGGCCTATAGTTAGCCTCTTCCATCGGATATATACATCAAAGCGCACTGTCACGTCACAAACAGATATTCAGCACAACTCATAACGGCGATCTCAAAGATCTCCTTTGGGCGGAGTTCAAGCCAATCACTACCTAGGTATGAGCCAACAAAGACATGTTTTGTCACATCCACTACATATTCAACATATAGGATAGGAGCATGTACTGGTAGACTAACCCGGGAGTCTACGGAAATAGTAGAAGTAGATAGCTCCATTTTGGGCTTAGTATTCTTTCAATACTCAGTTTCTATTTGATATAGGAGATACTTTTACCATGTTAAAATCGAAAAGTATCAATATAAATTCAAAATCTCTGATTCTTGCAGTCGCCGCTGAGGAGGGCTGGTACCTTGAACTGTCTTAGGTCGAAAACAAGAGGCGCCCTTACGTATTAATTTTATAGAAGCCCTGCCTGATTGTCCGAGCTAGATATCCAGTACTTTTCTCTAAATATTATACATAGATAATCAATCTAATAACAATTATTAATGTACAGACGGGCAACTTCAAGTCTAGATTCAAAGACCTGCAATAGTTTTGTGTATTTTATCCCCATGATATTGTGGAAGAAGCCTGGATTTCTCACGAAGCGTCAAAATCAAAACCTCATGATATCATACATCATATACAGATCTTGATGCTTATCGGTTGCCTGCCCAACCCCCCAGCGCTTGTCCGCTCGCAGGTGTTTACTTGCCCTGAGCGTCCCGTGATCGCCAGACTAACTCAAATAGGCTTAGTCAAACTGAATACTAAGATTTGATTGGCTAATATTCTTAGATAATTGACCGGGGCTGGGACATAGACTAACCCAAAGCGGGTACCCTGGGACTCCCCCGTTCCCAGCCTCCCAGCCCCTCCCAATAACGCAAGCTGAAGTAACTCTCTTCTTAAGGTCTCGCCGAACTCCATTATTCTCCCTTCTTTCATCTTCCGATTTCTCCCATTGTCTTCTTAACTTAAAATAGAAATTCTTAACCCTTGCTCCCGTTCTATCTCATTTGGTTTCTGACATACCTCATCTGTGCGATCGACTGAAAGACCTGACTGATACCAGTCTCCGGTACGTACATAATTCTTTTGCTCTTCAATTATCTGTTCTACGATAAAGATGCTGATAAGAAAAATAGTGCGAGGACCCGTTTCCCCACGGCTAAACCCTCGTCTTATCGCAGTGGTATATTATATCAACATCACTACCTAACTACACATCCATCATGTCTCAAAACACCAACTCACAAAGCTCGCTGGGAGCACCTGTGGAGATCGTGCCCTCGACCCCAGTCCGCCGGGCGACTTTGTCCCCGTCACCAGAACTCGGTGATATGGCTAAGCGCCCATCGTCCCAGTCGGATAAGAAGTTCCTCTCACCCCCGCCGTTATCGTCATCAGATATGACACCTCCACCCTCATCTCAGATCCCAGGGGCACCGCTTCGTTCTCGCTCACACTCGCGCTCCTCAAGTCCTTCGTTAGTGAAACCCACCGATATGGACAAGTCGTTGTGCGATGCCTACGGCGCCTCTGAGAATCTACCCACCGTGGAGGAAATTGACAACGCCAACGAAACCCAACTGCGCACTATTGCCAAAGATCTTTTAGCTGTAGCCCGAGAATCGCGCATGTCTGCACTGCACTTCAAACTGCAGAACAGCTTGGTCTCTTTCGCTAGCAATGAAGCCGTCAAGCGCGCTGAGGTGGAGCATCAGCTCGCGAAGCGCGAAGTTGAGATTATTCAGAGCGCCGAGTACCGCAGTCGCTCGCAGCCTGCGGATCCCGTCACGCCAAATCAGTCCCAGTCTGCCTTGAACTCCGATTATCTCTCGGCTGTTCAGCGCTCGCAGGAACTAGAAGAACTCAATACCGTTCTAGACCGAAGACTTCGAAAGGCGAAGCGCGCCATCGATGAAGCTACCAGTCGTTCTATGGACCTTGAGGAGCAGAATCTGATGCTGAAGCGCCGCATTGGTGACAACCGCAAGCACTTCTCCCAGATCTTCAACCACGGCAGCTTGTCGCCCGGCACTCAGAATGATATACACAACATCTGCCATGGCGAACATACAGATGGTCTCGCCGCTCTTCTCTACGCCGATAAGCTCACCAACCAGACGCACGCTTATGGTACCCACTCCGTAACCTCCGTCCCCGTCACCCCGAACCACTCGAAGAGCCAGTACCTCACACCTATTGGGCATCCAAAAGAGGATCACTACGATAGCGACAGCACCGTATCCCTCTCAGCCTCTGAGGCTGCGGAAGAGACACTGGCCTCCCCGCATCACATGCGCTCCACTGTCCCCAAGAGCAGCACATTGCTTCAGACAAAGTTGTTCGGCCAGGTTCAGAAACCCGGCGTGGAGCGATCTCGCGCCGGCAAGCGCAAGGCAGCCAGCGACGCGAACGTTCCCGCTGCGAAGAAGTCCAGAACTACAAATGGTATTGGCCTGGGCATCAATGCTTGAGTCCATATCCCATGGCTACACGAAGAACTCGTGCCATCAACTTTGATATGATTCATGACCTAGCGTTGCTTTGCTTGTTACGATTATGGGAACCTCACGAATGATGAAGACATGCCAAATGTGGTGTTTTCAAACTAGCGACTGATATTTTTTTGGGGAACTTTTGTATGAAGAGGCCATGCGACAGTGATTCATGGCCCTTCACATGTGGCGTTATTAAATTGGCTTTTTCGGTATGGGAATTATGGCTGACTGTTGTGTACCAATTAGTCCTTGCGGACTTCAAATGAAGCCAACAAGCTCAGCTATAGATGGGATTTCGGAATTTGAAGGGATGGTACAACCATGTACAATAGAGAATAGAGTGTTCAGAGATCAATAACGAATTATATGAACGCAAAATATGGAAAAGTAGAGGACCAATGGAATCCATCAAATATTTCCATTGAACTCCAATTCCATTCTAAGGTTGATATCATACTCGACAAGCATAAAATAATAAAATAATAAAATAACTCTGGCAGATTACCGAATTCGGCTTCGTTAGGGCTCGCTAAGCGAGGCGGTGTGCCAGTCAGCGGGCGGCCACACGAAAAATGGGAACTTCATTTTCTGCCGTGAAGGAGGATTTGACCAGCAACCCTCGACGACCACCACCCGGCTCGATCCCCATCCGTCACCATGGTGCGTTCCCTATCCCTGCTTGGAAGATACAATGAAGGATTCGACATGTGCGATTGAGAGAAATCGATGGATCGAAATACGCCTCGAAAAAGAAAGAAATGGTTGACTGACCGATTGTGTGTGGGATATATAGGCGATCAAGCACAACAACCAGATTCAGAAGAACCGTGAGTGACCCGTTGCTTTGCACCTCTATGTGGTCGTTTCAAACCGAAAGACATGCAAATCAGATGTAAAGGAACAGTGATTAACGAATTCTTGATTAGACTTCCACAAGGACTGGCAGCGTCGTGTCCGTGTGCACTTCGACCAGGTACGACTCTCCAACCTCCCCCGACCAGAGAAGATTTTTTATTCCGAACGATATCGCAAGCAACTTGAAATCGAGGAAAAATTTTCTTCGCAGGATATGAATTTGGCCGACTAACATGAATCGCACAGCCCGGCCGGAAGCACCGTCGTCGTGAGGCCCGCATCGCTAAGGCGGCTGCTGTTGCTCCCCGTCCGGTTGACAAGCTGCGTCCCGTTGTCCGATGCCCCACCATCAAGTACAACCGCCGTGTCCGTGCCGGTCGTGGTTTCACCCTCGCTGAGCTGAAGGTAAATTGAGCCGCATCGAAAGTGGAGGCATTACGGAGAAACAACTTACTGACTCGAACTCTTTTTTTTGCGTTTTATAGGAAGCTGGTATCCCCAAGAAGCTTGCTCCCACCGTCGGTATCTCCGTTGACCACCGCCGCACCAACTACTCTAAGGAGTCCCTGGTTGCCAATGTCGCCCGTCTCCAGGACTACAAGGCTCGCCTGATCCTCTTCCCCCGCAAGAGCGGTCAGTTCAAGAAGCTCGACTCCTCCGCTGAGGAAGTCAAGGCCGTCAAGGCCACCGTCGCTGAGGGCAAGCGTGACGGCATCGTCACCCGTGTCGAGGCCACCTTCCCCATCACCAACCCCACCGCTGCTGAGGCCGTCACCGAGGTCAAGCGCGACTCGCTCCCCAAGGGTGAGGAGGCTGCTTACCGTCGTCTCCGTGACGCCCGCGCTGAGGCCCGCTACAAGGGTATGCGCGAGAAGCGTGCCAAGACCAAGGCTGAAGATGAGGCCAATGCCAAGAAATAAATGTGTTAATTCCCTCCTCGTGCTGATGATGATGATCGGGTCGGTTTTCGAATCGGGGATTAGTGTACTGTGGCATGGCGTTGCGCCTCTTCCTTGATTCCCTCTCTCCCTCCCCAACTTTTACTCCTTTTTGTCTCTAAAAGAAAGAACTCGGAAGATCTCTCGAAATTCAAAACCGCCCAATTTTCTCAATCCTGGCTTTGTGCCTGTATATCTAGTACTTTTTGTGGCTGTTCAGCTGGTAGTCCAGATCTTGTATCTTGGGACTTCTAGCGACAACATTGAAAGACTTGTAGATCATATCGTTATATATTGTGTAGCATATCTATAAAATAGGTTGTCTTTGAAAGACTTCTCTGGAAATGATAGCATTTTGCATGTATATCTATGTGTATGAACATATCCATGGATGGCAATACGGTGACTATTACTACACAGCTATCGTCCAGCTCGTCTTCATAGACAGAAAAATCGTTCTTAACATTAAAACTTGCAATCTGAGCTCTGCTCGGGTATCTTCAGAGAACTACGCTAAATCCCCACTCCAGTGTCCACTGACAATCGCGCCGGGTACCAAAAATATAAAAAAAAAAATCAAAGACCAAACAGAGCACCAAGAGCACCTTCAGTCGCCCTTAGCACCGCATCAACATGGATACTACCCTCCACACCTCGCATGCCCAAAGCGCCATCTTCACGTAACAACGCATGGAAAAGCTTCTTTGTCTCCTGATCGATTTTCTTATCTACCCCGGGGATCGACACGCTAATCTCAGGCCGCAGCTGAGGCTCTCCAGTCCATCCATCTAACACCAAAGTATTTGACAAGAGTACTCGGGGGCTGGAGTCAGATTTAGATTTGATGATCATGGTATTCCGATCCAAATGCGGGACCAATCGTCGCAGTTCAGAAAGTGTGATAACACCGTGCTTGCCTTCCGATGCTGTATCCTTTCTGCCCTGTGAGGCCCGAAGGCCGTATTTCTGGTCGATGTGTGCCCACAAACGAGCGCGAGCGATTGCAGATTCCCAGTACCGGTTAATTCCCCAGCATAGAGTTGCCACGTCAAGTTTCAAGAGAGGATTCTCTAAGCGAGTATCAATCCATCGGCGGAGAGCTTCGGGGACTTTTCTTTTCTTGCTGTCGCTGCCAGTAGGCACTGACAACGAGATCAAAGACTGGGTCTCGGGATTTGTCTCATAAACAACAGCCACATTGTATAAACCGGCAGGGAATGGAGATGGGGGAGAAAATGTCAGTGTGTGTGTTTCTGACGGCTCCTCCCTACGTGACGCCCAAGTTGTGCGGGTTTTGAGGGTCAAGGGTGCGAATGCTGTTAGGTATGGCAGTGATTGAGAGGCTTCTTGCAGGGCAAATGGGTTTGTTGGTAGCGGTGATAATTCACGTTTTGGGCGAGGTATTTTGGCAGAGAACGGGAGTAAAGTGGCGAGGATGGATGATATTGATTTGGGAGCTGTTTGGGGCACTGGGAGACTTGTACGATTCGCCTCTTCCGACGTGAGTAAAGACCTAGACATTGTCAGCAATGTTCAAGCCAAAATTACTTGCGAAACCCACAGGAACTTATCGAGTCCTCTGTTATCGCCTTTCAGGTCAGGATTGGACTCGATTTTCTTTGCCCATGTTTCCAGTTCTTTAACTTCGTTTCTTAGCCGTCGCAGCTCCGCAGCGCTCTTCTCGCGCGAAATGCGTTTCTCACGAACAGCCGCTGGAACTGTACCCAGGTCTGAAATTGCCTCCAAATATCCCGGTGGAGGGGATTGGAAGTCCACTGCCTTCAATGGGCTGTCATGTAATGCATTGGCAGTTCGTCGTTTCTCCTGTCGCCTACTAGGGCTGCTACTCAACACCCCCCTAGGCCGATGCGGGGCCTTCTCCAAACCGAGTTGAGTTGGCGTGGGTGGAAGATCGGGTTCGAGGATATCTTCGTCCATGAAAGTAGGGTCCGGACCCATATCCGTATCTGCTTCTCTTGTGGCGCTGCCCAATTCCAATGCCAACTGACGCTCGGGTGTATTCGATTCGGGGTTATTCGGCTGCGGCATTGGGGACCCAAACACGAAATCTCCTGGGAGAATCCTCCTTGAAATCCTGCGGGGGGTTTTGAAAACGCTTGGACGCCACTTGAGCGTCTGTTGGGGGAACTTTCGGGCGCTTCAGGGCCCCGAGGTCGAGTGAGGGGACTTGCAGAGGCATTGAGCGAGGGTCGGAGCGCTTTGCGATCGCGCAATCCAAATTTCCGAGGATCTTGCTTCCCGCTGTCCTTGCCTGTTGGTCGTCGGGCAGGAGATCTGCTGATTGCGCGCTCTAATACATCGGGATGTGATCGTGCGAGACTAGCCCTCGTTGGAGACTGAAAGGAGGGTCTTCTTGACCGATGGATGTCATTTTGAGGAAGCTCTGGCGCCACCGAAATGCCTGTAGTGTCGCTAGTTTTCCGCCTTTTTGCTGGGGAATCCATTGTCGCGTGGGGTGTTCGTCTTGCCCGGGACGCAGATGACGGGAAGATAAACAAGTCCCCTGTTTGCAGTGTTTGTATTATGACTTAATCTCCGCTCCACGAATGTCTCTTTGTCTTTCTCCAACTCACACTATGGAGTGTCTCTCAGCGGGTACAAGATACTCGCTGCGGGGGTCTGTATCTCAACTTCGCTCTTTCCCTGGCAAAACATCTCCTTCGTTTCCTTCATATCGACAATACGTGCTGGTTCCGACTCCCCGGCGCATGAACGGACACAGCCAATCCGACCAACCAGATGCCTACAATACTCTAGCTTCCCTGGAGGAAATTTCGGACTCTCCTCAAGCCCACCCTCTGTCGGGATACTATTCATTGATATTGAAATCGAGCTCACCATACGGTGGTGATGCATTGAGATCGCGCCCGACACCCGTTCGGCCCGAGGGCAAACCGACGCCGACATCTACCGTCGCACCGCAATCACCCCAAGAAAAAATGGCGATCGTATTTGGCACCCCTCTCGCCGGTCCAGGCCGAACCTCGCGATATAATCCTGGTGAAGCTCCTCCGAAGTCAATGTGGAAGACTATCAATGGAGTCCCCATTCCTCCCCAACCCGAGGAACCGGACAATTGCTGCATGAGTGGATGTGTACACTGTGTCTGGGATGACTTCCGGGATGAAATGGAAGACTGGGCATCCAGGATTGCAACAGCCAAAGTTAAAGGTGGGCCTGAGAAGGGAACGAAGGATATGCGCACGGCGCCTCGAGCGGAAGTCCACTCGGCCAGTACCAGCATGGATGATGATGGTGGTGGCAGCGAAGCAAATTGGACTCTGCCGAGTCAGGATACCGACCTATTTGCGAATGTTCCTGTTGGTATCCGGGAGTTCATGAAAACGGAGAAAAAATTGCGGGCAAAACATCAAAAGGATGTTACAGCGTAAGCTCATTGGGCTAATATTTTCTTGTTGATTTTTATACCCTGTGTTATACTACGTTGGAACGAATCGAGGAACCTATATCTAGAGCACATCAGACATGGTACATGGTATAGAGATAGACTGTACATAAGACCTTAAAATGATGCCATGACCTTTTTATATCCTGTTCATGAAGACAGTATTAGACATTGTAATTTTCAAATCAATATTCTTGCAATCCTTATATGACCCCTAAGGATTGGTCTTTGTGACGCTGAGTGGACACTTATTTGACCTAATGGAGAAACTGATCCCGGCAGAAATCAATAGGTTTTGAAAAAGAGGGTCATGTTTTGGAAGTACGTATATCCCTGTCCAATGGGGCGCTAACTCGAGCGCTAACTTTGGAATCTCCGGCCCTTCCCACTGCCATTAAAGCACTGCCCGTATTAGGAATAGGCTTCGACCCCCCGGTGGTTTTAACATCTCACTATTTATTGCTTAGATACTCAAAAATCATCCCAGACCTATTGGTGATTATAATGATTATAACTTGAACGTCTGAACGTCAGAGAAGTTATAACCTATAGGCTGTATAAGGTAGGGTTGATCAAACATAACTTTATGATTCAATCATTATTTTTTGATCTCCGTATAAAAGACCTACATATAGTTGTGCTACATGCAAAGCACTGCAGTAGCTTGTATCTAAGCTTGGCCAATCGGCGTATCTAGTATATGACACACTCCAACGCTTGATTCTTGTTTAAAATGTTTATATCCTGTATATATCTAGGTAAATATATACTCGTAATTTGTTTCAATTGGAGGGGGAGGGGAAATTCTCCTTAAATCAATACCGAGACTCTCTTATATCTCTTTGGGTCAAAACTAGTCTGTAGTCTGCGAGACCTTGCACCATGTACAAGGACCCTTCAGGGATCATTGGCGCGTAGACTGCGGGGCCTCAATTCATAAAAATCATAATGAGCAGATTCCAAGACATTATTGTTCATGTCTTACAAGTGAGAGTGACAGGGGGGGGGGAGGAGTATAAGTATCCTTACAATATCGCGGATGTGGAAGCTGAATCTCCTTGTGTATGACAGCCCTAATCATGGCAGTTATTCCTGGTCCTTCGGCCTTTTCAATTATACAAGACTTTGCAAATATAGCTCTCGCTTTGTTAAAGCTGAGCTTGACCGTGGTAAGTGAGCAATCTTCTACCAGGTTGCTTCAATGCAATTTGACTAACTAAGTACTTGCTCCTAAATAGATCCCACTTTACCTCATCGGTCTTGTAGTCTATAATGTCTACTTTCACCCTCTGGCCAAGTATCCTGGACCAAAATCCATGGCAGCCACACGTCTACCTTATATCCGCATGAACCTGGCTGGCCAGTTCCCACAAAAGATGAAAGTACTACATCAACAGTACGGCGATGTAGTTCGCATTGCCCCAGATGAACTTTCTTTTATAGACGGTGCGGCCTGGAAGACAATATATGGTACACGTATTGGCCATGGTCAGAAACAGAAAGAGCAACGATTCTACGCACCAGTCGCTGGAGAACCTCGCGGCATGATCGCCTCCAATGATGCCGACCATTCCCGCTTTCGTCGATTGTTGTCACATGGATTCTCTGATAGTTCACTGCGCGGCCAGGAACCTATAATCACGGGCTATGTTGATCTTTTGATGCAGCGCCTACGTGAGAATATCATGGATGGAACGAAGGCCGTTGACATGGTGGCCTGGTACAACTTCACAACCTTTGATATCATTGGAGACCTGACTTTTGGGGAGCCATTTGACTGTCTAAAGAATTCAAATTACCACGAATGGGTATCCATGATCTTCACCTCGCTCAAGTATGGAGTTTATAGAACTGTGGCTCGGCACCTCCCTGGATCGATGCACATTCTCCCATACATCATGCCCAAGCATGTCGCCTGGAAGAGACGTACACACTTAGCCTTGACGAAGGAAAAGGTCCATGGCCGAATAGCCAAGTCTAATGAAAGACCAGATTTCTTCGGCAAGATCTTGAAGCATCAAAACACCGAGAATGCATTCGGCGTCCCAGATATGATCGCCACTGGCAGTCTATTGATCATCGCCGGCTCGGAGACCACTGCTACTGTGCTCTCTGGAGTGACCTATCTTCTGCTGAGAAACCCACGCGTGCTGAAAAAGCTCCAAGATGAGATTAGATCAACCTTTACTACAGAGAAAGAGATCACCTTGGAGTCATGTAATAAACTGGAGTATTGCCTGGCTGTTCTCACTGAGGCTCTCCGAGTGTATCCTCCCGTCCCCATTGGATTACCTCGCGTTGTTGATTCCCAAGGTGATATGATTGCTGGAAACTGGGTGCCCGGAGGAGTAAGTACAGAACTAAGCTCGCAAAGTCGCTCAGCACCGCTTACAAGTGTATAGACAGTTGTTTCCGTCCCCCAGCTAGCTGCCAATCACTCCCCTGCGAATTTTACCAGTCCAGAGCAGTTTATCCCAGAGCGTCATTTGGATGATCCTCGCTTTGCAAATGACAGTAAGACGGCAATGCAACCGTTTAGTTTTGGCCCCAGGAATTGCATTGGACGCAAGTAAGTTCTTAATTTATCGTTTGTACTTGCGGTTTGCTCATATAATTTCTCTAGTTTGGCATATGTCGAAATGCGTATAATCCTTGCTCGCATGATCTTCAACTTCGATATGGAATTGGACCAGCTCGAACAAAACTGGATGGATCAAGAAAGCTTTGTGCTATGGGACAAGCCAAAGCTGATGGTTAAACTAAAGCCGATCGTTCATTCCCAATGATAGCGGATAGCACTGAGTTTCTGAGGTTATGGTTCTGTAAGGGGTTTGGGAGCATGAAGGACCGCGATGATGGATATTGATATCAGATTGGTGTTTATACCATTGAGTTTATGGATGAGGCGCACAGAAAGAGGGGGAAATTTATCAGGCTTTATCTTCTCATTATAGTTGAAATTAAACAAGCAATCAAATTACTATGACAAGTTATATCAACGACAGTGCCTGGATCTCGATCCAATGGATATATCGGTATTGTGGGTGGCCAGTTTAATTGCATAAGTAAATCCCATGCTCCTTGACGATTCGTCTCATCATCTATACTCATATATCATTCATATTGACCTTATTTTAATCGGCCCATCTATGTGTTTTAGTATCGAAATATCTTTCAATAAGTACTTAACACTGCCACTTAACACAATTTATACTTCCTTATTCACCGCCTCCGCTATATCGGCAAAAAAAAAAGGCACCGCAGATCCCAACCGCAAAGACCGACTCGAATCTGCCAATAACTCGACATTGAGCACAAAGAAACCAACATGTCGCTCTCTAAAAGCGAGTCCGACGTAATTCTCAACCGGGCCAACGTCGCCCTATCGCGCAGCCAACGGCTAGTAGCCTCATGGCTACCGCAACAAACAGCAGAAGAGCTAGCAAACCCCAAGACCGACGAAGAGCTCCAACGAGAAGAAGATGAAATATTCACCGCAGTGCCAGAGACGTAAGTGCAGCTCCAGCCTTCCACCTACAAACCAGGCTCATCCCTTACCACCATTCCGCAATTCCACAAAATACCCTACAAGCCACCAACTAACCACAACCCAAAATCACAGCCTCGGCGTCGGAGCCCCCCTTCCCCAGAAAGCAGCAGACGGAAGCTGGAACCGCACAGAGCTGGACTCAAATGATAAATTGCGCAAACAACTCCTCGGCAAGAACTATGATCGTGTTATGAAGGCCGCCGCCGAGCAGAAGGCGGCGGCGGCGGCTTCTATGGCGGCGGCTGCATCTGCTTCAGCTAGCACTGTGAAAGCTGAGGTCGAGGAAGAGTATGATGAAGAGGATGGTCGCTCGGCTATGCTTGCTAGGCAGAAGAATAAGAGGAAGGGTGGGGCTGGGGCGGGTCGTGGTGTGCATCCTGCTGCTGCGGCTGCTGAAGCCGGAGATCAAGGTGGTGAGAATGGTGACGGTGAGGGTGCGCCAGCTCAGCAGGCTCCTGCTCGCTCGAAGGGCAGGAAGAAGGCGACGAGTTATCTTGATGAGCTTTTGGCTGAGCGTGCCAAGAAGAGGAAGAAGAAGTGAGGATTTGCGGTTGATGAGTTCGATTCTATGTTCGCACGCACACGAGCGTTGCACGAGCTTTCATTGGCTCTGGGTTCTCTGGAATTGATTAGGCTTGGATATTGGTCGCTCTGGATGCGCCGGACACGGCGATCAGGCCGTTGATTTAGGTTGGTGATAACCCATGCCGGCCAAAGCGGGCTTACCTGCCAGGGCCTCACTCTGCCAGCGGCAGAGACTACAGCGCAGTGTCCCTTGGCTAGACACAGGAAGACTACATAAATACTCAAAGGGCAACTTGAGTTGTCATACTGTGCCCTCTGTCACTCCACCAAAATACCAAGATCAAACAGTCTGCAGAGAAAAAACATCATTCCAATTGATATAATCAAACTGCAAATATAAAATACAATTCAATTTCAGTCTCTTGCTCTAGGTGCCACAAGATTCAATGTTTTTGTTGCTCCGCCCAACCCAAGGGTATATATATGATGTGCTGTGAACGAAGTATGGGTACCCCGGAGAGCCGTGGGCCAGGGGCCAAGATTAGCGTGCCTTCGCCAGAATTAAATATCCAAAAATAGAAAAGATGAAAGGTGAAGAAGAAATGGGGGAAAGGGACATCTACAGGCGCAATTAAAAATAGAGATCAGAGCTGCGGACATTATTCAAAATGTCTGGAGATGAGTGCCCTTTTGCTCTGGTCAATGGTACATATGCAGGTCAAAAGATCTGGGGAAGAAGAGGAGAGTGACAGGGCTTGTCAGAGGTATAGGGACTTGATGGGAGACAGAGAATGTAATGCCACGATCAATGGAAGGTGGATGCCAGGAATGTTCCAATATTTAAGGAGTTATTCCAACCGTTTCCGCTTACGGTCTTCGGCCATCGCCTGCTGGTCCTCGTCGGGTCTTTCGGCAGTATCGGCAGGATTTAGCAATGAATGCACGTTGCTTGCCATGCTCGAGCGACGGGTTGCGGGTAACGAAGAGCCGTGAGGAAATCTTGAGCCGCCAAGTGTCCAGCCGTTGTCAACACCGAGCATGGACGGTGAGGGTTCGGCAGTGGGTGGAGTGGCATGGCGGGATTGTTCCTGAAGGCGGCGGGGGGCACCCATTTCGTATTGGGCGAGGACGTCGCGAACTTGCTGGTCACTGGAGACTGGTGTTCGGTGCCCTGGTGAGGAAGGCCAAGGGCCGTTTGGAGGATTTCCAGGGGGATAAGGGGAGCCGGCCGAGGGGGACCAGCCGTGCTGTCGGATGTCTGCAGACGTGTGGCGACGGGCCAAGTTAGGCCCTGGGGATGTTGAGACGGAGAGAGGATGAGGCATTGGTTGCTGTGAGGGCGGCGCAACGGGAGGTTGAGGGCGAGCGTACGCTGAGGCAGAATTGGCGCCGCCAATCGAGCCGTAGCGGCGAGGAGATACTGAGAGATGGGGAGGGACGGGCGGCCGGATCATATTGGTGGGTCTAGAGGTATGGTCCATCACGGACGGTCGACGGGTATCGTCCTGGGGCATTTGGCGCGGGGACAAAGGTGGACCAGCTTCGGTCATGTTGGCTAAGTACTGTTGACGTGGAGGCATGAGAGTCTCGTGAGGGGTTTCCATGGCGCGCATTATTTCGATATGCTTCTCAACTTCTCTTTGCATGCTCGAGACTAGGGAGTATCAGTGTGTGACACCCATGAGTGAAGCGGCAATATCGACATACCATCGCGATGTAGAGGGCTTTCCCTATCGG
Source organism: Penicillium cf. griseofulvum (assembly GCA_028974015.1). NCBI lineage: Eukaryota > Fungi > Ascomycota > Eurotiomycetes > Eurotiales > Aspergillaceae > Penicillium > Penicillium cf. griseofulvum. The sequence goes on from JAPQKP010000002.1 coordinate 5,078,668, forward strand.
GCACAACAGCTTGAAGAAACCGTGAAATAGAATGTGTCCACTGAAATCAGATTAGCACCAATTACACCCGCACTGGCATAAACAGCGGACATACTTGGTAGCACTTTGTCAGGCTTTCAGACATAGCATGACATCTGGAGTTCAGTACGATATTGCCCTCTTCCGCCCGAACTAGACGACCATGCATCTCGTAGAGGTTACTCTCAATGTTCAGGAATCTAGCATCGGTCGCATCAGGTACGGGTTCAGCGGGTGTTCCAGGCTGCGAAGCAGGCACCTTGTGGCCAGGGAATGAATCGCGGTGGATCAAAGCATGCCGCGAAGCACGGCGCTTGATCTCTCGTAAACCAGCTAGATCGCCTCTTTTAAAGTTCCCATTGCCATGTTTAAATTCCCAGAGCGCGGAATCTGGGGATCCGGTGTGAAAGACGTCGCTCACTAGCAGAGTCAAGAATGGTCAGAAATTGCCCAATCAAAGCTAGCATGCGAAACACCCACCTTTGTGAAACCCATACATATTCAACTGCCGAACGAACGAGGAGATATTGGTATGCTTGAAGTACGATCTGCGAGGGTCAGAGACGAGTTTATGGGCAGAGAGGATAGCACGTACGCTAGGACTTTGGAGAATTCCGACGTTGGCGACATGACGAAGCTATCGTTTGTACCGGACCAAGAGATGAGATGCTGGATACTGGGATCTTCTAGCATACTGCCAAAACAAATGTCAGCCCGTGGAGACAAAACACGAGGACCAAAAACATACTTGTAAAGCTTGTGAATGAAAGCAGTCTGGACGACTTTTGGCTGCTGAGCTGCGGCCGCAGCGCCGATGGCCGGATTTGAAGCATTCAAAGCGTTATTTCCAGCTTCAGCACCATTGGTGATTCCGGACATTCGGTCTTCACTCCCAGGCGCGCCCGTGGGCGGAGGGGTGATATCCATCGAATGCTGACTGGACGATAGTACAGGAATGTTTCGTGTCCTGCCCGGGGCGTCTGGTACCCCGGCAAATGAAATCCTGGTAGAAGGAGGGTCGGCAAGACGACTCATGTCGGAGGGGGCGTGGGTATATATGTAGACACGAAATGGTGGATATGCGACGGGATCGTGAGGGGTGGAATTTGGACGCGATGGACCGTTTATGCTCGTGCCGAAAGAACGTGGGAGATCAACCAATAATCAACACTTCTGTCATCGCGCAAAAATTGGGGTTAATTTTCAAGAAAAAGGTGACAGAAGCAAAAAGTGAGAAAGGAAAAAAAAGAAAGTCTCGAAGTGTCTGGAAGGTTAAGAGAGGGTTCTGCGGGGAAGGGGCCGGAAATGCGTTGACAGTCGGATCTGCAGAAATATAAAAGAAGTTATACAGGGATGAAAGAAGAGAAGACCAATTGGATGTATTAATGCATCTGGGATATCTGGGATATCTGGGATTATCTGGATGTTGGAAAAAAGGGGTGAAATGTACATGTACTTTATTTGCCTAACCTCGACTACATCTGGGCCCTCTGATAGCCCATATGGGCTTGAATTCTACCAATATACCCATTATACCATTATATAGCCTATAGAACATATATCAAAATATAATGAAGCTGGAGGCATTTAACTCGTAGATTCATCTCACTGTAGGGCTATCTACTCCATACACTATTGCTATTATTATATCTTAAATTACCCCTAATTATAACTTATAACAACATCTCACCTATCACTAGCTCGGAGACAAAAAGACAATCCGAATTGTGTGGATACTCTTTTCTTTGGACGCATACATGGCCTTCTAATCCTTGTCGGGAGATATATACAATACTACTTGACAAAGAGCTTGTATTGACTGCCATAGTCCGCTAGTGTCTGGGTTTAACAGAGGTAGACTAGTTATGGTACATATATATATATATATCAACGGATTCCTCCTTTTTACTTTCTTTGTATTTTGTATGAGGGTTTAATTGAAGTGAACACACAGCTCAACGTCCACTCTCAGATTCACCTTGACGGGTTAGTTAGCAGATTAGCTGGCTAAATCATCAAGCTGCAATCCTGACCTTATATAAGGGATACCAAAGGGGAGCCAGGCCTCATCAAAGCACCATATCCAGATTTTGTCATCATCGGGCAATATAACGAAGTCTCCATCCCCCAAAATTGAGGAGGATGGCCGGTTATTCGGAAAATCTACTGTTCGTGTGGATTGGAATCGACACCCCTTGGCGTCGAAGACATCTGAGAGCTCTGGGAATTCACGGCCAATGCACAATCGTGTTTTCTCTGAGATGGCGTAGTCCTCAAAACAATAACTCAACCCCGGACCCCTGGCTGAGTAGTCTAGATTGGCGTGCTTATTCTTGGAGTCCACCTCGACAGAATGGAAATGCACGGTAACCTGATCATCTGCCTCGAGTGAAAGAGAAATCGAATCACAAGGTGCATCCATACCATACGAATTCGACAGCAAGGCAGAGCTCTGGCCGGGACGCAGACTTTTTTTTAATACTGGAGGATCTTCTGGTTCAGACTGAATCTGCCATAATGAGCCATCTCCGAAAGGAAGCTCTCGATATTGCTCCCAGCTGCGAATAAACTGGTTCTCGTGGACAGAGAATCTCTGGGTCTTCAAATGATGCTCATCCGAACACAATACACCATCTCTCGGGAGTTCGATGTTGTCGCCATCTTTTCTGCAGATGGAAAATACCGTGAATGCATCATCCTCTGCATGTACTGACAACAAAAGAATGAACAGCCCAATTCTGACGGAACGGGCGACTCCAGAGTCAAAGCAGAAGTGAACTACCGAGTCGACATAGCTCAGCATGACCTTGGATCCAATGGATATGTAATGAGTAAATTGCAGTGAAGGAATTCGAAAGGACTTGTACTGTTCTTTGGGCATGTTCCAGACATGACAATACCTAGCGTGTCCAGTCAGAAGTGTATTTAATAAGCGAGATTCCTTTTCTGGCTACATACCCCCGAACAGAAGTCGCTGAGATCAAAGTGTCTGAGACCTGAACATGAGTAAATTCCTCTCGATTCGCTGTTGTGAGGGTTCTGTTTTTGCCAGTGGGTAGATGCACCATGAAGATAGTAGTTCGATCTGTGGATTCTTCAATCCACGCGCATACTCCATTGAAACAGCTTATGCCGTCTCTGTGCAGGTCTTTCTCTAAATCGCGAGACAAGTTATTAGGTATTGTAGTCACAACAGCAGGCTTTCCCCTTTCCGCTCGAATTCGCTTTCTGATCAGCGCCTCGGGATCAGCAGGGGTAAGATCGGCCTTCATAGCATTTTTCCCCATGTGGGATATGATTGCAGTGGTGACGACGATGGTTGAAGAGAGCAATTCATGCCATCGTTTGGAGACCTTTGTAACATAAATATGTCAATGGAGGTCACAAATATTCAGATAGCTGCTAGCATACTCTTCTAAGAAGAACAATATCGGCTAGTTCCAAGTACTCTGCTAACATGGCCACGATTTCCACAGGCAGTTTATCGAGCAAATCACATTGAAATGTCATCGCTCCGAATCGGCTTTTCACTTCTCGTATCTCATGAGCACTTAGGTTACTAATAATTCCATTAATGCTATTTGTTTTAGCACTCAGAGCTGATTTTGAACATTAGACTGGGTACATACACTGCTCTCCGGCTCGAGTTGTCACGGAGAGCCATAAAGCCTTCGAGAATTGGTTGGACATGTGAGGTCATGTTGGACCAGGTCAAATGGAAGAGATAAAGCAAGAGCCTTTTTAACAAGACACTGCTGGTATGTTGTTGAGAAGATAAAGTAGGAACCTTGCCCAGGTAGTTTGGGTGAGGTCTGAGCAAGGGTCCACGCCAAGGTGACCCTCAGTAAGCGAGGCTCAACCCCAGGGCCTTCCAACTTTGTCCCTCCATGAAACTACAGGACTTCACCATCACGTAACTTCCTATCCTTTTGCAGAAACTCAGAGATCGTGAAGATGACTCCCATATTTCATGGACGCCGTCGATGCTCTATCAATCCAATAGTCCTACAAGCAGATATGACCGGCTTTGAGCTGTTAAGTACTAGACATTCAGGGAAGCTCCATGCATTCATGAATATAGCCGATCAAGTCATTCTTACCCAAGCACCCATCTACCCTACATAAATGAACTTTACAGTAAGGACTCACACTAAAACAATGAGAGATCAACATGTCAACTCTCACCATCCCGATTAGGAACTGATCTAGGTCATAGAAACACTCAAGAATACAGTGGTAAAAAGAAAATAAATGACACAGGAACAGGCGCAAAAGCATTACAAAGATCTCTCTAAGATGCCACTGCAGCGGTTCGGTTCGGTTCGCTAGCCCCAGGATTAAGGCAAATGAAAATGCTCCCTACCCTCTCTATCATTATAACAAAAAGTGTAAACACTCTTTAGATGCCGAGGGTGAACTCAACACCGACGTCGATCTCGCGGGCCATCTTGACGACCTTGGAGAACTGGACGGACTTCTCGGCGGCGTTCTGGAGGTCCTCGATGGAGAAGATCTTGAGGCCGGACTCGTTGATCTGGAAAGTGCGGGATTTGTTTAGTTTACATCATGACGAAGAGCGGGAAAATGGGGACTATAATCATACCAGCTTGTGGGCCTGCTCCATGTTGGTACCCTGCAGACGGGCGATGATAGGAGTGCGCAGGTTCATCTCCTGCACGACGTTGATCAAACCTTGGGCAATAGCGTCACAGCGGACGATACCACCGAAGATGTTAACGAAGACGGCGGACACCTTGGGGTCGCTGGTGATCAACTCGAAGGCGCTCTTGATGGCAGCGGGGGTGGCACCACCGCCGACATCGAGGAAGTTGGCGGGGCTACCGCCGTTAAGCTTGATGATATCCATGGTGGCCATGGCGAGACCGGCACCGTTGACTAAGAGCGATAATTAGAATTGCAATATTTTGAGGTATCAAAAGGATCCTTACCAAGGCAGCCGATGTCACCATCGAGCTTGATGAAGTTAAGACCGTGCCTATAAAAGGATAAAAAGTCAGTTAATGCTGTTTTGGCTCTTCTTTTTTTTTTTTCAGCAGGGCAACCTACTCAGCGGCCTTGACCTCATCGGCATCCTCCTGGGAAACATCGCGCCACGAGAAAGCCTCCTTCTGGCGGAACTCAGCATTGTCATCAAATCCAAGCTTAGCATCCATAGCCAAAACCTGGTGATCGGAGGTCTCAGACAGAGGGTTGATCTCGAGCTGGGTAACATCGCGCTCCATGAAGCACTTGTAGAGGTTCTGGATGGTGGTCTTGGCCTCCTCAATGCACTGCTCGGAGAAACCAAGGTCGGTAGCAATGGTGCGAGCAATCTCGTCAGTCACACCGACGTGGATATCAATGGGAGTGGTGATGATGGCATCAGGGCTCTCCTTGGCGACAGCCTCGATATCCATACCACCCTGGGAGGATGAAACGATAACGGGACCACGGGTGGTACGGTCAAGGAGGACGGCGAGGTAGAATTCACGGCGAGCGAACTTGCGCTCGCAAATGTAGACCGAGTTACAGATACGGCCAGCAGCGCCAGTCTGCTTGGTAACGAGCTTGTGACCGATCATCTGGCCAGCAAACATCTTGGCCTCGGTGGGACTGCAAAGAGAGATCTATCAGTTTCATTGTTCCCGAGCAGTTCTCGAATGTGTTCAACTCACGAGTAGATCACACGGACACCTCCCTTGAGACCATTGTCGAATTGACCCTTACCACGGCCACCGGCGAGAACCTGGGCCTTGATAACAAGATCACCACCACCTGAAATGTAATGTTCAGCAAGCGCGTTCAAAGGGGGGAAGTCAGTAGGCTGTTATTACCGATGGACTTGGCAATAGCCTCAGCCTCTTCGGCTGTGTTGGCGACATCACCCTTAGGGACACCGACACCGTACTAGATTGTTCATCAGCGATTCCGTGTCCCTTTTTTTTTTTGGAGCGACCGAAGGGGAAACGCGGGTGCACATACTGTCTTCAGGAGTCTAGCGGAAAGGTACTCGTGGATGGAAAGGTTTCGCTTCTGCAAAGCGAGTCTGCTCTGGATGGAAGGTTGCTGTTTCATAGGCAAAATTAGCTTAATCGCATAAAAACTTGGAACGAGCGCAGCCCGAATTCAGATATAACACACTGTCGCAGCCTTGAAAGCCGCCGCAACGGGTCTACCGCGAGCAAGCTTGAACATGATGAATTAGGAGAGGAGAGGGGGGAGAATTTGTAGAAGGGCGGAGGTATGAAGCCCGTTTAGATAGTTGTTTAAGGAACCGGGAGAACAGCTTTCTTTTTCACTTGCTTTCGGGATGACCTTGCGTTGCGTTAAAATCGGGTGCCACAGCCAACCAGCGATCGTTCCCGTCCTGACTCAGCATTGGTCCGGGGACAACGCGAATATAACGGAACATCTGGCTATTTAAGTCGGTACTTGTTTACTTCTCTTTAAGTACTTTCTTTTCATATTAGTTTTGATATATATATATAATTTTTACTATATATTGTATTGACAAAACTCGCTGCTTCATAAGATCAACCCCTTATTTGCCTGAGGCATTTTTTATCTTCCGAAGTTTAAACATTTTAGTCATAAGCCGACCAAACAGTCCCGACCAAGCCCAGCCACCCGACAATGTCCAAACTAGCCAGCTAGCATGACCCTCCCAGATCCATGCCTTGCGACCACGAGCCCACGGCAACCAGCGCCACGGAGCTGAGCCATACAACACTTGAGAAACCACACTGCGAGCGTAGGTGTCATTCGGCATAGCGTTGTGCTGGCTATGCTTCACACGAATAAGATATTCGGCCTCGATGGGGGAATACAAGGAATCCGGCTTCAGAGTACGGTCAGTACGTGCAATACGAGATTGAACACCGCCGGTAACGATGGTGGTGACATGAACACTTTTGAATCTGGTTAGCAAACAGCATAACGATCTTGGATTTTGGAGGCGCGAAAAACGAACCCAAATGGAGCCAGCTCCACGCGAAGCGTGTCACTGAACGAATGCAGTGCTGCTTTGGAGGCATTGTAGACAGAGCCGAATACGTATGGAATGATCTAGTCATTGTTAGTAAGATAGGATCTTGCGAGGGAGATACTCAAACTTGCCCCGGCGATGGATCCAATCTGCACAATAGTACCCTTCGCCTTGATCAGCAAGGGCAGAAAAGTTTGGCACATAGTAATGACCGCGAAAAAGTTGGTCTCGAACGTTTGGCGAACCTCGCTGAGCTCTACTTCCATCGCAGGGACGGTGTAATCTGCAGTAATCAGTACCTACTCCAAAGTATTGACACCGAAAGTTGCGTTACATACTCCGACCACTGTTGGACATTAGCCAGATGTACCGTACCATCCACAGTCAAAAGATACTCACGCGTTATTAACGAGATAATCGAGACCCTTGTCTCCGAGCCTCTTTTCAACATCTGCAAAACACGATTTCACAATCTCCGGGTCATCAACCGTAAGGCTCAAGGTTTCAATACCGAGTTCTGCCAAATCAGAGATGGTTGCCGCATCGCGAGCGGTGGCCAGCACACGCAGTCCATTTCGGTTGAACTCGCGCGCAAGGGAGTTGCCGATTCCACCTGGGGAACATCTTTGGTACATATCAGAAGCTGTTGTTGGTATCTGCAAGTTGTAACGTACCCCGTGATGAGCACTGATCTGCGAGTATCCGTTCCCGACATATTTGAGGTAGGATATAGACTGAAACAAGGGATTTGAAGTACGATGTAGTAGAATGGCTACGGCGTGTACATCTAGTAAGCTGGTAAGCAAGCGGGGGCAGGCCTTGATGCCTCGGCCCCGTTTCACTGGTATATCATTTAGCCCTAAGCCCTATTTCCTGTTTGGTGTTTATAGTATAAATAGTGGCTTGATGATGTGGAAGGAGGTGAAAGGGGGATAGATTGCATAAAACTAGTATGGAGTATGGATATAACTAGTGAACAAATCGGAAAATAGGTCAGAGTACTCCGTAGACTCCACCTTTTTACTGCATCTTAATATGTCCGAGGATCCACGTACCCGGTCTACAATGTTCATCTCTGAAAACCTCCGTAATTGGGGGTTCTCTCCACCTTTCCCACTTGTCTGTGACTAGTATCTCTCCCACTTGAACATTATTTTGGGAGTGCCACATTGTTCAGGCTCCCCGGAATGATAAAGTAAAACTGCGCATTCGAAAGGACCTGCTCTTCAAAATACATAACGCCCACCATGGAGACGAAAACAATAACATTATTCAAATATGGTTAGTCCCCATAAATTGGCAGTCTAAAGACCGTCCGGCCGCGCCGGGTGCGTGCCGATTCCCGAGGGTCGAATGGCACCGTCCCGTCTATATCGGAGAACCAGGATGTGATATTCGAGGGACGATAGGATTTAATGACATTGATACCATTAATGCGCCAAAACCTTCACATGTTTACAACGTTGTATGTATTGCAATATCAATCACTGTTCGCCATTGCCACTGGTAGATTCTTGCCATCGGTCCCCACATTAATACACGCCAATCCTCGAATCCTAACGAGCCCGTCTATTCTTCGTTACAGAGCTCTTCGACCGCTATTAACGAGCTTCAACAGAAACCTATACTAGCATGCTAGCATGCTAGCATCCAGGCCTTTTTCTAATATCATCCTTACTACCATCCATGCCATCATCCACAGGCAAGCAGCATAATAGAAACCCCGAACCGAGAGGTGGGGAAGTTCGAGCTACCCACACTTGTATTCAGTCTTGTTTGCACTCTTTGGGTCAAATCGCAGTAACCAGTGATTGGCCATGGAACCCGATCTTCCCCGGCACATGCGAAGTCCTGGCGAAGATGGGTACCGAACGCCAACGATAGAAGATGCTGAGCGGGCGCTTTCAATCCTGGGGGCCGTTGAAGAAAGCCCCGGTGGCGGAGTTCGTGAGGCCCATTCATCTGCCTTGGAGGCTGTACTGCAGCGGGCTTCGTCCCGGGCTACTGTGAAAACGAATCCGGAAAGGAAGGCCAGTGTATGCCAAGAGCATAACGGGTTGGGCCTGTTTGGGCTCAGGCGCACAGTTTCTGGCGAGCTGAGCTGGAAGAAGCGGATTCGCCATATTACCTGGGCTTATTTCACGTTGACTATGGCTACGGGTGGGCTGGCTAATGTCTTATACCAAGGTGTGCATGGTCGATTCCATTCCGTTCGGTCGAACATGGCTAACGAGGACCAGTTCCATTTCGGTTCAGGGGCTTGTATACGATTGGCACCGTTGTCTTCCTGGTCAATATTGCTTTATATCTCATCATCTGGGCTCTTCTGCTTGTTCGGTTCTATCATTATCCGTATACATTCAAGGCGTCGTTCATGCATCCAACAGAGTCGCTCTTCGTACCCGCGTCTATAGTGTCCTTCGGCACGATCCTAATCAACATATCGCAGTATGGGCCCGAAAACACGGGTCCGTGGTTGATGCGCGCAGTCTGTATACTATTCTGGATCGATGCCACTCTCGCCGTGATGTTCACGGCAGGCATCTACCTCCTCCTTTGGTCTACGCAGACATTCACGATCGCGCAGATGACTCCTATCTGGATTTTCCCTGCTTATCCGATGCTCATTATTGGCCCGCATGCTGGAATCCTCAGTGCGAAGTTGGAACCGTCGCAGTCTCTATATGTTATCATTGGCGGCATGACTATCCAGGGAGTTGGCTTTTTGGTTTCGTTGATGGTGTACTCGGCCTTCATCTACCGGTTAATGACGCAGAAACTGCCAAAGGAAAATCTCCGTCCTGGTATGTTTGTTTCCGTGGGACCGAGCGGGTTCACGGTTGCCGGGTTGGTTACTATGGCTGCGGAGACGAAGAGGTCATTTCCAGCCGATTTTATGGGTAATGGGGCACTGGCTGCTGATGTGTTAAGGATCGTTGCTAATTTTTCATGTCTTTGGCTTTGGGGGTACGTTTATCTCCTTGGATACGTATGTTCTCGTCTAACCCTTCTCTAGGTTGGCCATATTTTTCTTCATTATTGCAAGCGCAGCCCATTGGTCGGCCATTGGGCATGGACGCATGGTCTTCTCAATGACCTGGTTTTCATTTGTCTTCCCTAATACTGCCTTGATCACTGCTACCTTTGCTATTGGTAAGGCGTTCTCCTGCAGGCCAATTGAAATTGTTGGGTGTGCGGCAATATTACCGTTGCTGTTGATGTACTTTTTTGTGTGCTATATGATGGTCCGGGCCGTTGCGACGCGACAAATCCTATGGCCTCAGAAAGGCGAAGATAGAGATGAGGGTGGGTTTGAGATTTTTCGAGTTAAATCAGAGGCTGCGGCAGAGACCTTAGGACATACTACATAGGTGCAATATATATATTGATGGATGTTTTGGCAAACCCTAGAAATTCTAACACCAATTAAAAAAAAAACAAAGATCTTGTTTGAATTTACCTAGTCTAGCAGTATCTTTCTAACCTATAATAGAACCTCCTTAAGAAAGAACGCAAATAAACACCAAAAGTACAAACCTAAGATGGAAGAGATATATATAGACAAAAAAAAATAAAAACAAAAAAGAATGGACCCGCCGGGAATTGAACCCGGGACCCCCCGCAAGTCACTGTTGTAGTGCGAAGCGGGTATTATACCCCTAAACCACAGGCCCATTTGATGAAAGATTGGCTTTTTATTTGTAATGTGACGGAATCCATTTAAGTCCGTATAATACTTTCACTCATGGTGATTTCAAGGCTCATTACATTCTCGTCGGAGATGATGGTCATTTATTGGCCTTCCTTGATTGGAAGTAGGCTAGATGGTATCCGGAATATTGGGATCTCACGACTGCAATGAGATATGGAAGGAGCAGCTGGTGGTTCTAGGCGGCTTTGTGGATTGGTAGAGACCAGTACAACGAGTAGTTAGTCTGTGATATTGCGCTCAATTCATTGACCGTTGACTCATATATAGCTTTCTGATATACGATATGGGGGAGTCTGCCTTTTCTCTATTCATAGCTGCGATGAGGAAATATAGGGAAATCCAACGATGGAAGGGCAGCAGGAATAGACTTGTGCACGCAATATAACTGATTTCTGACTCGAACAACCTTGAATTATGCATTAACAACGAGATATGAAGATTACATATAACCACACAGCCAGTTGATATCTACCTTGTCTCTTCTAGCTATGGATGTCTTTTATAATAAGCTGCTACAGATATGTCGGACGAAGCTTGTTCATCACAATATTACCCTCCACGGAGTCTACAAAGTCTTTGTGATAAACAATCACAGAATTTTAGAGGAACCGAACAATGGATTATTCAAACATCAATCAGGGTATCAAATTAATATGTAAAAAAGCAAAGCGGCCATGCTTGCCGCTCTAAGCATCCTCCATCACGGCATCCTTGGCCGCGACCAGGGGAGAACTGCCGGCGGAAGCAGCCGAGCTTCCACCGGAGTTGCTCCCCCGCTTCACCTTCACCTTCCCCTTCTTCGGGGACTTTGATCCTCGACCACGGCGGTGGTGGTCAACCGCACCGCCAGACAAATTGCGGCCACGACCGGGCTCCCGCGCCGGCATGTTGAGGGTTATCCGGGTGCAGCCCCTGCCTCCCCCCACAGTAGTTGGAATCTGTGGAACTGGGGGGAGGTTCAGGGGGCTGACACCCCGGCGTGGAGTTCCCGCACGCGTCAGACTGGTGCTCCGACGGGAGGCACCCACAGACGGGGATGCCTCGCGGGAGGCAGCAGGGAGGGTCGTGGCCGCAATGGTGGTCTTTGGGGTCTTCGCCCCCTTGCGGACCTGGCGTCGTGGGGTGGCAGGACGAGGGGTAGTGGGCACGGGGCTCGACTCCTTCGGCTTTCGTGACCGCAACTGGCGCCCCTTCTCAGGGATGAGGATGTCGAGCCCCCCATCCTGGGCGCTCTGCTCTCGTCGCTGGCGGTTCAACTCTGCCGGGCGACAGCTCAGGGTCTGGCGGCCATCGGGGATTATGAGCTTCGAAAGTTCCCCGGTGGCCACCGCCCAGCTCACTTCTGGCAAAGGGGCGGGGATGTTGGCATCGAGGTCCCCGATGGACTTCCGGTCTCTCCCGGGGGCGATGGCCTTTGCCGCAAAGGACTTCGTGGCTGTCAGGTAGGTGGCAGCACTCTTCTTGCGCCCTTTGCTGGGCGCTGGAGCCATGATGGCATCCAAGTCTCTCAGCTGATTGTGAGACCACCACTCACTCTTGTACTCTGAGTTCTCAGTGAGACCTGAGAGATGACTGAGCACACCGGAGGACAACGCGCGGTCACTGTACCCGCCCTCGAGAACACTGATGACCCGCCCCTCTACACCTAGGCCTTCCTCTTCCGACATGCGGATGACATCCGCGGTGAACTGGGCGTAGAATTCGGTTGGCACCTTCACGCTGTGCCTTTGCATGCCGTTACCTTCCCACTCACTAGCATCAAACCCGGCAGAGATAAAGATTGCCGCCTTGGGCAGTGGTAAATTCGGATTCTCTTTTCGCTCCTGGTTGAGTTCAATTGTGCGTTCGCGAAGAAAGGAGCGGGCTTTGGTGAGCAATGCGTTGTATTTCGTTTGGTACAATTTCCAGAAATCATCAAGATCGGCCCACTTTTCAAGATGAACGTTCCAGATGGACTGATTATGTGCTTCGACACAGAGGCTGGCACCCATGACTTTGTCGCGCTCGCCAGTCTCGCAAGGGAAAGAATTCACATCATGCAAGCTGTAGTAACCGATTGCTGCTTTGGAGTATGGGGGAGCGCCTTCATATTCCTTGAATTTTGTGGCATCAGTTTTAGCCAAATCGGCCCTTTGTGTTTTGTTGAGTAATTTGGAGTTGTGATCGTATGTAATGTCCTGAGACCCGTCGCCATGGTGAAGATCGAAGTCAAGGATTGCGGCGTGCGTCAAACCGTGGGTTGTCGCTGCGTGAGAAATTCCGACATGAACATTGTTGATCCAGCAAAAGCCGGAAGGGAAGTTGGCTGAACAATGGTGACCGGGAGGTCGAATGCAGACGAATGCGCGCTGGATTGGACCAGGCTTGAAAACAAGATCCACTCCTTCGCAGACTCCCCCCAGGGCTCCTTGGAAGGCGTTCACAGATTCTGAACACAAGTAGAGGTCGTTGGCATTTAGGGCGGGACCACTTGTCCCGAGCCCATCGTGCTCTTCCGTCCGTTGTCTGGCAAGTTCATTACCATCCATGATGAGACGTGACTCTGCACGGTCTCCCATCCATTTCAATTCTGACATCCATTGGGTTCCATGAACATCCGTAACAGCAGTATCAGACAAATGCACCTTGCGGTCAGTCTTGACAATTTGGAAAGGAACATTGATATTGTTTGAGCTCAAATTCGGGGTTTGCGCAAGACCTTCCGCATACCGAGAGCCAATGAGGACATAGGCTGCAGATATGCCTACAGCACAGGCGCGGATGCGTTCTGGTCGTTCGACAATCCTCTCGAGAGTCCGTTTTGTCGTTTCAAGCTGGGAGTAACGATGGCCATAGCAGTCATCATGAACAATAACAGCAGTTTGAGTATTAACATCACCAGATCGGTGCAGTTTCAGCTCTTTTGAGAAGTGCTCAGCGGCGACAGAAGAAGCAGTCGGAACTGGAGCTTCTGGAGCTGGACTGAAAACAAGGCGTGCGGAGTGCATCGCGGGGGATGTTGCAGTGGTTGGCGACCCCGCAGAGGTGAGTGATATGCGGCGTGAATGATTAGGAGTTGGAGAAGATGATTTGAGTGGTTGGGAGACGGATCGAAGAGATGCAGCGGACTTGCGCTTTTGTAGTGGTGCAACTGAGCGTTGTTCGTCTCGAACAGAAACAGAGCCGGCTGTTTGTGGCAAGACAAATTGAACGGGCTGATTTGATTGTAAAGAGACAGACTGAACAGGTTGATTTGACTGTAGAGGAATAACAGGTACAGTTCGAGTGGCTTGAACTGATCTAGGGGGAAGATAGGATGGAATAGAAGAAATACGAGGCGATGGAGGCAATGGAGTCGCTGTCGCTAGAGTAAGGCGATCCAGAGAATCGATTAATTCACAATGCGCTTCATCGATATTGTTGTTATTGATGCCATTGTCCCCCAATGGTGGGTCCTCCTGAGTGGAGGCGAGCTTGTAGTCCATCTTGCCGATATCGACTCTGCCACAAAGGGTTTGCACAAAATGTTTCTTCTCATTCAATACGGAGTCAAATTCGAGAGATGATAGGTCGAGGTTGAATGAATAGGGAAGGGGAAACAAAAGAAACAAAGACACAAAGAAATGTGGAGATTCACATGTTTGGGTTAAACCACATGGGGCAAGGGTTCGGCCGATCTCCATAGCATAGAACAACGACATACAACCGACATCTATATATTCTTATATTCTGTTTCTATTGTTTAAGATTTTATTGTTATTGATCTCGTGGATTTTCTTTGACTTGATTCTTATTGTCTAACCGTGATCTATTCAATAATATTGTATTTTTCATCCACAGCGTTTGTAACAATTCACAACCATGCTTCATGTTCTCTCTATTAGGACTTTATCTCTAATATAAAAATAGACAAAGAAAATATTTCAATAAAGACAAGAATCGAATCTTATGCGGATCATCTAGATCATCGCATCCACGTGATGGAACAGCGTAAGCCCGCAACAGTTCCATTTCCCCAAGATCAAAACCGAGACCCCAAGTCCCTCAACACCGAAGCTGTAGAAAGGTAGATAGAGAAGGGAGAAAGAGAAAGAAGTCAAATATAAACGTAGTCACTAATGCGACCGTAAACCTCGCCATTGATACCACTGATACCACCGGCGCCTGAGAGAATTCTTCTCATCAAGGGAATCCTGAGACCGACGGCGCACCTTATTCTCCTTCTTGCGGGTCTCATTTTCAGACTTGAAGCCACGGGTGGCGTGTGAGTTGCAGAAGCAGTGCATGTGCACGGTCTCGACGCTGATTCCCGGGCAGCTATTCCGGCGGTGGGCAGCGCAGACGTTGTTGCCGGCATCTTCTTCGCATTGGCACCATTCGTAGAGTGTGAAATATTGGCGGCACATGATTGATTTTATTGGATGCTTTTCTTCAAACTTGTAATTGACTGTTGACTGTTGCCGGGGGTCCCGCAGGCACCCACGATACGTTTTTGATAGTTGATAGTTTCAGAAAGAGTGAAGCAGAGTGACGATGAGATGGATATTGAGAGCGTATCGGCAAGGAAATGAGGATGTGAAATGCCCGATGGTGCGGAAATGGCACAAAAATAGTTTCTGGCGTCAGAGCTATGTAGCTACTAATCGGAAAGCCACGGAAGGTATTTGCGATTTCAAGATCAGAGATTTGAAAGTCTTGTTCAGACCAGCTGAAATGAGATGCGATATGTGAGGAGAGTTGAAGATGTTAGGGATCAAGAGGAAGAGACCGGAGATAATAAGCTCTCTAAATTATTGCTAATGTAATGATGAGTGAATGGTTCTATGAATGGGAACCACGGCTATTGATTGGAGCTGACGTCAAAGAAACCCTTTTCTTCCTTTTTCTTTGATGGGGATATAATATTATTAGTGGGCTCATGATTATATAGTGGCTTATACTTTGCCTAGATCGTTCTCCATCCGGCTGAGAGCTATAGGTTACATCTGACAGAGAGGTCGTATTTTCGAGTTGGTATGCTAGATAGGTCGAATAGCTATGTCCGTACTCTGTACTCCCAATTGAGACTCTAGGCAGCAAACTTGGCAAGTCCCCTGATGGAGACAGGGGGTTACGAAGTGAGGTAATAAAAAGTGGGATTGGTCTTAGCCAGAAGTAAGACCAGCAAAAGAAAAAAAGAGCGGCGGCTATTGTTCTGTTTCAATAGGTTCGACAAAGGCCCAAAAATAAAATCATGCAGAAACATTAAAAATAGAGATCGAGATCCTGCATCAAAGGGGTTTGAAACTCAACGGCGACAAATCTGATCGACAAGGCTAACTGGAAGCTGGAGTCGGGCCTGACAGGTTGAGACTTAACTGGGATCCGCTCATACCCGGCGCTCCGCAGGGGTGTCTTTTCCGAACATGCAGATCTATGATTGGAGCAGAGAGCTTGTTTGACTTGCCGCCAGGATTCCGGGATTACCTGCCGGTCTGTATCATTTGGCGCTGAAGAAAAAAAAAATAGAGTTTATGTGTCAGTACACATTCTTCCAAGGTTGAGTCCATCGAGATCGAATGATCTCATCGCCGAAGACGCAAACGGAAAGAAAAATAAAGGTGAGAGGCGCAGAGCATGTGGCGGTACAGGTCACGTGTGTCGGGATATTCCCCGAGAAAAGCTGGTGCCTAAGGCTCTCCATCAAAAGCCCACCTTCTATCCATACCTCGGATTTGATTTGCGTCAAGTCAATTGAACACATCATTGCAGTCTGTAACTAAGATTTTACCAAATCACGAAACTCCTACGAATTCTCAAAAAGGAGTACACCACCCCAACCCAACCGAGAAACTCCCCAACAATCACAAATACAACGACAACAAATAACCCCACCCAAACTGCAATGACAACCAAAACACCCGAACTCCCAACAATGACCCCTGCAACACCAGCACGTGCCGCTGCACTCCTCTCAAATCTAACGGCCGTGCGCGCACGAGTGCATACAGCTGCCCTCCAAGCCCCAATCCCCAGCAAACCAATCCGACTCGTAGCCGTCTCCAAACTCAAGCCTGCAAGCGACGCACTGGCATTGCACCAAGCTCCAGGATCGCAACTCCACTTCGGTGAGAACTACTTGCAAGAGCTACTCGAGAAATCGCGCCTGCTGCCCGCAAGTATCAAATGGCATTTTATCGGCGGGCTGCAGAGCAACAAATGCGTGACACTTGCGCGGGATGTGCGTGGGCTATGGGCTGTCGAGAGTGTCGACTCGGAGAAGAAGGCAAAGTTGCTGGATAAGGGGTGGGGCGAGAGGGGGCCTGAGATGGCCGCTACGAACCACGACGAGGATGGGAGACTGCGTATCTTTGTTCAGGTTAATACGTCTGGCGAGGCGAATAAGGCTGGTATTGAGCCTTCTGGGGCGACGGCACTTTGTCGATATGTCCGTGAGCAGTGTCCCCGGCTTAAATTGCAGGGTTTTATGACTATTGGGGCTATTGCGAGATCGCAGGTGACCACGGTGGAGAATGAGAATGAGGATTTTGTTTGTTTGAGGGAGACGAGGGATCGTGTTGTTAGGGAGCTGGGGTTGGTTGGGGATGAGGCTGAGTTGGAGCTTAGTATGGGTATGAGCTCAGATTTTGAGGGAGCGATTGCTCTTGGAAGCGATCAGGTTAGGGTTGGGACTACGATCTTTGGGAATCGTCCACCTAAGGCGGAGGCGAGTATTGTTTGAGTTTGGAGGTTGAGGTGGTCATGAGTTACGATTTCTTTTTGCGTTGAGGTGAAGACTAAACTTTCAAAAGTTGGGCTTCTGGTGTGGATATATCATATCGTCACTGAGAACGCTGATCATTAGATGTACCGTATGTATAGCACTTCTATTTGTTACTGCGAAGATTTATACACGAGATGCGAGGTCCCACCAGGACCACTTGCTAATATTTGACTTGGAAATCCAATTAGAGATATACATGAATGCTTCCAGATCACCCGTAGACGCCCTAATTGAAGGCTTCGTCTGCTCTCATGCCCTGCGCCAGCTTCAACTCCATCTGTCTGGCTAGTGACTGCGGTACCTCTTCTTGGGTGGCACGAATAGTGACGCGGTACATCTGAACAAAAGAGTTAGCATGATGACACCAAAAGAATTGGAAGAGTTCTAATACATACCTTCTTTTCGTAGTTGGGCTCCAGCCGCAGCAGACAGCCTGTCTTACCGCCCTCGAATTGGTACACGGCACAGCCAACAATATTTTGAGAGTTTGGATCGACCCCATCCAAAATCTTAAATGCGAAACCCTCAACAATTCTTCGAGTGAATCGCTCGTTGATGACCTTGTTCTTACCCAGCAAGCCAAACGTCTTCTGGGATTCCAGCGGGCCACCGCCAATCTGGCGCCATCGCTTGAAAAATTCTTCAGCTGACAGAGAGGACGACTCCATGTAGCGGTGCATTAGGACAGGCAGCTGGAGTGTGTAGGCCTGAAGAGCACCGGCCAAGTATGAGATACGGATGGTAGGCGCATCCGTGAAGGGACCGTGAGCGGTGCAGAACAGAGTCTGCTGTGTCTGCCCGGCAGCGGGGATTGTTGGCTCGGGAAGACTCTTCGTGTCGATCTTCAGTTGAGGAGAAGCCGGGTTGTCGATGGTGGTGGTAAGGGACCCGATGGGGTACGTGGACTTGTTCGAAATGTAGAGTTTCACGACACCCATAGGGCCGCGGTACTCCGAGCGCAGTCCGACCTGGATCTGTGCATCTTCGAAAAGCACACCCTCACGCGAGAAGAATAGTCGGTTGTAGCCGATGTCCCATTCTGGGGTCAGGTGAGCAGCACTGGCCATATTGGGAGCTGGAGCTGATGGACCGCTGAGATCCAGGCCTGCCAAGTCGCCCGATGCACTGGCTGCATTCGCGCTTGCCGGGCTGACTGGAGTACTTCCGGACCCAGTGCGCGTGCCTTGGACGATTGTCGTGAAGGTGCGCTTGAGACCAGTGTTTTGTGCCAAGAGCATTTCCTGCTTGTCCGCATTCGCGTCCTTGCCACCAATAACCCAGGTTTTCTTCTCACTCGCACCAGCTGTCTTCTGGTGTAACCGAGAAAGTAGAATGGAGGTACGCTCCGAGAATGGCGGCATCTCATCGCAGACTGTTCGCAGCAGATCGTCGGTCGGGAGAGTCGCCAGCGACAGGTACTCAAATGCTCGCTGCTGAAGCTCGGAATCGGGAGAATGGCTGTACAGGCGGAAGATTTGCAAAAGCTGAGGTTTGATTTCGGGGAACAAATTCACGAACTTGACGAATGAGGAGAGGATCATGGCCCGCGCGTTGTCGGAACTGGAGAACATCTTGGCCTGCAGAGCCAGGAATTGCTCGATAGGGCTTGAGCCTGCATTTTCGGCGATGAGGTGGCCGTACTCGCCCAAGACGTAGCAGCCAATTTTCACCAAGCTTTCGTGGCAATCGGACTTCATGTAGCCTAGCAGGGTGTGTGCTGCATACGCTTGTAGTTCTTCGTTGTTGGTCACGATCTGAATCACACGTTGCCATACTTCGTCGTTGACATGTTCGCCAGCCAGCGAAAGCAGTTTCAATGTCATGTCAATGTACCACTGTGCATCGGCGGCATATTTTTCAGTAAGAATGGCGACCTTGAGTACCACTTCCTCTCGAATGGCATAATCGGCAGTTTGCAGGTATCGCAGAAGCTCGTTTACAATTGGGCCGGCATTACTGGTATCGCACATGCTGTATAACAGGTCCAATCCCTTGCGACGAACACTGATGTCGCGGTCTCGAAGCGAGCCCAGGATAATGTTCTGGTGCTTTTTAATCGGGTCAAGGGTTTCAGCTCGAGCGGCGAAATGGGTCAACGCATCTAGACCAAGGTATCGGACGTTAGTCTCCCGAGACTGAATGTACTTGCCCAGGCGAGTGGAAATTTGCATCATGAGATTGTGCTCAGAGTCGAGGTGAATAAGGAGGTTGATGGCTTCGAAGAGGATCGCGTTTTGGGCATTGTTCTGCTGGACATTCTTGGGTGTATCCATTGCAGCTTGCATCATCTGCGAGAGCGATTCTCGAATAATCTCACGAACATGGCTGTCCTCTGTAATCGTATATGAGAAACTGGGTTATAAGTATCCACAACAATGAACATACCTGATGGAGGATAGTATTGCAACAGGCGCAAAAACTTAACCTGGATCCATGGACATGGTACGCGGTAGTAGAGGTAGTCCGGAGCAATATCGTTGTCAACCACAATCCGCTTCAATCGCTGCGCAGCCTTGACATAACAGCCTTTGTATTCTTCTGGCAAGTCCTGAGCTAGCGCCATGACCAAAGAGGTGACGGAGAGCGCTACTCCCATGTCAGGGTCATCCATGATCGATATAATTCTTTCGGCCCATTCATTTCGCACGATGCCGGGGTATTTGCGGTACAACCGGAGGAGTGTTAAAGCAGCCTTCTTTTTGACGAAAGCTTTCGAGGTACTGGAAAAATGTTAGAATAACCATAAACAAGACAAGAAACGTCCTACACTCACGGTGAGATGAGCAGCCTGTGAACCTCCGAGCCCAGCGCTTCTCCGAGCTCTTTACCACCGACATTAGCTACAGCATGCAGGGCTAAGCAGTTATTCAATTCGTGATGATCGAGTAGATCCTTCCGAATACTGTTGACGACCAAATGAAGTAGCTCATGCTCTTCATGCAAGAACAACGTGACAGCCAAATATCCGATCTGCTTCTCAGAGTACTTAGCCGAAGAGATCAAGTTAACAGCCTCGAGATGGCCGAAGTCCACATCATAACCCTGAATGTAAACATAGAGCAATTTGCAAACGTATTTCTTTTTCTGGTATCCATTAAGATTGCCAGCCTTGAACTTCTGCCGAATGTTGGCCAGCTCCTTATTCACGCGCTTCTCCTCGAGTTCTCTAGCACGGGCGTTCCGCAGATCAGCAATGAACTGCACAAGCCCTCGCATCGACGACATAGCGACGGCAGCGGAGTAACGTGTTTATCAGCCCACGGACTGGGGGAAAAAATCGAGGACTATGGTATGGCGGGGTTTCGCTCGAGGTGCGCCCTCGCATGCCACGCGGGATTATCACCTCAGGGGGTTCGCGATCGGACACACAACGTCACACAACCATGTCCCGGTTATGTTGGCGTGTCGATTATGGGGCATTGACCATGCAGCGTGTCGAGTGATAGATTTCCGAGTTCGTGGAAGCTCTTTGGAAAACAGGGGGTTGAGTGTGGTGTGAGGGAGTTGGATCCTGGGGGAGCTTGTCAGCAGTGGTTGGTGTGGGCCGGAGGTATCCGATTGAATGGCGGGGGTGCAACGTACAGAATAGCGGCTAGTTCAGAGATCCTAGGAGAAATGGGCCGAGCAACACACGAAGTCGAGATGAGTCCATCCCCGTAATTTGTCCGCTTCGTATTTCATTTGGCTCACTTCCGCTGTCGATCAGCCCGGGTTCCGCTGTGGCGGTATGTGGCGGCGGAGGAATACTGATCCGATGTGGCGGTGCAAGGAGTAAAGTATAAGTTGTAGTTTTATTTGTGACCTGGACAGAACTACATCTCATAGACTGATTCTGTATGTGAATAGTAAAATCATCCGGAAAATACGTTGGCTTATAATAGTTTCAACATACCACCTGGATATGCATCTTCCCATTCGAAACAAGCTTTATGAGGCTCGACATATCTATTTTAAGTAGATTCGCGTTTCAAAGCCACCCAAGTCCGTTTCGATAGCTTTTAGCGCACTAAACAAATATGGTCTAGGTGTTACTCGCAGTTCTCCCGGTTTGTGTTTGTTTATATGTTTTGTAGTGAAAATTGGATAAATTAAATATCTCATTTCATATCTCGTTCAGTAGTTAATGATAACGCAACCCCCAAAGCAATTATCAACCAGTATAAAAATGCCCAAGCCCAAGACGCCATCATCCCATCAAGGCGGAGATGAGAAGAAAAATGCTATTATCAATGACAGAGAAACCCATCAAAGCTTTTGAAAGATACAGGTGAACCGAGTCACTTAAGCACTGTTGGTGAAGTCAACCTCAAGGGCGGACTCAACAGCAGCAGCCTTCTCACAGGTGCAAGAATCTAAAGTCAAAGTTAGAGGGAATTCAATACCAAAATGACATTAGAAAGGAACTAAAACTCACCCTGAGGACGGCTGCCACAAGCACAGGCCTGACCAGCAATAGGCTTGTTCTCGGTAACGGAACGCTCACAGGTGCACTGACCAGCTGGGCGAGAGCCTATTTCAACACAAGTTAGTGTCTATGTTTTGTTTCCTAAATTGTCGGAATAGTGGGATTACATACGGCATGAGCAGCGGGGACCAGACACGGCGTTCTCAGAGGAAGCTTTGTTGCAGCTGCAGTGGAGGGCGCTCTTCTCGCCGCAGGAGCATGTGGCCTGAGCAGCACAGACGCAGGAGCCGTCGTCGGAGGTCTTGCAGCAGGTGGTATTGGGGTGGACCATTTTGGCGGGTTGATTTGATATGACGTAGTTGATTGAAGATTGAGAGGTGATGTTGACGAAGGTCGGGGATTTGTGAGTTTGCAAGATTGAAAGATGAAAGATATAGAAGCGAGATTGTTTTTGAATCAAGATGAGAGTGTCTGAGAGAAAGAAAATAATACGCTGCTTCTACGAGTTCCTTTATAGTTGTTCCGCATGCGTCAGAGGATGGTGATTATCAATTGGTGGGCTCTGATTTGCTGAGAGAAATGATATCACGTGGTACGGTGTTCTGTTTCGGTGGATGCTGATTGGTCCGTAGCGACGATAAGCAAATACATGCCTCTTGAGTGGCTAGATGATCTGGCCTGACTGTGGATGTGTCGAAAAAAATAGAGACTTGATTACTTTTGTCTTGATTCTGATTCGATGAGTAGGATTTGGATGACCAGGGCTATGTCATTGTGCTGGGGGGAAGAAGGCGGTGATATACAACATTATGTCAACACATAGTATGGATATACGTACGGGAACTATTGTTAGTTGCGTCGGGAGCTTTGACCTTAATGAGCTGAACTCTGATGTCGGTACGGGGAAAAGAATCCGATATTGTTGTATGCTTATAGTGCCATGAAGTTGATGAATGTGAATGTCAAGGACAACTCGGTTTATTTGGTTCAAATGAATTGTAGACTTGATGGTCCGTCTGCTTCTAAACACAGTATGTAGATCTCTATACCATTTCGACCTTTCACCCCGAGGCTATGCAGCGAGACCAGAAACAATTAATATTAGACAAAGTGCCTCCCAGACAATGATCGCTAGATTCCAGGCCACACCAGACCGGACTAAAAGAAACGCGACATAAATGGGAACAAGATGGTGAAATCAAACAAAGGAGGCAGATGTAGGCAAGACAAGAGGTTTAAAAAAGATAATTGATAACACAGGACACAGAAGAAAACCCAAAAAGAAGACCAAGAAACCGGAGACCAGAAATTGTGAACGCTATGAGGATGATTAATGATTAATACTCGCTGATATAGATCGCGGATCTTTGGTTAACCCAGCTAACCAGTTAACCAGAAGGCGTAGATGGGGGATGAGATGGAGAAGATGTGGAAAGCAAAAAGGGTGTCGTATAGCAGACAAGTGGCAGCCGATTCTTTTGTAAAGCACACTGCCTTGAGTCTTCCCTCACTGCTGAATATAGTTGGGGTAGTTGTAAGGTGGCTCCGAGGTTGGGAGACTCAGAGTTGAGGGGTTTGCTTGCGTGTAGGGAATTGGTGTGCCCATTGGGCCTGTGGGAGCATCGTAGGGATAGGGCCGATAATCTTGTGCTGCCGAGACTGGCAGGCTCTGCATGGTGGCCATGGGTCGGCCTTGAGTTGGTAATTGGGAGCCCATTCCAAGATTGTAGTTCTGTTGTTGGGGGCCTGTATGAAACCCATCTTGTTAGAAAATCTTCCAAAAGGAACGTCAAGAGATGGGAAAAAAGAACTAACCAAGATTGTTCATATCGTAGGTAATATGTGGACCCTGAGTGTCTGTCGGTGACACCGAGCCTTCGAACGATTGATGTTGATCATAGGGCCCCATACCTGGATGACGGGGTATAGCGTATTCTAGAGGTCGTCTCATATATGGCAGACCTGGCTGATTTGGCTGCGGCCCGGCGAAGCGATTGTGCATATGATACCCCGCATATGCTGATGGATTGGCCGATGCATCAGACAGGCTGCTTGATCTGGTGACTGGGTAATCATTGCGGATGGTTCTATGTAAATCGGACATGGAGGCAGACGCCGCAGGACGGAACATCATGTTAGACTGAGATAGGCTGTCATTTCGTCCAGTCGAGGACATGTAGGTTCCTGCTGTTGATGCAGAGCTGAGAGGCGAGACGAGATAATCGTCTTCATTTGGTCGGGGGTAACAATCGGTACGCAGTGTTCTCAAAGATCCGAAATCTGGATTTGGAGCGCCGTAGCCTTGTGGAGATGCCACTGGCGTGACACCTGATTGTTTGCCCTCGAAGGGCGTGCGGAGAACTTTTGTGGTATCGAAATCGTCAGGAAGAGCCCGAGATTTGAGCATTCTCTCGCGATCATTGGTAGTGAGACGCTTGAGCTTTGCTCGCCTGGCAGTACACCTCACGTTAGTCAAGCACGGACGATTCAAACTAGTTGAACACCCTACCTATTTTGGAACCAGACTTGAACTTGACGCGGGGTCAACCCAGGGATTTCCCTCGACAGACGTTCCCGATGAGCCGCATCGGGATGTGCCTGGCGAGTGAATTCACTCATCAGAAAGCGGGTTTGGTTATGTGTTAAACTATAGTTCTGTCAGCAACAATGCGCTGAACTCGAAATTCAGACCTTCATACCGGAAACGCTTCATCTTCTTCTTCTCCATGGAAGGCGATCTATTGTCATCACTGCCCATCATATCCTTATCGTCATCAGGACTGAGTGTCGATTCTCTCTCGTGGTCGTCTCTCGGGTCATGACCCGAAAACGATGAAACCCCCATGTCTTCAGGATGACCGTGCCCGACCAGGGGCTGAGCGGACAAAAAACCCCGCTGATTCAGACTCGGAATCTCCAATTTGACACGGGGAAGCATATCCTGTTTCGCCGCCTCCAACCGGTGGTTGACCGTCTCCCGTGAGACATCTCTCCCCAAGTACGACGCAGAACCCACGACAGGCTGCGGGTTATTCAAGGCGTTCTCAGCCTTATAACCAGCAGGCTGCATCTCCACAGGACGGGCGGGAACGTGCACAGGAACGCCAGGCTCCTCTTTCGTCTGCACAGATAGCCGGGGTGAAATATTGCTGGGGCCCAAAGGGAGTCCCTCGCTATTTCGGGAGAGATGAGAAACTGCAGATAGGGGCGAAGGCACTGGTGAAGATAACGAAGGCAACCAAAGGCAAGGACCGCCGACTGACATGGTAAGGGTCTAATTTGGATATGTCTGTGTGTATATTTGCCCTTACCCGTAGATCAAGACAAGGTCTTTGAAAAGGAAAAAAAGAAATAGAGTCAAAAGGACTTTCGACAAGACACAGGAGAAATTCTAGCCCAAAAAGGAAACGGTAGATTCCCCCGATATGAGACGTTGGTGGGTCTGATGGAAGTGCCGTAAAAAAAGGGTAAAAAGGTTCCGGGTTTCTGCAATTAAAGTAAAGGGAGCAGAGAAAAAGTAAGGGGACTAAAGCGCCAAAAAAAAGAAGGGTGTCAGGTGAAAAGGAACCGGTGTGTTTCCCAGAAGAGGAGAAAGGAAAAAACAAGGCCCAAACGAGGATACGTCAAACGGGACGACTCTCCAGCTTTTTATTTTATTTTATTTTTTCTCTCTGGATCTGAGATCGGTTCCGATTGATGATCGTTACGCAGCTGGGTAGTAGCTATAAGATGTTAAGAAGCATCCACCAGGAAAATGTGGTACCTGGGAATAATGCCGCTAGGCCTAGGATCGACCGGAGATATCTTCTGAGGTCCTAACAGCCAAGCGAGGTAGCAGTGGGAATACGATATTAAGCGGAATGGCCCCAGGGTCCACAACTTTGACCGGATAAATCTCATACCTGGACTTTGTACAATGCTTCTTCTGTGCATAGAGTCTACGAGGCAATTCACCAAGAGGTAGTTCGGCTTAATTCTCAGTGGGCCAGGGGCGTAAGGACTTAACGTTGTACTCTGGACATGTATGTAGAAAGTCCGAACAGATCAGAGACACCACGAATCCACAGATCAACACCCGATCTATTTACCTGGATGAAGATCCTATACCAAACAGTCCATAGCGGCAGCCGTTGACTACACTGGTAAAACATCAGGTTACATATGGTATAGATGGTATACAATACAGATAGTATCAGAAACTAAAAGGATCGGCTCGGAGAATAAATCGTAGCCTCCGATCCAATGCCTCTATCCGGCCTAAAGCTCTTTCAGATGCAAGGCGCCTAGATACGAAGTGATAGGTAAAGATTTCGAATACGGGGTAAGAGAATAACTGTAGAGAGTTGATACACAGAAGGTCGAATCTTCATGGCGAAATCTATGGTCTAAGCTGAATGGGAATGTCAAGGAAGGAAATGGGTCCTGCGGGCCCCGAGATCCGAAGAGAAAAGGAAACAGAAAGAGATAAAAGGAAAGACACCTACTTGTATATCTTTTTTTTTTGTCCTTTTTTCCTAAGGCCATCTTAGCTTCTGTATAGAGTAAAAAAAAAAATCAAAAAGATAAAAAAAAAATAAAAGAAAATCAAGAAAAAAAGACCAAAAGTCGAATCTTGGGACGCCGTTACAGACAACGCGCATACTTGACCATGTGGGAGTAACTAGTCAATTGTGTTAGTGGCGTAGGAGATCCATAAGCGGCACCCGTTGGTTATCAATGAGAGCCACTCAGCGGGCTGCCCGCCAATACCCTCGGAAAGAAGCGAGTTGGTGGAGATAGTGAAATAAAAAAAAGGGATAATTTCAAATGCCGAACCAATATAGAGCTGAAACTTCAGCTCCAGTTTACCGGAGTATCGCCTCTGTAGAGCCTCGTCCGAGGGAAATTCCAATATTTTTCGACCCAAGCGGGCCTGATTAAATCGGAATTAAAAGGGGGGGGGGGGTATTAGCGAAGATAAATTCCATGGCTCAGTTTGTCAGAGACAGCTCCCCTGGAAATCTCCACAATATGAAACAATTCGAGTCGCAGATGAAATGAATAAAATATCAGAGGTTGTGGGTCGAACGGACTGACGAAGAGCATCGGGTCGGATATCGGATACGATTACGGAGGAGGCGGACTTGAATAGTGTGTATGTTAGGGGTTTTTCCGCTTCCAAGGGAATTACTCCGGATATCGTACAACATCTTTGTATGGACGGAGTACATACATCGAGTAAAACAAAACTTCAAGTGGAGTCGGAGGAGAAAACTCGGACCCGTTGGCTTTTTCGATCCCGGAGAGGCTCAAGGCCGAAGCTGTGGCGATCCATAGGCCTTTGTGAGACCCTGAAAAAATATGTCCGCTGCAACGTATGATGTGTCCTTGTAATCTCCCAACATTCTGGAACGTGCTGTGCGGGGGAAACCGAGATCGATCGAAACATTTAGCCTTACCTTTTCCTTACAGATACCGTTACAATTAATATTCAGAATATGTTGTATTGAGTGGGTGACGCAAGCCGATCTCTTGGCAGAAGTTTTTTCTCCCTAATTAATATACGTAGTAATATAGTAATATCGAAAGAGTAAAGAATTTCCATATATCACACCATATCCCGATCTAGAAAGAAACATTGGAAAGGTCCTGAGGTCCCGAGGTCCGGGAGGTGACGATCAGAGAACATCGGTACAACCAATACTCCGTAGTCCGTAGCAATAATCCACATGGTCAGTGCATTTCGATCGGGCCACATGGCCGTTATATGCCTACGTACTCCTTGGACATGGTGGAGATCAAACTTCGACGCTTGGGTTCAGGTGAACTTCCCATGTGGTTTTTTTTGATGACTTTACTGAGTGGGGAGGTTTTCATCTGCACCAACCTCCAGACGATCAGTGCGCGATTTCTTTTTAGGGGATGATTTGCTTCGCTTGCTCTTCTCAAACCCTATTCTGCTATATTGTACTATATTGCACTATATCCTCACGAACTACCCCATCGACAGGATTCTCGAAGAAAATAAAAAGGGGCCAAAGTGGGAGTGCCCACTTCTGCAACTAACGGTTCAATGGTGTTTTATGTGTTCTCATGTAGAGTATGTACTTTTCAGGGCTTATGGAGTACTCCATATTCTCCCTCTCTCCTTTTTTTTTTTCCCCGTTGATTTTGCTGTTTCTGATAAGCCACTTAATCTTACTCTAGTTTCTGACAGGAAAAAAAAAATGTACGAAAAAAGGTAAAGTGAAACATGGCGGTGACGCCAGCGCCACTGAGAAATTAGCGAACTCCAAAGCACATGGACGGAAGATTTTTTTCTTGACTTTCATGCAGGAACCCTTTCAAGTCATTTGTATTAGAGTTGCAGATCAGAAGAATCTTGGTCTCCACGTTAGCTAATATTCATTGTCCTTTCTCCATCCCGGGTAGGAGCTTTCATCGCTTCTACTAGTGGCCCGCTTCCCGTAGAATGCCAGATTCGGTGTGTGTGTGTGTTTTTTTTGGTTTCGATTTAAGCGACATCCCTTTCCGATTCTGTTCCGATAAGTCCGGTGTGATGGCGACTTTGAGGGGCGACCCTGAGGGGCTTTTTCTTGAAAAAAAAAGAGGGAAAAAAAAGCTCGTGAAATGACCCCGAATTAGGCCAGATAAAGGTTTAGCTCTGCCTGCAGGGAGGACCGAGGATGCACTCTGATCGTATTTGAAAAAAAATAAAAAAAATAAAATCATGTGCTGAATCATCCCCAGAAACGTCGCGGATAATGCAGGTGCACGGATATGGTAATCTCGCTCCCGGTTCAAGGCCCCAACGGTGCCGTGATATTAACGCATGAAATCCTGCAGGTTGCCTGGATTAACTGGATGTGGCTGGTCGCGGCGTGACTGCGCCATACGATGCCCATTGGAGGATTTTATCCGGACAAAAGGGGGGTCAAAGTCATTTGAGTATCCAAATATCTTCAAGCCACAATCCGGCTTTAGGTGGTAGAGTTCTCTTTCGAGGCGCTAGCGGCGGCAAGGGGCCTCTGTGTGGTCATCGGTGCTTATGGCTTGTTCGCCGATGACATCCTTGTTTTCCACTTGCATTTCCCGGTCTGTGCTCGGATCCTGAGCACCCCCAGATTCATCAGTCTCGACTTTGCTCTCGGCAGGGTCTTCGGATTCAGCCTTGCCCGATTCGGCGGGCTCTTTGTCCTTGACAGGATCTTCGGATTCAGCAGGAAGGTCCTGGCTTCCATCGAGGGACTGGGGGAGATCCTTGGTATCGCCAGAGGAACCGAGCTCATTGTTGTCTTCATTCGCTGTAGCGCTTTCGAACAACACCTGTAGATTGTTGCCCTCTCCAATTTTGTCAAATGCAGCGAGCTTTCCTTTCGCAGCAAGACGTAGGATTCGCCAGGACTTGCTGGCTTTAGCACCTTCGGCAATCGCCTTGTCCTCGTCGGTCATCGCCATATCGATGTCCATTTCATCATCCATGATGCCCTTCAAGAACGAATCCGCGGTAGGAACGCTGTATCGGTCGGATTCCTTGAGACGCTCAATATTGGCCAGCACCTCTGTGTCGGCAAGGAACTTCAAATCGAGAGAGCCCATCGGTGACGGACGAAGGCGCTTGTTGGCATACGCTTTGGTGGCATGCCCACGGGAAGCCGTATACTCCGCCGCCGAGATGGCTGGTCGTTCAATTAATGGACAGCCCTCGGCTTTCCACCGCACCCAGTTCTTGTCTCGAGACAAGACCGTGTCCACCATGCGATAGTAGAACTTGCCTCCGGGTCCTTGTTGCAGATATACCTCGATGCCTTTTCGCATGCTGGTCGCCCACTTGGTATCCTCCTCGTTCAATGTGAAACCGTAGAGAACGGACTTGTTCGTTGTATCGACCAGGCGTGATTTGGATTTTGATGTGAGAGAGAGCAGAAAATCGAGGAGAATAAGAGCCTGGACAAGAACATGTCGTCGGAAGGCAGTGTCACTGATTTCAAGGTCAAACAGATCCCGGCTGGTCAAGTACTTCGGGTTGAAGCTGGTGGCGATTTCGGTACCATCCGCGATGCGTTTGCGCTTGTTCGACTTGCGAGCATCCTCAGAGGCCCGAGCAGAGCTCTCGTTTTCCATCTCGGTGTTGATGTTCTTGAATGCAGCCAGCGTAGCTTCCATTCCAGTCTTGAATGACGTAAACCGTTCAGCATCGAACATCTTGCTCGGTGCGGAGAAATAGGCCTGAAGGCTCCAGAAGAGAGGGTAGAGAGCATTCAAGTCGACATCCGATTTCTTGTCATCACCCGTAGAAACGACAACCTTGGGCACCTTCGACGTTTGTTGAGAAGGGGTCTCAGCCTGGCCTGCCTCTGCCTCTTCAGGTGCCGCAGGTTCAGCACCTTCAGTCATTGTTATATCCTGCTCCTGCTTCTCGGTTGGATCTTTCGCAATTTCGTCAAACGTCGTAACATTCTCAGAGTGGAACTCGCCGCGAAGGTTAACCGAACTCTTGTCTCCCAGTGGGAAACTCTGGAAGAGATAGATAAACACCCGGCCACAAAACACTGTATCTTCTGCGCGCGAAAGTCGGCGAAGAAGCTCGTTACAGGATCGTAGAATAACTAAACTTTTCTGTTTGAAGTGTTTCTGTTGCAGGGTCAGCTTTGTAACACAAAAGCCAGTAGGTGAGGGGCCATGCTGACCTTAGTGTTCCTTTCCCTTCGGGACTCCAGGTAGTCAAACACCTTGCGGCAGCCATTGATAGTTTGACTATCCAAGAGCTCTTCAATGAGCCAGAAAATCAGACCGGGTTCGCATTGTTCTGGTGGTTGTTAGAGACGTATTAATTGCGGATGGAGTGCGGAGACTGACCATTATCAGAGAAGATCGAGACAATGTCAAGGAGGTTCCAGATTTGAATGAAAGCAGGGTCATCGATGGAAGTTGAGGCCTATGGCGAACTGTTAGCAATTCCCTGTATACTAGAGTTGTGTACGGGGCCGTACCAAGACGCGATAGAACTTCTCGCGAAACGCGATTTCCACAGCCGCACCCTTGGTCTGCGGGCTCAAGTGCTCTGTAGCCTTGCCATCCTCAGAGGGCACTTGCCATATCAATTCACCCAGATGTGTTTCGGTCAAAGGGGGTTCGATCTGCTTGTCAGGCTTGACCTGCGCGGCGCGACCCAGGAGACTGTCCACTAGTCTTTTGTAGACCCGGACACCGGCAGAGTCCTCGTTCGCCATTTTGTGAAGCGTCTAACCCGGCGCCTTTGCAAGGGACCCTAGAGGGTTGTCTCAAAGTGTCGTCTCGAAGCGTCGTCGCGAGCGTGTTCGTAGGCGCCTTCTCGAGCTGTCTTTTTAGGGGGCCTTCGCCTTTCCTCGATTGCAATATTTAGCTTCTTCTCAAGCGTCTCCTCAATCGTCCTCTGAAAATGGATTAGAAGAGGAAGAAGAAAGATTAGATGGATGTAGAAAGGAGAGGGAGACAAAGTGGTCGGAGTGATTTGAGGACTGCGGCTCGGCGGAACTCAAAGCCAAGACTTTTGGAAAAAGCTCCCCCAGCTTCACTAACTCAGATGTTCCCGACTGCGCCAATCCACCCCTCCTTGACCAACCCCAACTTATTAGGTTAAGGAAACTATTGACTCCTGCGATGGCGCAGAGTCTCGAATCCAGACCTACAGTGGTGGACTTTCGTGAAGAAAGCCCGTGGGTTCAGCTAGCCAAGGCCCACTGGTTGAACACGAAGGTCCGTAAGGCCAAACCAGATGTCATCAAAAAGCAATTGTGGGATCCTTTGGAAGCAGAGGCTTTCAACAGCCGCTCGCTCTTGATTCTAGAGAACCTGAACGTCCTTGAGAAGTACGTGCTCTCTAGTCATGCCCACAGGTCTTAACGCTAACTGTTTTACAGGTTCCTTTGGCCGACTTACACAGAGGATGCATCTAATCACCATGTACTGTTGATTGCATTGATTGTCAGCGTGAAACATCGCGAGCATTTGCCGATATGGGGTGAGTCAATGCGACAAGATCTATAATGCGGCGAAGCTAACAATTGTAGATATCTTCTCCGACCGTGCCGATGACTTCTCCAATCTCTTCCACCGTATTCTCTCAATGAGCATTGATCATTCACTTCCGACTCGCTCTCGACTCTCTATCATATCGTTTATCATCAGCGCCTTTCAATCGCTCGAGAATGTCTTGATCCGCAAAGAATGTGCGCCCCTCGTCTCTATCTCGGTGTGGCACAACCTGGCTAGTGAAGAGACTAGAGATCGTATTATTGCAAAGGCCCCGTCACTGAAGAAGGCATGGAGAGCCTCTGCGAAGAGATACGAGGCTGGAGACGAAGCGGCGAAAGCAAAGATGCGATTCGAACGTTCGTGGCTGTATACAATGCTCTTGGACTTCCTTCACAGGTTGAATGGACCCGGAAAGGATCAGACTGAGAACTTGCTATACTGTGAACGTTTCCTTGAGCTCTTGGTTGATCTCGAAAGTCAACTTCCCACTAGGCGCTACGTGAACACGTTATTGAAGGACCTCAACCTTCTGTCGGTTATTCGCCTTTCACAACTCTACCGTGTGCCTGATAATGCCCTTCTCCGCGACTTTCACAGCCTACTCAAACATTTTGTCGAATTTGCAATTGATGATTACTCCGGCGAGGCTCTTTCTCCGCAGGGAGTTTACGACCTGCATTGCCAAGAATTGGCCCAGCTCCAAAGAACCTCGATGAAGTTCTTCAAAGACAAGCTAATGATACTTGCGCTTTCCAATATGGGGTCAATTGAGCAGCGATCGGATCTAGAGGGTCAGTTATCTTCTCTTGACGAGTCGGAACTCCAAAGCCTTTGCTCTCACCTAGGATTCCGCACAAGCTACCCAAAATCCTCACACGTCACTCCAGACCGTCAGTTCTACCTGGAAGTTCTGGCATCTTTCTATGAACGCAAGGTCCCCTTCCAAGAGGTTGTCGAGAAGTTGAGTCCACTTCCGACGGAAGAAACCCTCTACGACCCGGCCTTGTTGAGGAATGAGACATACGACGGATCGAGACCTCTCGCAATCCCAAAATTGAATCTCCAGTATCTGAGCCTCGGAGATTTCCTTTGGCGCTCCTTCCTTCTCTACCGATCAGAAGCATTCTTCCAAATCCGAAAGGACATGGAGTCCATCATCAAACGCATGCAACCCAAGGCAGCACGCGATGGAAGCCTAAACTTTGAGGGATTTTCTCGAATGGCTATTCCAATTTCAAAACCTGCTATCATTGATGTCGCACCACCAAAGGTCGGAGCAACAAACCCGGCTTTTGTTCGAGCAGAGATTGCGATAGAGGTAGGAAGGCTTGCAGATAATATTAGGAGAGAATGGGACTCACTCCGTCCTGATGACGTCGTCTATCTTTTGGCGGTCCAGCCCAGCTCGTCGCAGTCGGAACAAGGTGCATCTGAAGCCCCTCGGATGATCCATCTTCGAACGGCCGAGATCGTACAGGTCCTTGACGAGCAAGGCCGCGCATTGCGACAATACCCTGGCCAGGCAAATGGCTCTCAGTCCAGAGCACGATCGAGGAGATTGATCGTCAACTTGGATGCGGCTGCATTCAAAGCCGACAAGGACCAGCAGGCCCACGGAAAAGCGGACATTTACCCCCTCATCAACGTGGTTGCACGGAGAAAGGGCAGGGAGAATAACTTTAAGTCAATTTTGCAAACTATGCAAAAGCTTATTGTCTCTGATATGACGCTTCCTTCCTGGCTCCAGGACATCTTCCTGGGCTACGGAGATCCCGCTAGTGCTCAATACACGCAGTTGCCAAACCGACTTAGCACTGTCGACTTCCGAGACACATTTTTGGACTGGTCTCATTTGGTGGAAAGCTTCCCGGGCATTGAACCTTCTGGGGCCGAGAATGCCAGCTTTGGCCCACCCTACGTTATTGAATATGTTAACCAAGAGTCTGCAGCAGAGCCTCATGCGACGAAGAAGCGACGCCGGGAACAAGCTGCAGAGACAGTGTTGGCGCCGAACAGTATGCGTGTTTCCACATACAAGCCCCCAAACCCTGGCCCTTACCCTGTTGACGCTCCTAAATTGAACAAAATCCGATTCACCCCCGCTCAAGTGCAAGCTATCGCATCTGGAACACAGCCGGGACTCACCGTTATTGTGGGACCTCCTGGTACTGGAAAGACTGATGTCACCACCCAAATCATCAACAACATTTACCACAACTTCCCCAATGAACGGACGCTACTCATTGCCCACAGCAACCAAGCCCTCAATCAATTATTCCAGAAAATCATTGCCCTTGATATTGATGAACGGCACTTGTTGCGACTGGGTCACGGTGAGGAAGAATTGGATACCGATTCCAACTATAGCAAGTATGGACGAGTTGAATCCTTCCTTGACAATCGCAATCACTACTTATCGGAAGTGATGCGCTTGGCGGCATCGATTGGGGTCGAGGGTGCACATGGAAATTCATGCGAGACTGCAGGCTACTTCAATACAGTTTACGTGCAGCCAGCATGGGCTAAATTCTGGGATCAAGCCAATTCCGAAGGAACATCAAACGAAGAGATTGTCGCATCCTTCCCGTTCCAATCATACTTTGCAAATGCTCCCCAGCCCTTATTCGAAGCTGATGCCACAAAGGAGGCGATCATCGACACTGCCGCAGGGTGCCAACGTCACATCGCTCGAATCTTCACTGAGTTGGAAGATATCCGACCATTCGAGATCTTGAGACAACCTCGCGATAAAGCGAACTACCTCCTTGTGAAGGAGGCCCGAATTATCGCGATGACCTCGACCCACGCAGCTATGCGCCGGCAAGAAATTGCTGATCTAGGCTTCCACTACGACAATGTGGTCATGGAAGAAGCCGCGCAGATTACTGAAGTTGAGAGTTTCATCCCTAACGCTCTTCAAAATATGAAGAACGGTGAACTTCCTCTTAAGCGTGTTGTTCTCTGTGGTGATCACCATCAGAACTCA
This sequence comes from Penicillium cf. griseofulvum, assembly GCA_028974015.1. Lineage (NCBI taxonomy): Eukaryota > Fungi > Ascomycota > Eurotiomycetes > Eurotiales > Aspergillaceae > Penicillium > Penicillium cf. griseofulvum. The sequence goes on from JAPQKP010000002.1 coordinate 5,113,512, forward strand.
CCCATCATTCAGAACATGGCTTTCCGTCAATATGCCCACTTTGAGCAAAGTCTCTTCTTGCGACTGGCACGACTTGGTGTCCCAGTGATCAACTTGGACAAGCAGGGACGCGCACGACCTAGCATTGCAGAGCTCTTCCGCTGGCGGTACAAGGAACTCGGAAACCTTCCAGTGGTTGAAACTGCCCCCGAGTACCAGCAGGCAAATGCCGGCTTACAGTTCGACTACCAGTTCATTAATGTCCCCGACTACCAGGGTTCTGGAGAGCGAGAGCCGACACCTCACTTTATCCAGAATTTGGGTGAAGCGGAGTACGCAGTGGCTATGTATCAGTACATGCGACTCTTGGGATACCCTGCGTCTAAAATCTCGATCTTAGCCACATATGCTGGGCAGACAGCTTTGATCCGGGATGTATTGAGTCACCGCTGTGGCAAGAACCCCATGTTTGGAATGCCCAAGATTGTGACCACGGTGGATCGCTACCAGGGAGAGCAGAATGATTGTGAGTTGACTTCCTCCCAACGCGTATTTACGTCTCAAAACATATCGGAATTGCTAACAATTTTCTAGACGTAATCCTTTCTCTCACCCGAACTCGCAGCGTCGGATATCTGCGCGACGTCCGTCGTCTAACTGTAGCTCTCTCCCGTGCACGACTGGGTCTGTATATCCTCGGCCGACGGGAAGTCTTCGAATCGTGCTACGAACTCAAGCCCGCATTCGACCTTCTCCTGCAACGACCAGATAAGCTCATGCTCGCGCCCGGCGAGATGTTCCCGTCGTCACGGGAAGCTAACGCCGCTATTGAGGGCACGCCGATGGAGAGTGTGGAACATCTTGGACAATATGTGTTTGAGATGACGCAGGCCAAGGTCAAGGCTATGGGTGATGGAGATATCACTATTGAGGATGCGGCGCCGGCTGGCGAAGATAGCTATTTGGACGAGGATGAGGCTATGGTGTCCGATGATGGGGATGAAGTTATTGTATGAAATCGTTTTCCAAGTCAAAAGGTGACACAGCAGTACTCAATAAAGGAGTTTGTTCGGACTCCATGTTTTTTGCTTCTTTGTATTCTGAGAAGCCCCTTGAATGAGTAGTTGGTTTAAAGATTATATGAATATCTACTACATAGTAGCACTCAGTAAAGGAAATGAATATAAAATTTCTGGTCTCAGACAGAATGGTATAGTGTAATTTGGGGGATATGAACAGACTTGTCGATATGCACTATAATCAGTCTTCTCTAATAACACAAGATTTGCTGTAATGTCGATTCTCTTCTTTTCCCCGACCATCTTTTTCAAATGACTCAAAGGAGACTGTTCGGCCCAAACGTTCCAGCTTCATCGATCATAACACCCAATTTCGCTCTCATTGGTCCTTGTGCTTGTTCATTTCCTCCACAATATTATTTGGATCCTTCCACGCCTGGGCTACATACCTAAATGACATTAGCAGTCTTATTTCAGTAATAAGATAGTGTACGCACTTCGTGTGGCTCCCACGGGCAACGACGTGACCGTTGGGGTTCGTGAACTCGATATTCGTGAACGCAAGGGTTTTGCCAACTAAGCGCGGCTAGTTAGTTCCAAGGTTGGTGGCCAATATATTAAGCAAAACAATATGTAAAGAAGTTAGGGAACATACATTTATCACAAGTCACCTCCTAACGCCAAAAGTTAGTACTCGTTTGGGAAAACTGAGACAGAGAATAACAAGATGGAGAAAGACATACAGCCAAGATTCGGTCACCAACTTTGCCACCTGAGTTCAAGTACGTGACTTCAGAGGATTTGATTAGAAAGGATTTAGATGTGATACTAATGGACTTACCATTTAGGTCCGTTGACACACCCGTCGCGAACAAGCCACGAGATGCCACAGCCAACGAGCCTCCGAGATCAACTAGAGCAGATATTAGCCAAGTACACAGCTTTTGTATCACATACAAGGACCTCCTACCCATGCTCGCAATGGTGCCTCCATGGAGGATATTTAAGCGGTTCTACATGATATGGTTGTTATGATTCCATGTGAGAAGCTGAGTCTTTGAGAAGATTCCCAAAGATGTTTGCTGGAGACACTGTAGCAAAAAGCAACATACTGTATGCTCCTTCTGAATATCCAGCTCAAAGTTGACTACACCAGGCCTGGCTGCTGTAACACGGAGCTATAGTAGACGTTAGTGATACTTCTTAATATAAACATTAGGAAACTGAACCAGACTTACATTATTTAACAGCCTGTAGTCAAATTGAAGTGAGATGTTAGTTCTTCTCAACTATCTCAGATAGAAGCAAGTTGGGACGCATTCCATACCGAGGTTCCAGGCCCGAGGTAGCTCGGAAGGACTCCCACACCTATAGATAGCGATATGCGTTAGTAAAGCAGTGAATTATAGGAGATGAAACTGATAATTACCGAGCGGACAAATTTAAGAGAGGCCATATCTCAGAAGTGACAAATGAGATAAAATTATATAGGGATAACCAAGTCCAACGTACTTGACCCGGCGATTCGGGTGCATCCCGGAGCTGCACTTTATGGCCGCTTCGGCCACCGTACCAGCGTCATTTCATTCAACCACTTCACCTAGACACCTTATTCTCCTCAGTTGCTTGAGAACTTGGTTTCTCACAGCTCAGTATGGCGAGTGCAACATCCCGTCCCCTGGAGTACCTGGAGGGGCTTCCCGGGACGACTTTTTATAAATTATACCAGCAGCCATCCACAGCCCTTGCGATCTTCAGGCGCATGCTGCCCGATCTAGGTACATTAAGCTCGCTCACACGGAACGAAACGTTGCGCTAACAGTGAATATAGCAAAATGCTTTGTGATGGCTCTACTCTACTTAAAAGACCCCCTTCCAACGGCTGATCTGGAAGTTTGGGTCAACTCAGAGAGCAAGAAGTGAGTGGCTTATCTTATGGGTCTGGCTCCAATCATTACTGACTGTGTTCACACAAGGGAACGGGATAATGCACTTTCAATTTTGGGTCGACTTCACATTCTATCTACCACCCTCACAGGCGAAAATGTCCGCGCGTATATGGTCACCAACCCATTCGCTGCTTCGCTTCGACAAGCCCTGACGGGCGCCGAGGACTCAAAATCTTTCGGTGTATTTTCCCAAGCTCCAGAACACACCCTGACCTCGATCGCCGATTTAGATGAATATGCTAGACGACAGTGGGAAGGTGTTATGGGGTACATGGTTGGAACAAGTGCCTTGAGTGGACAACGCGACGCGGTCAATTTGAGCAAGGGTGTCAAACAGCTTCTCCAAGCGGGACACCTAGTTGAGATTCGAGGCAACCGTGTCGACATCACCAAAGACGGGTTTGGATTTGTGCTCCAGGATGTGAACACCCAGGTCTGGCACATCTTGATTCTTTATGTCGAGAGCGCCGAGGCCATTGGAATGGACAGCGTCGAGGTTCTCTCGTTCCTGTTCCTTCTGAGCAGCCTGGAACTTGGGTCGTCTTACGACAAGAGCCACATGACACCCAACCAACTTCGCACTCTCACGGACCTCGCCGATTTTGGTATTGTCTACCAGGAAGACGCCGACGCGACGCGCTTTTATCCCACGCGTCTCGCAACTACACTTACATCCGACTCGAGCGCCCTGAGCAACCCTGTCACGGGATCCCTCACTGGGCCAGTGGGGCCGGCTGGTGGCACTGGCTCTGGGTTCATCATCATTGAAACCAACTACCGACTCTATGCCTACACCTCGTCACCCCTACAAATATCCCTCATCTCCCTCTTCACAAACCTCAAATACCGCTTCCCTAATCTAGTCACTGGCAAAATTACCAGACAGTCTGTCCGCCGAGCCATCGAGATGGGGATCACTGCCGATCAAATCATCTCATACCTATTATCGCACGCGCACCCACAGTTGCGGAAACATAGTGCTGCCCAATCCAACGGCAAGGGTGTCCCGGCATCTGTGCTCCCGCCTACCGTGACAGATCAGATTAGACTGTGGCAGCTGGAGCGGGATCGTCTCCGGGCCACGGCGGGCTTCTTGTTTAAGGATTTTACCAGCTTGGCCGAATACCAGGCTCCCTGCCAGTATGCTGCGGAGATTGGCGTTTTGGTTTGGAAGTCAGATCGGAAGCGCATGTTCTTTGTCACAAGACATGAGCAGGTGGCTGCGTTTTTGCGGAGTCAAAAGGTAGGCGGGAAGTAGCACCGTTATGCAAGGCATAGGACTTCAGCCGAAGAGCAGGAAACAATATCTGTGGGGTGCTATGGATACCTACTGGAAAGCATGTTACGAAATCATGACCCCTGGCCGTCTACACGGCTGCAATATAAAAATTGTACAATAAGCAACGAAAGAAGATTATGATTAAAAGAGGACAGAGTTGACTTCCAATGGAAAGAAAGCCAGGATCTGATACATATACCTCCAAACCCTCCACCTGGCTTATAACAGAAATCCTAGGCGCAGGTGACATACGCACATCATCATTGCAATGTCTGCCGCACCGACTATACATCAATCTTCCGCTTGAAAGTCATCCACTCACCACCTGCAACCCTTCTCCGATAGCTAACATAAGTATGGCCAGAAATATCGTCCGGCAGTAGAACTTTCACATCCGAGACCCTAGCCTCAGCCGGCACCTTCGGCACAAGCAAATCCTCATCACGAGGTAGGATATGCCCAGCGGACGAATTAACTCGGACGTCGCCAGCATAAATATCCCCCTCTTCAACCCTAATAATCTCCTCCATAACATTTGCCAAAAGCGAACCATTCCACAGCCCCTCCCGATGCGGGGCAGTCCTCAACGCTCTCACAGCCTGTCGCCGGAGCCGCGGAACACGACATTTAAGAGCCGTGTAGTATAACGGTGGGATATACCCCATCTCAACAGTGAACCCGTTAGTACCACAGTTCGGTGACTTCAGGTAGTAGTTGAGTATGGAGGATTTTTCGAAGAGTTCTAGTAGAGAAGCATCCAGGATTGCGTTCAAGTCGGACATTGTCTTGACGTTTTTGAAGATGGATTTTATGTCTTCGGGTGCGTTAGCTAGCTTTAAGAGGTCTTCTTCGCGGAAGACTAATGATGTCCAGATTTTCCATAAGTTGAGAAAGCTGGACATTATTCTGATGAAGTTTTCCGTGTAAGAGTCAAAAATCAGCTCGGTATCGGTTTCTCCGTGCGAGAGGCAGACTGAGGCCATTATTACAGCCATTTCGTGGTGCACCCGTAGGAGGAGGTAGGCGATGTGGTGTTTTCCTGATATCTTGTTGGTTTCGAGGCGTGCGAGTGAGACGGTGTATGCTTTACCCCAGAGGGTTAGGTCTGCGAGAATTCTGCTTTGTGTGTTGAGCATTTGTTGCTTGCTGGTTGATGCCTGGGATGTGTGGTGGTCGTGGTAATGCCTTTTTAGACAGTGGATTCTGTTCAGAAGATCATCTAGGCTGCGTCTTGCTTCTAGGAGCGAGTTGAATGTATTAGGGAAACTGGTGGATAGTGGGTCTTTTGTTACAATGTACACATGTGAAGGCACGTGGCCAAACATGGCCGATTGAATGCCCAGTCGGACATAGACGTCGACTAGGGCGTTATACGCAAAGTCTTCTGTAGGAGACAGGGTGGTCGGCACCATGGATGATGCAGGACTCGGTGCAGATATGTCGGAGAGGAGTTTCATGCCATATTGGAGATGCGCACCCGCCATCTGATACTGCCCGCGCATGTATTCTAGGATGATAAAGAGCATACATGTAACCAGCGCTACTCGGAGAGAGTAGCTATTGCCGGTGGCATTGGTACGTAGATGTTGAATTGCTTTGTTATATTGCTGAAGAGTGAAACACTCTTCGTCGCATTTATTTGACGTGGCGGCATATTGCTGTTGGAACCGATGCGTAGACGACAAGGCGATCACAGCGTGGCGCACAGCGGGTTCCTGGGCGCTAGCTTGAAAAATCAAGCTCTCCCAGAAGTCAGATCGAAAGAAACCGGCGAACTTCTTTGCGGTTCGTTTGATCAGCCAGTCAAAGCACAGCTGTTCCTTATGGCTGAGGTTGCCAGCTGGAACCGGTGTGCAGTAGGTTGATAGAGCACGATTGCTATGTGGCTGCACGTAGGGACTGCCACCTCCTCCCCATATGCCATAGCCATCGCAGACTCGACTGGTTGATACACAGCGTTGGCAAGCTGGTCGGCCTTCGTCACATTTGACTCGGCGGATTCTTGACCTAGTTAATGGGAGTGCTAGAATAAGGATGTGGTAAATTTACTTACTTGCAGGTCTTGCAGCCTGTTTTAGCCTTTTTACGGGGTAATGGGACGTGCATGTCAACCGAAGAAGAAGGGAATAACCTCACGGGGGAATCAGCTGAGGAACAACGGAAGTAGGCTCACCGGGGAATTCTAAGTTGGCAGGCAGATTATCGGAGTTAATCTTTAAATGCGCCAGGGTCTGATTGGTGAGCTCGCTTTTTAAGTGTTTTAATTGGCTGGTTATCTAAGACCCACATATATAAATCTACTTGGATGCTACGAATAACTCCCTTTGTAATGGACTCTGACGCATGAATACAATGATATTCGGAGTTAGGATTCAAGAGATTAACAGCGTAGAAATATAAATACCTCCGTTTAGCACCTGGATATGGTTTTCATTCACAATCCTCAAGATTCTACTTCTACTATTCACATCTTCTGATTATCTTCGATATCATTCCAACCATGTCTCTTCCAACTCGATCCCTTGGCCGTAATGGCCCTCAAGTTCCTGCCATTGGCCTTGGGCTCATGAGTCTTGGCAGTGTCTATGGATCTGCTGGTTCCCTCGAGGACAAGGTAGCCTTCCTCGAGCATGCCCATTCGATCGGTGCGCGATTCTGGGATACGGCCGACTGCTATTTCGACAGCGAAGAAGCAGTGGGAGAGTGGATAAAGAGGTCAGGAAATCGCAAGGATATCTTCTTGGCCACCAAGTTTGCGATCCAATTCGACATGGCCAAGGGTATTCAAACAGTCCGTTCTGACCCCGAGTATGTCAAGATTGCTTGTGAGAAAAGTTTGAAGACACTCGGGGTTGACACCATTGATCTTTACTACTGCCATCGGGTTGATGGCATAACGCCTATTGAGAAGACCATCGAGGCTATGGTTGAGCTGAAGAAGTAAGTCATACCCCTTCGGATCAATTGGCCCTGTCACTAATACACTGTTAGGCAAGGCAAGATCAACCATATTGGAATTTCTGAATGTTCAGCTGCAACCCTGCGCCGTGCTCATGCTGTCCACCCCATTGCAGCGTACCAAGTGGAATACAGTCCATTCGCTGTGGACATCGAATCGTCCACCGCCGATATCTTGACTACCTGCCGTGAGCTTGGTATCACTGTCATTGCCTACAGTCCTGTCGGGCGAGGCCTTTTGACTGGACAAATTCAATCGTTCTCGGATCTTCCCGAAAATGATTTCCGCCGCATGCTCCCCAAGTACGCACAGGAACACTTCCCAAAGATCCACGAACTAGTTCAGGGGTTGAAAGATGTTGCCAATAACCACGGCAGCACTCCTGCCCAAGTTGCTATCGCATGGCTTCTTGCTCAAGGCCCTGACATTATTCCTATTCCCGGAACAAAGTCGATCAAGAATCTTGATCAGAATACCAATTCCCTCTCTCTTAAGTTGACGGATATGGAGTTGCAAGATATCCGGATGTTGATCAAGCGGACTGAGATTCCTGGAGGGCGGTATCCTGATATGTGAGTTTGTCTTCTTAATTTATGTGGACGTTTTGCTAATATTATTTCAGGATGATGGACAGCGTTTTTGGCGATACTCCGCTACTCTAGGTCAGGGTATCTTCTGATTTACTGTGATCTTCAATGTAGTATTTTGTACTCTAGGCTGATGTCATCAGATATCACAAAGAAGAAATAGTATGGAATGCACAAGAACTATACTGGGCCAATATTCTACCAGGGGCGAATTCCTTTGGGTATCACGTAACTAATACCTTTCCTTGTAAAGATGGTCTTATTCTACCCCAACATTGTAAATGTCTTAACAAGCCAATAATTTCTAATTTTGATTGGGCATTTCCAGTACATCCATGCATTGTTGGAGGAATGGTTGCCTGGTATCTACCATCCGGTTTGCCTTTCTCGAAATATCTGATTTCTTTTTTTTTCTCTCACGGCATTGCAATCAGCATAGTACTTTCCAAATTATTCTACACTGTTAAGATGGGCCAGATCCTACTACGGGTTTATGTCCAATAAAATATTCTGCAAGCAACCGAGTAGACATATGTGTTTCTTCGTTCTTACAAGCCACATATCTTGTATAGTGTGATATACTAGTTGTAAATATCCATGAAAGGCGGGGATAGCCGTGTCGATAGCCGTGTCGAAAGTACTAAATATCTACAACATTACATCATGTCACATTAGACCTTGATTATATTCAACATTTAACTAAGTTAATGTTTAGAGGACGAAGTACATTAATAATATGTACTGAAATTGCCCAATCAAGTAGCGAATGACAGATTGGTGAACTTATATTGGCCAATCAAAGCTAACCTGTATACGATATCAGCGCATTGGCAAATCTTACATACATGAGAAATCAATTCTAGGCATAATTGTTCTGAAATTGTGCCAAATATTGAAGCTAGTCAGTAACCAGTGGCAATGCCCTAACCTTATAGTGACTAATTAGAGACAAGCACAGGATTATGTCAGAATAATAGGAAACTGGCAACTCTTCAGCTGTCTATCTAGCTCGGGCTGATCAGTTCTGCAAGCGTGGGATGTACTAAAAGTGGCCAATCGACAACAATCCCTTTCTTGCTTCCCCACCAATGGTTTGCTTTAACCCCTGTAGGATATTTATTTATGGGAGACCAATGCAGCAAGTCATCATGCGCTGTAATGGTGGCTTGCAGAATATGCAGAACGGGATCTATTGCCACACCATGTTATGACGGCCTTAAAAAATCTAGATCTCGGGCTGATCGATTCTGCGATTGCAGAATGAACTAAAAGTGGCCAATAGACAACAAGTTCTGTGTTACTTCCTCAACGGCTTGCTTCAAACCCCGTAGAAGATTTACTTACGGGATGTCAATGCAGTATGTCACCCTGGGCCGCCGTACTTGCAGAATATGCAGAACGGAATCTGTTGTCACACTACTAACTAGGATTTTGGAGAATCCAAATTTAGGCAAAGGGTGCAATCAAAACAAACATGAAGTCTGTCACAATTGTTATATAAAGCCTCGAGAAATGTCCGGATTATCGCACTGCATCAAGATTTTTCTTTGAATACATCGATCACCAACAACACGCAAATAGTTATCTCATTACAATATTTCACCATGGCCGTCCCAACCCTCAACTACAGTCATTTCATATCAGGTACCAAGGAGCAGCGCGAGACATTCGCTCATGACCTGCTAGATAGCTTTGAAAGAACTGGGTTTGCAAAACTCAAAGCCCATGCATTCAGCACACAAGAGCTTACCGAGTTGTTCAACTGGGTGAGATCCCTTCCAATGCATCTCGTGATTGTCATGATAACTAACCATTTCTAGGGCCATTCATTTTTTGATCGGCCATTGGATGTGAAGAACAAAATTCCCAACGAAACAGGCCCTAGGCCTATGCGTGGTTACACACCATGGAGGGTTGAAGAGGTTGGAAAACTTCACCATGATGCAAAGATCAGGATCATGAAGGATTCAAAGGTTCGTAAAAGAAATCATAGGTTTCGGGATGCTCAAGGCCTTGACTGATCATGATGTTGCAGGAACATTTCGACCAAGGCCCCGAATACGACACAGAGTTCCCAAACAAATGGCCACAGGAGCCTGAGCTATCCGGCTTCCAAGAATTCATGGAAGAATTTTACCGCAAGTGCGATGGCGTTTGTCTGGCGCTCATGGGGGCTCTCGAGGTCGCTTGGGGCATCGACGATGGGTCGTTGGTTGCACGCTGCATTCCCAGCGCCACAGATCTCCGACTCACTCATTACCCCACAATTCCCGTCGACGAGATGAAGACGGGCGGTACAAGCCGGATTGCACCACATACCGATTTTGGCCCTGTCACGTTGCTGTTCCAAGACAGCACCGGTGGCTTGGAAATTGAAGACCGGACTAGTAACACATTTGTTCCCCTCCCACCAACTGATACGACGGAGATGATAGTCAATGTTGGCGATACGCTGACACGTTGGACTAATGGAAAGATAACTGGAGGTGTCCATCAGGTCACTACTCCCGAATCGATGAAGGGGGAGAGTGGCTTGTTTATACCACCCCGAATGTCGATGGCTTATCTCTTCAAGGCTGGGCGCAATACCTCGGTTGGCCCATTGCCCAAGTTTCTTATCAACGAGCCGGCGAAGTATCCGGAAATTACGGCTTTCGAGTTTCAACGATGGAAAAACAGCATTGTGTACAATGTTGAAAAGGAAGAACATGCCCGCGCTTTTGATCGCTTTATTGAGACGCCTAAGGCTATCAAGTTGCAGGCGTAATTGGCTCGGTGTATGTTGGACATGCAAGTTAAGCCAGCCAGTGCAGCCAGTAACATGAGTGAATCCCTGCTGCTGTAGGCAACACGCACATGTTTGAAAATGGGTGAGAATGTTATTTCACTACGACAATTCAGTGTCGCCGTTAGCAACGAGAACAATAATGCGCTTTTCAGATTGGTGAATTTCAGATAGGGTCACAGATTGTGTTTATAGCTATGCTTTTAATGATTGAATAAAAATCTACTCGGTATAAGTCATTCGCGTTAGTGGTCTAGCATGTTCATAAGATTGATATTGATGTAGGCTATATAGATGTACCCACTCTTGTGGCTTACTGTGTTACCGATGATTGGCTGTTTTGAGTAGCTTACATAACCCTTGCATATCTCTGATTGGCCACTATGAGTTCATAGTTTTGGTCACTTATTGCTGATTGGTTAATTTGAGAACATATTGATCTGGAAGAGCCCTGGAGGATCTAACGAACAAATCTATAGTAAACTACCTGGTCAAGGAAAAATGAAGACCAATTCAAGAACTTAAGAACATAAGAACACCAGAGGCTTCATCGTGATGTGTATTTACCGTAAAATCGTGTGGATTTCGCATGAGAATTGCCTCCGTAATTAACCTGATCTCGCTGTTTTCAGAGAGATTGGATACCTGTACCTGTACCTAGCTCGAGATAGACTAATGATTGGCTATTTTGAGTACACCTTCAGCCTTTCCCCTTGATTGGTCACTACGAATTCAATTTAATTCCGTACTGCTGATTGGACACATTCAGGACATAGTGGTAGGGTATATTATTGTGATTTCTTTGTTTCTAAACACTCCCTTCAATCGAATTCTTGTTCAGCGTCTTTATCGTCATATCCCTGTCAGTTTTAAAAAAAAGCTCGCCCATAAAACTTCCAAGAAACTCGAATCGACTGGTCCAGCAGACAATCGCCTTCACCCCTTCATCTATACAGATGATTCCAAGACCAAGACCTGAATAATGAAATACCCCGAGACGATACCGCCAAGGTCTGAGCACAGGTCATCCACGATGGATGCTTCAGAAACCTCCTATAAGAAAGAGGTGCTCACTGGCAACGAGTACTCTTCTCCTTCCGATGTCGAAAAATCAATGCCGCATCTCCCCACAACACCCGACCTAGCACCTCTCGACATTGACATTACTTATCCCGAGGGCGGTCGCGATGCCTGGATGGTGGTATTGGGTGCGTGGTGTGGCTTGACCTCATCGCTTGGTATCTACAACACATGCGGCGTGTTCGAAGTCGTTATATCCAAAGTGATATTACCGGAGGTTTCATCATCTACTATTGGCTGGATATTTTCAGTCTACGCCTTCGTAAACTGGGTCTGTGGAGTACAAATTGGACCGACCTTTGATGCAATGGGCCCGCGTGCACTAATGGTTGCGGGGACTATTTGCACGCTGGTTGGCATTTTCACTCTCAGTGTTTCTACAGGTAAGATCGGTTCTCATATTATACCACATGCAATTACTCATGCTTATAATACACTATACTGATACCGACGTTCCCTTGCTAATGACAATATAGAATACTACCAGATCTTCTTGTCATTCTCCATAATGACCGGTATCGGCTCATCCCTTCTGCTTACCCCATCGATGGGCTGCGTCGCGCATTGGTTCATGGAGCGTCGCGGTCTTGCTAGTGGTATAGCATTCATAGGAGGTGGGTTTGGCGGGGTTCTTTTTCCGCTGATGACACAATCCCTCCTCCCTCAAGTTGGCTGGGGATGGTCGATCCGGATCCTCGGGTTTGTGCTGCTTGTACTCTGCGCTATTAGCGTGGCATTCTGCCGAAGCAGAGTCCCCCCCCGCAAAGGAGCCGAGACAACCTGGCGAGATACATTGCCAGATTATAAAATCTTCATGGATGGAACAGGAGCCATGGTACTCACAACCGCCGGAGTCCTTTTGACAGATCTAGCGTACTTCATCCCGATTACATACATACCACGTTACTATATTGATCGACAGCATCTGTCCGACGAGGAGGCACTGACGGGATCATCCGCATTTGCGTATCAGCTTCTCGCGATTCTCAATGCTGCTTCATGTGTTGGCCGATACGTGGCGGGCGACATGGCGGATCGATTTGGCAGATACAATACCATGATTGTCTCGTTGTTCTTCTGCACGGTGTCAGTCCTAGGTTTTTGGTTACCAGATATGCTTGCACCAGATCTGGGTTCATACGCTCTCCTGGTAGTCTTTATACTACTATTCGGGTTCTGCAGCGGTTCAAATGTGAGCCTGACGCCAATATGCCTAGGCCAACTTTGCGAAACCCAGGAATATGGACGATATTACGCGAGCTGTTTCACGGTGGTATCTTTTGGGGTACTAGTAAGTATCCCAATTGCCGGTGGTCTTCTCGATGCGGTGGATGCCACAGGAAAAGAGAAATATTGGGGAGTCGCTCTTTTTGCTGGACTCAGCTATGTGGGCGCTTTTTTATCTTTCCTATGGGTCAGGATAAAAGTAAAAGGGACGGACTGGAGGGTAAGATGGTAGAATACCAGATTTTTGGCTTTGAAAGACCATAAATGACTCGCAAAAAAATGTATTAGATTTGTTCTGGACACTCATATATTAGGATTCGGATTATTTTTATGCGACACGGAGCTACTTTAATTAAGCATTAATGTATTAGTATACCCTGTCTCGTCAGTATTAATGCATAGACATCTTTATATATGGATATAAGTGAAGTCAGTAGAACTACTTCTTCTGGACAGCACAAGCTGGAAAATCACGCGAAAATAATGGCTCAGGAGCATATAGGCACAGAAGACCACCCACTATCTATTCGAGTTTTCTAACTCCAGAATATATATGGATTATAATCTGGTCCAGCCCACGACGGCCTTGGGCTGGGATCCCTAACCCATGCCCCCCGTCACGCTAAGCATGCATAGGGCGTACGATAGCTATTATGGGTCGCACCTACGTATGCTTTGCAGTTAATCATGATGTAAGGTACCCGTGGGTCATAGCACTGCAGCCAGATTAGGTATAGCGCTTGGTCGAGAGCCTTGATAGTACTGGGATACCTTTAATCCTGTTGATCTTCTTGTAGATACCAACTCACCAGCAGGTCAATCCGAGGAGATTGGCTTCCCCTTGGTTTTTTTTATACAGTTCGGATTTTAGAAACGAGAAGGGAAAACAAAACAATGTCCTAACTTCCCCCCTTTCTGCTACTAATAGTTAGACGGTTGCTCGAGGTCGAATAACCTTGAATCACAAGTCTCTTACACGTATAGGGATCATATCACATAGTGTCCACACAATTTCGATGCGGGATATTGGAGGTTTATATTCAATTCTATCTAGCCATGTTGAAATTGGGAGTTTTATCCATCTCTATACATTCTAGTTGATCAACATGCTTCCCTCAATACTAGTCCATACTCCCATACGCATACACCCGGGTCCAATTACATAGAATCAAATCGCCAGTAACAATATCAATATGCGCCAGCTGTATTACAGCGCCACATACGGAGATCATCCCCTGTCCACATATTGTTGACTTCTGAAGACATGCGGGTTTCTTTCCGGGCGGTGAGTCTCCATGCCAAATGCGGGTACGTCTCCGCATTTCTCGATGGACTTGCCTGGAGAATTAAGTATTTCAAGGGAAGAGAACTGTCAACTAACATCATATCCCTTCCACAAAATAGCTCCTCAATATGCAAACACAACCTTCGCGATCAATTAGTTCTGATCAGTTCCAAAGTCCTCACGCTCGCTGGCGTGCCCTCACACACCGCACCCCCTCCTCCCACTCCTCATTTCTCTACGGTGTCAAATCTACCAAGATCTACTGCCGCCCGACCTGTCCTGCACGCCTTGCTCGAAGAGCCAATGTTGTATTTTATGACACAGAAGACCAAGCGCGACGCGATGGTCACCGGCCATGCAAGAGATGTCAGCCGGATAACGCGAGCTTCGTTGGAGATAGGGAGGAGGTTGTCACAAGAGTTCTAGCGCTTTTACGGACCAAGCGGGATGATCAAGATATGATAATGAAGCGAGGCTTGAAGGAGTTAGCACAAGAGGTCGGTGTAACGCCGAGTTATCTTTGCCGCGTGTTTAAGAGAACCATGGGACTTACGCTAGGAGCGTACATGATAGAGTTTGAGAGGGAGGTAAGCGATGGCAAGACAGAAAGCTCAGTTCAATCTCCCAGCACTGTTGCATCTGGTATGGGCGACGTGGGGACAGGACTCTTGACGCCAGCAACAACGGCAGGGAGCCCCATGGCACCTGTCGAGAGTCCAAAGGACGAATTGGGAGAGGAGCAAGTGGGAAATATCGCAGAGGCTCTAGACTTGAACTTTGATTTCGACGAGTGGTTCTGGACTGGTGGCTTCGTTCAGGAAGACTCCTGGAACGAAGACTTGAATGGTGGTTTGAACGCAGACATTTTGAATGATAGATGGGATATTTAAGGTGGTTGGTATGGAATACCGTGTTCTTAACCGGTTTTCAACATGACATTATATGGTACTTCTACGAGAGTGTGGTGGGTGAAATACTTCCAGCGTCTTTACCGGTTCTCAACATGACATTATAAGACTTCTACGATAGTGAAATGAACTTAGCATATAAGCATTCCGAGGTCTAATAAGCCGGGCTGGGCATGTAATAAGCATCAAGCCATACACGTGACCATGAATATATTACTCTACGAGGCTAGATGTAAGGTGATATAAAAAAAGCAAAGAAAATCCATATTTCTATGTTGTAAACCCCTCGCATTCAGGAGTCAGGACGGCAAGTGGATCAACATCTAAATTGTTGATCTTTTTTTTTTTTAGTAAATTTCAAAACTATTTAACACTTGGCCCACTTGGCACCCCTTGGGGCCGGAAAACCAACTAATAAGGGGAACCCCGCGCCAAAAAAAAAAACGAAGTCCGTGTGTTTTCTTCTTCCCATATCAGATCTTCCCAATGAGGATATGTCCTCACTCAGCGACTCCAGCCCAGGGAACTGGATCACCGGTAGCTACACAGGCGAGAGCATTGGTGTCCGTATCACGATCGCAACATTTATCGGTGTCGCATGGTACAACGTCATCGAGCTAGTCGTGCTCATATTTCTAACCTTCAAACGCTATGAAGGTCCCTATTTCTGGAGCATGTTGATATCCAGCGTTGGAATCTTGCCATACTCGGTCGGCTACCTGCTCAAATTCTTCGGTCTGACGTCGGCAACTTGGGTGCCCGTCACGCTGTTAACAATTGGCTGGTGGACAATGGTAACCGGCCAATCCTTCG
The DNA here is from genome assembly GCA_028974015.1 of Penicillium cf. griseofulvum. Lineage (NCBI taxonomy): Eukaryota > Fungi > Ascomycota > Eurotiomycetes > Eurotiales > Aspergillaceae > Penicillium > Penicillium cf. griseofulvum. The sequence continues at coordinate 5,129,382 of JAPQKP010000002.1, forward strand.
TGTTGTATTCGCGCCTCCACCTGGTGATCCAGAACATGCGCGTTCTGCGCATGGTGAGAACCATGATCATCGCGAATATTTTCTTCCTACACGTGCCCACAACCGTGCTCACATACGCGGCCAACTTCTCCAGTTCAACAGCCTCGGTTGACGGGTACGATATCATGGAGAAGTTGCAGCTGACGGGCTTCTGTGTGCAGGAAGTTATCATCTCCGGGTTGTATATGTGGGAGACGAATCGCATGCTGCGCTTGAATCAGGACGATGTTAGTCGCAAGACGATATTGCAGCTGCTCGCCGTCAACGTGGCTTGTATCCTGATGGATATCGCGTTGATGATCATTGAGTTTAGAAACTACTATATCTACCAAACGACCCTCAAGGCCACACTGTACAGCATCAAGCTGAAACTGGAGATTGCAGTCCTCGGCAAGCTCGTCAATATCGCCCACCAGCACATGTGGAAATCCTCATCTTTCAATACTGCTGGCGGGCAGTACCCATCTTTCATTGACCCAAGCCATGCCTTGCATGATTTCAGCCATGCAGACTCTTTGGCTACCAGCGCCGGATCAAAAGGTCGCTTCTCTGGAACCGAGGCCATGGAGACCGAAGTTCGATGAGCTTGGCTGTATTGCTACTTATATCAGACTCCACCAATCCAGATGGCCAATTTGATCCATCCCACAACGTCGCGATATCATCTGTTATGCGTGACATAATCACCACCCGAAGTGATCCCAGTCATCCGACTCCGACAACGCACCGACCGGCATTCGCTTCGCGCCTGTAGGCCAAGCTTTGACTTTGCCATTGAGGCTGATTCGGATCAGTAATCAGCTATCGGATAACCCGTGATGCCCCTGCGCACATTCAGTCATTCCTCCGAATGACTAGAAGCGACCAAATGGATACATGGGAAGCAAATGTGCTTTCGAGCATGCTAGAAAGCCCCCCAAGCCAGCCCGGGAGAAAATCTATTTTCGTCCGGTATAGATAGACATATCGGAGTGCCATAGTCTCATCGCTCTGAGGCTCTTCTGAAACACGACGAGCCATCTTCTGATAAAGACTCATTTCTCCGACTCGAACAAGCCATCGCTGAGTGTAGATGTGGAGATACATTCTGGCCTATATTATACCAGCCGTCTTTCTGCATAGCCGTAGGTAATCTGCCCACCACATAGATGCATAGTAGATTGACCTTTGCCACCACGGAGCAGAGTGTAAGACAGGAAAACATACCACTGGGTTTGGAAAATTCAACGGTCATATAGTGCATTCTGACTTTTCACACTTTCCAGTTTGTTACACGAGGTTTTCTATTTTGCAAAGATGTCTCACTGGGTTCTGCGCGTACAACCACGTGTTGTCTGGTTGGAAAAGCCCTCCCAAACACAACATATCCATTTTAGGGGTCTCGTACCTGCTATAGATCGTCCGAAGTCTAATCGACATTCGTGTCAACATATGTCCTTTGGCTCCACATTTTTCATGTACTAGGTTTGGCTATAACCCCCTCCGACGAACTATTGGAAGCCTTACATATGTAGTTGTCCAGTATCTTGGTCCCCGCTTTTAGCTCATTGCAAGCCTAGAAACTAGTCCTATTTCTACTTTCGAGTACAACTGTGTTGAGAGATACGCCAGGCGGTTTGTTCTCCAGCATATATAGTCTCTGCAACTCTAGATAGTATCTATCCTCTCAATAAACCTACAGAGTTTTCTCAAAGTCTTGTCCACGGTAGATCTTCAGGTTGAGGATCAACAAATATCGCCGCTATACCTCGGTTGGCAGCAAACCGTTGGATCGCTCTCAGGTTCGGCACCATCGCATTCTACATGAAACTGTCACCGGTGCCAACTGACTTATGTGGTTACAAGATGGAGGCGGACAAGACTCACAAGAGTCCTTGTTTCCCATGATGCAATAAGTGATTCATGGTTGTTATCCAACTTCCATGTAATGAGCTCAAGGAACTAGGGTTATGCATTTCAGATACTCTCACCCGGCATCGGCTCCAAAGGCGGTAATATCTCTACAAATTACGGAGTAGTCGGACATTAACAACCTCATTGCCAAATTCCAAGCGAGAAAATGCCGAAGGAAAAAAAAAAAAAAAAACGTAATCAAAAGGTCCAAAATTCACGTTTGTGTCCTCTGCCGATCCCGAGGTGAACGCCTACAACCGGCCCGGTGATATCGGGAGTGGGGGAGACCGATAGGGTATAAGGCACACACAAGACTGAACATTTGAAAGGAAATGTGAAAAGAGAAAAAAAAAGAAAGGGTATATTTGTTTATGAGTGTCTGTATCCGTATATTTATATTTATAATCCAAGGGAAACCTCAAGATCCCTTCCGTTGGTCATCAAGCTGATCATGCAAGTAAAGCCGGCCCTCTGTATTAACGAACCCGCCAATTCCGAAAGCGGGGATAATCCGGCACATGCGCAGCAGTGACGCGCTAATCCAATCGCGACTGACACGGTTGATCCGGTCTTTGGTCGGCATCACTTGTGGCCGGTTGTATAGATCTAGGCCGAGCAGGTGAATGGGCGTGCTGATGAGTTGGATGGAGGCTGGGATAGCGAGTTGCGCGATCAAGATCTTGAGGTATTCTTGCGAAGCGATGGAATCTGGGATCGATGTTGAGACCATGGCAGGAAGGCTGAAGGAGCCAAAGATTGTGAGGGCGTCCCGGACGAGGAAGGCTGAGTATGTTGCTACTGGAATGCGGGTGCGGCCAATCGAGCGAGCCGTTTTGGAAGTTGAGGTTGTGCTGGAGGTGGATGTGGATGTGGGGGTTGGAGTTGGGCTTGGTGTAGCTGTATTGTTGGTGGCTGCCACGGAAGTGTTGCCGTGGCCAAATAATTGGGCGAATTTCACGTCCTTCCAGATGCCCACGGAGGAGTTTACTATAAATGTTGAAGCGAATGTGGTCATGCCTGCAATAGCATGGTCGATCTTCGGGTACCACTTGCTCAGGATGGTTTCTGAGGCATTGGCTGTGGCGAAGGTTGCAGTGTAAAGGGACCAGACGAGGAGGCTTGGTCGTGATGTTAAGAAAGTTGCAGGTTGTGTGATAGAGAACCAGAGGTGTCTGCGGAATGCTGGAAAGAGAGGTTGGTTGTAGAATGACTTTTCGACGACGAGTCTGAGTGATATTGGTCAGTATTGTTGACAAGACGGAGTCTGACTTGACTTACCTATCAAAGATCATCACGGCTGGCGTTATCAATGTTGCTGAACCTGCAGCAATGAGTACATCGGCCGCCAACAGTTCGGCCATCCGGCTTTTGGTGTGCTGGATACCAAATGGCATAGCCTGCTCTTGGACTTTCTGGGTCATGGTTTATCGTGTACTCTGTATGGTTCAAGCAGACCAAGCTCTCATCATCTGTTCGTGATCGTCTGATAGTCTGCTGGGTTCGTGATGTAGAGACAGGACCGGGAAAGATTCGGTAAAGCTGCAATCTATCAGAGTACCACTGTTAGATGAAACAAATTCACCGCGGGGCATTCCAGTGGATTATGAGACAACTTACTGTGGATCAATTGCTGATCAATGGAACAAGTTAGGGTTGAGTTAGGCTGCACTGGAGATGAAAGGAGAGAATGAAGAGAAGAACTAAGAAGAACCCCTCTATAGATATATCCCCAGCATTCTATAATGTAATACCAACATCTTATCAAGAAATCAAGCTACATCGACATTTATAGATCGCTGGCCCAAAAAGTCAAGATGTCGGCCAAGCGAACCAATCACAAAGCCAACCGGGCCGGCGGCCGGTGCTATATACGGGCCGGTGATTGGTGCGGTCGCCGTGCCGTGACTTTAACTCAGCGAGTTTCTAGAAGTTTTTGTACCTCCTCCTCTGTATATCGGACGCGTACGATTACCCAAAATGGACTGATTGCTTATCCCCGCATTCCCCCGATCTCATTTGTTCCTTGGACGAATATTCGCCGAATTTTTTCGTTCCTTTTCACCGACTTCTGCAAGGTGGGGTAACTATCTGCCTTAAAAATAAAACAGTTTTATGATCTGCATCCCGGTCCCTCACTACTGCTTCACTACAAATATTATATGACTATAGAAAGGCATAGAATATGAAAGCAAACGCGACTGACTCAAGTTTTATGTACTCTACTAAGACCCAAAAAACTTCTAATGACAACGCAAAATGTAGGCAAATCAGGAGACACGGACTGCATGAAGGCTTAACAATACCCGACAAAAGCTTCGACTACGGACATGATAGGCACAGATAAGAATTCAGGGTATTATGTAGGCCTCTTTCACTCTATGGTGTTAAAATTGATTTTAAACGTCACATTCCATGTTGCCCAGACCATGCCCACGGATACTATGGTACATTGGATATTATTGTTAGTTTAAAACGTCATGATTCTGGCATCAAGGGTCGATTTCGAGTGTCATTTCTGTGTGGTCATCACTGGGCACCAATACACTAGTAGGTGGATCCAATAAGGATTCCTCAACAATTCCACTTTAAGAATACCGACATCGCGGGGTCTGTAGCGATGTGTCAATGCAGGTGGGTTTCTGACTCATAGGAAGCTCATTTCTACAATATACGCTGTATACCCAACCCGTGAGTTGGGAAAGAGATCCTTCAGATCCTTGTTGTTGGACGTTTGGTTCCGGCTTCGTTCGTGTTCCCGTGAAGATGTTTGACCTATACACCGGTGATATCCAATCTTGGAGAAATTATGGGGCCAGCTTGTTGAGCACTCTGGGGTAGTATCCAAATTGACGGCATTAAGATCAACTCGACACAGCCCTCCCTAGGTTAGATTCTATCATGATCAAATGAAGAATTTTCAGGTGAGCCTTCCGGTACATCGTCCTTTGGATTTGCTGAATGTGAGATTGAAATGCAATCCTTCTAATCTACTGGACTTTTGGCATGGGACTTGTTCTGGGCCAGAGAAACGAAGTAGAAAAAATCACCTTCGAAGACTGACTTTCCCACAATGTAAAACACAGTTGTCACTGGGCCCAGTGCACCTAACTGCTCTTGCTGCCTGACTTATCACCCGGGAGTACCACAAGATCCATTTCTTGTTTCGAGAATTGGGATTTGGTGTCTGCTTTAGGACTATCGTTTGATCTTATGTTGTGACAAAGCTATACCTCCTTTCAGGCTGATGCATGTAGACATGTATCTGGCCTAATACAGCATTGGACTAGCTAAAAAAAGAATCGATAGCCCAGTATCTCGTTTTGTACGTACCTAGAAGGAGGCTGAACCTTTGTTGACCTTCGTTCTGGTGAGGGTGAGTGTGATAACCCCGCGTGAGTGGCAATCTTTGGTTGCCGCCGGAAACGTCTGATTAGGGTTGGTTGTCACTGACAACAAATAAAGCGAAACAAACCTAATATGACAGCCAGCTTGTACCGTTTTGGTTTTGATAAAACCATCTGGCGTTTGATTGATCAGTTCCCAGTATCCTGTCGCCTGATGGTCAGTGCGTGCTGAACTCTTTGTTCCAAACCAAAATCAACATTGGTATTGAACCAAGTGATTACCCGTGGACAAAGCCACCAAGATCATCTCGGCTACATATAGATCTCTTGAATTTGGTTTAAAACACTCCCAAATTACCGTCCTCATGCAAGCAGGTATCATCTAGTTTGAGGATACCAGCTGGATTAGAAAACAAATCGACTTCCACAAACCTCAGCTGAGATGGAAGATCACCAGCAAGGTTCTGGGAAAAGACAAGGTTTGAACCGACGAGGAGTTGGTGGCCAGGAAAGTTTTCAACCAAGCACATGTGGTATTTGTGTGCTCGAACATAGATGATCCAGCCCAGGAACAAGTGCTGAATATTCGATTACAGTATGTTAACAACCCTACAACTATCACCGACTCGTGCTGTCAGCATTCTCTAGTTATGATTGATATGTACTGAGCATGGTTAGGATTCCAAAATGGGAAACAGGGTCAGAATCCGCAGAGATCAGAGTCCAACAGGCAGCACCGATTTGCACTCAAGAAGTTTCTATGATTCTACTGACTGACATATATATAATAGCTGGATTGTTAACTGGGAAAAGTGGAGTCGAGTTGAGAAGGTCTTGCAAAGAAATCGGGTTTCGGGTTTGGGAAGACTGGTGTATCCCATTTGGAATTTGGCATTTGTCAACGGCAAATATTTGAATGATATGTCTACATGGGAACTCTGATATACTAGAGTTGCAAGAGACAAGAAGTTGATATTTCATGTTATGTGCCATTTCCATAGACGGACTAACTCCGAACGTTAACTCCGCATTTAGATAAGCCCAGAACCTTCTCCACATTAGTCACATGGCGATTGTGCCAGATCTATCAGTATACTCGAATCTCTAGTCGCATTACTTTTTTTCCTTACCTCCAAGCCCAAAGACCAAGCACAACCATGTCCCCTATAACCGTTTCCAAAGGGCGCAGCCCCTCCAGCGACCCGAAGGAAACCTTCACTCAAATGGCCGACACAGACCTGGAATCCCTAGGACGGCATTGCCAATACGAATACTGCGGCCAACTAGACTTCCTCCCATTCCGCTGCGAATCCTGCCGTGGCACATACTGTCTAGACCACCGGACCGAAACCGCGCACCAATGTCCTCGCGAAGGCGAATGGGCTCGCCGCCGCAACGGAGCAAACACCAGCCATGAAAACCGCACCGCTCCCGAAAAGCCATCTATCTACAACACTGACCAATGCGCCCATACTCAGTGCAAAACCCTAATCAACACTCTCAAAGACCCTGGCGTGCGCTGTCCCCAGTGCAACCACCAGTACTGCCTGAAGCACCGTCTCCGCGAGGAACACGAATGCGCCAAGATTACCCCGCTGGGCGCGCGCCAGCACAATACCGCTTCGCCAAACGATACAATCAAATCTATGTTTGCACGCGTGCGTACCTGGGGCCGCGATAAGCAGCAGGCCGCTGCCAAGGGGACCCTGCTACCGACTCTGCCAAAGATGAAGCCTAAGCCGAACAGTCCGGCTGCGCGTGCGGTTGCTGTTAATGGCCTCAAGCGATCGGCTAAGGGGGATGCTTCGATTCCTGTGGACAAGAGGCTGTATTTGCATACTGTTGGTACGGCGGAGACGCAAGCTGCGGAGCCGCCGGCTGGGGATTTCTTTTTCGATTCGAGATGGAAGGTTGGCCGTGTGCTAGATGATGCAGCGAAGAAGTTGCGGGTTCAGAATTTGAATAATCGGGTTGATGGGGAGGATTCAAGGTTGCGGGTCTTCCACGTTGAGTCTGGGAATTTCCTTGAGTTCTCGGAGGCTATCGGTGCTGGGAAGGTAAATCAAGGCGACACGATTGTGTTGCTACGCGGCGCTGGGGCTGTTCTTGGGAGCGCCTGATGCATTTATTTGGCATTTATTCTCTTTATTTCCAATCTTTTGTTGCTTTTTGCTTTTCGAAGCATATACCATATACCACCTCGATACACCTAAGCATGTTTTGCCTCAACAATGCGTGAGTTGTTTTGCTATGCAGGTAGACTCGGAGTTAAATGCTTTGCTCTTTTTTATTTCAACATATGTATAGGCCTGTGGCAGACATCACAGAATAATTGGTATCATACAAAGATCATAACTCGGACTGTGCCCGCAAACCAGAAACCAGGAATCTATATAAATCAAACGCTCATCTTCATTTTGATGATCTTGTGAGGCTTGTATCCAATGACCTCAAACTCATCCTCCTTCCAGCCATCAACAACCGCGCTGCCCCGGTCATCGCGCTTAATGCGCAGCTCGGGAACTCCGTTGGTTCCCGAAGAAGCTGCTCATTAAGGGCATCGATGTGGTCAAGATAGACATGGGCATCGCCCATAGTGTGAATAAGAGTTCCGGGATGAAGATCCGCAGCATGTGCAAGGATATGAGTGAGGAGAGCATAAGATGCGATATTGAAGGGCACACCAAGACCCATATCACAAGAGCGCTGGTAGAGCACGCAAGACAGAGTACCCTTCTCCGATGGACGCCCAGTCTTTTCGTCAAGCTTCATGCCAGGTGGGAACGAGACGTAGAACTGGGCGAACATATGGCACGGGGGTAGAGCCATCTTTTTCAGATCAGCGGGGTTCCACGCGCTCATGATGATGCGGCGATCGAAGGGGTTATGAATGAGCTTATGCACAACATCTTTGAGCTGGTCGACACCCTGGCCGGTGTAGTCCGCCTTGGCGTCGATGTACTCGGCGCCAAAATGCCGCCACTGGAATCCGTACACGGGTCCTAGGTCACCTTCTTCACGGTGGCCGAGACCGGATTTGTCTAGGAACTCGCGGCTTCCATTCCCATCCCAGATCTTAATACCAGCCTCGGAGAGTGGGAGTGAGGAGGTGCACCCAGAGATGAACCAGAGTAGCTCAGCGAGCACGGCGCGTAGGAAGACTCGTTTCGTGGTGAGGAGGGGCAAGACAGGGATTGGCTCGCCGCCTTCTGGGTTCGACTTCGAGAGAGAGAAGCGTAACTGGGGTGGCGCGAAAATTGATTGTGTACCAGTTCCAGTGCGGTCTGGTCTGTGCTCGCCCTCAGAGAGGATTGTTCGTATCAAGTTGAGGTATTGGTGCTCTTCGTGCGAAGGGTCGTGTGGCGGCGAGGATGCCGCGGGGGCTGGAGCGACTTGATCTTGGGTCATGGTGCAGCTTGAATTAGTGGCAGAATATCAGGCTGCCTGCTGAGATTTGACGGCAGAGGAACACTCAAAGTTCCAAGTGGATGATGGAGAGGATCTTGGGGATCAGTGGATCGCGTCGACGCGACACGTAATCACGTGCTCTCGTATTTTATGTGCTCTAATCGACTTATTAATTATCCAATCAGCTTTAGTTCACTGTCATAGGTCAACATGTGCTGCATTATTCGGCTGCACGATATTTATACGAAATAATGGATATTCTGCCCTCAGTATTAACATTGATACACATATAGGACCCATGGAAGCCCGTATATTTCAACAACCACTGTAGCTGTTTCCGACTTACATGTTGTTACGATAGTAGGTTAGAAATGGGAAACTTTTGTCTTATTTTCAGCGAATAACTGATGCGATGACATGGTTTTCTACGGCTTTAGTTGATTTTCACGTTATTTCTTTCTTCAAGGCAATCAAAATCAGTGACCACTACGTCATGAATCTGCTAATAAGTCCACTCCAACTCCCCGCAGAGCACCTACCGCCCACTCGGGGTACTTCGATTTGTCGCCTCCATAGATGTCGGAGAAGAACTTGCGAAGGAAAGCCGGGTATTGGTCATCCATAATGGCTTGTCGGATTTTACCCATCAAGGTCAACATATAATGAACATTATGGATGGTCAAACTGTAGAAGTATTAGAACCGAAACAAGATATTGCAGTCAGCACAACTTACAGATGAGCGCCGACGGTCTCTTTGGCTGTGATGTGGTACATGTATGCTCGCGTAAGCCCGAGACCACCTTGGTCAGTTGGGCGACAGCAAATGCAGGTACAACCCTCCTCAACTGGACTGAAGTCATCCGCAAACGATTTATGGCTTAATTTCAGGGTCCCAGAGGAGACGATGGCATCACCGAAACGCTATTTAAAATTAGCGCAAGAAGCAAACCGGAGAACTTGTTGAGTCTTACCGCTGTCCGTGTCGGCCAAACACAGTCAAACATATCTGCACCGAGAGCCACAGCTACAACAATATCCTCGGGGTATCCCTTTTTTTGTGATTAGTCAAGGCAAAAGAAATAATTCAGGGAGACATACCACGCCCATGACGTATCTGGGTTTATGTTCCGGGAGAATTTCAGTGCATGTATCCACTCTTTGGTTGGTCAGTTCATTCGGTCTTTATGGTGGAAGTAGAGACACATACACTTTGCAGAACTCTTCCTTTGCCTCTCCGCCAGATAGACCTCCAATGGCGATTCCTGGAGTATCTCGCGCTACCATCTCTTCACAGCATTGTTTTCGCAATTCGAGATCCAAACCACCCTGGATGATACAAAAGAGGTTTTGTCGCTCGGGGTATTTATGCTCCTCGATGCAACGATCTAGCCATCGCACAGAACGGTCCATAGCCTCCTTGATGCGAGCATGGTCTGGCGAAGTGGTTGCAATCACATCGTCTAATTGCATGATAATATCAGATCCGATAGAATTTTGGAGAGAAATGGAGTGCTCGGGAGTCAGTAACCTGTTAAAAAATTAGCTTTTCAGCTGGTCAGCTATATAGTTTACAGCGAAGTCACTTACATTGGCGAGCCATCGTGCGGGCTCAGGAATCGCACTCCTTCCTCTGTGACAGTCGCTAACTGAAGAAGCGACACCATCTGGAAACTGGGTAGCAACATATCCGATTAGTAACATACTATCACATTCCTCAAAGGTCGTATATCTCACCCCCCACTATCGGTCAAGAGATTCCGATCCCAGCCTTGCAACTTATGCGCACCGCCCACTGCATCTAGTACTGCCTGGCCGGGCTTCAGGCCTAAATGATATGTATTATTCAAGCACAGCATACATCCCGTTTCTCGCAGCTGGTCGTATGTCAGGCCCTTAAGAGATGCCTGTGTCGCGACAGGCATGAAGATCGGCAGAGGCACTGAGCCATGGGGTAGGTGGAGGGTGCTCGCACGCGCCTTGGTTGTCTAATTGTACCATAATGCGCATCAGATATATGCTACAGTAGGTTTTAAGTGGCTGTCATGCCACAACGACGTACCGAGCATTTGGCGTGACGATCAAAGGTTAACGCGGAGGGCATAGATTTGCGGGCGGGAGCGGTGGTTGACATTTTTGCGATTGATATGGGTACGGTCGAATATAATGTTCTAGTAGGGCGCCTGGCTAGCAGACGGTGGCATAGCATAGGGAGAGGGGTGATTTAAGCGTTTGCGATGCGATCAGGAACACTTTTATCTGATAAGCTGTTTGTCTGGTTTGCATCCTCCTATTTTTATACAACACGCCCTCGACGCAAAATATATATTTTGAATGTCTTTGAACTTATTTGTATACATATATTCCTTCAATACTCTATGATTACAACGTTGGAGATGTTTTTGACTTGAGGCCCAACAATCCCACTAGTGAATCCTGTTGCTCCCCGCACAAAACTACATAGCCCCTAACCTACAATCTACTTGCAAAAAGATTATTCAATACTTGAGATGCTAATGATAGCCTTGCTTCTCGCGATTGATGCTCCTTATGTATGTTGACTCCTTTTGAACTAGACCCTAGCTGTGAATAAGATCACGATATGGAGATCCGGGAAGCCCCAGTTCAGGGGAAAGATACGATAATCAAATGCCACCTAAATCTGAAGCGTTGTTTTATACTAAAGATCTAACAGTTCAAACTCTCAAATGCCGAAAGAAGGAAATCCCCAATACTCCAATGCCGTCGGAAGAATGCCGAGTCGCCCTAGTGCGGGGGACAAAAGCCCGGGGAAGCTAAATCACACGGGGAAAAAAGAAGGAAAAAAAACATTGCGGTCAATTCTATTTTCTCTTCCTAACACACCCTTCTGTGTGCTTGAGAAATATCTTGTTAATATGACCGAAAAATACATGCAAGATGTTGAACTAGATTCAGAGGTATCTTATTTCCTTCCCCCTTGTTATAGAACTTACTGGTGTTGTGGTGTGCGAGCTGAAGATGACTGACCGTAGCGCAGCTTAATAGCTCAGATGTTGTCGACGATGCTCTCAACGCACGCGAAAAGGCCTTAGTCTGGAAACAAGACCTACGCATCATTCCTTTGTGCGCTGCAATTTACCTGCTTTGTTATCTCGATCGCTCTAATATCGGTATGTCTTCGGCCCCCAGTGTCGGATCGACTTGGAGCTAAAAACATCTAGGCAATGCCAAAATTTTGAATGCGGATACTCACAATGATCTCCTCACTGAGACTAACATGACTTCATATCAGTACACGTGAGTCGCAAATGTTGATTAACCATGAGAATCGCGCTGATATACAAAAGAATTGCACTCATGGTATTCCTGATCGCATATGCACTGTTCGAAGTTCCATCAAACTATTTCCTGAAGAAGCTCCGCCCAAGCGTATGTCTAAACCTGTCCAAACACATCATACGTTCCTAATTATTATAATTCCACTAACAAACACCAGCGCTGGATCGCCTTCCTCATGATCTCCTGGGGCGCAACAACAATGGGTCTCGGTGGTGCTCACAACTACGCCCAAGTCACAGGACTCCGATTCCTTCTCGGCGTAATGGAAGCTGGGCTCTTCCCCGGCTTCGTATACTACCTTACATTCTGGTACCGCAATTCGGAGCGATCGATCCGTGTAGCTCTGATTCTTGCCTCAGCAACTCTCGCTGGAGCATTTGGTGGTGCCATTGCCTTTGGTGTAGGCCATATGAATGGTGCCCATGGTCTTTCCGCTTGGAGGTGGCTGTTTATTATTGAGGGGGCCCCATCGTGCGCGTCTGCTGTTTTGGTTTGGTTCTTGTTGCCGGATTACCCAGAGACTGCCAGTTGGCTTACTGCCGAGGAGAAAGAGCTTGCTGCGCAGAGACTGAGTTTGGAAGGATCCAAGGGTTCTGACCATGCTATGTCTTGGGAGGATGCTAAGGCTACGCTGACGGATTGGAGATTGTATGCTCATTATGCGGTATGTTTTTTGTGCGCCTTTTTACCCTATCCATTTCTGAAAAGCTCATCAGTCAAAAAGGTATACTTCGGCATCTCAGTGCCATTCTCGAGTCTTTCTCTTTTCACGCCTGCCATCACTGCTGGTTTGGGATACTCTGATCTCCGCGCTCAGCTGATGACCGTGCCTCCGTACGCGGTTGCCTATGTCGTGACTATAACTGTGGCCTGGTCTGCGGACTACTTCAACAGGTAGATTGTCTTCTATTCCGAAGCACACTAAATCGCTAACCTGAAACCATTAATCTTCAGCCGTGGTCTTCACTCGGCCATATTTTCTTTCATTGGGGCAATTGGCTTCCTCGCCTCCGCAGTTCTGCCCGCTAGTGCATATCTAGTAAGTCGGCCAATCATCCTAGGCGAGCACTAATCCAATAAACTGACCTAAACGCCAGAGCCGCTATGGATGCCTTATTGTCGCAGCCAGCGGAGCCTTCGCCTGCATCCCACCTCTACTAGGCTGGCTATCCTCCAACATCAATTCAACAGCCGGCGCAGGACTCGCAATCGCACTTAACATCTCCTTTGGTGCCCCGGGCCAGATCGTTGGCGTCTGGATCTACAAAGGCAACGAAGCAAAGACCGGCTATCCAACCGGCCATTGGACAAATGCAGCATTGCTTTTCTTTGTGGCAGCCGGCTGCATTCTATTGAGGCTCTACTACGGGTGGCGCAATCGCCGCGGAGATGGGGCAAGAGATGGAAAAAGTTTCGCATATTAGATTGGTAGGGCTAGGGATTGTGGAGAAAGTTGATAGAACTCGGTTTACGAGCTGCAGAGTATACATGTCATGTCGTATACGAAGTCATGACTGCATGCATCTGAGTCACAATAAGTAGACACCTGTAATAATTAATTTTAATAGCAAATTATGAATTCTCAATAATTTGTACGGAGTACAGAGTACGGACAGTAAAATTACAACGTAGCTCCGCTATTCAATGCACGGAGAAAAGTGCAAGGTTTAGATTGTACTTGTACATGTCGACTGAGTCTCTGATATCCCCTTCTCTAATTTTACAGATTCAAATCATATTCCAGATCCGCATCAACCCTATATTGTGTATACATTGTCAATAATCATCGCAGCCATTCGGTCAATACAAAAGAATCCATGGCCTCTTCTCAACCCCCCAGATCTAGCACCCGCCACCACAACCACCTCCTCCACTCGCCCCTGCGTTTATAATTGCTGAGGTAGCAGTGTAATGGTGCGCGCGGCGCTTTTTCTTCTTCTTATATGCTTTGTGGTCGTTGTTATATGCGTACTGGCTGTAGGGGTCATGGCCGTAGTATGCGCGTCGAGGGGGTGGAGAGTCATATGACTCTCTACGCGATGAGCCAAAACACATCGTAATATTTGGGTGGAAGCGATCTGTTTGGAATGAAGCAGATGGCAGTTTGATGCTTCTTTGGATTGCTTGGATAATTTAGAGAAGGAAGTGCTTGGTTTGAGGTAAGCTGTGGTTAGATTGGCTATGGTGATGGAATAACTAATTACATATATATAGTATTCCAGCATTAAACTTTCTTCCTGGTATTGATAAGATTTTGCATCTTAGGCAACTTAATTTCCCCTTGCTGTCGTATAACTTCAATCGCCATAGCCACCGCCCGATTACCGCCCGATCACCGCCCGAGCAAGGCTGAGTATTACGACCGCCTGTATTGTTCAATATACTTCGTATGGCGGATCGACATTTGATTTGCGTCACAAAACACCATATCAAGTAGCAGTCTTGGCGATCACTGTTGAGGGCGAGGATTTGTATAATCTGCATACGTATATTTTTAGGTGGCTATATATCAAGCATAGTGCTAGCCCTAGTTATTAAGAAGTTCTATTATAGTTGTGTTTTATATAGTCGAATCCACGGGTTCATCTTCGGATGGGTCAAAATAGACTAGAGTTTTTATCAGTTATTAGAGTTCAGCGTTCCATGGTTCAGTCCAAGGTAACCTTGGAACCAACATTCAACGTCGTCGGGAGTTTACAACGTACTTTTGTCGAAGGAATGCTTTTCTAAGCGATTGATATTAATAATCTTTTTTTTAAATATATGTATATGATTTATCTCACCCAGTCAACATCTGTCACTTGGAATGCTGCCCAACTCGGCCGCTATGCATCGGAAATTAATGTTTGGCTAGACACATGGCCAACGCTGTGCTACCCGCGGATGTGTAATTCGGGCGGGGGGCCAATGCGGCAAGAACCCGCAATGATCAACAGTACCTCAAACGAGAGTAAGCATGTACAACATACGACGCCCTCCTGGAGAAAGGACTGGGTCTGTTCCAGCTGTTGGTCATACTGGTCATTAGTAAAAATTAAAGAGAAAGACACAATGCACTCATAAAATCACTGTCGATAGATATTCCGTAATCGTAAAATAAGAAACAAAGGAGAACAATCTGATAGAAACCAAACCCCGGCCATTACAGTCCCAAGCCCAGTACCATCCATATATGATACCAACGTAATAGATAACCCCGGTCCAGTTCCGGGTCTGAACTTCCAAAATCCAGCAGAGCCCAACAAGAGACAAAAGATAGCAAAGAAACTCGCATACACCCGGTCTGAATCAAGGAAAAATAAAACAAAGCAAAGCGTATCGAATAAGCAGACAGAACGTAAATCAAAACCAAAACCAAATTCTAGACAAGTAGATGCCTGGAAAACGACAAAGTATTTGTCCCATTCTAATCCTATAACTCCTCCTCGTAACTTTTTGTCCCAAGTTGCTTCGTCCCCAAATTTGCCATGTCATATCGCGCTTGAGGTTAGAACGAGTCGCTTTGCATCTGCGATGGCACAGACACGCACGCATTCATCCATAGCTCCAGGTGGTATTATCTCTTCAAAATGCCACCTTGGACTTTCTGACAATACCACAAAGTAGAATTGCCATCCAAACTGTGCAGCAGGGAGTAGTGATTGAAAATTGTCCTGGGTACGACATCGAACCCGCTCGAGCATGACAAGTCATATGTTCTCGAAGGGACAAGCAGCAGTCACTTGACACGATGCATGAGACCCAAACCCCTCGCCTCTCGCCTCTCGTCAAGTGGCAGTAAGTACCTGGCCCAATTCTAGGGTTTGTCTCAAGGCAGACAACACAGCAAGAGGAGAGACAAATGAAAAGCTGAAGACGGCCTGTATGAACCCCAATCGGGAGGAAACCGAAAGAATAATTGTTCGCCAAAAACCGTATGTGGGATGTTTCTCTAAAGGAATACATATATGCACTCCCAGAAAACACGTATGTGGGACGTCAAGAGCCAAAGAAAGTTTGATTCGTGGTGCATCACGCGAGGCCTGACGACATCCAGACACCGTATCATGTACTTGAGCCGTCGGGATCTGGGGTGTGGTGTGTCACGACTTGTATTAAAGTTTCACAAACGCGAAACAAGGTAGTGACCTGCATTTGGAAGTGGTCATCCGGGGCAGGGAGGATGGTGCTATTTTCTTTTTCAAAAATTATTTGTCCATCTTTCTGGTCCCAGGAATCACCCCACCAGAGCCCATGGCATAGACTCTGCGCTGTAACTAGCCATTGTGGGTGGGACTTGTGGGAGCTGGGAAGATGTAGTTGTCGAGGGATAGTGCATGCATCAGCGGGACTCGGGGGAAAAGATGGCGTCAAGACGAGAAAGAGGTGGGAGGAGAGGAGTGCGGTGAAGGGGACATGTTGTTTTCCTGCAGTGAAGAACGCAAGTGAGAGAGCAAAGCGACAACAAAGGTATGCATCGGATAGGACTTGTGGATCCCCGAGGGTCCTTCACAGCAGGTGGGAAACAAACCAGAACACCCACCCACCCAGACCAAGAATTGAAAAACAACAGAGTTCAAGACCAATATAAGAATCAAGAACCAAGAAATTTGATAAAAACACAAGAAGTGAAGAGACTGCCACCCAAGACTAGGAAATATTTGAAATGAGGAATACGATCAGAAACCGCCAGCTCCGCGACCATAGCCGGACGTTGCCTGCGGGAACAGCTGACCCTGGTAGACAGTAGCAGCCCGAGGCTGCTGATTCAGGGCCTTGAGGGCAACCTCGGCAGCGTCCTCTTTGGCATTGTTGATAAACTGACCGTCATACCAGTAACGAGCGGCGATATTCTGGCCCTGGACGGTGACGGTGCTGGACCAAGCAGTACGACCTCCTGCAATTCCGAGATAAATGTAATTAGCTTTCTGCTGTCAAAGGCTCGGGAACTAAAAGTCGGTGTACAAGTGAAGGGGGGCCAATTTTCTCTGTCTTTTTTCTGCAAGACTCCACACCTTCCTGCAATGTCCACACACGAGACACACAGCGGTGGGTAGAGGCACGCTGTGTATGTATGTATTGGACCGGGGAATAAGAGGGAAAATAAAATAATCTGGTTATGGGGCATAGGAAGACGATGGATGGAGACTGATGGAGACTGATGAAGACTGATGGAGACTGATGGGGGAGGAGGATTGGAAATCGGGTAAGTACCTCGCCGATCGGAGACAATGTTGAAGACAGGAGGAGACAGCTTGGTGCGTGTGCAATGATCTGGAGATTGGTTAGTTGGGTAATATTGTCACTTGGAAGGAATTTGGGGCTGCTGATGTTTGCCCATGCATCCCAATGGCTTACCCTGGAGCTGATCCTGCCAGCTGGGCCGGTTGCCAGCACTACTTCCTTGGGGACTGGTAGTATACGACATTGTTGCTTCGTAGGGAGATGGTATAGTGTAGGAGACCTGTTAACGTTTGCAATTGAAGTGGTAGTGAGATTGAAGGTGGGGATGAGTGATAGTCTTAATAACCCAATTGAAGATGAGAGAAAAAAGAAGTCAAGCTTCAAGGGGGGGAAACCACAAGATATAAAAGAAAGAACAGGATCAGATGAACTCAATTGGACCCGTTTAGAATCTCTAGAGATCTTCTTAAATTGTATTTTTTTTTCAATGACCTTCAAACGGGGACAACATGGGGAGCGGGGAGTCATATAAACAGTGGGCCATATCTTCAAGGCCAGGAAAAAGCACGTTGTTTTTCGGTCTGTTCTTTTTTTTTTTTTTTTTTTGTATTTTCTTTTAATATTTTAGTATTTCTTTTTTTTCTATGCTTTTTTTTTAAAAAATCTTTTTCCCCCTGGGAACAAACAGGAGCCTAACAGTCAAACCTAACGGAGGGGCTTATGCATGTCGATGTGGACATGGCACAGCGTCAGCCAAATCCCCCCCTCCCTTATCCACCAGTCAAGGAACGTAGGCGTAGGAATAGTATGCGGATCATTTTGAGGCTGCAACCTGGAACGGCCCGGCGCACGCCGACTAAGCAAAAACAGCCCTTGAAGAAACGCTAGACAGCAAGTAAGGGTTATGGAAGAGGGGCAAACCGGATGTTCCCAAGTTAGTTCCCACTCTATCAGGGAGATATTGGTTACTCCTAGGATCCAGAATAAATAACACCCTTTTCCGGAGTTGGACTCGGATTGGATGGGGGAAAGTGAACAACTCAGAGAACCCCACGTTGGGTTTTTCTTTTCTTTTTGGATTTGCATGCGGTTTTCGGTTTGGATTTTTCTCTTTTTTTACTCTTTTTTTTGGCTCTCACGCCTCACTTGAGCAGTACTTTAGGGTAAAAGTACTATGAAAGAAAAAAAACATCATCATCATCATCATCATCATCATCATTTCCCGAGACTAGTTTGTGCATAGACTTGAACCGTATCGGCGGAACGGCGGGCTTCTGGAACAACCATGAGGGACTGCATGAGGGGTAGTGAGCTGTGGGTGATCTCTGCCCAAAAAGCGGAGCCTATGGCCACAGCGTCAGTGTCATAGCTTTTATTGTTTAATTGTTTTTCGGGTCTGGGAGGATGTGGAGGATGCCCGAAATGTAGATTCAACCAAGTTGGGCCGCATTGGAAATGGTTGCCAGCTCATCATGATGGATGAGATCATGATTATTTTGGAGAAGTCAACTTTCACCCCTTGATTCGGAAGAACTTGCTGGGCACCTCCAAATCCACAAACCGGGCCGCCCTGCATGAACAGTTGTTGTCGGGCCCAGGATCATCAACCTGGAGAGGAAGAGAAAGGGACAAAGCGATGGAATGAGGCGAGATGGGCGGCATTTCCGCCGGAGAAACGTCAGTAAGCCGTCAGAAGGGCATGTGTTGCAGAGATCTTGAACAAAGATACGGCCAAGAACCCCCTGGTTCATTTTCACGTTATCGGCTAGTCCCGTCGGGTTAACCGCGTGATGTGCAGAGACCCCATAGAAGAAAATTCATCGGCATTTCATGTTCAAAAACAATTTGAGTCTGTGAATCTCCCCATCTGAGCGAATAGGTGTTTGCTTTGAAGTGTTGGGCATGCATGCAGAGTCGACAATATCCTCAACCATGGTTCTCAGTAATGCGGCTACATTGATGCACGTAACACGTAGAGAAACAGCCGATGTTCGACAGGGGACTAGGCCAGCACATTGTAGGGCGTCTAAAAAAAAATTAAAAATTAAAAATTAAATGAGGGGCTTGCCCCGCACCCAATCTTGATCTGTTGAAGTACATCTATACATGTATGCTGCGCAGTAGACTACATAAGTACCACGTACAATGTTGGTACCTACAGTAGTAGACATAGTAGACTATTATACTAGCATGAACATACATGAGTATTCCTCTTATTCCATAAGGCAGCAAGGCCAGTGCTTGGGCTGTCGCGCTAAAAAAAAACAAAAGATTCATTCAGAGCCAATCGATTATTAGCCCTAAGCATAAGTGACAGTTCTTTATATGGTATAGTCTATTCTATTTCTAAATATTCAAAGAGTAATCCCTAGTATATGCGGGATATGCATTCGTCTCAGGACAATAGGTCAATAAAGCACGAGACATCTAGCTCCAGAATCGAACCATGGTTCGCAGAATAGACTAAACCCTAGCTCCAAAATTGAAACCATGGTTCAGCATTTGAAGCGGTCAGACTCTACCCGACATGCAACAACTGGTAAGTTATCACCAGTCCTGCAATTTAGGAAATGCCCAAATCCTGCAGTTCTCTGTCAAATCCGTATTAGATGATCGCCCGGAATTAGGCTCGAGTCCCCGGAGTCTCGTTAAACTGGGATGTTTCGTATCAAAGATGAGGCAAAAAGTGATGAAGGATGAAGGATGAAAAGAAATAAAAAGAAATAAAAAAATAAAAATAGAAATAGAAATACGGTTCATATCAGGAATCATTCACAAGAAGCTAAACAAGAGCAAGAACGAAATATTCATAACCTGCGTCATTCGCATCATTAATTCATTAAAGGTGTCAAGTCCCCGTGTTCCATAAATATCCTAGGTAATGCAGGACCAACTCATCCATTTAGTATCAATATAAACAGTCCTTGGCTAGTCTTGGGCCCAAGAACCCCTGTGTCGCTTAGGCGGATCCCCTCCGCTGAAGTACTTGGCCGATCAGGCGCCGTGGGCCCATGCGCTCCAAGCTCTTTGCTAGTGAGTATTGAGCTGGCAGGATCCAAGACGGACGCTGCTGCTGATGCCAGCGACGACGAATGCAGTCGTCGACTAGCGCAACTATCCCTGTTGCAACAATCACACTAATAAAAAAAATAAAAAAACCAATTCATCAGCCTCATGCCTCATAATCTCGTGCAGGGGGTATCATAGTGCATTGCGTATGGTGGATGCGTTGGTGTATTGTACACGAACCACACACCCCCTCATACGAACCGCAGAAAAAGAAAAGAGAAACAAAAAAGAGGGGAATGATAAATCAAACCAAAAAAAATAGAGTGAAGACCAGATCAAGAGCCAGAGCTAGCACCAGAAACCAGAACTAGCTGGATGGTTGAGGGGTAAGGCAGGGATTCAGGATGACTTACTCGGCAACATCAGGCATCGTCTTGTAAACTTCAGGATCACTGATCCACAATGAAGAAGGCGGCACCCAGCCCCCCCTTACTCTCCTCTTCGACAACCTCTAGCGGCGCCAGCGTATCCGGCACCAAATGAGCAATAGTCTTGGAAGTGCGCGTGTCAACCAAGAAATAAGACACTTCATGCAGATCACCCTCTTTGCGGACCTCTCTCCTCCACTGGTACTTTGTGGACCAATACTCGAACTCGTATTTTTTAGTCGAACCAGGTCCTTTGCGGCGCAGTTCAACATGCGCGTAATTCGAGAATTCGAGCAAAATTGTCTCACCCAGGATCGGCAGAGCGAACTGTCCTTCCTTCTCCAACTCATTCTCCTCAGTCGTCTCTTTATCTGCCTCTTCCCGCGCAGCATGACCATGTCGATGTCCATGTCGATGTCCATGTACGCAGCCAGAACTAACCCCTGAATCCTGTCTCGTGAGCTCCCCATTTGGCGGACAATGGCCACCCGCTGAACCAGGCCTAAGCCCAGCAAAAACACTACTCCATGAGGTTCGCAGCGCAGGCCTTCGCTCACGAGCAGGTACAACCTCCCGCCTTGCAGAATGGCACACCTCGCGGCCCGAGTCCCGGCAGTACCGCCTGAGCGAGAACTTTCGCGAGAAGAGGTCGTACATGCGCAAGTGGAAGAGGATAACATCACGCTGGGAGCCGTCGCGGAGGTGGACGGGCGTGTCGATGCGCAGGTTCATATTGCCGTCAATGGTTGTATCGTCGTGGCGGATGAGCAGTCGCCGCGAAGAGGGGAAGAGAGACGCAAATGATGAGGGTGTTGAGGGGATTGCGTCTAGTGGGTAGAATTCTTGCCGCTCGTTTACGCAATAGCGGCCTTCATGGAAGATTGCGGGCTCGGTTGGTTGAGGCTCCGGGTCAGGCTCGGCTATGGAGTCTGTTGTTGAGGCATAAGTCGAGGTTGAGGAGTGGGGCAGTAGCTCGCAGCACTCATACTTGACTTCGGTCTCGGTTTCAGGCCTGTATGTATGTTTGTGGGATGGATTGGTGGGCCAGTCACTTTTGTGTGGTTGAGAAGCTATTCTGTCACTGTGGATTGTTGGTGCCGTGCTTTTTGAGGATGAGCTATCTGTTGAGCTGTAACTCCCGGCTTGGCAGGATTTGTAGGACCCCATGGCGATATAGGCTGATTTGGTTTATATTTGCTGTATATGTATATGTTCCACTGATCTACAGTGGAGTCGAAGAAGAGTGAGTAGATGAAGTGGATATAAGACAGGAGTAAGATCAAAATCAGCCGTAAGTAAGCCGCAGGTGGTGTGATTGGCCAAATAAGGTATATCAGAGCAAAAGCGATCACGGGCGTTTGGACCTGTAGATAGCCCGGTTGATTCCGCAAGGAGGGGTCAGATTCTCATAACACAGGATAACACAAGAAGTCTCCAGGATTACCAGGGAGAGGAAAATAATCATATGATGGAGAGCAAAAGGGGACAAAAGGGCAGGGATGGGGGGTTTCCTTTTCAAGAAATGAAATAAAAAGGGGGAGAATGGATGAAAAGCAAAAAAAAGGAAAAGAGAATGTGAAAAACCGGGCTGTCACAATGTGGGAAGTATTTAGCACATGGGGGGGGGGGGGGGGAGGGGGGTGGAGGGAAATGGAGGATTAGCTTGGGTACCCGACTCTTTGTTATTTACTGTTGCACCTAATAGTCTTAGGCTGTGGCACAAAAGGGCATGAGAAGCCTCATAAATCTACCTATAAGGGGTGACAGAACTGCATGCGCTGTTCCCAGAATCAGGGCGAGGATTGTGTTTCATCTTTTATTGGCTTTTGCTTTTTTTTTCCCAACACGAGAAACCAGTCGGATTGCGGGGGCATCAAATTGACCTGGACACGAGATTCCGGGCTCAGACCTTTTAAAGTCCAAGCACTTGAATGTTCTAGTATCATATCATATCATATATACATCCCTTTATAGACGTCATGAGAACGTTGAAAACCGTGGACCCCCGCGGTCCGTTCCGATTGTGTGGTGGAGCCGAGATTGTTTATGGACTATAACATGGACATCATGCCATATTGAATCCATGGTTTCGGCATTTCGGAACAAAGAGTTATTAACCTCTCGTCCTAACAGTCATGTCTACCATGGCATGATGACATGTGCACAGACTGAGATGAACATAGAAGATTCTATGATCCCTTTCGAATTCTTCACCGATCTGAACACAAGCATGATGAACTCATAATCCCCACTAACCATACTCGCGTCGACAATTGATCTACATTACATCATTGCTATGAGGAAGCATCCCTTGGCCTAAATTGCGACCGAAAAGAAAATATGTCCAATAAAATCTACATATGACCCCGCAGCTGAGAGTCTGCGTCCGGGTTCGTGCCGAGATGATTATATCCGTATACTGCCCGGTGAATAGGAACCGAAAACAATTGTCCAATCTGGAAAAAGAAGAGAAAGAAACAATGACACAGCAGTCTACACCTGCGTATAGAGAGGTCGAGGAAGCTCCTCACCGGGCTTGATCAAGGTGTCTGAATGGGAAGCTGGGTGAGAGATGAGTCCAGTACGACTTCCCGGGACTGGGGCCCAAAAGCCCACATATGCTTCTCGTCGGTCTTCTACGGTGACGGACCAAGTGTGCAGTCCATAGTAGGATGCAATGGAGTGGACCAACCAGCGACTAAGAAGCGTCAGCGGACGGGTTAATTTTGATATGACAGTGGAGAAAGACTTAAAACATACCCGAATCCAGCGGCACGATCATCAGCTAGAGTCTCGAGAACCATCTTTTCACCCTCCCGTTCACTGTGAGAGCTGATCTCCTCCCGGAGCAGGCGGAGTCTCTCCTTTCGCTCGGGGGAGTCGTGCATCTGCCCATTACGACCGACAAATACGATCTCATCCTCCGAGTCATCACTCAAGTTCTCGGGAGCATCCCGCAACCCCTCTGTCTCAAGCAGAAGCTCTCTCTCATTCCACTTCTGAATAAACGTACGGACCTCATCTTCCAGATCTCGGAGCATGCCATGTGCAGCACGTGCATGCTTTAGCTTCAGTCTCAGTTCTTTCGGGATATGATGCTTCTCATTAGCTCTCTCAGCAGCCTTCAAGGCCGACTGTTGATCTGCCACATGGGAGTAGTGAACGTCCCACAGAGGCGCAAGATAATAAGGCATCGGGTCATGCCGAGGATAAGTAGGTTGGACATCCCAGTCCTTTGAAGATGGTGGTTCCGCCCAGGGGTTGTGCAACAGACGATCTTAGTGTCTGGTCAGCATTTGCCTGCTAAACCTGCGCCAAAGCCAAAAATGTACAAAGTCGGCATCCATCGCGACCTATCTAGTGCATATACGTACCGTTCTCCCAGCGCTGTCTTCGACGACTGCCATCTTTACCCTTGAGAAGAGCCTCCCGGGTCTTGAGGCCATCCCGGCGCAGAGGCTCCCGGCGTCGGAAGCTGACTGTCGGGGGGCGGGACTCGACTTTGACTCGTTGGGATGGGATCGCTTCGTCGTCGAGAGGGATCGACAGGGAAACGGTGGCTCCACGCAGACTTGGGCGCGTCGGGGTCGGTGTGGACGGCACCCTCGCTGCAGGGGCTGAGTCCGATAGGGTCAATTCCTGCAGGGACGCTGCATGTTGCTCTGTCCATGCAGATATGGCTAGGGCTTGTTGGGGCGATAGGTGCCCTTGGGAACCCTCTGGGCGCATGCGTGGATGAATAGCCATAATATATCCAAAGATGAAGGCAATAGTTCTAGGGGGAGGGAGAGGGATAAGGATATAGCAAAGGGCAAGATAAGGAGAGATATGGATGTCTGCACGGGACAACTCACTGGTCTCTGATTGGTGGGAAATGGGTATCTGACAACCCTAGCCCTAACTTCCTATTTAGGATGGAACCTTTGAGAAAGCTAGGTGGAGCAAAATATTGAGGCTGTAGAGACTAGCTCCTATCCGAGTGTGTATATTAAAGTGATCGTCTGTATGAGCCTCTCCGCAGGGCTGTGAGTCATGGCGCAGTACGGAGTGGAGTTTCTCTTTCATCTCCATTCTCCACCTTTTGAATCCCCCGATGTCTTTGTCTCTACGAAGTAGGGCTTGCTGTGTTTATATTGAACATGCTACATATGTAATGGTTAATAGAGATTCCTACTCCGTAGTCTATATCGATTATCTAAATGTTTCGGATAGACCGGAAAGTCCCAGGCACCCATTCTAATGAAAATATGATGCAGAGAGCCTCGGCGTTTTAGCGCGCGGGGTCCAAAAATGGCTTGGCACAGGGCGCGTGATACCTTGTTTTAAAAAGAAACCTGAGACCCTCTCTTTTAGGTCCTTAAACTTATTCTTCTTTATCATTGTTTCCATCATGAAGTTCCTCACTCTTGCGCTGAGCGCAACGGCAACTGCCATGGCCATGGTCAACCCAGAGCAACAACCTCTAGCGCCTTCAATTGTTCAAAACCCTGAGTCCAAGTCTCTGATCGAACTGGCTCCATACCGGACCCGATGGGTAACAGAAGAAGAAAAATGGTCGCTCAAGCTGGTAAGAGTTACTGACTCGAACTAAATGACATGGTACTAATGTCCCCAGGATGGAGTGAACTTTATCGATGTCACCGAGGAATACCAATCAGGCTCCTACGGAACCCTCCACACCACACGGGTTGTCCATTACCCAGGGGCGATGGAGCACTCACATGAGATTCTGCCTTTGACCGAAACCCTTGATAAGAGTAACATGAGAAGCAACCTGGAACACTTCACATCCTTCCACACGCGCTACTACAAGTCGCAAACAGGAATCGAGTCAGCAACCTGGCTATTCGATCAAGTGACCGCTGCAGTGCACGAGTCCGGCGCTAGCGACCACGGTGCAACCGTCGAGCGCTTCGCCCATCCCTGGGGTCAGTTTAGCATTATCGCCCGCATTCCCGGCCAGACGGATAATACCGTCGTCCTCGGTTCCCACCAGGACAGCATCAACCTGTTCCTGCCTTCGATTCTGGCTGCTCCGGGTGCGGATGATGACGGCAGTGGAACAGTTACTATCCTCGAAGCTCTTCGCGCCCTGCTGCGGTCGGAGACTATCGCCCACGGAAAGGCCCGTAACACCATCGAGTTCCACTGGTACTCTGCCGAGGAGGGGGGTTTGCTCGGATCGCAGGCTGTCTATGCTCAGTATAAGAAGAACCAGCGGAACGTCAAGGCCATGCTTCAGCAGGATATGACTGGGTATGTTCAGGGTACTCTGGATGCTGGCGAGAAGGAGTCTGTGGGTGTTATTATCGACTACGTCGATCCGGGCCTTACTGCCTTCATCAAGGAGGTCATCACTACCTACTGCGATGTGCCTTATGTCGAGACCAAGTGTGGCTATGCATGCTCTGATCATGCTTCTGCTAGTCGATACGGATACCCCTCGGCATTTGTGATTGAGTCTCAGTTTGAGAACTCCGATAAGAGAATTCACACCACCGAGGACAAGGTGGAGTATTTGAGCTTCGATCATATGCTGCAGCATGCGAAGATGAGCTTGGCTTTTGCTTACGAGCTGGCTTTTGCTCCCTTCTGATTTTGTCTTGGTTTACCTGATGGTTCGGCGTTTTATGTGATATACCTCTGAGCTGGGTTCCTTCGTTAAGAGTAAATTGAGGTTCAACCCGATGCCGTTTTTATTTTTCGGTCTTGAGGGCTTATACCATACGTACCCTCAATTAAATTGTTATGAATTGTTAAACTTTATATCCTGATATTCTAGAATGATTCTTTTTACCTCAATGATTCAAGCACACAAACCATACTAGATAGACTAACTGAGTACTCAGACCATGTCCACGAATCGTAGTTGAAATACAGGCCACCGACTAGAATTAGTATAGCTGCGAAGCTTACCTAGCTTTTTCTTTCGTTGGCCTTACCCCTCACCAAATGGCAAATAGCACGCGATTCCTCATCAATTGCCCTGGATAACGGCTCTCGACCCGGCATTTCTCCACCTTCGGGCGATGTACCCGAGTGTTCCCCTCATGAGAGCAGAGAGCAAGGCGGGAAACTGAGCAATGCGGGAAACTTTCCCCTCATTAGGATAAAGCACGCGTTGCCAACATGCCTCCGAGATGCTTCCGAGTTGAAACTTAGTATAGTGGGAGTATATATTAGTTAGCGAATACCTTCCTAAATATATGCCAGTTCTGTTCATATCTATTAAGCATAGCAACAGTGAGTAACTCCTTATAAAACCCTGACAGGTTATTCAGAGTGATACTAAAGTCATGGAAAGTGTCTAGCAACCTCGTTCCCCTTACTGTTATCAAAGGCGCCGGCTACGAGTTTATACCCCTCCCCCAGGGCGAGAACGCAACCACTGCCGACTTCCACTCTATCCGCACCAAGACTGAATCCCCTGCACACTTCACTTCGGGATTCTATAAAATTGAGGCTGGGCCTGAAAGACCGGCGAGCTACAACTTTGAGGAGACAAAATATGTCCTCAATGGCCAAATCGATGTTTTGGTATGTCTCCTTTTTTTTCTATATTGAAAGTTGGTTCTTCAATATTTATATTTACCACTTTGGTTTCCAATAGGACGAGGCTACGGGGATCACCCATCACCTAGTCCAGGGAGACTTCGCTTTTTTCCATGTTGGATCTAAGGTCAAGGTTTGTCAGGACCCTCTCCTATCTCGTATGCGAGATATTAGCTGTCAAGTAGCTCTAATCTCACCTCCGTCTAGTTCTCGACTAAGTCTCAAGGCCTTGCCTTCTATGCTGTTACTCGACCTATTCGATCCCCCCACCCTAACCTTAAAGGTCGGGAGGAAGGCAAGGCTAGGTTGTAAGGAGCCGATCTAGACAAAAACACTTAAGGCTATATAGATGGTGATACGTATGATCTCAACTTTGATCATATTTTCTTGTCATGTATATCATAAAGAACCGGCGGAAATGTTGGTCATTTGTTCCGATCGGATAATCTTGGAGTAAACAAAGTTCCATCATTCCATTATTCTCTGGTTCTTTTGCTTATAGCCTGTACCAGGATAAGATCTATTAATCCAATATATTTACATCGATTATCTTCCAAACAACCATGTGGTAGATTTGAAGCCATTATATAGTAATAGTATAAGGAAAGTAATGTGAGAAGAAAGGTCTATCCTATAATTTGTGCCTCATAAGTTTAGTATAGGGCTAAATTCAGATATGACGTAGGAATACTCACCGGTGTTTCACACGTGATGCCCCTCAAGTCCGAAAACTAAACTCACCGTTTTCGTTGTCGTTTTGAATTGTCATTACTACATCCGGTTAAGGCAATATCACTCCTCGGGGATCAATCATCCCAAACCCTCCACATAAACCACCCCTCAAACCGCCCACCATGGCCTCCTCAGTCCCGTACGCCAAAGAGCTCCAGCTCGCCAGCCTAGCCGTGCAACGAGCAGCAATCTTAACAAAAGAGCTCCTGTCTGCCGTCGACAAAGGCGCCCTTGACAAAAGCGACTCCTCGCCCGTAACAATTGCCGACTTCGCTGCCCAAGCCTCAATAATCGCCGCCATCCATAACGTCTTTCCCGACGATGACATCGTCGGCGAAGAAGATGCCACAGCCCTCCGCTCAAACCCAGACCTCCTCGAAAGAACCTGGGACCTAGCAACTAGCATTCACCTCAATGACCCAGAAAGCGAAGCGCTCCTCCACACCCCGCGCACCCCCTCCGAACTCCTCGACCTAATCGACCTCGGCGCGAAAGGCGCCTGCACCCCCACCAGCAGAACCTGGACTCTTGACCCTGTAGACGGAACAGCTACCTTCATCCGCGGCGAGCAGTATGCAGTCTGTCTCTCGCTAGTTGAAAACGGGATCCAGAAAGTCGGCGTCCTCGGCTGCCCCAACCTCCTGGAGTCAGGACCCGTCGCTGAAGACCGCGTCGACCGCAACGGACTGGGTCAGATGATCTCAGCCGTTGCCGGGCAGGGCGCTACAATCAGGCCTATGGGTCCGGGCGCTTTGCTGCCGGCACGCCCGCTTGAACCTGTCCCGCAGATTGGGGATTCCGACGTGCGGTTCATTGATACGCGTGCGGCAAAGACGCAGGATCTCGAGGCCCATGCCCGTGTGGCGGCGATTCTTGGCTGTCCGTGGCCGAATCCGGTGGATCTGTGGTCGGCGCAGATGCGTTACGTTGCTATTGCCGTGCAGGGAGGGTGTAATGCTTTCGTCAAGGTGCCATTAAGTCCAGATTATCGCTCGAAGATCTGGGATCATGCAGGTGGCATGCTTATTGTGCAGGAATTGGGATGTCTTGTTACGGATCTTGAGGGGAGACCGGTTGATTGTGCGCTGGGTCGTACTTTGGCTGGGTGTCATGGTATGGTTGTTGGGCCGACTTCAGTTCATGGGAGGATTTTGGAGGCTGTGAAGGAGGCGCGGGGATTGTAAGTTGTTTTTCCCCCTTCTTTTATATATGTGTTTTGCATGGTTTTGATACCCTGGATAATCATATCATCGGATGCTACATATGTTGGTAGCATGTATATCGTGTATAATGTAGCTACCGGCATGAGGCATGAGCACTGGCCTATTTCCCCGCGCCACATTTTTCAAGTATTCCGTTATTAGAAAGGGTGTACTTTGTTTCATACTAGTATTTCCAAAGTTATTTTTAGGCTCAAATCGTCTTCCGCTAAAGGCTCAATTGCGGGTCTTCCAAGGTTGTTTTCCTTGATTTCTGTCGCCCTGAATGGAGTGTTTTTGAGTTAACTTTCTTATACCTTTTGTATTTCAAATACAACATCTCATGCCGATCTTTGTATGACTGTGCACGGTGATCAACGCTTGGCAAAGGTTGAGGGTATCTTCACACTGGGGTGGGGCTGTTTCACGAGAAACACAAGTATTTCTAGTAATAGTAATAAAACCTAATAATATATCAATCTTTCTTCGAGAGTCAAGTATATATAGCATGGAAAATTTTGGAACCTTGGAACCTTGGAACCTGGGAACTTTAGTAACCCTAAATATGCCGATAAGATAAAAGCGTTGATGTCATGGAACAAGGTTCATCTACATCATCCTGTTCTTCCAAGGTCGTTCTTCTTGAAATGGCCTGATTCTATTGGATAGTGGTCTGATGACCCTATGCGGGGAATCCCCTAATAATATAAGACCCCCCCCGTCTTCGAGAATTTGGTTCCTTTTTTCAAATATCATACTCAGCTTTAGCTCGGGTAATAATTCTACTATGGCATCATTCAACCCATTCGCGAGACGCGAAACTCACAGCGCCAACGCGCTAAATACCTACCGGGTCCTCGTACCCCTCACCTGGGCCCTGGTTGTGGTGGTCGGCATCTACCACTCCATTCACTCACCCGACGATACCAAGAAGGGCAAGAAGATCTGGAAACAGGCTAATAAACATAATACTCCGTTCAGTCAGAACACTACTGTGACAGGCATTTTCTGGTTAGTTCAACCTAAGTAGCATACACATCCATATATTGGACAAGGTCATGATTTGGAATATCCAGAACCTAACACCAATCCAGGATTGTCCTCCTCCTCTCTCAGCTCAGCTATGTCTGGCACCTCTTTTCCAAGAACAATGTCCTCGTCACGGCAGCTGCAAACGTAGCCACCCACTTCATTCTGAACAACCTCTTCCTCGTCGCTTGGATCTGCCTCTGGACCCGCAACCACTTCTGGGGCGCAGAGATCATCCTCGTCGCCCATCTAATCAATCAGACAGTCACTTATTGGCGTCACCGCGGGCTGCCGGCATTTGTGCACCTACCCGCTGTCGCCGGTCCCTATGCCTGGACACTTACTGCGCTGTTCTGGAACGGCGCAGTCGCTGTCCATAGCTATAATCTGCCTGGCCGTATTGTTGCTAATATCTTTATCTGGGTTATCCTCGCGATTGGACTGTCCGATATCGTCCTCCGGGAGGATTATATCCTTGGATATTGTTTGAGTTGGTTGACACTGTGTAAGTTCTCCCTTTTACTATCACGTTTCCGAGTGCTTTGCTGAGATAAATACCCTTAGCACTTGCCCTCAGACAAGTCGCCATCAAGATCATTGCCCTGCAGTGGATCTTTGCCTTTACCGTCTTTGCCGTATTCTTGGCAGTCTCTCTTTATATCTCTACGACCAAGTACACTGGTCGTGACAGCCTCTTCCGTCGTGTTGCCCACCCCGAGTCCGTTGACCGGGAGAGAGAGCCACTGCTCAACGAGGGGGTGTGAGCGTCATACAATGGGGACCCACTGCCATGATAAGCCTAATCTCAACAGTGGGGCATTTGATTGAACTGAAGAGCTCAGAATGAGAATGAAAGTATGGAAGTTGGGGAGCTCTGTTCGGCCAGTCTGGAAAAAATTTATGTTCTCTTTATTTTTTGATACTTGGAAAAACATCGTCTTCAATGTAGTGTGAGAATGTCACCCACTCAGGGAGATAATATGATATGATATGTTGAATATGAATATTCTTTTGGATAAATTGATATAATGGAAATAAAACAGAAAACCATGCATATTCTATTTTAATAAACCCGCCTGATTATTGTTTCTAAGACTTTTTACCCCGTGCTGATTCCTAAGTCCCACGTTGCCCTGACAACCAACTGCACCTCCACCTTGTTGATGCAAACTGACGGATGTGAACGGGCTGAACTTGTTTGCCTAGTTCTTCTTGTTCTTTTGTTTCATCTTTCTCTCTTGCTTGTGTGTCGAGCTTATTGATATTTTGCCCACATTCCTCCATTCCTCGATCTAACCTGACAGATCTACACCCATTCTGTCTTATCTTCAAGAGACGATTGAGACCATCGTCTCATCAATATCCACCTCAGGTACCATACTATGAGGCAGTGACTTAACCCCAAAAAGAACATTCCCACGTTCTATCATGAACCGCCATCCACCCAATTACGGCGATGCGCCGCCCGCATACCTCAACCACGACACGGCTTCCTATCTTTCTGATCCCGAGTCTCCAACCAATGCCTCGCATCTCAACGGAGGAACTATGCGCTTATTGCCCAGCGGTGATGGCGCCGATGACTTCGCTAGTAGCCATAGGCCTCCTTCGCCTTCCCATTATGATTATGATCACACTCCGTATGTATATCCCAACTGCCTCCGATTCCACCTTGTCAAGTTTCACATTCCAGTGGTTCCCCGTGCGACAGAACCACTTCCAGCAACAGTTCCAACTCCTTCATTGACGTAATGGAGAAGCTGGGAGAACGCTTGTGCCTTCGGTAATTGTCCGTCAGTAGGCATTGCTACTGGGCTCGAGCCAACTCCTTCCTGCTGCTTGGTCGATCATCTTCCCCGTAAACATTGAACATTTGGTACTCGAGTACATTTGTTTACCGTTTCATCTCTCCCTCTACATGCACATTGGCCCTCTTCCTGCAACTCAAAATGGAACGTCTTCCAAAACCAAGGTCTAACATTAGGTCGCGTCATTCTAGGACTGGACAAGATCGAAGCTATGACCATTATTATGAAGTGCCCAGCGTCTCTTCGCCTTCGCGTCCACCATCCAGCTTGGCCAGTGGGCCCAGTATCCCGCCCCCTACAGCAAGCCTCGCAGACACTTCAGTCTACCCATCTATTCCCGCACGCACAGGATCGCCAGTTCGCCCGTGGAGCCCATCACATATCCGACCACCGTCCGTGTCAAGCGTTGGATATGAACGCGCCGATTTAAACGGTAGCCCTCGCCCCGGTACACCCAGCTCAAGATATGGGGGTAGTCCTCGCCGACCATTGCCTCCTGCGCCTTTGTTCTCCGGGCCGAAATCAACAGTGGATACGAGCATCGATATTGGCGATGCCCATGGCGAAGATCCATTCGGCGGTGATGGCCGCACAATTCACCACACATCTCGCGGTAGTGTCCGATCATTCATGAGTGAGTCGACAATGTTGGGAGACGAGAAAGACGGCATGTCAAAAGTCGACCTCGATGATGAAGACGTCGACGAATCGCACATGATGGACCCCAACCTCCACTATGGCCCAGCACCCGACAAACAGGGCCGTCGTGGTGTCCGATCCACCCAGGTCGCCAAAAAGGAAGTTCAGCTAGTCAACGGCGAGCTTATTTTAGAATGCAAGATTCCAACCATTCTTCACAGCTTCCTGCCTCGCCGCGACGAGCGCGAGTTTACACACATGCGATACACCGCTGTCACATCCGATCCAGACGATTACGGCGAACGGGGATATAAGCTTCGCCAGCAGATTGGTAGCACGACTCGCGAGACAGAGCTGTTTATTTGTATTACCATGTACAATGAAGATGAGATTGGTTTCACCCGTACTATGCACGGTGTTATGCGGAATATCAGTCACTTCTGCTCGCGTACTAAGTCGCGCACATGGGGCCGTGATGGATGGAAGAAGATTGTTGTTTGCATTGTCGCTGATGGACGTAAGAAGGTCCATCCGCGTACACTCAATGCATTGGCCGCCCTGGGTGTGTACCAAGAGGGCATTGCGAAGAATATTGTCAACCAAAAGGAAGTCCAGGCACACGTGTACGAGTACACCACGCAGGTCTCGCTTGACGACGATCTCAAGTTCAAGGGTGCCGAGAAGGGAATTGTACCCTGTCAGGTTATCTTCTGTTTGAAGGAACATAACAAGAAGAAGCTGAACTCCCACCGGTGGTTCTTTAATGCTTTCGGTCGTGCCCTTCAACCCAACATTTGTATTTTGCTCGATGTTGGAACTCGACCAGAGCCAATGGCGCTCTACCACCTATGGAAGGCATTCGATCAGGACTCCAACGTTGCCGGCGCTGCTGGTGAGATCAAGGCTGCTAAGGGTAAGAACATGCTCGGTTTGCTCAACCCTCTTGTGGCAAGTCAAAACTTCGAATACAAAATGTCCAACATTCTCGATAAACCACTGGAATCGGTCTTCGGTTATATCACTGTGTTGCCCGGTGCGCTCAGTGCCTATCGATTCTTTGCCCTCCAAAATGACGCGGATGGTCATGGGCCCCTCAACCAATATTTCAAGGGCGAAACACTTCATGGTCAAGATGCAGATGTTTTCACCGCCAACATGTACCTGGCTGAAGATCGTATTCTTTGCTGGGAGTTGGTCGCTAAGCGGGAAGAGAGATGGGTCCTGAAGTTTGTTAAGAACGCCGTTGGCGAAACTGATGTGCCGGACACGGTTCCTGAGTTCATCTCCCAGCGCCGAAGATGGCTGAATGGTGCTTTCTTCGCAGCTGTGTATTCGATTTTCAACGCTAAGCAAATCTGGAAGACGGATCATACTGTTGCCCGGAAGATCTTGCTTCACATCGAGTTCTTTTATCAATTCCTTAATCTGCTGTTTACGTACTTCGGTCTTGTGAGTTACATTATCTCTCTTTCCTTTGAAGGTGTCCACTAACTTTTCACAGGCCAATTTCTACCTCGCTTTCTACTTCATTGCTGGCTCTTTGACTGATCCGAAGCTTGATCCGTTTGGTCACAACATGGGCAAATACATCTTCGTTGTTTTGCGCTATGCTTGTGTCCTGGTTATGTGTTTGCAGTTCATTATCTCGTTGGGTAATCGACCGCAAGGGTGAGTCCACAACTCTTCGTCATACATTGAGACTTGACTGACGTTTCTTTTTAGTGCCAAAAATCTTTATCTCTCTGGTATCATTATTTACGCCATTATCATGTTCTACACGGTCTTCTGCACTCTTTACTTGGTGGTCAAAGAGTTACTTGCACGTGCTCACGTGGGAAAAGATGATGAGATGGTAGTAGGGGACGGCCTAATGATGAACATCGTCCTTTCCCTATTGTCAACGGTCGGCCTCTACTTCTATACTTCATTCCTTTACCTGGACCCGTGGCACATGTTCACCTCTTCGATTCAATACTTCCTGCTCATGCCCAGCTATATCTGCATTCTTCAGGTCTACGCCTTCTGCAACACCCACGACGTGACCTGGGGAACTAAAGGTGACAACGTGATCAACACCGATCTCGGCGCAGCAAAGACTATCAACGGCTCAACTGTCGTCATCGAAATGCCCTCCGAGCAACTGGACATTGACTCCGGATATGACGCGGCCCTCCGCAACCTCCGCGATCGCCTCGAGGTCCCAGAGCCCCCACCATCTGACTCACAGCTACAGGAGGACTACTACCGCGCCGTCCGTACTTACATGGTCTCAATCTGGATGGTCGCAAATGTAATCCTTGGCATGGCTATTTCGGAAATCTACGGTATTGACTCCGGTGGTACCAACATCTACCTCGCTATCATCTTGTGGTCTGTCGCTGTCCTCGCTGCTATTCGTGCTATCGGATCTACTACATATGCTATCTTGAACGTCGTCCAGAAGATAGTTGAAGGAAAGACGAAGTTTGATGCGGGTAACATGGCAAACTTTGCCCCCAGCTCTTTTGGTGGTTCGAGTACCGGTGCTACCTCTGAGTCTGGGGCAACCTCCTCCCGTCCTGTGCGCTATGGCGGCGGTGCATCCTTTAAGGATAAAATTGCCGAGGCTCGCTGGACTGCTGGTAGAGCGGTTGGAAAAGCTATGTTCTGGCGCAAGTGATTGAGATCTTTTTTTTTTGTCTTTCCTTATTGTTTTGCTTGCGGCTTTATCTGGGATCGCTTTGGCTTTCCTCGGTCGCGTGGAGTTCTTCTGATTTGGGCTTTCTTTTAAGATATCAGGTGTTTTACTCTTCGTTTTCTTTTCTTATGATGGAAATATTGTCATGATAATGCTTTTTTTTGTTTTTATGCTCGTTCACTCTTGCCAGATCCCTGGACATGTGTATTGATTTATGTACTTATGCGACCCCTTTTGAGGGTTGGAATTAATGCATGAGATGATTAAGAAAATTAATATCCAATGGTACTC
This sequence comes from Penicillium cf. griseofulvum, assembly GCA_028974015.1. Lineage (NCBI taxonomy): Eukaryota > Fungi > Ascomycota > Eurotiomycetes > Eurotiales > Aspergillaceae > Penicillium > Penicillium cf. griseofulvum. The sequence goes on from JAPQKP010000002.1 coordinate 5,164,912, forward strand.
TCAAGGACTTTATGATAAGCCTACCTATTTTACGTTGATACTCGCACACCGTTAACATCGAACATTCTACTATGTATGTACAAATCTCGTATAAGATGTCAATATCCAATAAAAAATGCCTCCAAGATCCCGTGAAATTCCATCTCCCAAATTTATACTATCTCATTTCTCACTAAGCCCATTTCCCCCAACCTCATGAATACGCGTATCACGCGGTCCCAGCTCCGCCGGAAACATCATCTTCTCCCTCTCTGGATAAAGAGGGTAAACCAAATGCTGCGTCGAGCTCGCAGCAGCAATCTCATCAATCATCGCCTCTTTCTGCCGCAAATTCTTCTTATAGATCCGCCGCTGTACAAGCATCGTCATAAGAGCGATCAGAAGACACCCGCCCAGCCCAGCGCCGAGTCCAGCGCTAATCACTGTTGTTTTTGAAGCTGGACATGTAGGGTTGGCGTCCGAGCTGGGAGCGCATGTTGTAGCCTCGGTGTTGGTATCTGAATTGGCTTTCCCATTGGTACTGGCGTTGGTCGACGAAGGTGATGATGATGGTTCTTTTGGTGATGGCGTGGTGGAGGACATTGAAGACGACAGAGCCGACTCGGACGAGCCTGATGAAGAGAAGACCTCGGATGTGAGTGATGTCACGGATACATTGATCATCTGGCCCATGTCTAGTCGTACAGCGTCGTCGCAGCAGTTTGTGCCGTTTACGCTGCAGCACCAGAAGCCGCGACCTTGGAGGGGACAGGGGATTACGTAGAGGGTTGCATCGGAAACTATTTGGATAATGTGTTAGAGGTGATAGTCGAGGAATTGAGTGGTATATTGTTGATGGTGTATATCATTGAATGAGAAGAGAGATATGTTATATTATCGTACCCGTATCACAGAGTTCTGGACACTGCCCGCTCTTCCAAGTCTTGTCTGTGCAAGCACCCTGCCGTAGGAGGCCTCGGAAATTGGGATCTTGGATATAGCATACTCCGCCAGAGAGGCAGATGTCATTGGGGGTTGTGTTGCTTTTCGCTAATGAGCAGCAGGGGCTGTTGTCTTGGTCTGGAAAGCAGGGCTGGAAGCTTGAGTCTGCTTCTCTGCCATTTGTGAGGTAACATTTCCGAGATTGAACTATAGTGGGAAATACTGCTTGGAAGATGAGCAGGTGGAGGATTGTTCTGAAGCGAATCATTTCTTCTTGATTGAGGGAGTAAAATGGAGTGAGTTGGGGGGGGGGGGGGGGAGGAGATATTAATTTGTTTTTAGACAGAGATTGCCAATATCAAACCTAGGCTTGTTAGTTCTGAGCCTCATAAGATAAGTAATAATAGCTTCGACTTCTATTGGGCTATGTAGATTTAAAGCGGTTAATTGATCGTTCGCATTGGTCCGGAGTCCGCAGATCACTGTGCCCTAAGTCGGACACCCTAAGCGCTGGGGACTCACAGGTTTATTTTTAGCCCCAAATGAATTAAATTGGTTGAAGAGGAAATTGAACTCTGAGTTGAATGTGCTAGAATATTGGATTTATAGGTTAATTCTCAGGAAGTTTCATTATAGGGAGTCCTCAGGCAGTAAAATGATGCGAGTGCAGAATTCAACTGAAAACATCGAATAATCCATCTCATTGCACTTTACTGACCCTTTCAGGCACTTTCGCATTATAAAATAATGTCGACCTCTACGAGGTCTTTATATGACCATGATATCCCACTGTCTTCAATCCGATTTAGCTATACCATTATGGTAGCACGCGTGTGTAATTGGCCAGTTTGTTAACCGCGAAAGCATATAATGTGGGGGTTACTGAATATACTACTGAATAGTAGATGAGATCATGATGAGACTATAGGCTTTATTGCTAGATGTCTCAAAACAAGGCAATCGATAGGTCCAATTCTTCGGAAATGGTTCCGTTGTCCACGATGCTATTCGAGTAGATTGCTGGTTTTCGTTGTTATAATGTACTCTGAGTATTCTGGATATTCAAGCTTTACGTCAAGATGTTTATCAAATATAATTCTAGCCAATCTATATGATTTGGCCATTGCCCATATTACAAAAGTGTCGGTTGATAGATTCTAGCCGAGGTAAACTACAGCTTTCCGCTATTATCTAGCTCACTTCCACCCATAATGGCGCAACTCAATCCAGATGAACGTGATAGTTCTATAGTGATCACGCTTATTAATCTGAAATTACGAACCTGATCTGGGGTTGACTCCAAGTTTTGATACTCCAGAATGTGTGATAGGTTGATACCCCGAAGACACTCCCCGCTTCATCGGTAAACACGGCAAGTATCGCATACGGTACAGAGCTAATATACTGACTAAGACTATTGAGGGGTCTCGACTTTTTGTCAATTTCTTCGGTGTGTCGAGGCTGTTAAACATGTCGGAAAAAGGCACGGCAACGGCACCTGTTGATCCTGAGGCAGATCTAGCACACATCACGGAAGATGATGAGTCCCAAATACCCTCTACCTTTGCTGTGAAAAGTAAAGTGCACGGCTGTCTCCAAGTTCTGGGTGCTTTCTTTATATTCTTCAATGTCTGGTCTGTCAACTACCTTCCGAGTTACAATTGAATAACAAACTAACATCCCTCTAGGGGTCTGAACCTCGCATTTGGAACATTCCAAAGCTTCTATGCACTCACCTACATCCCATCATCAACATCATCTGACATCGCCTGGATTGGAACAACCCAATCTTGGCTCCTAATCGTCGGGGGTCTACTATCCGGCCCACTCTTCGACCTCGGCTACAACCAGACTATGATCATCGTCGGAAGTATCCTAGGTGTACTTGGCATGATGATGCTCAGTCTTGCACACGAGTACTACGCCATGTTCCTAAGCCAGGGAGTCTGCCTGGGCCTCGGATTTGGACTGCTTTATGTCCCCGCTATTGCATTGGTCAGCCGTTCTTTTACAACAAGAAGGGCCGTTGCGCTAGGTATTTCGAGTAGTGGTGCGCCTGTCGGGGGTATTATCTATACTATCATGTTCAACCAGCTTATATCGAAAGTGGGCTTCCCCTGGACTGTTCGTCTTATGGCATTCGTGATGTTGGCGCTCTTCATCGCAGCTGGTATTATGCTTTTGGGACCGGACAGACATTTAGTGAAGGTTAAACCCACCCAGCGTAGAAGCTTGATTGATATGCGCGCTTTCAAGGATTTGCCTTTTTGGAGCTTTGCGATTGGCAACTTCTTTCTTTACCTTGGTTATATCACGCCTTTCTATTACATTCCAACTTATGCGGAGACAAAATTGGGCACATCACGCTCAATGGGATCTAATGTCTTGATGATTTCTCAGGCTGCTTCGGTTATTGGTCGTGTCGTCTTGACTTTGTTCGCTCATTACTTTGGGTCGATGATTGCTTGGATCGTTTGCGGTGTACTCTCGGGCGTTCTCTGTATTTGTTGGATCAGTGCAGACACTCTTGTACGGTTTATTCTTTTTGCGGCCTTCTATGGTAAGTACGATTCCTTTGCCTAGGTCATCGGTGCTCTATTTTGACCCAAATCGCAGGTGGTATCTCCGGGGCTTTGATTCCTCTCCCGCCGAGCGTTTTCACTCACGTCTGTCCCGATCCCAAGAGTCTTGGAACTTGGCTTGGAATGGCGCAGAGCTTGAGTAGTTTTGCGTCTCTTCTGGGGCCACCAATAGCTGGTGCCCTCGCTTCAATTGGCTCCGACGGTAGTGCGGATTTGAACTACTTAGGTATTCAGTTGTTTAGTGGGATAGTCATGTGTTTTGGTGCATTTCAACTGATTGGATTATGGTACTTGCTATACAAAAAAAGGGGCAAAGTAGGTTTGTTTTAAAAGGGAAATAGAGCTGCTTATAGCCGACGTGGAAATCAATTGTCAATTTCCCGCAGAGCTTTCATGAATTCAACCTGCTATTGAGCCATATGTACCTTTTTTTTTGCTCACATCATTCTCAAATAACCCCTGTTATCTTTCAGACAATTGAATCATATAACTCGGAGAACTGACCTATGATGTCCCCGCGAACCACCCGGAGGCGGGGATTTCGGGGTTCGCAACAAATCACACTTGGCGTGAGTCATGTGCTGATAGCGTAGAATCTATAAAATCACAAAAACACTACATGAATCCTCTCGCGCTTTCAATTCTCAACCAGTACCTCAAATAATAAATTTCAAACATGGCGTCATTACGCCCAAAAGGCCCACTGGTCCCCTTCACTCCAGCTCTACTACCAACGAGCCAAACAATCCCAGGGCGAACAATTATCCTCGAGAAACTCTCCCTAAAGCATGCAGACGACCTCTTTGCCCTAACTGGTGGACTCGAATCATCCAGGGAAGCTCTCTGGGACTACATGTTCGACGGGCCGTACTCAGACGCCGAAACCTTCAAAGCCAGCATCGCATCGAAATCCACTTCAACAGATCCTTTCTTCTATGCAATTATCGACAAGCGCAATTCCCTCCCCACTTTTGGAAAAGCAATTGGCTATCTCTCTCTCATGCGTATGACTCCCGACCACCTGGGCATCGAAATCGGGAATGTGATGTACTCGGCTGCGCTCCAGCGCACGACTGCCGCGACAGAGGCAATCTATCTCCTCATTCAGCACTCTTTCCATGATCTTGGGTATAGGAGGTTGGAGTGGAAATGCAATTCGCTGAATGAACCCTCAAGACGTGCGGCCTTGCGCTTGGGATTCTCGTTTGAGGGGGTCTTTCGACAGCATATGATTGTTAAGGGAAGAAATAGGGATACAGCTTGGTTTTCTATTTTGAGGGATGAGTGGGAGGCTTCGCTGAAGGCTGCTATGGAGAAATGGCTGGATGCTGGGAATTTTGGGGAAGATGGTGGTCAGATTAAATCACTGCAAGATTTGAGAGCTGAGTTGAATTGAGATTGTCGTTACCTATAGAAAGTATATAGAAAAATCAAAGCAATTTTTTATTGATTTGTGTTTTGATGTCCACAAAAGTCCTAGTAAATGGCTAACGGCGCTATTGAAGATCATCGGGGAAACTCCATTATCCCCACCGTTTACGGAGTAGTAGAGAGGGAGTTAAGAATTAGAACAATGGTTGCATTCTGTGAAATGGGTACTCCATAGTACTATTGATATCAAGTAGAAAAACCATGTAGAGTATGAATAACCAGGTGATGGACCTATAGATCGTCTCATCAAGCTTAGCCTCCCGCTTTAGCAAAGTGATTGTCTCAGACCCAATTGACGGGTACACCGCGCTCATAAGCTGCTCAACTCTCTCTAACAATCTCCTCGACAACCTTGGCCGCCGCTAATGTTTCCTCATCCTTAAACCGCCTTCCAGCAATCTGCAGTCCCACGGACGCACCTTCATATCTCTCCGGATTTTGGTACTTAAGCCACTCCCTCTCATCAACTTCATGCCTAGGGATATATTCCCTATCCAGCTCCGTCAACACATCGACCTTTGGGTCCACAGTGATCCCAGACGGGAAAACTACAGAAGGCAGGTCTACCAAATTCCAAATTGCAGTATAATTCCAATACTGCGACTCGCCCATCACTGCCGCAGCAGCGGGATATGTTGGGGAGAGAATAAAGTCAACCCCACGGTGATTAAGGAGAGCGTGGTACTCGTCTCTATATATATCGCGCTGGTCGTGCAGGGCCCATGCCTCAGGGTGAGAGAGAGGCGTACTTCGGCTATAGGAGAACACCCAATCGGTTAGTGGGCGTGCTGGCTCGCCTGATTCGGCAAGCAGCTCGCGTTGCTTGCTAGCAGCGTCAGGGTAGTACAGAGCGGACTGGGTCATGTTAGCGTTATAACTTGCCTATCTAGCACATATCCAGCACTCACAATAACTTCCCAGCCATACTGGTGCTTATACGGCTCCCAGTCTACGACTTTCACACCTGCCGCTACCAGCTTCTCCTTGGCATGTCTCAAAGCACGAGTGATGGGTGGATGAGGGCGGACACAGCTAGGAAAAAGGGATTAGCACACCGACAACGAACACATATTTGGATCATCACACACCCATCATCCCACATAATAGCCACCGTCATATCCCGCGTCGGAGCAACCACTTTCCACGGAACAGGCACCAGAGACGTCTCAATATCCCAAGGCTCCTGCTCCAATACAGCTCTCTGGAATAGCTCTAGATCCTCGATCGAGCGACTAGCCATCGGACCCACCACACCGCGGATTGTCTCCTGACCCGACGCAGCTACTTTAAGCCCTGTTACGGGGTTCCGCAGTGAGGAAGGACGGAAGCCGTACCCGCCGCAAAACGCTGCTGGGCAGCGAATTGATCCGCCGATGTCAGTTCCAATGCCGAGTGGCGCGCACCGAAAACCCATTGAGGCACCTTCGCCTCCGGAAGACCCCCCTGGACTTAGAGTCCGGTTGAGTGGGTTTAAGGTTGTGCCGGTTATGTTATTACTGCAACACAGGTGCTAGATGGTGTTAATTATGGGATACGCGGCTCATGTGACATTTGCAGACATACCATTAAGGATTGAGGTTGGTTAGTCCGAACATGAAAAATAGCCCCAGCTTTCGATAGGAGCTGGAGAAGAAATGCATCTTCCGTGGTGACTTTGTCGATCCTATTCTGCGTGTCAGTATTATAGTTTATCTTGGTGGATCTTTACTTACCAAGCTACATATCCCGTATTACATGTTCGATTCTTCATTGATATATGCTCCTTCACGCTGATTGGTATGCCATGCTGCCGTCGTTCCATTAGAATCCTGCCGTATAAATCCCAACCGGTATGTATTTGAGCTTACCAGAGGCCCAACCAGTTTTCCTGTGCGTCTGTAGTACTCATCATGCTCTTTGGCGCGAGTGATGGCCTCGTCGGCCATGAATTCAGTGGCAAAATTGAGCTAAATACATGTCAACGTTTGAATCAAAAGAGCCGAGTCTCCTAATCTCACCAGTTGATGGCCCAGCACGGCCCTCTTCAAAAACGCAACCACGACTTCTTCCGCGCTCAGTTTTCCATTGCCCATTTCTGTCACAAGTTCCGTGGCTGACATATCAGTGATGGCAAGCTCGCGCTCATTCAACACCCCGCTTTGCCGAGGGAAATCAACCACACTCTTCTGTGAGACTGGTGGCAGCCTGTCGACGGGGAGAAGCCATTGCTTCGGAATAGAATTGTTTAAGATATCTTTGCCTTTCTGGGCTTGTATCTGCCAGTTGAGAGTCATATCGAGTAATTAAGATGGAATATGGGAATATAGTTTTGGTCCGGGTAACCTCAGATATATAAGGGAAAGACTCAAGGTTCTTTGTCTTACTTTTCCCCCGCACACTATCTAATCTACGTGACTCGGAATCGGAATTTGCTTTCCATTCAAAGGTTGTCCCCGCGCAGAGTGGAGAAGTATATCTGAAAGGGCGGAGTAGTTCCGTTCAGACTGTATCAGAAGTTGATTTACTGTACAATGGTACCTTATATATATCTCTCTTAAGGTAGGGCGAAGTAGGAAGATACTTTTGACCCCCTATGTAGTACTTCGATATTACGATCTAAGGCGTTAGTGATATATGCTCATGAGCCAAGCAAAGACCGGCAATACCAGCCCCTCTGATGATAACTTTAAGATTAGTTGGAGATAACAATGCTTATCAATTGTCTTCCGGATTCTAGATCCCCAATGGATCGGTGCTGTGGTTTCTCAAGATGCATTGGTGTATATATCAACCAATAATGCATAGTGCTATCTTTTGACATCAAAAAAAATATAACCAAATCCCTAGGTATTGAATTATTTTGCATAAAAAAAAGAAATCTCTCCCTCGGGGAATCGAACCCCGGTCTCCCGCGCTTATCGGTTTTAATGACAAGCGGAAATCATCACCACTAGACCAAGGAAGATGCGATGGCTGAGTTACTGCTCGGCCACTTGGCTGGTTGATAAAGAGGATTCCACTATTTGACACTGTGAGAGAATCAGTCATCCGCAGCATGTCATCGGCTCACACACCGTCCCGCAGATAACCTGACACCGGGAAGATTCAGACACAATTTCTGACACCTCAGGCTGCATTGTAATCGAGTGGATTCCATAGGCATGAAAACACTCATTGATCACCCCGGCAGTCTTCATAAACTCCTTGACTGAGTTATCGGACACAACAACGTGCACTGAGGCGAGTGTTTTTTGTTGGTTGAGGCGCCAGATGTGGAGTTCATGGATTGATTTGACACCTTTGATCTGTTGATTGTTAATGAAATAGAATCAAAATGGAGATTGGGGGAATTTACCTTTTCTAGGTCATGTTTGACATCACATATGTCAACCCCCGTTGGCGCGCTCTCTAGTAGGATTATTCCCGCTCGATGCACTGGATATTGTCAGCTTTCTATTTACTTCCGACCTTCTGTTGGAAATAGTCTTACTCAGAGGGAAAGACGACAGAATAATGAGAATGGCAATGAACATGCTCACCCCGGGATCGGCATAGTATCGGCCGGCATGGGGTGCTGCGAGCCAGATAACCAGACCGGCGGTCATGACACCCAGGTTATTGATTGCATCGCCAATAACGTGGATCATCACTCCCATCATACCAAGATCGCTGTGATCGTGACCGCCATGACCATGGCTGCGGCCTGAGTCTGTGCAGTGAAGTTTTTCGAAATGAAGATGCTTGTGATCGTGATGCTAAGCTGTGTCAGTCGGTTCTTCAGTGGATTTCTCATCTTGTAGCTTACCTTGGTACTTGAGTCATGGCATTCATCACCGAGGTGAAGAACCGGTGCCTCAATTATGGGCGATATGCTATGGTCATGGCCGTGTTCATGTCCAGGTCCATGCTCTGGGTGCTGTTAGCGTGATACTCAACAACAACTCCACAAATCATACCGTGAAGAAAGACTGCGCTAATAATATTTAGGCTCAATCCGATACAGCCAAGGATGAACATCAGCTTGGGATTGTGAACATCTAAATACACCGTCAGTCATTAACGAGATCAACACCCAGTCCAATGGAACCCACGTTGCAGGGCAATAAATCGCTCAATGGACTGCAAAAATATACTAATACCCAACCCAAACAGAAGAACACCATTGAAAAAGGCACCGAGCAGCTGGGCCCGCTGCCAACCAAAAGTAAGCTCCTTCGGCGAGTCACTGCGCTCGGATTTCTACAGTTCACATCAGCACAATCACCACACAATCAAATCACCAAGTACCTTCAATGCAACAAGAGCGATGATAAACCCAACTAAATCATTCAGCTGCAATGTATATCAGCCAGCAAATTCTCCAACTCCACACCCGACAACACCTACATAATGAAACGCATCCGCAATTAGAGCAATAGAGTGGGTATAAAAGCCCACTAACCCGGTATCAGCACATCGAATACCAAAACCACTACCAAAAGAAAAAGGGCAACCGACTTGAAATCTCAGCCAGAAAGAAACATGTCGATATGCCAATCACCACGCTCAGTCGTGTCGAGCGTGATAGATGAAGGACCATGACTGCGGTGATCCAATAGAAAAGAAATGGTGAAAACAATAGCCCTATAACCTGACGTTTACGAAAGGTCCATCTTCTGCGAAAATAATGAATACTTCTGGCTTCTACAGTTAGTTCAGAAAGCAATGGCTGGTCCGTGTAACTCTTCTGAAATGTGACTCCGCCATGAGGTATGCGGGGAACCTGGTATGCTGGTGGTTCATTATGTTGGGTGATTTAATGGTCCGATGTCTCTATACCATTGTTACTGGCGGTTGGGGTATGCTATAAGGGGGGGAAGGAAGGGTTAACAAGTACAGAGCTCCCCCCCCCCCGGAGCTAATTCTAAAATGATCTGCTAAAGGACCTTGATGGCGTGGAATCTTCCATATTTTCCCCAGCCCTACAGGAGCTCGTAGATTAGGTTTGTGTAGACCAGTGAAGAATGTAGTATATCACATCTGAGAGAGAAGAACTTTTCATGTTTTGCAAAGTCATTAAATACAATTCTCACATCTCTCTCATTTCAAGCAGCAATTTGATCAGAAAGTCCATCCAGTTCACGCGCCCAGTTACGGTGTCGAGAAATATGCCAAATAAATTGCTCAGCCAGTCCCTTCGCATCAGGCCCGATCGTGCCAACCTTCAACAACGAAACCGCATCGCCATAGCCTGTAACAACACCATACGACTCCTTTAGCGGCGAACCACTCTTTGCAACTTCAACCTCAGGAAGCCCGATCTGCCGTTCAATAAACGGCACCGCCTCGTTAGCACCAGCGATAGCCTTGAGATGAGAGAAAGACTCAGAGATCCAGTGCTTCGCAACACCATTACTCAACAGTGCCTGGATATGTTTCCCACCGGGCACGTAGACCGCATCAAACAGTGTTGACCGCACCCCATTAAAGAAGTGATCGGGAACAACCTTCTGCCCAGACTCGGCAGTCACGCCCTGACGCTGCGCACCAACAGTGAAAACAAACGCCCCGCGCTCGCTAAGCACCTCTTTCATGGTGGTATACTGGTTGAAGTCAAAGTCGTCGGCAAGCAGGATGGCGATACGACGCGTGGTGATGACAGGTGTCTCCGGCATAAATTCAAGCTGGCTCAGACCCTTGGCTTTGATGCCTTTGTTTTCCTTTGTGGACTTGACAGGTGTATCGCCGCCGACGTTCTTCGCGACCTTCTTGGCGAGGTCTAGATCGATTGCTGATAGACGCTCTGTCATGCGCTTGTAGACGATCGGGTCGTCACAGTGGTCTAGCTCGAACGAGAATGCCTTCGCCACGTGCATTTTTTCAATCGGTGAGAGGGAGTTGTAGAATACCTGCGCTTGATTGAAGTGCTCCTTGAACTTATCTGACAGCGCCCGCTTCTTTGCACCCTGCTGCTGCTGCTGCTGCTGCTGCGGCGGCGGCTGTGGGTAGCTGACGAAGCCGCCCTGCTCTTGGGTCGCGGGTGGATTGGCCTCGAACCGGTTTGGCCAGTAGTTCACCTTACCCTTTGTGATGCGGTGTCTGCCCTGGCCGTCCCGGTTGACTAGGCTCATGTATGGACATACTGGCCGGTTGATGGGCAGTTCCTCCCAGTTCGGTCCGAGTCGTGAGATCTGCGTGTCGAAGTATGAGAAGTTGCGACCTTGGAGCAAGGGGTCGTCGGAGAAATCAATGCCCGGCACAATGTGGCTCGTGCAGAATGCGACCTGCTCGGTCTGAGGGAAGAACTCATCGATATTGCGGTTGAGTTCCAACTCGCCGATGTAACGGATAGGCACTAGCTCTTCGGGCCAGACCTTTGTGGCATCAAGAGGATCGAACTCGAAGTTGTCAACCTTCTCTTCGGGGATGACCTGGATGCCAAACTTCCAGCGTGGGAAGTGCCCTGCCTCGATTGCCTCCATCAAATCTTTCCGGTGGAAGTCGGGATCCTGCCCCCCGATCTTCAGTGCCTCATCCCAGACGAGTGAGTGCACACCCAGCTCTGGAGTGAAGTGGAATTTGACGAAATGACGCTTTCCAGCCTTGTTAATCAAGGAATAGGTATTCACGCCGAAACCCTGCATCATCCGGAACGACCGCGGAATCGCTCTATCAGACATGATCTTCCCACGAACCGCGTCAGCAACCAGATATCAACACAACCCAAGCCGGAAATAGAAATACTAACCCACTGGTTCATATGCGTAACCTCCGAATGCATATATTGGAAATCCCAGAAATTATTATGCGCAGTCTGAGCCTGCGGCACCTCGTTATGCGGCTCAGGCTTAACAGCATGGATCACATCAGGGAACTTGATCGAGTCCTGAATAAAGAAGACAGGAATATTATTCCCGACAATATCCCAATTGCCCTCCGCGGTATACATCTTGATGGCGAACCCGCGCACATCGCGCACCGTATCCGCGCTGCCCTTGCTACCTTGCACGGTCGAGAACCGCACGAACAGCGGCGTCTCCCGGCTGGTATCGGTCAGGACCCCGGCGGTTGTTACGTCCTCGGCGCTCTCGTATAGCTTGAATTTACCAAAGGCACCTGTTCCGCGCGCGTGCACTACTCGCTCTGGAATACGCTCATGGTCGAAGCGCATTATCTGTTATTAGTTAGTTGATTTATTCAACTATATAGTGTGTGAGTGAATGAGTATAGTATGTAGGTACCTTCTCACGAGCGATTTGGTCTTCCAGGAGCGAGGGCCCAGTCTTCTTTTCGTCTACGACGCGGAGCCATTGGTCTGGGTTGGAGATTTTGACGCCATGGTCGGTTGTCATGTGCTGCTTGCTGTGGATGTCGATGGTGTCCTTTTGTAGATCGGCTTTTTTGCCGTCTGCGGTCTTGGGGTTTGGATTTGGCACCATGGTATGTATGATACCAATCAATTATATCAGATTTATATAAAGATATCAACAGCAAAGAAAAAAGAAATAGGTGAAATCTATTCTAAATCTGCCATTTTATAGCAAAAATCAAGCCGACCAACCCAAATGCGACGTCAATGATGTAATGCTTCAAACTGCTGGTCGTATCTACCAACGAAATGCAGAAGAGCAGCTTTACAAGAATGACCGTAGTATGACCTACCCCTAACCAGGCATATTATTAGCCAATTCCGACAGGAAAACCAGTAATGAAAGGAAACAGACAAGAATTATTGGGAATTCCTCCCTTTTCATTCGCGGGGAAGCTTCCTATAATCCACCAGGGAGCTACAGCTTGGTAACCTTTTCATGTTGTCTGGTGGAGAGGTCCACAGGAAATACAAGGCATTGGTACTGGGTGTTGCAGCCGATGGCGTGAAATTATGCCTAGATGCTCTTATTTATTGGATTATTGGATATCCTCCAGGGCTGAAGAATTTGGAGAGTGACGTCACCTGATATCAGGGTGGAAATCAGGCCCGAGTATTTCCAGGTATATCAGTGTTAAAAAAAAGGGATTTGATGGATATGATTGTGAAATAATCCAATCCATAGTATATATGCTATATAGTACACCAAAAGTTCTATGTGCACAGGTATCTCTCTATAGCACAATGTAGCGTCTGAACAAAAAAAAAAAAGGACATAATAGGATTTACATATTATCCTCACTCCAATGACTCCTCGTCTTCTGCCAAGCGTCGTGTTCCTCCTTATTCTGTGCAGGACTGTTTCCAAGCATCGAACCGCGCTCCACCCACTCCTTACTCCCCATCTCAGAAAGACGGGACAGTGCACGCGCAAACGCAAACCGCTCCTCATCACCACTGAAAATAGACGTGTTCTTCAGCGCCTGCACAGACATGCCGAGGTCGTCCATTAGGTTGCGCATTGCGTCGGAGAGATCTGAGTGGTCTCCGCTGTCACCTTTGAGGGTTTTCTTTACGTCGGCTTCGGAGATGAAGAGGTTTGTTAGGGGAACTTCGGTTGTGAGGACTAGTTTGGCCTGTTGATGTGAGTTGTTAGTTGACCACGTGATCAAAAGTAAATAGGAAGGTTGCTTGTCACTCACCCTGCTCTCATATACCGCATCGATAAAGGTAATAAAGCGCCTCGCCAGATCACGCTGGGTATGGTTCATGCTTGGCACATCCGTGACAATGAACGCATCGTAATGTCGGACTAGCTCGAGATAGTCGGCTGCACCTGTGGCGGCGCCGATGAGCTGCTGGAAGGTGAACTGCGCAGCCTTGCCACTAGCACGGGGAACCTTGATTTCCCGGCCCCAAACAACCTGTGAGGCTGTGTGCGGGGGGTCATTAACAGGGTCGCCCAGGAACTCGAACCACTTCTGCGCATGCTGCTGTGCATCCTCGCCCAGAGGGTGGTGGTAGACGGCAGCCGGGGGCCGGGGGATCTTGCGGTAATCTGTTGGGGAGTTGAGGTTGATGACGCTCAGATCGGTCTTGAGGAGGTTAATGCATGGGATGAAGGATTCGCGCTGGATGCCGTTTTTGTATAGGTCGTCTGGATGTCGGTTGGATGTGGTGACGAGGACGACTCCATGGGACATGAGGATCTCGAGAAGCCTGATTGGTGAATTGTCAGTCGAGTTTTCGAATATCTCCCATCCGAGAAGAGAACACATACCGTCGCAGGATCATTGCGTCGGCCACATCCGTGCACTGGAACTCGTCAAAGCAAAGCACGCCCGCGAGCTCGGCAATATCGGCCGCAACCATCGGTAGCGCATCGAAATCGTTTCCATACTTCATTTTCACTACGTGCATGCGCTTATGTACGTCCTGCATGAAATTGTGGAAGTGAATGCGTGTCTTGTGTTTAATATTCGGCGGCAGTGTATCGAAGAACAGATCCATCAACATCGTCTTGCCGCACCCGACATCACCATACATGTACAGTCCTTTCGGGAGGTTGTCGGGGATAGCAGACTTTGCCTTCTTCTTCGCGCCGCCGCCGAACAAAGAACCCAAGAAGGACGACTTTTGCTGAGGGTCCAGAGATTCGGGCTCGGGGTGAACAACTTTGGGTGGGCTGTAATCTTTCAGCGCTTCAAAGAGGTCCTGTAGATTTTGGATAATCCCTATAGAATCGGCGTATGTTAGCTTGGAACTATGCTCCGCTGGAGTTGGGCGCAACTTACCTCTCTGATACTCATCATCCCTCAGCCTCCCCTCCTGCACACGAATGTCATATTCCCTCATGGGCCCATCTTGCGGCGGAGCGATGGTGGTCTTCTCGCCGCCCGAGATTGTGGCCAGACCCCGCCCCTTCGGCGGCGATTGAACAGCCAGCTGGGTGCGGATCCTCTCCGGGGACACACATACCAGCGTAGGCCGACTCGGCCGCCGAAGTGTATCGAGTGCCCTCTGCTCTATCGCATAGGATCTACGAGCGGCGCCCCGCAACCTCGTAGGGCGGAGGCCTCGAGGCGCCCGCAGCGCGCTCGGGAAGCATTCTGCGCACAGCTTTGCCGATGGGCGGCTCATTAGTGTCCTTCTTTCGAAGCTATGTTTGCGGATGTGTTGTGACGGTGGACTCGAGGCCGGGTTTAGATAGCAAAGAGCGGCTGCAATGCGAAGGCGTTAACCGAGGTATTGTATTGTAGGCAAGGATTTGTTTTCTTCCGGAGAGCGGCGGGTCCTCGTAAGCCAGTAGGGCTTGCGCTGTAGATAGCGAACTACAACAAGCACACCAAAAATATATACAGCTCTTGCAGGTCTTGGACTAACCAAAATTTATAGCGAACAACCTTTGACAGATTCCCTTCATAAGAAAGAAACAGCCGGGAGAAGAGAGTCACGTGACTCGAAATCACCGCAACGTTACCTCGAACATGAAAGGATATGTAACTTGAATCAAAAAATTTATATTTGGTATAAAAGCGCTGTGGAACACCACGGTTCTGCCACTCTGATGTGAGAATGGCACCCCCGGTATATGCACGAGAAGTAAAAAAAATATGTACACGGCACAGAAGCAGGCAGACCGGGGTATGATCCTGAACAGGATAAGATGTAGATCTGATGCGAAATTGACGCAGAAAATAGAAAGAAAAAAAAAACGAGAAAGCCCATAATGCGACACCGCAGAAACAAGGAAATAAAAGAAAAACAAACAGATAGAAAGGAAACCATGCCGTACATCTCGCATCAGATTCGTTAAATCGCAATCTCGTCCTCATGGACCATGTGAAATCGCTCAGAGAACTGATGACCAGTTTGAAAAAGAGAAAAAGAGAAAACAAATCAGAGAATAGCCACGCGTCATTTAAAAACTCCAATGCACCAACCTTACTCGTGGCAAACATTAATCTGAGGTTGACGATAACCTCATGAAATCAAGGGCAAGTCTATCATGACTGCAACACCAGGAAAGAAACGAGTGTTTTTTATGCGATGCTGACAAAGAGGGTCAGCTTGGTGTTCCGCTGCATGGCGTTCTCCAGATCCTGATCGGTGTGGAGATCGATATAGGAGCCGGAGGATTCGTCACGGTACTGCACAACAATATCGTCCTGGATCTTCAACCGATCGCATAGCTTGTCCTGGAGGTGCTGCATGCTCACACCAGATGGGATGCGGATCGCAATGAGGTCATCCTGGAAGAACACCTTGACCTTCATCGCGCTGTTGGCCGATGCGCCCGAGGCTTGAGTAATGGAGCTGGGTTGGCGGTTCATGGGTGGCGGGCCACCGTTAGCGTAGGGCGTGGGTGCTGGGGCACGCTGCTGGGATATCCGGTCGGTGGACACATTGATTTGCTGCTGCGAAGACTGTCGCGACACGCTCTGTTGGGGATCCACGCCAACGGAGTGCTGAGATCCACCGGAGAACCGGGCGTCCTCGCCGAACGCATTGGGGTCGATTTCGAAGTCTCCTTCTCGGGGCGAGAAAAGTTCGCACACGAGTTGACAACGCGAGATATGCGGGGGCATAGACAGGAGCTTTTTGATATATTCATCTAGGTTCTGTCGTCGGCCGTTGGAAATCGCGTCCGTGACGTGGGTGACAGGACCCGGCATGAAAGGGAGGGTTCGCCCACGGCCACGGTTGCCAGCTTCGTCTTCGAATTGAGTCAGAAGGGCGATCTGGAAATCATAGAAATCGTGGTAGTAACGCGACAACTCCCAACAGCGACCGTCTTCCATCTTCGCCTCGATGATGTACCAATACTTGTCATTATCGAAACAGTAGCGCGGAATATAGGCGGAGACGGGGATGAGAAGTTGGTAATTCTGTTGCGACATGGGCACTTGCGACAAAGTTCCCTTGCTGGCAGTACGTTGGTGGTCCTGCTCAAGCGCATCATTAGTAAAATAGAATCGCGAAGGGGTGTCCAGAATTTTGGCCTACATAAACATTGCCATTTTGACTCATTTGACTCTGATGGCCCATGGACATCTTTTCCATGCCCGAGGTAGCAGCCATCGTATTCCCATTGCCGCCATGACCAGCCTCGATTTTGCCCAGTGTGATACTGCTGTTCTTGTATTCCGCCGTCATTTTCTTCCACTCCTCGACCTTGGGAACACCGGCGCGTCGCACCGCGTCAAGCGGGTCGGTTACAGCCTGTCCGCTCTGCATATCACGCAATTCGATGAAAGAAACGGGAATCAGGCCTGGGCCACCGAGACGACCGATTGGTTTGGCGACAAACCACTCCGGGTTAGATTGGGCAATGACGATAATGGCTTCGCCAGCCTTTGCGTCCAATTCATCGGGTCGTTCCGCCTGAAAATCGTACTGGACAATTCCATAAACCATAGCGCCTTGACCCTTGAGTGCAGACATTCTAAATGCGCCGTTCTTGGGGATGGAAGATTCTGTGTGGGAAATACCGCGGTCGGAGAATCCTGAGTCGTGGTCCTTGGACAGGTCGCCGGAACCCCCACTATCCCTCTCGTTTTTGCCGATAACCTCAAAAAAGGAGACGGGCACAAGCCCCCTAGCACTAGGGATCAGCGGATTGCACGCTTCGTACCAATCCGAATCGTCCTCCCTGCTGATAACGTGAAAAAAATCTCCCTTGCTGAATGCCAATTCCTGCGAGGTTCCGGGCTCCGGTTGGTAGTCGTAGAGAGCTTTGATCACCTAGAAATACGGTAAGCCACTGCCAAGAAGAACTCGGAAGTGGGACAAGGAGGGGGATAAAAGACGAATTTCAACAACTCACTTTCTTTGGGGGTAAAATCGCAATCGCAGACTTGGGTGTAATAGAGATATGATGTTTGGGGTCTTTCTCCCCCTTCAGAGATCGTCTAAAGGCCTTTTTATTTATTAATTTTGATGTACCACGTAATATTTATGGCAACTCACCTTCATGGTAAAAAGATGTAAAACAAAAGAGATGCAAAGAGGAAAGGAGGAGGAGGGCTCTTTTTAGCCATATGTATACCTTCGAGCGTAATTCCGTATTGCGGTTCCAACCACACGGCTTGGATGATTGTCAGGCCCGCTTTTTACTTTTTATTTTTTTTCTTTTTCTTCTTCTTTCTACTTTCTTTGTGATGTTACATATATGTTTGATAGATCTAGGATAATGAATAAGATCAGTGTACGGAGTACAAACCTTTGATACCTTTTTGTCATGTCTAAAACTTGGAAAATTGGAAAATTGGAACCTTCCAAAGTTGAGCCTCGGGATAGACATGTTCAATACAAAAGACCTAAATCTTGGAATGTCTTCGAATTTCCTATCTTTTTGCCATTCCATAATACCGTATTATTGCCGCCGTTGGGCAGACAAATCCACCAGCGGCTAGTGCAACGGAATCACACCCTAAACTGAATGTGACTCTGTCCGAGTCTTAGGCATTTTCTACGGTTGAATTTTATAGAGTGTACTATGTTGCACAAAGTAAAAAAAAAAAGGTACACAGAACGAAAAAGAACAAAAAGAAGGATCTTTGCCCCTCATTTTCCCCCACTCATAACCATGGTTCACTAATATTTAAACCCGTGGATTCTAACGTCGCCTCAAAAGCCGTTTCGGTTGAAATTTCTTTTAGGAAATTCCAGTTTAGGTGTTGCTATATATACTCGATCTCCACCAAACAAAGAGAATGGATCAAAGGCCTAGAATGGGGGCCGAATCAGAGGTGAATGAAACCGTTAAGATTTAATTTTATTTCTAAATTAAAATTCTGGGGCGCAACACAGACACATGGGAATTTTCATCTCTAATGAAATAGAGGTTTTCAGAAGAATTATTAAAGAAACGATCGGCTGCATCTACGTAACCCTAGAAACTCTACTGTTTGCATTGTGTCGCTTGGCAGGTCCCCGCACACAAATTCTGGTCCTCGACCAGAGTTGCTAACTCGCCTCACATGGATGTACCTGGGTATAATATCTCGCTTCCAGGGCTGGTACGACCCAGCGTTAGCCCTACCAGGTGGCGACTTTTTATATCGAAATTGGAGAGGGCCTACAAGCCAGAACTCTGCATAATGAGATAAGTACTGGATAGATTGGATATTGTAGGTATTTACGATGCTATATGCAATCGCCTCTCTCCGTCAGACTCGAGTCAAAGAGCACATCTTGGGCCCTCTGGTGCTCCAAGCCAAAAAAAATGATCAACTCCAGAATCAGACGCCACCGGGGGGTATTAGTATTGTCGTAACTCCGCTGGCAAGCCTGTGAAAAGAAATCCGGGGGATGATGCCGAGGAGAACGAGAACGAAAAGGTAAATGAAGAAAGAAAAATGTAAGAACCCTCGAAAGGCTATGTTGTATCCATGTGTGTGAACGTATGTGAACGCCTGCCGCTTTTGAAAATACGCCAAATAGAAGACAAGAAAATGGCATCGAGATCCAATGGGGTTATGATCCTTGGCGCAAGAAAGAGACGGTCAATGAGAGCGTGGTTAGATCTGGCCTTTGATATCAACGACGCGGTGAGCGGCTGCTTTGGCTTGATCGAACAGCGAGCCTGCTTTGCCCGTCAACAGCCTTACAGCTCCGTTCTTCTCCTCCAGTAGTTCTTCGGAGGAGTGGTCTAGAACGAAACGTGCGGTCTGCTCATCGGATTCAAATCCAAGCTCTTCTGTGATAAATCGGATGTTGACATCTGGTTTGTATCTACAATGAAAAAAAAAGGTCAACCGGAATGCTCTAATAAAACAGGGGAAATCAAGAGACCTACGCTCTACACATGGTTGCCAGAGCACTCAACCGCTCACGATCGACAAACATGTCCATGAGATAGGCTCCCATATTTGGGGTATCGAGGTACAGCTGGAAGAAACGATGGTAGTTCCCGAGTGCAAGGGCAGAGCGGACATCCAGGGCATGCTTCACGGCCAGGTCTTTCTTATCTTCTGCAGTCACGTCGGCTAGTGCGTCGTTCATCGCCGTCCAGTTTCGGGTGTAAATGAAATAGAGAATACGATAGGCCTTGAATTCCGTTGGGTGCCCTCCCAGCTGCTGCGCATACAGCACTCGTAGCTGGGTCTGGCACTGGTTGTACTCACCAAGATCCCCCTTTTCCAAGGCGATGCGCGCATGGATTTCGTAGACAACGACAGTGAATTCATTCCGGATACGTTGAACCGTTAGGTCTTGACGCAAGGACTTGAACTGGTCACAGATGTAACCGTAGTTGCCATCATGCTTCCATTTTCTCTTCAATAGATCCAGGGCCTTTTGCAAAACTGGCAGCGGACGAACGCTGTCCGGGTTGGGAGCAGAGGTCAATCGGAAGTAGTTCTTCTCCAATGTTTGGCATCGCCCGACAACGGGGCCCTGATCGGCATCGGCAGCACGCATCGGCGATCCTGCAGGTGAGGAGGGAGAGTTCCCGCTGCCCCCCACTCCCTCAAAACGCTTCCTCCTCATTTCCAAATTAGCTTTGGACTTACTAGACTGATCCAGTGTTATGCGTGGTTTTTTCTCTGTGGTAGGGTGAGTAACTCGATCTTCAAAACGATTGCGGTTAGCTTTTCTCCATGGCGGCGATCCCGTCTCCAAATGATGGCCATCAGTTGACTTTCGCTTCCGTGTAGCATCCCCCGGAGAAGCTGGGTGACTGGACGCCCAGTTTGAAGAGCTGGGGTTGGCCAGGATTTTGTTGCGTTCATTTTGCACCATAGTTTGGGGCAAAGGTAGCCTTTCCCAGTCGATCAATCCCAACTTGTCATTCTGGGCTGCGTCTGTAATGACGTGTCTCAACTTCTCCTGCATTTCAGGAAGGCTCACGCTTGCAACCTGGTTTTCGGGAGCAAAGCAGCGTTGCACATACGAGCGTACTGGTGGTGGGAACTCCACTCGTGTTCGGGATTCTGCATCCGGTGATACCGACTGGACGGGCTGGGGAGGAACGGTTCCATTCATTGGCTTGGTATGATGGGCGAGGCTACGACGCGCTTGGACTGGAGTGTATGCTGGAACCGCTGTCAGGTTGTTAGCCTCCTGACACGAGACCAACTAGACTCGGGTCGAATTATGGATCTTACCAACTGGAGGAAATGCACTAGACATTGTACCTGGGGCGGTAGAGCGCCAAGGTGGTACGCTGGAACTCATCGTAGATGCAAGATTTGGAAAAACAAAGAAACAAGATGAAAGGAAGGAAAGAGCTACGAAGGGGCAAGACTCGAGGAACAGCTAGAAGTATCAAGTTTTGATCTTACTCCTTAGCTGGTACTGGGTTTGAGATGAGAGAAAAGGATGATGAACGTTTATTTTCAAGATGAGATGGTTATGAGCCGGGGAAGGGTAAGAGTGAAGTTCACACAGACTCGACCCGTGACGGTGAGGGATACTCGCTTACTCACCGGACCTTTGTTTGTCCGATCATCCCGCCTTATCGCCTTATCGCAATCGCCTTGGCTTACGTGACATCCATGGATGGCCTCTCTCTCTCTCTCTCTCTCTCTCTCTTTATGGATCTCCTTGACATTGGGAGCTGGTTGGGCCTACTAGATGTTCTTCAAGTCGCTGGATCTGACTACTGCACTCAGACCATTGCTCTTACCAGATGAGATTCTTCTCTTTGTCCAAGACGCGGTGGGGTTGTATGAAGGGTAAGTACCTCGTCATGATGCTCCTGATGCGGGGTGCTGATTGGAGGCAAAGGAAATACAAAATTCAGAATTATCAAAATGGCCACGCCTATCTTACATCGCACAGAGTGTGCTATGTTGCGGCTGAGGACCCGCGGAAGTACTCAGTAGCTATTGATCTAAAAGAACTCGACCGAGTGGAGTCTCAGGTGCGACATGCATACATCTTGCTTTCGGGCCTTTTCCTGTCAGCCAATCACTAACAAACTCATGAATTCAAGGCTGGTTTTCTGAAGTCATCTCCAAAAGTCACCATATGCTCCAAACCACAGAAGAAGAAGACCGATACGTCGAGGAGCGCAACAGCCAGCCCAGCCGTAGCCCAACAATCGGCCCTTCATCCAACACATTCATTTTCTCACGTTCCACAAACGAACCTGCCGCAGAACTCACCATCTCCGAAGCCTATCAGTGCTACTTGGATCTGTCCCATATGCTCATTCTCCAACCCAGTTCCGTCCAATTTCGACCCTGCAATGGCTAGTGCGGCTACAAATTTACCTCCTTGTCTAGCATGTGGCATCAAACCACCATTTACGACCGTTCTCAAAGCAGCGATTAATGCTGTAACAAACCGAGAGCCTCCGTTGCAGAATTCGGTTGCATCACCAGCCAATTCTCAAGATACAGGCCAACCAAATGCCAATGTGTCTCTATCGCCTTTTGGTTCCGGTGGAACTGTCTCTTGCCCGCGATGTACGTTTATGAACCATCCGTCTCTCGTGGAATGCGAGATCTGCGGAGCGCCTCTGTCTACTGGCTCCCCAGCGAACGCCAGTCGTGTGGACTCCCCTGCACCTTTATTTGAGCAATCACACATCGCGAACACGGAGGTTACTGAGTGTATTAAACTCTCATTTCGTGCAGGTGGCGATAAGACATTCTATGAAAGACTCAAGGGAGCCTTGGTGCAAAGAAAATGGCTCCTGCAAAATGCGCCCCCTGTACCTTCGCCGTCGCAAGGCGCCTCCTCGGGGGGCTTGCCTTCCCCTGCCCCTAGCGTTGAAAGCCCTCTACCCTCAGCACCCCGAACTTCCGGGGTTGGTATTGCAGGATTGGAACGCAGAGGGCTTGAAGCCCGGAGGAAAAACGAGCTGGTTATAGGGAACGCCTTTGAAGACCTGGAGGCTCTAATGGCCTCTGCCAAGCAGATCGTTGCGCTAGCCGAAACGCTGGCGCGTGAGTCTGGCATAACTACTAATGAAGGCTCACCAGAAACCAGCGCGGTGCTATCTGAGTCCGCTGCTGCTCTAGGGATGGTGACAACCAAAGACATGCTCAGTTCCGGATCTGAAAGTCTATATCTATCAGAACTTGCGCGTGATCTGGCCGAGTATCTAACCGATGACCGAAAAGGCATTTTGCAGCGGGAAGGCGGGATTATGAGTCTAATTGATCTCTGGGCTGTATTCAACCGGTCCCGCAATGGAGTAGAATTGGCCAGTCCTTCGGATTTTCAGAAAGCAGCGGAGCTGTGGGAAAAGCTCAAGTTGCCAGTTCGTCTACGACGATTCAAAAGTGGTCTTCTTGTGGTGCAGCGCTATGACTGGAGCGACGAGAAGACCATTGAAAAACTTCAGGCCTGGATGGAAGAGCTCAGGCGAGTTCCCCCTGACGACCCTGTTCCGTGGGATTGGTCCCTCTTCGGTCGGGCGGTTACTGCTCAAGAAGCTGCGCATCGATTCAAGTGGAGCGTTGGGGTGGCTGCCGAAGAGCTGGAGATGGCTGAAGATCGGGGGGTGCTCTGCCGAGAAGAAGGAATCGAGGGTCTGCGCTTCTGGCGCAACTATATTTCATCCTCTGAGTATGATGATATCTCTCGCCTTATTATCTGAGGCAGTGTGATGCCATAGGAATGTATATACAGAAATTCATACGCTCCTTGTTGATCCGAGGGGCCTGTGATCGTACCCACGCCGAGCATAATAAAATGATGCATGGAATATATCTGGGGTTAGAGCACACGGCTGAGAACCTCTTGCTACCCACTATTACGGTGATTCTAGCTAAGTGTTACATACGGTACTGCTTTCGAAGCGCAAAGGCAAAGCAATAATGCCAGGAGCACTATATGTCCATGTGGATGCTGTCGGTGTATATAGACATACAATCGTTAATGCTTCTCCTTGCGCATGGTAGTCCAGTGACGCACCACAGCGGCGGATGATGCATTGCATGCCGTCTTAAGGGAGATAGAAACAAATCCATCCAATAGGTATACAAGCCCAGATCCTAGATAGGATGGTCATTTATCAGCCTATTCCGGTACGTCCTAAAGTTATCAATTAACTACATCTGACTTTGGTGTTGGGTATGATTATGTATAGCCCTGGTATTGATCTACACCCCCTGGGCCCGGGGGTCGTGAAGCATGCCTACCTTGAAGAATTTATCACGAATCATACAAGGCTTATGAGATAGTGAAGCAACGAGGCTGGTAATTGGCTCACATAGATCAATCACCCGCGTACAGATATACGCAAGACAAAAAGGCTAGGTATGGTGTATGAGTCTGCATGAAAATGAAACAAAGACCCATCAAACCTGCGTGGTAATTTTCTAGTCTAGAACTGAAATTCCAATAACTGGTGCAATGATCGTATGGTGGCAAAATAGAACCCGAAAACTACAACCGGGACAATCTACTCTTGACGACGCCGATCAGACTCAAACACAGTGAACCCATCAATTCCACGCCCATCCTTTCCACCGGTGCGAAAGAACTCGGTCATGACTCCGACAGCATAACACGTCGCTACGGTAGCTGTGCTTGCAATGAGAATTCTGCGGCCTGTTTTGCGAAACGAAGACTCAGATGTTGAGGTTCGTTCGGGCTCAGAACTAGAGGGTGGGGTTGCTGGAGGCTAAGTCGACCTGTTAGGAAGCCACCTGAATAGACAGTTCTACTGTCTACTCACCTCGGCAGTGGATTGCCAGGGAGCTCCGGCGTAGGTAGCCGAGGAATCTATTGAGTCGTGGCGAATATATTTGGCAATCTCGGTGTGAATTTCTGGTTCTTGGTCTGCTGTGGTATTCGAGGGGTTATAATGAGGGGTGCTTTGAGCCTTTCGGAAGACAAGGATGTTGCCTCCACCGGTTGCAATTTCGTAGCCGCCTTCTTGCATTTTCTCAAAATAGGGTAGGAATTTGGCAGGGTTGTGCAGTCGAGAGAGAATCTCACTTGGTCGACTATCTTCGTCAACACCGAAGAATGAGTCTGCTTGTGCGGCTGTGACTTGCGACGTCAACGTATCGAAAGCAAGAATATGGAATTTAGGGGAAGGGAAGGCTGCTGGTTGCTCTCTTGTCTCAGTGCCTAGGTTCCGACTTTGGAAAATCAAGTCGCCATCGCGATCTTCGAAAGTATCAAAATCCGACGGGGTTGTTTGCACCTTTAATTCAAAAGGAGTATAACGTAAGGGGATGTCCGTGTCCAAGGGGCTCAGGTCCTCAATCTCATTGGGATCCTCGGCACTCGCCCTCTCCACATTCAATTTTGCCTCCAGTTCATTCCCGGGTGTACAGTCGGCGATATTCTTGGCTATCTTGGATGTAACAAGGTTAGAAGGTTGTTCTGGTCTTGATTTCATTTCGTCAAATGAAGCAGGGTTGCAGACGAACTTGGCCTCCAGTTCGCTCCCAGGAGGACAATCAATAGAGGTGTCATCTCCCAATTGGGAACTGCCCTGACTGGCCATTTTTGATAATATATGTGCTTTAATCTTACTACCTGAGGAGCATTCAAAGCTTTCTTGGGGGTCTGTCATTGAGGCTGCGTTGGTATTTTGAAGGACAGAACCAGCGGACTGAAGACTGAGACCAGCGAGCTCAGAAGAAAACTTTGCGTCCAGCTCGTTGCCTGGCGAGCAATCAATTGAAAAGCCAATTTGCTTGTTCGGAGTTTGTGTCGCCAACGCAGACGGAGAGCTCTGGACAGAGCGGCTGGCGGGATCAGTGATGAACTTGGCCTCCAGCTCACTTCCCGGAGAGCATTCCACGTTTGTATCCTCAGTCAAACCAGCATCCAGTTTATTGGTGTCTCCATTGTCATTGCATACGCTCGGCCGAGGTCGTGCAGAAGGAAAAGGTTCAGAAACAAACAATGGTTCCAATTCACTTCCAGGGGGACAACCCATGTTTACATGGGGCTTTTGCTCAACTCGAGCCCTGCTCTGCACGTCCTGAGAGATTGGTGTTGAGGTAACGAGTGCATCTAGCTCGCTGCCTGGAGAGCATTCACCTGTTGGCTGTGAATTCAACGGGGCTTTAGGACTCAGTCTCGTATTTCCAGGCTGGAATTGTCCATTCCCAGTCAAATTAGGGCTGTGAGCGAATTTTGCCTCGACTTCGGTGCCCGGGGGGCAGTCAAACGCTTTATGAAAGTTAATTCCTGCTTCTGTATTACTGGATTCGGGCGCAGTAGACGATGGTATTGGCACCATACGTCCACTGATAGGGTCGTACTGGAGTCCAGCATGGTTGGTGTCAGTTCTCCTTTGCCGCTTGCCTACTCTCGGTCTATCGTTGGATGGCTTTTCCATGCTGGATAGCGACTGAAGGAAACCGTTCAATGAAGTATCGTTCTTTCCAAATTCCTGAAAGGGTTCCAATCGGCGCTCAAAGACAGCTTTGTAAGGGTCTGCCTCTATGTACTTTCTCAAGAACTCCATGTGTTTGTGCATCGGCCCTAAATCCGAATCCCAGAGCCTTCTCTCTCGGCCCCCTGGGGGTCCGGAAAAACTTGACTGGGAACGCCAAGCTGCCCAGCTCCAGCTTAAGTGTGTATCATTGGGAGTAGCATTGCCGTGATGGCGAGTTTCGGGCTCTCGCTGATATTTGTTGAAACTTCGTGAGCTATGTTCTGTCTTGTCTTCCAGACCGTGTCGGGCACCTCGCCATATACCCTGATTTGAAGTATGTATGACCGCCAATTGGGTAGATACCGGGCGAATGACTCGAGACCTCGACTTTCTGACTGACATTGCAACCGAGGAACTCATGATGTATCCCCGAGCTTTTATGTAAAAGCTCAAGATGTTGTTTATTCCAGGCAATATATTCTAGCGATATTGAAAGTCTGTTGATTCCCGCAGTAGGCAATGGCTCCCGTTGTCGATCAGATCCACTTATGGAGTACTGATCCTGGCCGAGTCTGTCCTGCAGAGGCCTTCCAAAAATCAAAAAGAATTGTAAAGGGAACAAGAAGTTTGATGTCAAATCTCCTCAGTCAGAGTTGAAGAAATGAAAATGAATGAGGAGAAGGATCAAATAAAGGAAGAAGGACCAGAGGACTCCGGATCAACATTGGGGGTACAGCCAATCGGCGATCGCAGCTCGGATTCCCCGCAAAGCTATGTCAGCGTTGACGTCACACTTGAATATCATCACGATAGCACACTCCATCTGTCCCAACCACCAGATCACCGAGGTACTCAGTTCCATCCAATAAGACTACCCGGACAGGGCCTTCCTCTTCTCCTCGGTAATGTCAACTGCGCGACAAAATTCAAGGATTTTCGACTTGTTGGGAAGACAGTTGACGGTTCAAAGTGCGCGTGTCGTACCATGCACTAAAGTGTTCCTCGTGAATATTTGAATATTTGCATATTCAGCCAGGCAATGTGACTCACTTCTTGACAATAGGAAGAAGCTATTCTCTACGCACCGATTTTAGGTCCGGTGATAGCATCTCCCCATGGTCGAGCATCTTTCCATCACTTCCTAGAGCATGCCAAGTTGATGCAAAATTCGGCATCCATGTGGCAGCAAAGTAGGGGGTAAATATAGCTGCAGAATACATGATCTGTTGAGTTTGATTGCATTCACATCTCCTGTAAGAAAATGACGTTAGCATATGCACCTTTGCGAAGGTCTTTCACGTTCGGCCCATATTCTCATCTAGCACAGCGAAGACGGAGGAGTGCGGCTTCCTCAGTCAGATATAATATCGGACCTCTGTTGCGCGAGCCTAATAGCCTGGTGGACGGTGACGCGGATATGGTGCGGCTGAGGCCTAAGGCCCGATTACCTGAATATGCGCTCGATTGGCAATTGTCAACATTTCTAATTTGAGCTTCACGTCTAACCTCTTATCAAAGTAACTCGCCCCGCGCCATACCACCTCCTCATCTAAGGAGCACTTGGCGTTGCCTCAGTTTGAGGGTTCATCGGCTATTAGGGAAGATGTACGACAATTTCGATGCCATTGTCGCCTCGGGTCATCTTCCGGATAGACGCACCACGCGAATGACCTACACGGGGATCAAGATGCCGGGTCAGCAAATGACGCCTATGATTTTACGAAACCCTCAGAAATACTAAGTATGATAGGCCTCGAATGTTCTTTGATATCTTTTTTTTTTTGTCGCTTGTAGCAATATCTGGGTTTTGATCGAGAGTTGAAGATGGAGTGTGACATCTTACCTTTTGAAATACCATCTGTATAATAATTCTGTTGCATCCATTGTCTATCACAAACTAATCCATAGATAGGATTCTCTTCATCACACTCTGGCAGTTCATCTGTGCCGCTCTTGTACAGCATCAATATCTCTTTTTGGTAGTCTAGCATAGTAAACAGCTACGAGACCCAACCCTCCCCAAAAAGCGACACCATAATACCATCTGCTACAACCATCGCAACACTACTCTGTTCTTTCCTATTGGTTGTCCTAGTGCTGCACACTAGCGAGTGGTCACGGGTATATTGCACTTTCCAATCCAACTCTTCTTCAAATTACTTCCTAGTTCGTCGTCCGTTCCCGATTTCTAGTATCAGCACCCGGTCGCTCCCTTGTCCTACTCCTTCTACAAAGAAAAAGATCCAGCCAACCATACAGAGAAGTGGTGGCTTGTAACTTCCTATGTATTGGCTGGGACGGTTTCTGGTGCTGTACATCTACTTGCAAGATTAGAGTGGACGCCAACTGGGCATGAAGAGATACTGGAAAGCTGATCTCATACAGCGAGGTTGCCAGCAATCCAATTACCAAGCTCAAAACATCCAATTTGTCAAAGCGAAGGTTGTTGATGTTATACGTCAATATATATAATCATTACCAACGTCTATACTTGAATTACTTCTTCATACTCGAGTCCAAACAATCAGGACTGTGTTCTAAATTACATACTTTTAAAATAGAAATCATTCTAACCTCGCCATCGCGTAGAGTGCTCCGAGGTCGGTAGTCACTGTGGGGAAAAGGACGTTATCGGGAATCCCCACAGAATTTCCCCCGGGGGGCCAAATAATTTGAACGACTCAACAAATTCTGCTTCCTATTTTGACACAATACATTCCGACTCAAATCCTACAAAATGTCCAAGCCAACACGTACCGCCGTTAGCACCAAGGGCGCACCCGTCCCGCCCCCAATCCTATCCCAGGGTCTGGTCGTCGGCAACGTTGTCTACTGCTCTGGCCAGTTGGGAGTCGACCCGACCACAGGTGAAATGGTGGAGGGAACCATCCAGGACCGAACCGTATGAGAGATGTGACATCTGATATGTGATGTATTTTCTGACATGTAAATAGCGACAAATCCTACGCAACCTCAATGCCGTCCTAGAGGCTGGAGGATCGAGTCTCCACGACGCAATCAAGGTCAACATCTTCCTCACCGATATGGCTGATTTCTCGGCTGTGAACGAAGTCTATGCTACTTTCTTCTCGGATCCTAAGCCGGTACGTACTCTCTGAGCAAAAACCAAAAGAAACGACAATCAAATTCCATGGAGAATGTCGTTTAGTCTGGAATTTGTCCCGCTTCCTCTTCTACTATTGTCTGAAAAATGGATCGTTTCTCACTATCATTGGGCCTCTTCTAGGTGCGTACTTGCATTGCCGTCAAGTCCCTCCCTAAGGGATCGGATGTTGAAATCGAGTGTTCTGGCCTGGTTACGAAGCCTAGCAATGGACGCAGTTCTAGACTTTGAGCAGGACTGGAATGACGATGACGTGGAGAATGAACAAGGCAGGCAACTCCACCTGAGTCGTTTCATGGCTTTTTTTTGATGGCCCAACTCTCTTAACGGCAAGAATCAAATGTGCGAGAAAGTCGGTCACATGATTTATGTATAATTTACAGCCTATTTCGAAATATTACGATATGATCGGCATTGACTACTTGTAATTTTTGTTCGGAATCTTTCAATAAATACAGGTCAAAACCAAGGATGAAGGGTGGAGACTGGAGCTGTAGCACTCAGGAACAGGGTTAGCTTCTGCACTCGTCCATGGTACCGTTGATGAGCCCCTGGAATATTATATAAAAATGCTCTTAAAAGAAATACTGGGAGTATCTACACTTGATAGGAAGAGGGCCTAAACTAAAGCTGACCTGGGATCTGTAGGTTAAACAAAGAGGATGTGGTTGAGTCAATTATAATTAAACCCGTGGACAATCCATGGCTCTCGCATAAGCTATGCTCGGTTCTTGGTTCCTGCATTTTTAAAAGCTTCTCGATCTCGAGGTTCTATGCACCATGCAGCCACAAGCCCTCGAACAAAGCTAAAGAGGCAAGACTTTGTAGCAACAGAAGAAGAGAGAAAAAAAAAGAACTAGGTGAAGGTGACGAGACTGGGGTCTCTCGGCTTAGTTGGTTTCACACCATTTGGCATTGGTTGGCACAATCTCAAACGCACTAGGAATGTTGAGCATCTGAAAATGACGACAAGAATGAGGGGCAATGGCAGCTGTCGACTCCTCCATTCCGATCGGGGAGCGAAGGGCACGTGGTGTATTCTATCATTTTTTTTGAAATAAAATTGAAGCTCAATCAGCTTCGGACTCAGGTTTTGTAGAATACCTAAATTATGAGCAGGTGTTCATGTCAGTTGTTTTTATTAATTTATTATTCTGGAGACAAAACCTAAAATATCGAGCGGGAAACATGCTTAATATCTGCCGGCTTTTAATGACCAAATTTCAGGGCTCATCCCCTACTTCCATGCAACATAGTGGGTTGAACTAGTGATGTCGCACAGTGTATGGGTTACGCCGTATGACTCGTAAGTTAAGTAATATTTGAAGATAATTACCCCCGTCTCAGACTTCAAAATAAAAGAACTTACATTCATAGAATGCCAATTCTCTTACTCTGCTCAACAGCGGCTAGTCACCTCGCTGATTTGGTCTCTTTGTTGATCCCAAGCCAGAAGTAGCTAAGTGTACAAGACCGGGTTCAAGCCACTAACAATAATGGTAATGTGAGCCGAAAAGGGCATCATCAACAACTACTTCCAAGGAAGTAAAGGATAAGGTAATTGGGGCCACGCACTTTTTATTACCGACACTCCCAGGAACGCGTGTGGGAAGGACCCACTTAATTAACGCCTCCCGGGGTCCGGGCTAGACCTTGCGGTCTCTTGACTTTTCATTTATATTGTGATGTGCGGCTTAGGTTAGCTTCGACTCCATTTTGGCTTTTTTCTTTTTCCCTCAATAGTCTCCAGGCTAATGATATTGATCGGCTCAAATGAAAAACGCTTTCCAGACGCTCGGACCGTTTTCTGTTTTCCATTTTTATTTTCTTTTCGCAGGGGTAAATTATTAAGTGCTGCCATTGTGTTACATTGTTCAAAAACTTAATTTTTGGGTTTTTGTATCGGATTTTATATGTATTCCCTCTGATCCTAACATTAGATATAATATAGATGTGAAATATGGAATATATGTAGTTTATGGATTGAATACCCGCTCAAGATATGTATGACTTATCATCTCATCGTGCTCGTTGATCGTCGATTCGCAATGGCCAGAATATATTCGTACCATTGTCCCACAGACGAACGCTGTAATGGGAATAGAAAACGCAAATATGGTCCAAGTACTCCGTACTCCGTCATATATTGTACATGCCGAAGAGGGCACCAGTTGATGTATCAGTACAAAGTGATCATGGGCCTATAGGGAACTGGCTCATTCTTTTCCCGATGGGTATTTATTATTATGACCCCTTCACCAGTTTACTACGTACATACCGGCTAGACTGCCTAACTACCGTGTCTTGGAGATATTATGCAGGTTAGTGTTTCTTAGCTAGATGGTTTCAGATGAGCGCCTTGGAATGAACCTTACAGGTTACTAGCTATTGTTATGGTAGACAGTACAAGTTCATAAACAGATTAAGATATACATGTATGAATTAAAGATTCAACGTTGTAGGAACAGGATCCAGTCTCCGTACTCTGTACATGTGAATAGATAAACGCTCAGGGGTAATCTTGGAAGTGCGTGCCCATATCCCACGCACCTGCCAAACGCTCGGACTAGTTCATTAAATACACTAAAACAAGTAATTTACTGTAAATTACCATTGTTGACGCTGCCACAACGTGTCCCGCCCCCCATTCCTTTCCCCCCTGATGATGAAGTGATCCTCTTCTTCTCTGATCCTTCGACCTCATTCACTCATTTGCTCCTTCCTTTCTCTCCCTTGTCTGTTTTTGCTGTGTTCACCTGTTGACTTTCAACAGTGTTTTTGACCTGGGCCAACGTCCCCTTGCATCGGTCGCTCGCATTGCCCGTTTTCCCTTTCTTTGATCCCGTTGCCCAGACGGTTCTACAGAAAGTCATCGCTCCTTACAGCTTTTCTAAGCCCACACTCGTTTTTCGCCTTTGGGGGTCGTTTCAGATTTCCCTTTCCATTCGTTTATCGTCAAATTATTGTTTTCACCGATTCGGTCTGTCTCATTGGTTGCCATCGAGACGTTGGATACAATAATCTTGCAATTGTGAATTTATTACAACTACCCGAAGTCCGGTTGTGTTGGAAACTAGAATATTCCAGGCGATATACCTCTTGTCACACCCCCTGATCGTTCATGAGGTGTTGACAGACAGTGGTTATCGCAGTTTTGTACACTGACCTTGGACTTGCTCTGAGCCATCACGTACAGAGTTGTTCAACATGCGTCCCGACGCCATCTCCTTTCTCGCGGCCTTCCTCGCTGTAGGCGGCCTCCAGCTCGTCGCAGCTCAAGATGCCCCTGAAGCGCACGCCCAGCGGCCGCGCTGGTACTTCCCGCAGGAAGTAAAGCGAACGATTCGCAGAAGCGCTGAGGCTAACCCTGGCTTGAGTCTCGACGACCTATTCGACAACTCGAAACCTACCCAGGTTTCTTCCTCCACGACTACTACCACCCCCGGAAACTCTGTCACGGCTCAGCCTCAGAAGGGACAGGAGGTCGTTGTTGTAACCATCTCGATCGATCCCAAGAACCCCGAGATCACGCACCGTATTACGGGTACTACGATCATTGGCGGTGAACCGACCGCTACCACCACCACGACTACGCAGCACACCGAGGGTTCGAGCACGGAGATCACAAGTATGAAGAGCTCTGAGGCCGCATCTGCCGATGCGGAAACCACACAGAAGCAGGGATCGGTGGTCGACTCCTCAGTCCAGACTTCGACTAAACCCTCTAGTAACGGTCTCGTTGGTGGCCTGGCCTCAGAATTGGGCGGAGTCCAGACTTCGACTAAAACCTCTAGTAACGGTCCCGTTGGTGGCCTAGCCTCAGAATTGGGCGGAGTCCAGACTTCGACTAAAACCTCTAGTAACGGTCCCGTTGGTGGCCTGGCCTCAGAATTGGGCGGAGTCCAGACTTCGACTAAAACCTCTAGTAACGGTCTCGTCGGTGGCCTGGCCTCAGAATTGGGCGGTCTTGTCGGCGAATCAACAACCAACAGCCCCGTCTCTGCGACATCGACTGGCCCCTCTAGCGCCAACAACATCATTAGCTCGAGCACGACAAGCTTGAGCACGACAAGCTCGAGCACGACAGGCTCGGGGTCAGATCTCATTGATCTTTTGGGCCTAGGTGATAAGTCTTCCACCGGCAACAGCACTAGTGCTACCGTATCCTCTGGGGCTATTAGTTCACCGACCATGCCCGTTAGCGTGCCTGCTTCCGCTACCAGCGCATTGTCGACCACCCCCACCGGAACTGCAAGTGCAACTTCCGGCGACCTCATCGGCAGTCTCATTTCAAGCGTGGATTCCCTGATTGGTGTCACCTCTACTAGCGCTGGCAGCACTGCTTTGATTTCGGGCACGTCCATGTCCAGTGGTGTTAGTCTTCTGCCGCCTAAATCGACTGGCCTCATTCCTGGCCCGCCAGGTACCAACACTGGTGTCATCCCCACCCCGACCAACCCACTTGGGTCAGTTCCTGTTCCACACTCGACCAGCTCGGGATCTCCGTCTACTTCTGGATCTGAAACTGTCACTGGTTCTACCACCGCCTCGGCTCCTGTGTTGGGCACTACTGCTACCGCCTCTCTTCCTGGTTCTCACGAGGGCTCCAAGGTTCCCGTGTCCACCTCTCGCCCGGCCTCCACCCCTCGTCCCTTGTCGACTTCCACGACTTCGACGAGCGAAGAAGTGAGCACGACCAAGACCACTATGGAGCCTCAGACCACGGCAGAGACGCTTACACCCTCCACCTCCAATGACAACAACTGGATGCCATCGACCATCCTTATCGTGCCTACCGTCAGCACCACCGAGAGCTCGACCTCCGGTGAGACCGCGAAGCCCACGGCACCACCATCGCTCCCCGGCTCTATTACCCCATCGCACCAGGTGAATGTGGCTCCTGCTGACTCTATGTTGCTCCAACTCGGTTTCAACAGCTCGCTGCCCTGGTCATTTGTTGCAACCACGCCCTTGTCGTCGTCGCAGATCTTCAA
The DNA here is from genome assembly GCA_028974015.1 of Penicillium cf. griseofulvum. Taxonomy (NCBI): domain Eukaryota; kingdom Fungi; phylum Ascomycota; class Eurotiomycetes; order Eurotiales; family Aspergillaceae; genus Penicillium; species Penicillium cf. griseofulvum. The sequence goes on from JAPQKP010000002.1 coordinate 5,199,089, forward strand.
CTACACACCCCAGGCCATTGAGTACGCTTTGCCAACCCTCTCTGCTAAGGATGGCCCAGTTATGTTTGCTATTGAGCCTTACTACAACTGGAAGACCACTGGCGATGATGGCAAGACCATTAGCTATAACGCTACCATTGCTATCTTCTATTTCCCTCGTGACAAGGTCGACGCCCTGCAAGCACTCAAGTTTAACCCCAATTCCGCTCTCTACAACCAGAAGGACAACTCCACCCGCTCATTGATGGCAATGGTCGACCCCACAATTCCTCTCGAGTTCTCTGGAAACTACCCTAGTGATAACAGCGACCTGACTGGTGGCAACAACGACAGCGACAGTGATGATGGCCCGGACAATGGCAACAATGACAACACCGATGGCTCTGGCGGCAGCTCCAAGGCTAAAGCTAGCTCTGTTGGAATCGGAGTAGGTGTTGTGGCCGGTGCTGCCGCTTACGGTGCTGGTATGTTCTGGGTTGCGCGCCGCTACCGCAAGAGAAAGCAGCTGCACCAGCGCTCGAGCTCGACCGTTGAGCAGATGAGCCAGGGAGGTTCCGCCGCTGGCTCCATGTTCGCTGCCGGTGGCCGTGTCCCTAGCCATGGTAGCCGTGGAACTGCTCGCTCTCAGATGATCAGCGCCCCCGTTATGGCGGAGAACTCTTTAGGATGGAACTAGACATGCTGTCGATAATAAGACGTATACACTACTCCTTCCATCACGTCCCCATTTTTGGACCCTACGACAATAAGAGAGCAGCGGGCCTTCGAAGACCATTATTTCTTCTGAGATAACTGCTTCTTTCCATGCGCTCGTGCTCTCCCCACTCTCTGACAGAGGTAGGGACAGAGAAACTGCACAAAGCTTCATTTTCATTGTCCATCATCCACCAAGGATTTCCATGTCACATATCACGTATCTCTTCTTTTTGTGCAATTTTTGACCGGCTACTTTTCTTCTCAACATGATACTCCGAGCGACGGTTGGTCGTCACTGCGTGTGTCGCGTTATCCTTTTTTCCCCTTCCTTTCTTGACATATTCCCCCTTTTGTTCACCAAATACTTTTTTTTTTCCCCTTTACTTCTTTCAATGGCGCTGGGACCAACCTGATTTGGGATGAAAGCTCTTCTCTAATTTTGGCTCCTGCTTGAAAACTCTTATGAACTATTGGTCATTCAGTCTTTGGATTTGCACATTAATATTGGATTTGGGTGGCATATTTTTTGACAGAGCTGATGGCTTTTTCCCTGCCCTTATTTCATCTTCATCTATTCCTGTCTGTGTTGTATCAATTGTTTGCGTTACTGTGTTTTTGTACAGATGAAATGTGTCCAAGTGATGCCTTGTAGATGCGGACGTGAGCCTGTGAATGAGATGAGTAGAATCTTTCTTTTTAAAGTCTTATAGAATTAAACTGTAATTGTAGGCTTTGAATTTGGAATGTTGTTAGAGAATGTAGTATAATTTATTGGATTCTTTCATAGATCAATAGGTTTGGAGTGAACATTCAGCTTATGCGCTCTAAGGGTCCCAGAAATTCACCCATTCTGTTCAGGATTGCATCTTTTTGCTCCTCCCTCGAAAGAACCTTCCACTAAAATGCTTTTCCTTTCACAATAGGACTTATCCCATGCTCTTGTCCATGGCTACTTTGGCGTTGATATCAACCCCCTCGTCGAGAAGTTGACCATGTCAACATTGCCAGTCTTTGTTGCCCAATGAAGAGACGTCATCGAATATTCACCTTACTCCGCCTAGGAGATACTTGACCACATTGGCCAGGTCGTAATGATCTCGTTTCCTATCGCAAACCCCAATGCCCGAGAACTCGTAAGTCTGAATCCTTTTTTTCGAGAAGTCGAGAAGTTCAACCATCTTGAGATCACCGTTCAATGCTGCGGTCTCTAAGCCAGCCTTAACGTTACCATCCCTGTCTGATTTAGCAAGTTCACCATCTAGCAAAAGCTTCACCACATCGTAACTGTGATTTCCTATTGCACTCGAAACGGCAACCAATCTTTGCTGCGCAGGAATCGGAATATTACGCTGAGCACTCTGCTCTAGCAGAAACTGAACAATACTGGTGTGGCCAGATTGTGATGCGCGTCTGAAGGCTGATTTCCCGACAAATGCCAACTCAGCCTCAACATCAGCACCTCCGTCTATCAGCTGTCGCATGACCTCGAGATGACCATTTTCTGCTGTAAGCATGAAAGCTGTCTTCCGGCTCTCAGAAATGCCAGCATTGACTTCGGCTCCTCTATTCAGGAGCAGCTGCAGCTGCACCATATCGCAATAGCCCCTCTCAGCTGCGTATTCAACTAAGGGCTTCGTATGAGGCTCTTTGTAATTGACGGGAAGCCCTTGGGCAAGGATTATATTCGCCACTTGATAATCTTTAGTTTTGAATCTTTAAATAGTGGAGATATAAGCAGTGGAGGACTTGCTCGGACATAACTCTGAACTGTCTGACGACCATCTTTGCCTGCATATGGAGTATACGGAAGATATCTACGCTGTTGTGGATAAAGAAAAGATCGAACAGACATCATCAAGAGACCTTCTCAGACAGAATTGCACATCCTGTTTTTTTCTGGATTGTATGATCAGATTTATCGAAAATGAACCTCAGTCTAAGAGAGTTGGACCAATCAGCCTTCCTGCGAACTTTCTATCTGATTTCAAAAAACTCGTGGATTGCTCACGGGGATGGGCTCAAAACGGAGATTGATAACGCAAAGACTGATATTTTCCCACGGACGACATTCTTGCCGAAGGAGTTCAACTTGTGTATTCTATACGTTAGTAGTCTGGTATACTGTCTGTCTAGACTGATAATCCTGGGACTGGCGGTTTCTAGTCTGCGTTCTATGCCAGATGGGGTGTAGAAAGAAACGTGGACAGTAAATATCCCTGCTATTTGATAGCATCCAACATATTAAGAATTTGAATACATAACAAGGGAAATGAGAACACCGCAATGTTCCAGGTAAAGTGCTATCTATGATACCGTGGCTGTTGCATCTTTTGTATTACATTGTGTAGGTTAGATGAAAATTGGTAGATTCGTATAACTGTCAAACCCTAAGATAATAGCCAACATGGTATTTCTGTCAGGATATTGGAATTACAGAGAGAAAGGATACACTCTTCTGCTGAATAGCTAAACGTGCCAACTTGTCCAAATCTGAGTCAGAGAGTTCTTGATCATACGGTTTATGTGCCCTAATAACCAGGTTTCTCCCATAATGGTGCTCAAATTCGACTCTGGTATCCCAATTGAAGAGTGGTGAGCTCTCACGGAAGAAATATGGTTGACCATTCTTCGTAATGAGGTCATACTTCCGCCGGTGTGTGGATTGGTGAGCGGTTATAAATTCCCCTGTGGTTGTCACTGCAACACTACAGTGCCAAGGACTCATTGAAAATGAGTTCTTTTGTGGGATAAGGGGACACGATAGCTTTGTTTGCCCTGATGAGGGATGGATGGAGAGACGCAATGAGTCAGGGTAGAGTTGGCGTACTAGGTCCGCGTACTCCTATAATCCACAAAGTCAGACTTGTCATTCTATATAGCTCTCGAGATAACCCACCACCCCACGTATAATCATTGCCTTCGCAATAATCTTGATCCTCTTCTTATATTGTTTCGGACCAGCGCAGTCTTTAGTCACTGGGCTGAATTTTAGATCAACTTTCATGAACTTGTCGTATCCTGCATTGAATCAGCCGTAAGACATTGGCTAGACTCAAAAGCCATGCACCTACCATTATAAGTTCTCAGGTAATCCTCATCGCTTTTCAAAAACTTATCAACATCAAACCCCGGCCGTCCACACTGTCGATGAAGTTCAGCCCTCGATAAACCGCAAAGCTTCACATAATCCGGCTTGGAAATATGTGCGCCAGTATAAAGACCAAGCATATTCATAATACGATGGAACTGAATACAAGCATATCCCTTCTCGAGAGCGATCTTGCGCAGTCGATTCCCATATTCCCAGACCTCCTCATCAGAAATCCCTGTAAGATCTAAAATTCGGATATCAAATTAGCGTTAGATCCTGTATGTGACGTCCAAACCAATAGCAGAGTTTAAATCTCACCATTGTAGCAAATCCCATCTGTAACAATAACCACAACCGCACCAGGCGGGTAAACAGCCTTGATATCCTGACAAAGATTCACCAACCGTGCCAACCCAAGCTCATCCCCCAAATCCGGAAGCGCACCTAGCACCTTGTCCATTCGGTTATTACTCTTCATTGGAAAAGCAGGTAGAACCATAGGAATAGCCCTGTTGGCAGCGATATGTGTCTGCACGCGTGGCATGAACGATGACCGGCCCAGCCATTCACCGCCAGCGGTTGTGCGCTCGTGGGAGCCGTAACGCTCCACGATGCTCATTACCTCATCTGCCTTTAGGCGGTTTAATGTGGGACATATTTCCGGTGTGTCGGGATGGTTGTCGGTGGCGGGTTTGGGGACTGGGTGTGGTGTTGAGAGGAAGGATACTTGAGTCTTTGAGGTGGAGGTGATGCGGTCCAAAGAGATTATGTCTAGGTGAGTGACCTCCACTACCGTCGGTGCTAGCATTTTGATATAGTTCATGATAGACTGGGGCAGGTCGGGGGTTGCAGCCAGGGATTGGGAAGGGGTAAATTTAGTTTTCGAATGCACTCGTGATTTATAGGGATGGTATCCTCAAGTCCTGTGTTGGAATTTGGGGGCTTTCTATTGCCACCTTACTCTCAGTTTCTTATGCTCTGGGTTAAGATGTATTCGCCGTCCAACCTTCCAAGTGCCCGCCTTCTCGTCATATTGTACTTCTGATAGTTTCTGTTCGGTGAGTTCAATGGAAACTATGCTGTTGCACAAGAGAGATAAAATTATATTCTTGACTGTCTGACTATATGTGTACTGAACCCAGTGCATGGCTCGGAGTACGAGAGTACGACTGTTTTGGTATATCCGGGTTAGGCTGTTCATCAAGAGCCCTAAAGAGCAATAATATGGATACTCCGTAGATAGATACACCATATCGTAAAAAATGTTGTTACTATTCGGCCAGTCAAATATGGTCTCCCAACTAAAGAATTCTATGGTTGTTGAACTGATTGTTCAACCATGATTTGGCATATGCTGTGTCCAGGATAGGCTAAATTTAGGAATATCTTACACGAGAGGTCGGGATAGATAGGAGCCATTATATGTCTCTGGTAAAAAGCTTTCTCGGGTAAAGGTAACATGTCGACGTAATATTACATTGTTTCTGATAGCTGAAGGCTGATACATCGCGAGAAGTGAAAAAGGTCAAATCGCTCCAACTTCACGGCTTAACTATAATTATACCAAGACCGGGGGGTATTCCACTCCCAAAACCTCCGTCATTCCCCATTGGGTCAGAGCTATGTAGCCAGTTGGATCTCCTCTCCTTTTCATTTCTTTCCCTATCCGCCCCGGCTACATAGTGAATGCAACGAACGCTTCCACTATATAGAGATCCCATTACGTAGTATTAAAGGCTCGCACCGATTACCTCCAAAGCCATGATCAAGAAAATAGAGCACATCTGTAAGCTTGGTAAATTGTTTGGTGGCAACCCCATTCACAAGAAGTAAGAAGCTTCCTTTTCTCGCTCCCAGCGATACTCCATTCGCTTCGCAGCCTCCATCCCTACTGAGATACCACCATAATGCGCCGAAATAAATTCCAACATCACATCAATCCCTGCAGTGATCCCAGCAGACGACCAGATCTCAATTCCAGGTAGCAACGACAGGCCGTCAGGCACCACATCCTTAGGAACACTATCACGCAGCCACCGTCTGTTGCGTTGCCATTTCACATCGCTCGTTTGCTTAGTGACATCGTCATAGCGGGCTGAGTTTGTAGTTACTTGGCGTCCATCCAGCAGCCCAGTTTGCGAGAGGACATGGCTACCCGTGCAAACAGTAATGATGCTATGGCGGACATAGGGCGCAACAACAGTCAGAAAGTCCTGGACCTCCTGTGTGTTAGAAACTTTGATTTCATTCGATGTATTAGTGCCGTAAATACGGCTCAGACGTGTCCCTGGGCCACCTGGGATGATCAATACATCGATAGGTTTCATTTCACCACTCCCATCCTCGGCAACTTTCCCCGCCTTCAGGGCAGAGATCACGTCAGCGAAGGTACATTGTGGCAACATTTGCTGATTGCAAGCTGTATTGATGTTTGAGGCAGGCAGATCAAATCGCCATTGCGCCTTAGCAGGTGGGATTGGTTTCACTGAGACTGGGTCTAAAGTTGAGGCTGATACAGTCAGAGTGATGTTCGATGTCTCAGGGTACTGCGTGCGGATGTTGAGAATGTCCAGTGGGGCTGCCACATCCAGTAATTGGAACCCTGGGAATAATGGAAGGTGGTAATGGAGAGGTCTGAGGAACATCTTGTGTAATGCTCCGTTGGTGGAAAAGTCCCGTGAGATGAGTTGGAGAAATCGTAGGAAGGTCATTCCGAAATAGAGAGAGGGTCACGCTTGGGTCACGCTTTGGTCACGCTTTTTGTTGACTCAGATGAGGTATCCCAAGGTTAGTTGATTAATCAAGGTGAATGTATTTATATTTTCAAGTGAGAATAAAAGCAAAGATAATGGGACATGCTAAGTGTATGTTATTGCTTAAAAGTAGCTAATTTGAAAGCTTGAGATTCTGTAAGATAAGACACAATGTCTCTATATAAAGGAAGTACAATCATGTAAAGTAATTTTAAGCCAATTTAAGCCCCCGAAAAGTGAGACCCAATTACAAACAACGCTCCAGTCAGAATGCAAATACCGCCGAACAATTGTGCGTACAGGTAATCGCCTCCCCGTAATGCGATCAGCTGTCCTGCTATATAAGGTCCAGTCAGCAGCGGGATACTATTGATAGTGGTGATCATCCCAACACGTGTACCGGATTTTTCTGGGTCTTTAGATCCAAAGTACGCATTGGCAGCGGGCAATTGACTTTGGGCACAATTAACCAGTAATCCATAGACTGTAGCCCAAATGAACATGCCAACATGGGAGTGTACACCAATCCACCCTAGAATGACGATGCCGCAAGGGATTGAGACTGCAATGCAAGTCCTTACTGCACCCAGCCACCGGTCCGCCACGAATGCGGATGCGATGCGGGACGGAACACCAACGCCATTCATCAGGATGAGAAGGAGAAGCGAGTCGGATGCGGTAAATCCTGTGTGAGCTTGGGCATATTGTCGAAGCTGCGGATGTTGTTAGTTATTAGATTGCCAGCTCAATGTGGGACAAAGCAAAGTTTACATAGATGTATGCAAAGTAAATTCCCTCGAAGATCAGGAATGAGCCGATCGAAAAAAGGAGGTAAGGGCGTTCGCGGAACGCGCTGAAATCAACCCAGGGTGGAGGACGCCGAGGTATAATCCGAGACCTGGTAAACTTGACAATTATAACGCTGTTGAACAGGATAATAGCCGCCATGATTCGGACAGTCCATGCGAAGCCAATGTTGTTGAAACACTTATAAGCAACCACTGGGAAAACCATCCCTCCAGTCGCTGCCCCACAAGAAGCCAGTGAGACGGCCATCACTCGCTTGGAGTTGAAGTATGTCGCATATAGCGAGATCATGGGACTGAAGACGAGTCCGTGGCCAATTCCACTGACGATACCTTGTGCTAGCCAAAAATGCCATAACTTTGTGCCGAATGAGGTCACTACTGCTCCAGTAACTTGTAGAAAACACCCAAGGGCAATGCATTGTCTCAGATAGCCCGCGTCCATTGCTCGGCCTGAGAAAGTGGCTAGGAAATGAACGAGGAACATCTGCACCGCTCCGATCCAAGACGCATTTGCAGGGCTGACATGGAAAGTTTTGACGTAGTATTCCTGAAAGAATCCGTACCTATATCGTATCAACGGGTGAGATTGGCATCGGATGTGACAGGACCCCCTTACGATGTGATATAGCCCCATACATTGAACACAACCAGGTGTCCGGTCAGAACCTGGGTCCAGGCCACCAGACCTCCATCAGGAATTTCATTGTTCTCGGCTTTGCGGTCTTCGTCTTGTTGGTGAGGATCTGAGGGAACAAATAGTGGGGATTCATCGGTGAGAGTAGTATAGGTAGTGGCCGACGTTGTGTAAGATGCACCGGCGGTCGTCGAGCATGCACCGGCTGCATTGCTCTGGGATATGTTTGGCTGGCTCATGCTGTTTGGCAAGACTCCAAAGAGCAAAAAGAAATTATCTCCCAAGATTTGGAAAATAGAGTGGAAGGCTAGTAGTATATGAGATTTAAATTCTAAAATGTGACTCCTTAGGTGCTAGTTACATTGTGGAGTTACCCGCTCCCTGCAGAAATCTTGTAGGTACGTTCTGGTTGTGTACAGAGTACAGGTATTGCTTCAGGTAACAATACATATAGAGTGTGTAGGCAACTCAATAAAATACTGTACGGAGGAAACTTATATCTGCACTCGGATGTTGATCTTGTCACGGAGGGATAACAATAACATCCGAGCCCTTACGGCCCCATTTGCTACACACATCCACGAATTCCTCTGCATTCTACTAACAATGAAATTTGAATACGATCCAGACGAAGTGCCTCAAAAGGTCATCGAGGTGTTAAAGCGGTTTTGCTTGCATTCGAGCAAAAATGGCCACCAGAAAGACGTCGGAAAGGTTTTCGAGTCCGTGCCTGACAAGTTAAAGATCAATATCACGGAAAACCAGCCGATAACTATGATTTTACCTGCATTTCCATGGAAAAGCCCGAACCAGGACAAAGTGCTAGCAGACGGGGCAGATCTAGGAGAAGAAATGGGTTTGGCGAAGTTGAATCACCTGTGCGAGGATATCTCGAAGATCTATCCTTACGGTGCGCGACTAATCCTCATTTGCGATGGACCAGTGTATAATGGTATGGCATTCCTTGTCCGTTTTAAGGAAATAAAATATAACTATCGAGAATGGAATAAATAGACTGACGGTGTAGACTTGGTCGGCGTTCCTGACGACGAATATTACGACTACGGCATTGAGATACGCAAAATCGCCCAAGAGAAACATTTTTCTTCTATCCAGTTTGTCCGGCTGATGAACTTGCTGGGACTAGGAGATGGCGAGAAAATCTCTAAGGCAGATTACCTCCGTCTCGTCCCCACCTGCAGGGAGAAACTGATGTCACCCACATACTTCGATCCAACATTTGACATTGAACATGAGTTGAAGACAAATCCAGATACCAGAACAACATACGAGAGCTATTTTAGTCGCATCTCAGAGGATCTAAAATGGGCCAAGGGGCTTGACCCTGTTGTCGCGGCCGACCCGTCGCTCTACACGGCCGAGGTGTCCAAGATGGCGAAAACAATGATCAACCGGCTCATCGTAAGTTTCAATGCTATGACATATTTGATGCTTTGGTTTTCCTGGAATGTCTGGCCCCATGGCTCACAGTTTTCCCAGGCATATGAAGCCGTCATTAACTATACACTCGGAAAATACATCCGTCTCTCGATTCACCCTTCATTGGGGCTAAACAAGATCTCTATTCCCTTGCTGCGCCAAGGTGACCTGTTTGGTGATATGCCGTGGCATGCAAGTGTGGTGGTACTGTCAAATGGGGAGATTAAGACCGGAAAATCGCGAGAATTTCGCAAACTGTACGAGGTCGTTGTTAGGCATGGCCGACCTTATTACTTCAGAGAGCGGAGCCCAATGTATGAATGGGAGGCAGAGGTGGAGTTTCAGCATGACTACAATGGGTTAGTCGTGAAGAACCCTTTGCAGAGAGCTCAAATGCTTGGTAGAGATGATCGCTTGAAGCTAGCTCGCTTGATTGTGCAGTATCTGACCAAGTCGGTTCGGGTGGAGGGCTTTGAAGTGTTGAATGACGCATGAATGTTTGGATTTCACTTGTTCCTTTGCTAGTAGCATATGCGGCTAGAAAATAGCATACACAATCCAGTGACAGGTGCGATGTTACAAGCATAACAAGTGCAAAATTAAAGACCAAAAAGAAACCTTGGAAGGTGTGGGTCTACCCCACGTTCTGGAAGCATGGGTTCTCGAGTAAGACTAACCCAACTCTGTCTAAGATAAAGGGTATTCAGATCTCAATTCTATTGTTTTGAGCAGTATCGGAGAGCGTGAACTCCAGCAAGATATTGCAACGCTCACTGTTTTCCGTGAGAGCTGTTGGCTAAGTCATTGATCTTTCAGGGCAGCAGGGAAGATATGACTTCAAGACAATCCTCACTAGCAACATCTATGACGATACAAATCGGAAAGGGGCCCTCACTACCTTCAGAGATATGAGCAAAGACCACAGCGAAGGAGAAAAATGAAGATAATGTGTATTTTGTTCATAACAGGCGGGTGTAGATGGATCAGAAATCCCAGTGGATATCAGTAGGAATAGGAGATTAGAGAGTGGGAAATAATATGTATAATAAGTGGTAGGGGAGATGCGCCCATCTGCAACAAGCAGAAGCAACCAAAAGAAAACACTTCAGTCAAAGTGATGAATATAAAATGGTGTATGTACTTCATTCCTTCTTCTTCTTCTTATCTGACTCCGATTCAGGCTTTCCAAACCAGCTCGTCAGCGATGCAATTCCACCGCTGCCAGCCGGCTCAGTTGACTGGCGGCGGAGATCACGCGCTCGCTCCCGCTCAGCCTTGTACTCATCCCAGGAGAGATCTGCCGCTGCTGCTGCACGGACTTCCTCCTCTTCTCGGGGAGGGAGGCTCTTGCCTGGCAGTGGACGGACGGCTGCTTCGCCGCCGTAAGCACGAAGACCAGTGCGGAAGACCCATTCAACGGCCTCATCAACGGGGTGATCGAATATATAGGGAAGGAAGGGGACAACGGCAAGACCAAGCTATAAGAAACAGTGTTTAGCATCATATTCACCGATTTGCGTTTTCGCCCCGAAAGGAAGCGGTACTTACCCCAATCGGCGTCCAGGTACGGATAAATGCAATCTTGACATCCTTCACCATCCGCCCAGAATAGCGGACCAGACTGTGGATTGTGAATGCGGGCAATCCCATACTCGCGATACTCTGGAATACCGCGCGCTTGGCCATGACCATGCGGTAGTCCTCCGCAAGCGGGATCTCGGGGGTCGGCCAGTTTGGTTGCTCATCTTTGGAATCGGTTGAGTTGCCAATCGTCATGTTTCCAGTTACCATGCCCTTGATAATCTGGTCCTGCGAAGGCTGCCTAGCATCCTTGTATGTCTCATCTGTGGGAGCTAGTGCGTTCCAGTTCCGGATATAGGCCTTGTAGCCTTCATGACCAACATCACCAAGCAGGTATGACCAGGAGATAGCGTAGGCAGAGCGCACAAGCCATGGGTGTGCGATCGGACGGAAGGACTCGCCGATGTCTGAGGTGTAAGCGACATAGCGATGAGCGGACAGGAGGATCGTGCGGATGCGATTGGCGTACGCGGCATAGCGGAACGGTGTTTCTGTAGAGTCGACCGAGCTGCCGTCAATCGAGGTGCCCATCGTTAGTTTCTATTGTGTCTTTTCTTGCTTTTGGCGCTGCGTTGATTTGCTCGAGGTGAGTTGAAAAACTTCGGGAAGTGGTACATGTAGTATGTCATCCGACTCAAACCGGGAAGTACCCGTGGACCGCTCCATGGCTCTCTCCTCTCCTCTCCGAGCACGCGACAACAATTTTCTTGCGACCAAAAAGATAATTTAGAAGAGTTAGAATTTCACATACTATTGGGAGTAGAGGTCATCGTAGAATTCGTCCTCGCGATCAACCAGCTGTTGCAATTTTGCGGGGAGCTTCTCCCGGACTACAGGCTTATCCAATAACTCCTGCGGGGGAGATTGTGGTTCATCCTGTTGACGACCGCCCCTGACCATTGCAAAAGGAGTATGATATGTCAGTTATGGGCTATGCAGTCGTTTTTAACAAGCAACGCTTATTTGCGTGCCAAGGGAAATCAAGGCGAATGGGGTATATGATACAAAGAATGTAAAGAAGAACAAGCAAAAGCAATGCAAGGGAAGAAACAAATTATTATTAGGAGATCCTCATATTAACCGTACACTACTCCGTACAGCCGGAAGACACAGCCATAGCCGGAATATACAGCATTAGCTGTTCCCCCGAGGTACCGTTAGTATCTCCCGGTTCGCAATATGGAACAGGAGTAATATACGGAACGTCTCAGGGCCGAACTCAACATTTATTCTTCATCGTCAAAGCTTTCGGTCTAAGACTTGTCCCTCTTTGGTTTCCAAGCGAAATCTTCGTTGTTCTCGTGTTTAATTGATCTTCATATGTCAATGCGTTTCGGGATGTCACATGATATCGGATACATCCGGGTGGTCGATATCCCTTACGTAATCATCCACCGAGTCATGTGAATGATCTAACCAAATTAGGAAAGGCGGTATGCGTGCCGACCTCGTCGTTTGGTCCAAGCCTAAGGATTCCGTCCACATCGCTGCCAATTGAACCTCTCGCTATACCTCAATTCCAACCCTACAAAATGGTTGTCTACTACCAGATCGCCGGCAAGAAGGTCGGCTCCCACGTCGTAAGTTTTCATCTTTCCGAAAATGCCGCTGCGCGCTCGCCGCCTTTCTCTTCACGCTTCGTGCGGGTACTAGTGAAACATAAAAGTTGACCGGGTTCTCTTAAACCTCTTATTAGCTCGCCATGGCCACCCTCGGCAGCATGTTTGCTGGTTCCTGGCTCGCCATGTCCGGCGGTGAGAAGCCCAAGACCGCTCAGGGTCCTCCTATCAACGCCTCCTCTAAGGATGAGGAGAACTTCGTCCAGTATGTCCAACACCATCGCGGAGAACAAAGAACCGCCCACCACGAATCTGATCTCAACATCAGCCCCCGAGTGTCTTACTGACTGCTTATTCTATAGGAACTTCATGAAGGAGGTTGATGGCGGCGAGAAGAAGCCCGCCGCTAGCCACTAAACCACCCCTCGATACGGTTTATCTTGATGGAGCGGTCGAACATGAGCAGCTAGCGTTCTGGATTCAACCAAACTGTTTCCGCTCACACACCCCGCACAACGATGTGTATCCGCCCTTCCGCAGCGTTTTTTGTGACCACGATTTTTTCGAGAAGCTACACGGACCGATCTTGGATGTCAGCGGATGAGGTTGATTGATCTGTACATAGGAGGCGTGTACGCTGCATAGAAAATTATCCTCTTGACATTGGTTTTTCGGATCTGTTTTTCTCCCTACCATTGAGCAAGATTAATCGCGGGAGAAGAAAGCGAGTGCTACGATTGCTTTACCGCAATCCCCAGCGGGCCATTTGGAGTCTATGCTTGACAAGAGCCATTTTTGAACTTGTGGTCTAGCAAGAGCATTGCTCTCTATAGCTCCGACCAACTTGCTCGTCAAGCCGATGGGAGCGCTGTAGCAATGAGGGACCGTAGAGGGAAACTAGATGTAAACAGCATAGAAGAAGCATTGTCTGAAAACTAACCTAATATTCACTCATGACCTCTGTACAGGATCAATGACCTTCTAATGAGTTAAGCAATTCAAATGCTACTTAACTGAACCTTAAAAGCTGAACGGCTATCCCGAGTCTCGTGCCGCAACCCTCTTACCTACCACTTCGCCCTCACAACAACCCAAACACCCCCATCAGCAACCAGAATTCCCAAAATGAAACCCCTCCCTTTCCCATTCCCCTTGAACATCGGCACAGACATCGTCCACATCCCACGAATAACCCGCCTCCTCACTCGATCAAACTACCTCCCACGATTCACGCGCCGCATCCTCTGCGACCAAGAACAGCACGACTTCCACACGCGCTTCAGCGAAGTCATCAAAGCCCGTGCCGCATGCCATGAACAGCATTCACCTGTGCCAGCGGATATAACGCGCTGGCTGGCGGGACGCTTCGCGGCGAAGGAGGCGGCGCGGAAAGCGGCGCCGTCTGGTGCGGCTTCAATTGGCTGGAAGGATGTCATGGTCCGGGTTCAGGAAGACGGGGGGAGGTTTGGCGAGGGTGTAAGTCGGAGGCCTGAGATTGTTTATCTTGGAAATGCGCTGGATGGGGATGCAGGTGAGGGGAGAGTTGCGAAGTTGTCAATCTCGCATGATGGGGAGTACGTTGTTGCTACTGTCTTGGCTGCTGGGTGAATTGTGGGCTTATTGGGCTATGCGTCGTTGATTGAATCTCATTGCAATTACTGAAGATGATTCACTAGCTCTCTGGGCCTGCGACTGGCTCAGCACCAGACGGCGAGCAGTTGCTTGTCTGTGAGGGTTCCAGTGTGTAACTACTAGGGGACTATGGGGGACCCATCCTCTTCTAGAGAGGGCCTAGGGAGAAGGTGTAGCGGTCAAGATCTACAACTCGAATGGCAATGCGCTTCACTTAGGGACATTATTATTGGTGTCTGTTAGGAGTCCTTCGCACGCTTGTGGTAGCGAAACCTGGGTGCCAGGGATAGGCTGGAAACCTAGAGCATCTAATTAGAGTATATTGAACAAGTCAATTATGAAACCAAAGATCCGAGGTCTTAGAATTTGTATACTGAAATATTGCTATTTATAGTTGCTACTTGCTACCCTACGCTATAACGCGGCACAGAAATCCTTATCGTCTATCAACTTTCGACCTTCCAAGGTTGGTGACTCCTCGACGTAACCGGAATATTCCCATATTCTTCAGAACGCTAGGTAAGTATGGAAATCTATTCACTGGTTGAGAAAAATAACGTTGCCTATCCCTGCCCATCTAACAGCTTGGCCTTCACTTCGGGTATTGTGCTAACCAGTCGTAGTGACATATCCATAAAACATGCCATTCTCGCATCACAGCCATTCGGGCCAGTTCTGCCCTGGCCATGCCCAAAATTCCCTGGAGGATATTATCAAAACTGCCATCGATAAGAAGATGCAAGTCTTCTGTCTGACTGAACATATGCCCCGCCATAAAGAAGATTTCTACCCCGAGGAAGTGCGTAAGGACAAACCCGCCACAGAATCCTGAATTAACCAATCATTCAGTTCGAATCTGGCACTACCGAAGAAAGCCATGCAGAAAATGAAGCCGCATACTGGAAGGAAGCAGTCTCTCTCCGCGAGAAATACGCCTCCCAGATCAAGATCATCATTGGCTTCGAGATTGACTGGATCCGACCCGCCTCTAAAGATTTGATCGAGCGCTCACTTTCACGGTTTCCATTTGAATTCTTTATTGGCTCAGTTCATCATATGCACACTATGCCAATCGACTATGACCGACCTATGTACGAGCAAGCTCGAGAGCAAGCCGGCGGAACAGATGAGCGACTATTCGAGGACTACTTCGATGCACAACTAGATATGCTGGAGCAATGCAAGCCGCTCGTTGTGGGCCATTTTGATTTAATTCGTCTGAAGAGCGATGACATGGAGCGCAGCTTTACTACCTGGCCTGGTGTCTGGAGTAAAATTTTACGGAATTTGGATTTTATTGCCTCGTACGGCGGTATTCTGGAGCTCAATTCGGCTGCGTTGCGCAAGGGAATGACTGAACCGTATCCCAAAGCTGAGATTTGCAAGGTAAGAATGCAATCTTCCATTATGTACCTCGCAACTAATTTGATTTTTTAGGAATTTGTGGCGCGTAAGGGTCGCTTCTGTCTGTCTGATGACAGCCATGGCATCGACCAGGTTGCTTTGAACTTCCGCCCTGTACTTGATTTTTTGGATCGCGCTGGTATTTCAAAGCTGCATTATCTACAATTGGAAACGTCAGTGTCATCTGTGCCCGATTCTCGGTTCCCTAATACGCATATTGCGGGGATTTCAGTGGAAGATGTGAGAAAGATGGCATTTTGGTCATGAATTTAATATATGCTTGTAGATGGACTGTCAATATTTAAGAATGTGAACGTGAATGTGAATGTGAATGTGAAGATGTCAAATGTCATATTACGTCGTGTCCCGCCCAGGAAAAAAGTGGATTATCTTGCCCCTCCCGAGCTCCCGTTCCTTTTTCTCTTCACATCTCTCATATCCTACATTACATTCACAATGGGCGTTGAAAAGAAGACTCTGGTCGAGGGCAACGGTGTTGACTACCCTAAGAAGGGTGAACACGTTGCCATTCACTACACCGGTTGCTTATATGATGCCGAAAAGGCCGACAACCACTTCATGGGCAACCTGTAAGCCAAATATCCATGCTCACCTCGATTTAGCTAATATATCCACAGATTCGATACCTCCCACAAGCCTGGCCGTGGTCCCCTTGCCACCCCAATCGGTGTCGGTCGTCTCATCCGCGGTGCGTTTCAATATATTCGAAGTCTTGTGTGAGATAGCTTTCAGCTGGCTAATCTGATGAATAGGCTGGGACGAGGGTGTCCCCCAGATGTCCCTCGGCGAGAAGGCCATCCTGACCATCACCCCGTGAGTTGCAACTTTTTCACTTTTACAATGAACTGAACACTAATATTCGATTCTCGACAGTGACTATGGCTATGGCGACCGGTACGTACTCACCAACCAAACCCGATGCTGAATCAACATATTGGGGGGTTTGCGATACTTCCAATGCCTCAAAATCCCAACTTACAACTTTAATTCTCCCTGTGAGATTTGTGCTGATATCAAATCATCTAGTGGCTTCCCCGGCCTGATCCCTGCCAACTCTAAGCTTGTCTTGTGAGTAACCCATCTCTTTTCTTACTACATACTACGAACCTATAGCGAAGAACTAAACTAACTGTTCACAGCGAGGTCGAGCTCCTCAAGATCGGCACCAAGAGCGTTTAAATCAATCGCTATTACCGACTATCCGGTGAGATAAGATGTGCAAATACCACACGAGGGGGGAAAAGAATCCGCATGGGTCATTTCTGCTCGTCTCATACGGTCGACAGGCTACTTGGATAGCAAAATCAAAACTCGGTATCTTTGCTGTCCATTGATTTGACTCGTTATCCAACGGAGAAAGTCATCTGGACTAGCACATATCTACCACCTGTTTCCCTTATTCATGCACGCACCGTAGATGCTAGCCTAACTTGCCCCATACATATTACCGCGTGATGCTATTGATATAATCAATCCCGTCGATACGGTACGTGTCGGCCTCGATATAACTGTCATTCCGGGGTAAGCGGAAAACAAAGTTCGCCGCGCGGGACGAATAATTCGGCCATTTGGCAACATCAGACACTAGAAGAAAGTCAGCTCACAGGCAGTAGTATCAAGCCCCATGCGTATTCTACTAACCACCATGGCCATTGGGGTCCAGGTCCGCCACGAATGACATCCACATCCGCGCTGCCATCTGTCCCAGTTCCAAGCGCTCGGTCTCGACTCCGAGCGGTGTGATAGTCTGCACTGGGTTTGCAAAGACGAAAGGAATCTGTATAGCCGGATGCAGGCGTCAGTTCGTCTTGCAGGCTAGAAACTTCAGCAGTACCCATGACCAGGCGGATTATCATGTACCTCTGCGAAATGTTGCACCCCAATCGTTGTCGAGCTATTCAACGCCGCCACATCCCATCTGTATGAATATACATTGCCGCGCAAGCTGGCCATACGTTGTGCCAGCATGCGCCGTGGGCCCTACCATGGTCAGATCCCCGGCTATAGATTCATAGCGCTTGTACATGAGTCCTTGTGAGGGCCAGGTGATATTTCCCCAGCCATAGGGGCACCCGATGGCCGGGATATTGGGGTAATAAGATAGCAGCTGGGTAGCTTGGGAACGGTCAAGAACCCAGCGCTTGGATGCTGTGATGATCGCTTAGCCCGGTATTGTAATATGTGATGGCTTAGAAGGATCCGCAGCAGCACTTACTAGTCAATTCGTTAATGCAGTCCTCATCTGTGTCTGTGCCTGTTGTCCCGAAACTGGTGCCCTCGTCGGTATTCGTTCCTATCAAGATAGGTACCCGGGCTAATTTGCCCTGTTTATAGCTGATCTGGGGATACTGGGCTATAAATGAGCCGTCGACGGTAGCAAACCATTCAAGGCCCTCATTTGCAGTGCTGTATAAGGTTTCGTAGGGTAGCTCACGGAGACATTGTAGGGTATTCGCTGAATTGGTGCATCTAGGCATAGTATATTAGCTTACGTTTATAGCAACTTGTTCGACCTAGACTTACCCAGCTCTCTCGACGAGTCGGTTATATATTGGCTGGTGCCATTCTGTTCCATTGTATGGGGGCCCGACAGCGTTTCCAGAATCCATGATTGCTAGTCGAGTTTAGTCCGGTGTTAAAAGGAAATGGTAGATTTGGACTATACCAGCTCTGAAAAGACCCTCATTATCGCCATTGTTGGTGACCAGATGGGCTCCGACACTATATGCACCGCTATTTATTCGAGAATAAGCATATCATGTACCGAGTATATTTTCAGTGACTCACGCAGACTCGCCCCAGATAGTGATTTTGTTAGGATCACCACCGAACACTTTGATATTCTTCTTCACCCAGCGCATGGCTGTACGCTGATCACGCAGTGCTAGATTCGTGTTCCCTTCGGCCTGGGATCAGCGTCAGTCCCCGAGAATCTGCCGCACCCATGTATATAGTGCCACTGCCTTACCCTCACTTCCTCTGAGTCAAGGAATCCGAATGCTGCCAGACGGTAGTTGATGGAAACACCCATGACTGGCTTGCCGTTCAATGCACTCTGTTCAACAATATAGCTCATATTATATCTGCAGATAGTGTAGTGCAAGGTTAACCACTGCCATCAAGGGTCTTTCCCAGGTATGAATATTCATATCATACCCAGCCCTGTATTCCTCGACCAACATACCTGGGATCTGCAGTAGCGCCCTGTGCCCACCCACCACCGAAAATCCAGATCATGACTGGAAGCAGTCCGTGACTCTCGTCGGCATTAGGTCGGATTATATTCAAGTTAAAACAGTCTTCATTCAAAGTGATCAGACCTTTATTCACCAGAGTTGTGGTATCGGATCCATACGCAGGACAGTCGTTGCCATACTCCGTGGCATTGTAGTATACTGACTTGGAAGAAGTGCTGAGTCCTGCTTGGGATAGATCATAAGTACCGGAATTACTATCCTTAGATGCATAGGCGCTCTTGAGCTCGGCTGGCGTGAAGCGGATGGGCTCATCGGCATACTTGATACCCAGGAAGAGATCTTGGTTGAACTCTGGAAGAGAGCGACCTATAAAGATGGTCTTCGGGCTTCTGTTGCTTGCTGACAGGGTTGCCGTTGGGAGTTTCGATGTGGTCCCTGTTGGTTTGAATGAGAGCGGGTTCGATATTACCCCAGGAATTATAGAGAGACACAAGGTCGAAAGAAGTACCAAGGTGATCATTAACTGCATCTTCCAGGAAGTTTGAGAGCCTACGAGAATCAAAAGAGCAACAGCCACATCACTTTTATATAGTTCCCTACCCCTTTTTCGGGAAATTGTATCATTCAACCATCTCATTGGAGATGTGATCTTTGGTGCCCTCGGGTGCTTATAGGTGGGAAAATAAAAGGGAAACTCCGGACCGTGGAGATCTTTCAAAATTTGGCTATACTTGATAGTCGAAATATCTAAATACAGACGAAAAGACGCATCTCACTGTAAGAGTAGTCTATAGTAGTCTATTTGGAAAATATTGTTCTAAATTGTGCATCAAGCTGAAAGCCCGATGAAAAATTCCAAGTTGAAGATATTGTACATGCAACATGCCAAGAGATGACAAGGGGAATGCTTCCGTTTAGTCTAACAAATCTAGCAACAGCCTGGTTATTTGATACATTGGCCGTCCAATCGGGTCAATGGGCTGTATGCAAGATAGCGTCGAAGATGCATTCTGTATACAACCTTCTCATACGATGCTCCAATGCCCAATATTATGACTTGGCATTAGAAAAATGGCAACGCCAAAGTGGGAAAAGCACCTCGCTCAAGAAAAAGAAAATGGGCGAAAAATGCCAAAATCTTGAACTCCGACGGATACACACACACACACACACACGTGGAGACTCTTATTATGTACGCTTGGAAATTCAAACACATTAATCATCCTTGACCCGATCGCCATAGGCGGATGAACCGGAGCCCGCACCAAATCCAATTGCACGAGACCTGCTCGCTGCCACCACCGAAGGGCTGTTGTATTGGTTAGATGAGGATGAGGATGAGGTGCCCTGTAGCTCAGACCTCCGTGATGCACCCTTGAGTGGGCTAGGGGAGTTCCGGCCATCCACCATCCCATCATCAAGCTCAATTAGGTCGTCCATCCGCCACATATTGCGACCCCTGCTGCTACCCTGCTGGATAGGTGGTCCTTGCTGCAGTTCATTGATGCCGGCCTTAGCGCGCGTTGCTACCTTTCGAACCCAGCCCTCAAATACCCCGCCAATGTTCTCGAGGCTAGTAGATGCATTGGATGTGGCAGTGGATGTGGAGTCAAACGAAGCTTCCGTGGGATTATCTGGGGGTAGTGCCGGGGCGAGATTCGGCATGTGCTGCGCGAAGAATCGGGTGAACCCATCTAATGCAGGCCCTGGGCCAGTCGAGGTGGGATCAAGGGTTCCCACCCCAGTGCCAGACAGTTGGATGCTACTACGCTGGCGACGATGCCGAGGACGAGCGGGGTGGGTCATTTTGGGCTTGGGCTGGTCGCCGTTCGGTCGAGTCCGTGGCAGTATGCCAAAGGATAAAGGTGGAGGGGGTGATCCGGTAGGAGACGGAGGAGTGATTGTTTCTCGGTAAGAATCAGGAGGTTCTGCATCCGAGTAAGATATAGATTTTCGACGCGTACGTGGAAAGAATCCCAATGCTCTTCGAGGAACACGGCCAATTTGCACTGGTTTGGGAAACCCATCCATGTGCACCCATGATTCATGCTTCCAAGCATGATTGCCATCAACCCCAGACGCGGTTGTAGACGTATCATGTTCAATGGAGGTATCATCGGTAGAGGCAGCCACGGGGGCGATCGAGCTGTCACTGGGGTCTTCGTCATTGTTGCTCAAAAGATCCACAGGCTCTTTGGGAATAGGCCGGCCTTTCACAGAGCACGCATCGACTGGTAGGAGAACAGTGTTTCTGCTCTGAATGTTGTCGTTGGGCCAGAAACCATTCGCTTTCCGAAGCACTGCAGCCTGGCAGCCATATTTGATCGTCACGCCAGTGATAGTGTCCGCGGGTTGCACTTTGTGGATATAGGCTAGAGCGTCTTCATCATGCTCCGACTCAAACGATTGGTATGAAATGTCGCCAGAATCGCGTCTTTTGTGAGGGAGCGTGCGGCTTGCGATCGGATCACTATCAGCGAGGAGCAGTGCTTCTCTCTTTTTGGCCTGGACCAAAGCCTGTCGGTCCTCCTTTGTCCCAGTTCCGTACTGCGGAGCGGTTGGTGCTGATGGACCCCACGTCGACCTGGGGGTACTCTTGATATATACGTCCGACCGAGATGGTTTCCTCCGCGTGTGTGTTTTTGGCACATTATTTGGACTGATTCGTCCAGCATCACTGCCCAGTACTGAAGATGCCAAGCTTTGAAGAGAAGACCATGAGGAGTCCAGAAAGTCTACAGCGCCTCCCGACGAGGCCTTTGATGATCCACTCCAAGGAAATGATGTTGGCCCATTTCGAGTACCACGGTTGGTCAATTCGGTCGCGCGTGATGGGTGCATCATTGGAAGTGGTGACGCTCCACGGGATGACAATGGCGAGGGAGTCGCTCCGCGGGACCGACTCGTTCCACCCTCAGAGGGGGCAAGAGTCGTTGACAGTCCGGAGGAAATGGGTTGGGGGTCGTCCTGATAGGAGTTTGTAACATTATTGTTGTCATCTTCGTCCATGAATGAAACTAAACGGCGAGGGCGCGATCGAACCGTGGAGGTTGAAGTTGTGCTTGCGCTGCGTGCGTTGGAGCTTGGGGAAGCATTGTTAAAGCTATTTTGAGAACTCATTCCTGTGAATCCAGCAAATGGGTCAAGGATGCAAAATAAAAGCCCCCTTAGAAGTGTGTACCGCCAAGGCACCAGTTGCCATCAGAGTTGATCTAGGAGAGACCCATTCGTCATCCACCCCCGGACTCGCATTCGTGGCCTTTTTGACTGGAAGGACGGGCGGGATATGTTTGATCATATATTCCGGTATTCCAAAATATAAGGTAAAGAGTTCCAACACAAACCCTTTGGAAGTTATGGAAAACAAGAGAGTTGGAGGAGGATAGGCGATAGGAGGTCAAGGAGGCGTGACGATAACGACCTGCAGACCTTTGAACGCGGAGTAGTTAAAAGGCAGGACCTCGGGATTTGCCCACAAGGATTACAATAATTATAATAATTGAGAGATAGTATTATTTTATTTGTACAGAACTACTCCGTACAAGGAATCAGAATAGTTAAGCCATTAGCAGGTTTTGTTCTCAGGTGACTTTGCCGCTCGGCAAAGTAGCGGTACATGATGTTACCCGGTGAGAGCCACCTATTCTGTGTACCAGATACTTTTGTCGGCCCCGGATATCAATTGCCATAGTAAGAATGCAATTAGCAATTCAAGACCAATTCAAAAGCAAGATTTGTATTAGATCGTATCCGAATCTATTGTACATATGACATTAGAAATTCTATCAACAAGCTGGCCATACTAGAACAAAAGATAAAATCAAAAGACGAAATAGCATACTACAGATTCTGGCATTTCCAGTAGATTACGCCAAGTCTTCGCGCTGCGGGACAAGGAGAGAATAATTATCAACAAGGCGACCACAGATACCTCACATTTACTCTGGCGGCTCAGCCATCACAGAGTGTCGAGTCTCGGCTTCCGATGTGGCTTCAGACGCAGTACTCCATTCTCCATCATCCTTCTCAGAGACTTTGCCGGTTGGGGTGGACAATGGAGCAGGCTGAGGAATGACCTTGATACCACCGGCGCGAGAGAAGAAATCTTCCGTGCGAAGGCCACGAACTTGTTGGGGATCCATTGCATCCATTTGCATCCCGCTGGCCTTTCTGGCTCGAATAAGTTCCCGCACAGGAACCATCGCTGCATCTCGGCATGCTTCCTTGATATCGCTACCAGACATACCAGCCATAGACTTGACCAGATAGTGCAGATCGAAATTATCGCGATCAACTTTCGTGTCTTTGAGGATCAGGCTGAGAATGCGAAGGCGCTGGGCAATCGGAGGAAGGGTCACAGGGAACTTCTTAGGCATTCTTCGGAGAATCGCCTCATCAATATCTTGAATGCGGTTGGTCGCTCCTAAGACAACAATCCGCTGGGGCTCTCCCGTTGAATTTGCCGATGTAAGACCGTCCCAATGAGTCATGAACTCAGCCTTCACCATACCACTTGCTTCATGCTCACCACTCCGCCGGGTTCCAAGTACAGCATCAATCTCATCAATGAAAACAATGGCAGGTTGCAACTTGCGTGCAAGTGAGAACACTGCATTGACCAATTTATTGGAGTCGCCGTACCACTTCTCTGTCAGCGTTGAGATGTGCAAGTTGATGAAGCATGCTCCACTCTCTGATGCTAGAGCTTTGGCAAGCATGGTCTTTCCGCAGCCAGGCGGACCGTATAGGAGGACCCCAGAGGGTGCGGTCAACAAAGACGACGTGGAGGCGTAGAGGTGAGGCATGGTCAGTGGGTAAATGACTGATTCCTTCAATTCTTCAATGATTTCATCAAGCCCTCCGATATCTTCAAATGACACTGGGATATCCTCTGGCGCAACAACATCCATCGCAATCGCTTGTTCATATTGGTTTAAGGTGAGCTCTTTCTTTCGTTGCCCTTTCTCCTTTTTGCCACCTTTCCGTGGCACATCATCATCTGATTCATTCACACCTTCCAATCGACGTATGATGGCGGCGGACTTCTGCCGTTGTTCCTCCTTCTTCTGGCTCTCTGGATCGAAATCAAGACGTGATAGGAGGTAGCGAATGAGGAAATATGCGGATGCAGACTATATTGACGTTAGAAACATTCAGTCCTATGTGAAATAAGAACTTCCTCACGGTGCCTGCAACCATCACCATTTCTTGGAAGAACTGCTGCCATCTTCGGCCACCAGCTGAAGCCATGGCGATAAGGGAATGACTAGATAGAGTACAGTGATGGCGCAAATAAGAAGTAAATGAAGGCGACAACACAGGGTAAAAGAAAGTAGATTGGAGTCACCAGTATTCAAACAAGACGAGTCGCCGAAGATCATTCGGGCAGCCTGTGGCGCGGGACTCGGGGGGATGCCAGTCACATGTCATAAGGCGGAAAGGCGGTGTTAAGAGGTGTTGTTGTCGGTGCGCGTCCCGCGAGTATGCAATTGCCAAACAATTATACCTAGGCACACCTGCACAATGCCCAAACGGAAAGCTCCTCCCAAAATCTCTAGTCTAGTAGACTCAGATGATGAAGACATCATGCAAGTCGAAGCAACAGAAACTCAAGAAACTCACGAGCCTCCTGCCAAAAGACGAAGAGGCAGACCGCGTACCTCAAACGAGAATGTGATCGAACCCAAACCCACCAGACCTGCTACTCGAACAAGGAAGCAGCAAGCAGCTGTAGCTGTAGCTGAGCCAGAATTCCCTGCAGACAAAAAGCCCACCCGCCGAGGACGACCCAGAGGAAGCAGCCGTGCAGCGCAAGACGTGGAAACGTCTGCACAGGCAACCGAGACGGAGGCTATGGTGCCCGAACAGGACGATACAGATAACCAGGAGAATGAAGACCCACATGTCTCAAAAATTACGAAGAAGCAGCCGACCAAGGCCACAAGGGCTGCCCCAGCACGCGGTCGGGGACGACCTCGTGCGGTCAGCACACAGCTCCAAACAGATGGTGAATTTAAGTTTACCCCAAGCGGATCTCGACATGTTAGTTTCAATGAAACTCACACAGAGCAAACTGAGCTCAGCCCTCTTGCTCGTACAGCGAGCCGGGGAAGAAACGAACCTGAAGTCGGAGATTCTCAGCAGACCGAGCAACCCGCAGCAGAGCTCATAGATGAGACTATCATTCACGAGGAGCCCGCCTATAACCGCAAATCGATGTCCCCCGTGAAGAACGCTCGCTCTCGGTTATCCATGTTACGCAACTCACAGGATTCTTCTCCTCGTAAACGCAAGCTTGGAGGCACCGACTCCGAGCAGGGCGGAGACCCAGAGCTGAGACGCAGGCTGGGAGAACTGACTAAGAAGCATGATGCCTTGGAGAGTAAATACCGCAATTTACGGGAGATTGGGATTGTCGAAGCCAACACCAACATGGAGAAACTGCGGAAGCAAAGTGAGACTGTTACTAAAGGTACGCTCTTCCGTTGTCTTGTAGCCCATAGGACATATCAATTAATACATTCTCAGCATCAAATGAATTGATTGCCTCGCTCAAGGCCGAAATGGATGCTCAGCGAAAGCTAGGACTACAGAGCCGTGGACTCCAGAAGCAACTCAAAGACCGCGATGATGAATTATCTCGACTCAAATATAGCGCCGATGAAGCAGAAGCGCAGCTCGCATCTGCCCAGTCCGAGGTAAAAGCTTTGCAGACCAAGCTTGCTGCGGCGCGGAACACAGCTGCCAGTCTCGAGGGGGCTGCGAAGGTGCCCGGCAGTGCCATCAAGGGCGCTAACCGTGCTAACACACTTGCCACCGCTGAAGCGGCGCAGGCTTCACAGCTCGCCCAATTAAAAGAAGATCTATATAGCGATTTAACAGGATTGATCGTTCGTGATGTCAAAAACAGAGAGTCAGATTACTTATACGATTGTATCCAGACTGGAATCAACGGAAGTAAGTTGCTCGATTTCCTAGTAATTGGGGCATTTTCCTGACCACCCTACAGCTCTTCACTTCCATCTTGTCGTGCCCAAGGTCTCCGCTGACTACGACAAAACTGAGTTCCAATACCTGCCTCACTTGGACCCTAACCGTGATCGCGACCTGGTCAACTTGCTACCAGACTTCTTGACCGTGGACATCACCTTCGTCCGTGGACAAGCAGCCAAGTTTTATACGCGTGTCATTGACGCCCTCACAAAGCGTCGGTCTCTTCCGGCGCAATAGCAATACTGGTACTGAATGTCAGACCTTGGTGTTTCGCTTTCTTTTTCGGAGTCTGTTCATTTTCATGGAGTTTGTTCGAGGACCGGGAATATCATATTTTTGTTTCGTTCATGAAAACATCAATGTCAACAAATATACCTTCCAACGTTGTTACAGACTTGCGTGTATACCTACGTTGTACTTAGTGGTAAATGTCTGCCGGTGGGACCTTTGCTTGGAGAAACACACTTCCCAGAGTCATTATTCAACCATTTTCAAAACAGCTCAAGTTTTCACCAATCGCCACTATAATCTCAATATTCTGTTGACACTGGGGATTGAATTGAGGTGTTCCTTGGCAAGATACTATCTTGTTACTATATCCACTCAAAGGAGGTATAAACCCACATCAATTATATAGCCACATGTCTTTCTACATCCGTATCTTCGATAGCTTCATCTCAATATCCATTTTTCCAGCTCTGTTAAGACAGAGCAGAGCTTCAACAGGGGAGATAATTACCAAAATACAACCATATGTAGGTAAACAAAGACAGGCCTGTGATTGGCTCTCACCGCCAAGTTCCCCAATGCGTCTCAAAAGTTGACGGGCTGACGTGTTGTGACCTTCCCATCTCCTTTTTTTTTGTGAATTTCCCTACTTTTGTGGCAGTGGACCACTTCCACTCTTTTAACACTTGAGCATCTAGACATAGATCATGGCGCGTCTAGGCCGCGTCGGGTTTCTTGCCCTCGCAGTGGTCTTCCACTTGATCTATACATACTCAATCTTTGACATCTACTTCGTCAGTCCAATTGTTAGTGGCATGAGATCATATGGTGTCGAGCGATCAGCTGGAGCCCCCGCACCTGCCAAACGTCTTGTCCTCTTTGTCGCCGACGGCCTACGGGCCGACAAGGCCTTCCAAGCTTTCCCTGACCCGTCCCCCGACGCCGATCCAGAAAACAACGAATTGATTCGCCTGTCTCCCTTTATTCGCTCGCAAGTTCTCTCCCATGGAACATTCGGTGTGTCACACACCCGCGTCCCTACCGAATCACGACCAGGCCATGTTGCACTTATCGCAGGTCTCTATGAGGATGTGTCCTCCGTTACCACAGGATGGAAGATGAACCCGGTGAACTTTGACAGCGTTTTCAACCAGAGTCGACACACTTGGAGCTGGGGTAGCCCGGATATCCTGCCAATGTTCAAGGAGGGCGCCGTACCGGGCAAAGTCGATGCGGAGATGTACAGTGAGGAAGCGGAGGACTTCACCGTCGATGCGACGCATCTGGATACTTGGGTCTTCTCTAAAGTCCATGACCTCTTCGAATCGGCAAAGACCGACCCGGACTTGAACCGAAAATTGCGGGACGACAAATTGGTGTTCTTTCTCCACCTGCTTGGACTGGATACCACTGGCCACTCTTTCCGGCCCTACTCGAATGAATACCTACACAACATCAAGGTAGTGGATCAAGGCGTCCAGGCCGTCACAAAGTTGGTGGAGGATTTCTACGGAGATGGCAAAACAGCGTTCGTGTTTACCGCAGACCATGGCATGAGTGACACGGGCAGTCATGGTGACGGCCATCCGGATAACACGCGGACACCGTTGGTTGTCTGGGGATCTGGCGTAGCTCGGCCTCAGCTCTCCACTAGCGGAATTGCTGCGGGTCATGAAGACGGTTTCTCGGCGGATTGGGGATTCGACCAGGTCCACCGACACGATGTAGCACAAGCCGATGTTGCGGCACTCATGGCATACCTAGTCGGTCTTAACTTTCCCGTCAACTCCGTTGGTCAATTGCCACTGGACTACCTCAATGCTAGCCCCAAGGAAAAGGCACTGGCTGCTCTCGCCAACACGCAGGGTGTTCTGGAGATGTACCGCGTCAAAGAAGAGCAAAAGAGAGATGCGGTGATCCGGTATGTGCCCTATGAGCCTCTATCTGGCTACCACGAGAACTCGATCGAAGGCAGATTGGCAAGAATTGAGGCACTCATCTCCAGTGGTGACCACGAGGAGGCTATCGTGATGTCTGCTGAGCTTCTTCGTGTTGCTCTTGAAGGTCTGCGTTATCTACAGACCTATGACTGGCTATTCTTGCGGACCATTGTCTCTGTTGGATACCTGGGCTGGATCGCGTATGCGCTGACCACGGTTATTGATCTGCACGTCCTGCATGGAACATCAGACTCCCACCGGACGACGGCTAGTATCTCATTCTTCTCGTCCATCCTGGTCGCCTTGTTCTCTGTATTTCTTTACCAGGGCTCGTCCTGGCGCTACTACTTCTATGCATTCTTCCCGGTCTATTTCTGGGAAGAGGTTTTTGCACGCCGTAAGGCTTTGATTGCCGGCCGTCAGATTGTATTGGGCCATGTGTGCTCTTTCACTGGATATCTTAAGTTTGGACTCCAGCTACTGGCA
Source organism: Penicillium cf. griseofulvum (assembly GCA_028974015.1). Lineage (NCBI taxonomy): Eukaryota > Fungi > Ascomycota > Eurotiomycetes > Eurotiales > Aspergillaceae > Penicillium > Penicillium cf. griseofulvum. Next base: position 5,227,553 of record JAPQKP010000002.1, read on the forward strand.
TTTCTCGGTATGATGGAGGCAATGGTTCAATCATATTTCCATCGCGAAATCTTTACCGTCTGCTTTGCCTTAGGTGCGTTGTGGCCTATTATTCATGGCTTTAGCTTCATTCGCAGCCATGCATTATTGTCTGTGACTTGGGCTCTTGGTTGTGGATTGATGAGCTCGTTCACTCTTCTGCCAGTAATCAAGGTTGAAAACCTTGATACAATGTAAGCTCCCTTTCTATGGCAGTGGCTTTTACGTGACTAAACTTTTGTTTTTGCAGCACATATGGCGGCTTGCTCATGTTCCTCACTGGCATCTTGTATTTGTTGTTTGAGGATGCTATCATCGGACATCATGACCCGGAATCCAAAGAACTGAATGCTATTGGTCGTGTCGGCTCGCGGATCATCATGGGAATTCAGTTAGGCATGGTTCTGCTTGCTGTCATCGTCACTAGGTCATCCGTGCTCTCTCTCCAGGCCCGCAAAGGCCTGCCGTTTGGAAATATCGTTGTTGGATGGGTTGTCCTAGGTAAGTCTACACAGCAGTTTGTCCCAGGACCACGGTGATGTGTCTTTACCGGGAAATGCTAACCAATCCTCAGTGGCTTCCCTGACACTTCCATTCTTCCACCGTCTGTATCCAAACAGCCACTATCTGCATCGGCTCATGATTATCTTCTTGACCTTCTCACCAACCTTCATTATTCTCACCATCTCGTGGGAAGGGCTGTTCTACTTTGTATTCTGCATGACCATTGTAACATGGGTTCGCCTGGAACATGCCATTTACGTCCACACGGCGGGCACCTTGAAGAAACCTAAGAATCCGGGCGTGACGACCGTTGACGGTGAAACATTCTACTACCGTGCCCTTACTCTCTCCGATGTCCGTGTGGCACTCTTCTTCTTTTTCCTCCTGCAGTCGGCTTTCTTCAGCACCGGCAATGTGGCCTCGATCTCGACCTTCTCCCTCGACAGCGTTCGCCGTCTTATCCCCGTCTTCGATCCCTTCGCCCAAGCCGCGCTCTTGATTCTCCAAATCCTCATCCCCTTCGCCATTATCAGTGCCAATTTGGGAATCCTTAACCGCCGCCTGGAGGTACCCCCCAGCGCGCTCTTCATGGTTGTCATGGCCATCTCGGACATTATGACCCTCAACTTCTTCTTCATGGTGCGCGACGAGGGATCGTGGCTTGATATTGGAATGACCATTAGCCATTTCTGTATTGCAAGCGCCCTCTGCACATTCGTGGCCGGTCTAGAATTCCTCAGCGAGCAATTTGTCAGCGGTGTGAACTTCGCCCCGGTGATTGTTGGGACCGTCCAGACTATCGAAGAAGTCACAGAGTACGAGGACCGCAAGGAGCCTAAGAAAGCCTCTAATGGGGCCAAACAGTCCAAGTCCAAGTCCAAGGGCAAGGGCAAGGGTAAATCAGGAAAGTGGTCATAGTTGGAATAGGCTTTCATATTTTTTCATGTATTTTATTTTTATAAAGGACTGATAATTACCACCCCGCACTACAAATATTCCGGGGATGTAAAACGAAGATTCAAAATTCCAATTCTCTCATTGGTCAAAGCTCAGAGTTACCGAGGCATCACAAGCTCTTTCTGCTTTTCTCTTATTTTTTTCCTTCGTTTCTTTTCAAGGTATAAATAATGTACTACGGAGTACACGGGTGCCTGTTTAATATTTCTGAAACAGAACAGCACATGTAAACTGAACGAAACACTAAGCCTACATACTCCGTATACATCTTCAATATAGAATAGAACTCCACCCCCTCCACATCTCCGCATCCTCCCGGGCTCTCATTTTATTGAAGACATGGAGCTAATGCCTCTAGGACCTGGTACGTCATGGCTAAAAGACTCAAACCAATTTTTTAGGGACGAACCCGAGGGAGGAAGCAATGATATTTCCACGCAGTAGTTTAGCTTGAAATTGGCATACTTTCAATGTTATAGTCTATATGGATTTCCCATTTCCCGTCTTTTCGTTCTCTTTTTGTCCCTATTTGGTGGCTTTTACACTGCAGTTAGCGCTTAGGTCTGAACCCCTATGGGCTGTTTAGTAGGCCTTTTACCCCTATTCATATTCTAAATGATAAGGCGAAGGGAAAATAAGAGAAAGGTTATAGAATGTAATATAGAAAATAGAAAATAGAATAGAATATAAAGAATGCAAAGAATAAAATAGATTCTCCAAACAGTATCCAAATGCATAAATGTTATTGCTGACCAAATATAGCAACTCCACCATTTGATATTGCCACAACTTCACTTCCTCTCTCTTTTCCCCCCTCCCCGGTACTTTTTTTCCCTTAATTTTCTGGACTTGATCGCGTGGCGTCTTTTGCTGCGATATTCCCTTTCTTACCCTTTATACTCCGTACCCCATACCCCCGTGAGCCTTAAACTCCTTTTATATCATATCCCCACCCCCTCCGAGCGCATCCCCTCCAAGTCTACCCATTCCTGGATGGAGAGACCCTGTGGCCATGAGTACCACTGAATTCCATACCGACCAGCTATCGGACCATCCAAGCCCAGCTCCAAGCAACACGGGCTCGACGGGGACTTCGGGCATCACGGTGCGCAATGGTCCACAGGGCCAACCGTTGAGTTTCAGAAGGTAAGCCAATTCTTTCTGGTGCCTGGTTTGATATTGGTTTTGGTATGGGTTGTGGAGTGTGCGAGGGTCTTTCGACTTTACACTTCCCTTCTAAGGGAAAACTCTTCCATTTAAGCATTTTTATACGCTTGCTAATTCGTTTTATCTAATCTTAGACAACGTGCATCACGCGCGTGCGAGGTACGTCTGGATTTCTAGGGGGACGCGACTCTGGGGGCCGAGGTTCTTACGCACCTCGGCTCAGTTCCTTATCGCGATACATTTCTCTCTTTCCCTCTTAGTCTTGGATTTGGAAAACACGTAACTAATATTTCTTCTTTGACTTAATTAGACATGTCATGCTCGCAAGGTGAGTTTTCCCTCGGTCGCACATCTCCTTTTTTCCCCTCTAACCCCGTCCCCGTCGCCTAGGTTCGATGTGATGCAGCCAGTCTCGGCGTTCCTTGCACCAATTGTGTCGCTTTCTCTATCGAATGCAAGATTCCGTCTCCGAAACGAAAGAAGAACAATCAGAACAAGAACAAAGAAGATACTCAGTATGATGACAGCCCACCGCAAACTGCCTCCTCGATCGTCGATGCTGCGGTTGCTCACTTCCGACCCACGAGCACTGAGGAGCAAGCCGGTTCGGTAACTGGCTCTGTCTCTGCGTCTAGGGAAAAGGAGAAAAGTTCAGACTCGGATGAAAAGGGCGATGCCTTTGGATACCCGAACAATCGCATGGGCGTCGACGGCATGCCTAATACCTCCCTCTCCGAGGCTGAGGCCGCCCAGCAAGCTTCGGCCGATAACGCCTATGCCCAATTTATGAAGCCCAAGTTTGCCCGTGCTCCAATAAAAGAGGCCGGTCGTGTCGCGTACCTGGGTGAGTCGTCGAATCTGTCTCTTCTCGTTCAAGATCGCCATGGAACAACGGATGTTGTGCACTATCCTCTCCCACCAAATATCAGAGGATCCCGCGCCCGGTTGACGGACCTGGACAACTTGGAAATTGACATCCTACATCAGCGGGGCGCATTCTTGCTCCCGCCCAAACCGCTGTGTGATGAGTTGGTCGACGCCTACTTCAAATGGGTGGCTCCTGTCGTGCCGATTATTAATAAGAGTCGCTTCATGCGTCACTACCGTGATCCCAAGAATCCGCCCTCGCTGTTGTTGCTGCAGGCGATTCTGCTGGCAGGATCGAGAGTCTGCACTAACCAACAGCTTATGGATGCGAATGGCTCGACAACCCCTGCGGCTATGACTTTCTATAAGCGTGCTAAGGCTCTGTACGATGCTAACTACGAGGATGATCGTGTCACTATCGTGCAGGCATTGGTACTTCTGGGTTGGTATTGGGAGGGACCTGAAGGTGAGTTCCCAATCTATCCTAGTCTATCCTAATGGCTTTTCTGACTAGTTACAGACGTCACCAAGAACGTCTTCTACTGGACACGGGTCGCTATGGTGGTAGCTCAGGGCTCTGGAATGCATCGCAGTGTCGAAATGTCCCAGCTTAACAAACCAGACAAAAGGCTCTGGAAGAGAATCTGGTGGACGCTGTTTACCCGGGATCGCTCGGTCGCTGTCGCACTGGGACGCCCAATTGGAATCAATACAGATGACTCGGATGTTGAAATGGTGACGGAGGACGATTTCATCGAAGATGAGCTCGATATTGTCGCCGAATACCCATCAGACCCTGTCCATGTCCAGTTTTTCCTGCAATATGTCAAGCTGTGTGAGATTATGGGCTTGGTTCTGTCACAGCAGTACTCTGTGGCTTCCAAGTCACGGCGTATGAATGCAATGGATCTCACCCACTCAGATATGGCGCTCGCCGATTGGCTGCAAAACTGTCCTAAAGAAGTATGCTGGCAACGCTCTAGGCATCATTTCTGGGCGGCTCTCTTGCACTCGAATTACTACACTACGCTCTGTCTTCTTCACAGGGCTCATATGCCGCCTGCCTCATCCGCGCCCAATAACTACAGGGTCGAAGAAATGGCTTATCCATCGCGAACAATTGCCTTCCAAGCTGCAGGCATGATTACCTCTATTGTTGAGAACCTACAGGCGCATGGGGAGATCCGATACACGCCTGCCTTCATTGTCTACAGTCTATTCTCGGCCTTGATTATGCACGTGTACCAAATGCGTTCCTCGGTTCCTTCGATCGTGGCCACCTGCCAGGAAAGAATCAACGTCTGCATGCTAGCCCTCAAGGATGTATCAAAGGTTTGGCTGGTAGCAAAGATGGTGAACACATTGTTCGAGTCTATCCTTGGAAACAAGGTGTTGGAAGAACGACTCCAGAAGGCTGCAGGCCGGAGACATCAGCGCACACGGCACGGGGAATCATCTACCTCCAAGAGGCATGACCCACCGAAACGCAAATTCGACGATATGGACATCGGCATGCCAAATGGTGGGCCTACACCCCCCGTGTCATACGAACGCTCCCGGCCCCAGACACCCGCTGTCACCCCCTCCCGGGAACTGAATCAACCCCCTCCAGCCGGTCAACAATCACCAAACACCCACCGCGTTGCTCACGATCCAATAACCGGCACAGGTAATTCCCGAGCCAACACCAGGCCTACAACCCCGTTCAACGGTCAATTCTCTCTGCCCGCCACACCCCCCGACTTCTTCCTAGTAACCCGCACCTCACCGAACCTTTCCCCCTCCCTCTGGGAGAACTTCCAGCCCGACCAACTCTTCCCAGATGGCACCGCCTTCTTCCCGGAGTTGACCTCGCCACCCCAGCCCGCTGCAGTGGACCCATCCCTCCAGATCCCATCACAAATGCCCCCGGGCATGAACCCGCGCCCTAATCCCATGATGAACAACCACCCACAGCCCGTTTCGGGCCGTAGCATGTCTGTTTCCCATGGTAGTCCACCGGTAATGTCAGGGCTGCCGGGCGCGATGGGAATGCATCCCAACCCGCCGCAGCACATGTTCGGCATGGAGGGGCAACATCAGCAAGCCTGGCCGCCCATGCACGGTCTCGACGGCACTATGAGTGGAGCCGCAATGGACGCTGCTAGCCAGGACAATGATACCTGGAGTAGTAGTTCCCGTAGCGGGCCGACTGCTCCAACAACGCTGAATGTTGAGGATTGGTATGTCTCCCAAGGCCTTGCGGTTTTATGGTTTTAATCTATTTTGCTAACATGCAACAGGTTCCAATTCTTCGGCATCAACGGCAGTTTCGGCGATCTGGCTACATAAACAATCACGATCTGGACTAGTTACATATGTACGCTTCATGTTTATGTTGTTACGCCTTACCTGTCGAGAGTGGACTTGGGACTTTTGGAGTACAAAGTACACCCGTTCCCTTTGCAGGCTCTAATCTAATTGTTATGCTGGTATATACTGTCATCTTTTGGAGCGTTTCTTTTTCCGGCCTCAAAACGGATTGCTTTCGGGGTGGATGCGGCGTTTGGTGTGGGATCGTCTATTCTATCTTTATGGACGATCTAGTTTATGCATATCCTTGGATGAGGTTATCTTTTGATTATTCTCTGTCTTTTGTTATCCCTGATTTTTGGGTGTTGGGAAAACTTCATGGACTGGCATCCAGAGGGAGTTGGAATGGGAGTATATACAAATTTCAATTGTTCCTGACGACACATCCAGCCCGCGACGCGTTAAGTCGCGTCTGATCACAGTAAAATATCCATCTGTCAACTTCTTTCAAGTCATTTAGAAACACTTGTTCCCCTTTTCATCTGTTTCATCTACCTCGTTTTCATATTCACCATTTTCCATCACAATGCCTCCCAAGAGAAAATCAACCGACTCCACCGCCAGCAGCACAAAGAAGTCTAAAGGTCCAAGCCCTAAAGTAGACATGGAAATCGAGCGTGCACTTGACAGGCGCTGGGCCTCAGTCTCTGTATCCCGCAATGCAGACTCGGGGTTCAAATTGCGAACCCGCGACCCCGTCAAGGCTTTTTTAGTTATATATGCCTGGGATGCGCTCCTTGGAAGACCCAGATTACAGAAAACGAGTCTGAGGATGAGGAAGATGAAGAGTTTATAGAGCAGAAGAGGAAAGATGATCTGGTAAGTTAATTAAATATTAATGAACATTCTCTATTTCGGGCGCTGAGTCTGGTAGCAGGAGGCAGACGATACCACCACCCTCAAACCTGCTTCCGAACACCCAGGGGAAAAATGAATCTTCACAAACGCCCGCCTGGCCAAATGGATCGCGCTGAAGCAGGGCACTGTCGTGTGTGACCCGGATAACTTCGAGATGTATCTCGCTTCATTGTTGATGTCGATGCGTATGGTATCAACTGGGATAACCACGATGCGAAGCTCAAAGCTTATGCCGCCAAGCACAATATTACAGTCCACGGCTTAAACCATGAGAGCTATGAGAAGTCGTCTGGTGAGATGGTCGATCTTCCGGGGGCTACAGCTGATGCCAAATGATCCCTGGGACTGGCGAACGGCATTAGCAAAGCTGAAGAAGGCCAATGACGGGGGCCTTGGTGGTGATTCGAAGGACATCACATCAAGTCTTGGGCTCCTGCGGAGCGCAAGAAAGCTGTATTCAACAAGAAGGATCCCATTTCTCGGAGTGTCATGACTCATATCAAGAATGGTAGGATCATGGAGATGGGCTGAATGGCTGAACGGCTGTGTTTGTGTATATTAAAGTATATTAGGATCGTTAATATTGGAGGGATTGTTGTTTACGTATGTATGAGTATGGTTTTTGAACTTCGCTATAGCACAGTCATCGCTCAATGTATCCGAGGTAACTAAATTCCCCAAACTCCCAAAGGATCAGACCTCATATCTCCCCTTGATTGTTGCAGCTTCTTTACGCGTCTGACCAAAGTCCCAACCAAGATCGGTCCGATCAATGTGCAGAGTGAGATTGCCCAGATGACCACTAGATATATTTCAGATGGTCCTTCGGAAGATCCATCGGAGAATATTCCCTTGCTTTCAGCAATTGAAGCAATAAGGTATCCCACTTCACCTCGGGCAACCATTGCCAATCCTAGTATAGAAGGCGGGTACAAGGACTTGGGTTTTGGGGGGAGGGAGATGCGGGAACTCGGGTGAGAAGTGGGTGAAGGATATCTGTTCGTTGGCTCGTTTTCAACATTACTCGGCGTTGAAACATCTGCACTGTCATCTTGAATTGCTGGTCTTTGTGCGGCTTTCTTGTTTTGATCCGACTTTCCGCTAATGGGCCGAGGAGTCACACAGGAATGAGCGCATGCAAACAGTTTCTTGATGGTAGAGACTAGACCCGATACAGGGCTTGGAGAGAATCGAACGAGCCATAGGCCTGTGATCATTTTTCCAGTTGCCATCAGCATGGCGTAGATAATCCCACGCCATACAACCTGGCCTGAGAACATTTTGGTTAAGGGGATTGCGAATCCAATGGATGCCTGCTGAGGTTAATAAGTCCCTTTTTAAATCAAATGGAAGGACTCACAAAGAAAAAAGGGAGAAGAATTCGGTTGACCGGCGCTTTATAATATTTGCTGTAAATGAATTCGCCCGTAAGTATATCTTTGTGGGGTATTTCTGTTTCTCGAGTTTGCGCACGCGGAGAGGGTGTCTCTTCGGTACGCCCGTTCTTGCTATTCTGCGCGCTTCCCTGACGGTTGAAAGTCTGGTCGTGAGAGTCCCCCGACTGTAAGCTAGGGATTGGTATTTTCGCTTCAGCTACCAGCCCATCAAACCAAGAGACAATCACTCCAGCAAGATAGGCAGCAAAGAGACTCGAGGTTCCAGCATACGTTGCACCAGCCATGATCCCAACTAACACACACGTCTGTGCAAGGAAAGCAAATTTTGCGGTTCCCACAAAAGCTGGGAACTTGTCTTTGTAACCAAGCAATTTCTTTAATCCTGGCTGCAAACAGAATGCACACAGCAATAGAAGACCAACAGCGAAACCGATGGAAACAAAAACAGGTCGAATGACAGTCACAGCACTGAACGAGTTGGCACTTCCAAGGTTGGAAATAATCTGAATCATGACCAGACCGACCACATCGTCGAGCATTGCAGCACTAGTGGTGACTGTGCCAAGCCTTGTAGTTGTCAGCTGGGTGGTTGAGAGTATAGTAAAGGTGGTGCCGAGACTAGTTGCGCTCAAGGCTGCACCAGCTGCAAAGGACTGAAGAGATGTTGCGGATACAATTTCCTTGAGAATGAATGACAAGCCCATTGGAACGCAGATTCCAGTGATGGCAACGGCTGTCGAAAGAAGGATGTTTGCCTTCAAGGACTTGATTGAGGTTGACAGACCACCTGTTTATTATAAGTTAATATATCCAAGAAGAGAAGAAGACAAAGGTTCAAACACTTACCTTCATATATCAAGAGTATCAGGCCTAAATACCCGATTTGCTGGATCACTCTTTCTGTCTCTTGATCGAACCATTGTGCTCCGGGGGTGCCCCACAGGACACCGATGAAGAGCTGGCCGATTAATCCACAGTAAAGGAGTTGGTCTAGGCAGGTATTGGCTATGTTCAGAGTCAAAAGAAATCCAGTGTAGTTGAGGACTGTTTTGATTGATGGTTCGTGATAGGCAAATGCCGAATCCAAGTTGGATGCCATATTGTTGGTCCTTTAAGGTAAGAGTGTTGGATATTCTAGATTCCAGAATCCATTTATGTATCTAATTAACGGTCAACGGTAAAGATTAGATATGTAGACTGAGAGTGAGAACCGTCCAAAGTTGCCCCCGGGCATGCCCAGCCAAGTCGATGACTAAGAGTTTACGACTGGGACTGGATGTTTTCTGAGAGTATACATCGATCTATATGTGTGTGTATATATATATATATCTTATCCATAGTATATATACTACCATATTAAATAGTCATCGATAGGTTCTAAATATGTATATAGATCTCCTATAAATATATCATCATCCATATATAAGTCGAACAATGTTGACTCATAAAACTCCACATACTTGCATGCCTAATCGGGACTAGCGAATGACGAAATCGCAATGGTCGTGGCTCGACGAATCAGCGCCAACTCGGACGAGTCAGCTTGTCCGGGGGGGGGAAAGAAGAAGTGATTGGGGATTCTTCGGATTCTTTTTTTATTTTCCATTCCTATTCCCCCTTATTACTCATCTGGCATCGCATCTTTTTCATTATTTGCTTGCAATTATCTCAATTACCCTCTACACACTCTCTTTCTCCCTCTTTCTGCCCCGCTACAGCGATGTCGGCCTCAGCTGGAACTTCCAATGCCTCAGGGTCATCCAGCGGTGTGAAGAAAGGTTTCCCTCAGGTTGACCTGTCAGGCAATGACCTACCACCTTCCCCTGCCCCTTCCAGTCCTCATACCGGTCGCCGGTACAATATTGCCACCGAGCTGGTCTTCACCGAGGGCAGTGACCAATACAATGCCAGCAGCGTTCCTATCTACCAGGTACAGATCCCATCTCGGTGACATAATGGTGATTTCAATTGCACTTGAATACTGATTATTGTTGATCATATAGAGTGCTACCTTCAAACAAACCTCCAACGCCGGCGGTGGAGAGTATGACTATACACGGTCCGGGAACCCCACTCGCACACACCTTGAGCGTCACTTAGCCAAGATCATGTCAGCACAGCGCGCCCTAGTGGTCTCATCTGGCATGGCAGCCTTGGATGTGATTACAAGACTTCTTCGCCCCGGTGACGAGGTGGTCACCGGTGACGACCTCTACGGCGGCACCAACCGTCTGCTTAAGTATCTCTCTACCAACGGCGGAATCGTCGTGCATCACGTCGACACCACACAGGCCGAGAAGGTCCAGCAGGTGCTGAGCTCGAAGACAACCATGGTGTTGCTCGAGACCCCCACAAACCCCCTGATCAAGATCGTCGATATTGGAAAGATTGCTACCGCCGCTCACGAAGCCAACCCCGCCTGCATTGTCGCTGTGGACAACACCATGATGTCTCCCCTGCTCCTGAACCCACTAGACTTCGGTGCCGATGTCGTTTACGAGAGTGGTACTAAGTACCTCTCTGGTCACCACGACCTGATGGCTGGTGTCATTGCCGTGAACGACCTACAGCTTGGAGAACGCCTATACTTCCCGATCAACGCGTCAGGATGCGGCCTGTCACCGTTCGACTCTTGGCTACTACTGCGCGGCGTGAAGACGTTGAAGGTACGCATGGACCAACAGCAGAGTAATGCCCAGCGCATTGCCGAGTTCCTTGAGTCGCATGGCTTCAAGGTACGCTACCCCGGTTTGCGGTCCCACCCGCAATACGAACTCCACAATTCCATGGCGCGGGGTGCCGGTGCTGTTCTCTCGTTCGAGACCGGTGACACGGTCATTAGCGAGCGCATTGTGGAGAGTGCCAAGATCTGGGCTATCAGTGTCAGTTTTGGCTGTGTCAACAGTCTGATCAGCATGCCCTGCCGGATGAGTCATGCTAGCATTGACGCGAAGACGCGGGCGGAACGTGCTATGCCAGAAGACTTGATCCGGTTGTGTGTTGGTATTGAGGATGCAGATGACTTGATTGATGACTTGCAACGAGCGGTATGTCTTATGTTTCTCCCTTGCCTAATTTGGATTGCTAACCTTTTTTTTTTTTTTTTCAGTTGGTGCAAGCTGGTGCGGTGAATGTCACTCTGGATGGTATTGAAGCCCGCTAGATATGTAGTTAATATCTTGGTATTTGGCGTTTGGGGGATTTAAAAATATAAAGAGTATAATGAAGCAAACCTATACTTGTAATATCTTGACTATGTATATGTAGACAACTTAGGCCTGATATAAAAAAACTTATCTGGCAGATAAGCTATCGGGCCGGCATCGGAGAGCCGGCGCCGGATCGCGTCCGGGTCATTCTCGTCCGAAGCTGGAGAGGTCAATAGATATAATTCAGATTTCACATTTGTAATTCATTTTTGGATCTATGTACTTTTTCACCCAATGCATAACCTCTGTCTTATTCAAACTATAGCGTGAATCGGGATGTTGTACAAGATACAATATTTACAATGGCGACAATAAAGGAACAGCAGGAACGTCAGGCCCCCAGCACACGCCCGACAGCTTCAACATGGAATACCAAGGATATGGGCAAGCGACTCGGTGTCGATGTTGCTAGTGCAGCAACTGCTGGTGTACTGACCTGCCCATTAATCACCATCATTGATCGGTAAGTGATCACAGATCTCAAATGCTTATTCACAAATACAAGACTAAAACCTCCAGTGCAATCATGGAAAAAGCCTCAAAAGGCTTCCCAATTGGTCAAACAATCAAAAGCTGCCTCCGATCGATGGTCGCTCGACCCAGCAGCTTCTTCTTCAGCACTCCATTCCTCCTCATCTACACCCTATACACTTCGACCTACCTCACAGCAAATGCAATCGATACCCTCAGATCAATAACACACAACCAACCCTACAATTCCATTGACACAGGCCTCCCCAAGTTTTTCGCAACAACAATAGTCAACATGACAATCTGCGTCTACAAAGACGCGCGCTTCGCCAAAATGTTTGGCGTCTCTCCTCCCTCCGAATCGCCGGCTAGAAGCAACGCCATGAAGACAAACCCAGCCGCGTGGAAGTACAGCTCTGCTCTTCGCGCACCATGCCCCCCCTCCGCGCCCACACCAGCCCTCCAAATACCAAAAGTCTCCTACGGCCTCTTCTGTCTTCGCGACAGCATCACCATCTGGGCTTCTTTCAATATCCCCGCTCTTATTGCGCCCTCAGTCCCAGACTTCATCGCCTCAAGCCCAACTATGAAATCCAGCATCGCGCAATTCGCGTGTCCCGCTGCTATGCAGTTCGCCAGTACGCCTATGCATCTCCTTGGGTTGGACCTTTACAACCGCCAGCCGGCTGGTGGTATGCATTGGACAGAACGTGCAGCGCGGATTCGTCGCGATTATGTGCCTAGTTGCTTTGCGCGCATGGGGAAGATCGTTCCTGCGTACGGTGTTGGTGGTGTGGTCAATGTGCGAATGAGGGATTCCTTGATGGAGAGAGTTGAGAGGGGAGAGTAATTTGAATTTGATTTGATATCAAAAGGAAGGATAACGGTGGAAGGGGGGTTACGGTGGGTTAACGACCTGATGATCTCTTCATTTTGTTTTCATCTAACGTTTAGATTTGCATTTCTTGATCTCTTGATTTTTCTGATCTTTTGATCTCATGTTTCTTCATCTCTCCACTCAGCCTTATGGGATTAATGCTCGGCGATTTTGTTTTTCGGGCTTCGGTGTTTCATATCCCTAGACTTTGTTTTAATGTTTTGGGTGATTGTTTTGGGTATCATTTTCTGTATCTAGTTCATACTTGGGTTGCTGTGTATTCACCTGGGACTTAGTACAGACTCGGGCTTTAGGCTGGTTTAGAGAGTCTTGGCCGTTAATAACTTGGATTTTCTTTGGATATCACTATTCTCTATGAATCATGTAAATTGATATATACTCGGGAGCAATAAGTATTTCAGTAGAAGAAAATAGAGTGAACGATCAACCCCAATACTCTGTAGATGATACTCCATATCAAAAAGCATTCACCACCTATAGAAGCCAGTTAGCCAACCTTCATAACATAACAAGGAAACCAAAGTCTTACACGAAAGGTTCAGAATGCAAATACAGCTCCTCAACCTCGCCCCTAAGCACCTTGGCCTGCGCCAAAGCCGCCGCGTTCCGTGTATCATGAAGCATAGAAGCAGGGCCACAAACCAAAACTCCAACCCGCTGCTTCTTCTCAAGATGCGTCCCTTGAGTATGTGCCATCGCAACAGTGCGCGCAACCAGACTAGGAATATCGGGCCGAGAATAGCGGTGGACATTTAAACTGAAACTTCCAGTGGTAGTAATCTCAGCCGGCGGTACTTTACCAGCCATGCCTTTGACATTGTCCGACTCCGAAGTCAAAGAAGTCCCCGGTCCCAACTGGTCAGTGATGTGCACAGACACCGCAGTCTCGAATCCGTTGCCTGAATCCGCAGATAACATAGTCAATTTTGAGAGTCGCGAGTCGATCTCCTCGATATACCAATCTGCCATGGCGTGGTCGCGGGTCGAGAAGACGACTTGAAGGTTCCGCCTGGAGAGTGCTCGTTTCTCGCTTGCCGGTGCGTCTATCTCCGTCAACCGGAGCGCTTCGTCTACCATGGCTAGTGAGAATCCGCCTCCCGAGCCGCCGGCTATCACTAGGATCGTATTAAATTGTGCCATGTGGGGTTCGGTGACGCCGCCGTACGGTCCCTCTATCAAGATTTTCTTCGTGCAGCCTGGATTCTTGGCTGCAATTGCTCTAAGGCGTCCAGTGACACCGTTGCGTGGTTTGATGTAGAATACTAGTTCCGAGGCTTTGCCTATTTCGTCTGGATTGCGACATGCGGAAGAAATGGTGAATGGGTGGGCGGTGAGTAGGTGTAGGTCTGATGTGAGGAAGCGCACGAATACGTGCTGACCGGGGGTCCATTTGATGATTGATGGGACTGCCACGCGGACAAGACCGCTGGGGAGGAGTTCGAGGGTTGCGTTGTGGATTCCGTGTATTAGATAGGTACGGGTGTGGCTGGCTATCAGGCTTAGGAAGTAGATCACGCCCGACGCTATGAAATAGTCCCTGCTACATGTCAATATAAAGTCATCGTGGGGCTCATTGGGGTCGAGCATACCAGGAAGAGAGCCGGAAATCGCAGTGAAGGAAGAAGAACACGACAAATACTACCGCCATGAATATGTGCGTTGCTTTGAAGAATTCATAGAATCTATTGCTGTGGAGGATGTTAAGAGTTTGTCTCCTAGATAGGTTAGGTGTGACCTTACCGAATGAATGGTAAAGACATGAGGGTTAAATATGCCTGTGAGATGAGAGAAACAACTCCTGTCCAGTATACCACACTTGTCTTCCACTGATGCATCATGTCCCCTTTCCTGATATGATATATGATATACGGGAATGTGTGGACCAATGCTAACACAAACATCACATAGCTAGTCCAGTGGTGGAACACTTGAAGTTTCTCATGTGGAATACCAGTCACGCCAGTGATCATGTTGGCTTTCGTACTCAGTGCTCTAAGAGAAGGTCAGCAACCGATTTGCATGCTCCGAATCAAATACACACAGTACAAATGGAAGCAGCGCAAGAGCCATCCAGCCCGATCGAGTCGCAATTGGAGGACTACTTCCATAAGAAGCATCTGTTGGCCAGTAATAAGGTTGCGGGCCGAGTGTCATTCCTATATAAACCCTTGGTCAGTTACCATTGTTGTTACGTCTTCACAAGTCCCAGTCACCAAAGAAGAATATAGTGCCAATAGCACCCAGAATCACCACGCCCAACGAAGGAGACCACAATTGCAGTGCAGGCAATCGATATCCACGATAAGACAAGTATCGTGAGACGGAAGTGAACATGCGCCATGGTCTAGTCCGCTTCACTCTATCTGAAGCAAGTCGTACAAGCAAGTTTGAGATCGCGAACACTCCAATCACCGCACACATGAAGTAGACGGTGTTTAATGCATAAATATGGTCAGCTTGGTACCTGGAACAGATCTTGCATAAGCACCTAGACATATAACTCGGAAGAAGGTACATACCAGTATCGCCAGAGATAATTGCGATAGAGACATTGAGCTTCGGTCAATTTGCATTTGTCGGCGCGAGACGAATGAAGCATCACCGGCTGATCGAGCCATGGTGTGGTCATCTCCATGTCCATCATCTTGTGTGTAAAGAAGGAACTCCTACAAGACAGGAGATACAGATATCATAGGATATCTAAGGTATGATCGGCAGGTCTGGAGCAAGTTTGGTTTTGGCCGAAAGCGGGATAGGGATACTTTCTCCTATCGAAGGGCATTGAATAGTTCCAGTCATTTTTAGTCTCAAAGGAATCTGCTCAGAATCTGCTCACAATTGAGCAGATTTCATGGATATCTGCAATTAGAGACTTGTGGTTGGTTGGAATGTCACCCTAAAGAGCATATTTGCGCTCGATATTGAATCTGACATCTGACATGTTTGGGGGTTACTTGGAAAATACCATAACATCATGCATATCTCTTGATATTCCATTCCCTCATAATGTGTTATTCAACGCATGCGAAGCATTCGAGGTTAGTGGATAACTGTCTTACTTGATATGGAAAAGAAGTCGAAACCAAAAAAATTCTCAAAGAGTCATAGGGTAGTATGAGCCAAACTAATAAAACCAATGAAATGATCAAAATTGATACCAAGAAAAATAGAAAAAGAAGGGGGAAAGAAATCGAGGTACAATATGTCTGCATCGGGACTAGCGTCTCACATGGCAGATCCAACCCTACATTCTGCATTTTCGCAATCGATTGCGCTATGATCTGAGTCTCAGGTCCTCTGTTCAAGGGCCACCGCTGTAATGGAAACATTACCCTTGATCGGCCCCTTGCCAGTGGAGATCGGGCTGTCACCCCCGATTCCATACATCTTCAGCGCACGGTAGCCTCCACGCACGCTGTCTGCTTCGATGCCCTTCGCCCGAAGCACGCTGGTAGCCACGCGTGCCGAATCCCCATCGTAGCATACCACGAGGATGTGATTTCGTCCCAGATCTGAGATCAAGACGTCATCCTTGAAGATCTTCTCCAGCTCGACCCATTGCGCTTCCAACAACCCTGGATCGGAAAATGGCGACGCGCTATGCGGCCTAACACTACACAATGGCAAGTTCATCGAACCAGGAAGGTGCCACGTGTAGAAATCATCCGGCTGGCGCAGGTCCACAACGCTGTTTTGTGGCTTGAGGGAAATCTCGCTCAATAAGCTTTGTGCAAGAGATCGCGGTGATCCATAAAAGTGCGGTAGAATCTCTAAAGGGTCCCGCTCCCAGCTCTCGTCATATCGGTGCAGGTCAACTTTTGCCAGGCCCTGGTGAATAGTAGAGAGATTAGCTTTTCTTTCTTTCTTTCTTTTTTGGGGGCCAAGGTGGACTCGTTAAAAGCCAACACATCAGGAGTGTGATATTTACCTCGTTTCGAATTGGGTGGAATTGCTGTTCGCCCAGCTTTTGGAAGTACTCGTCAATGTACTGGTACGGCAGGTCACAGCAGAGGAAGACGCAGTGGATTATGCCATCTGGCCCTGCGAGCTCAGATAGGGTTCCTGCAGCCTTGCGCTTTCCCAGTGTCTGGAAGAGTCCTTGGAGGTTGAACCCGGAGGATGGGCCACAAACCAGTCCCTCTCGGCATAGGTTAAGAGAGAGTGCGTATGACTCGGCCGATCCAACTTCTTCGATGGTATCCACAGCTGCTCTCCAGGGAAACTCAACAGGCCGCATTAGAGCATATGACCTGGGGCCAGGTACCCGGTCACCAGGGGCTGTACAAACACCAAGTCGGTAAACAGATGGCTTTACCTCTTTGAAATAGGTCCCTAGACCGGTCATGGTACCAGAAGTGCCCATACCAGCACAGAGAACGTTTATTTCAGGCAACTGCTTGAATATCTGTGGTCCGGTCCATCGGATATGAGACTTCCAGTTGTTTTTGTTCTCGTATTGGTTGGGATTGACAGTTGTCTCTGACTCCAGGGCCATTCTTCGGGCATTTTGAATGCCGCCTCGTTCGTCTAATGGCTCTGGCTGAGACGGTCCACCAAACAAGGTAATGTCGAGACCAAAGAATTGCATCAGCTTTAGTTTGGCGTCGCTAGTTTTGTTGCTCAGGAAGGCTCTGGTGTCATTCACTCCGTGCATGACTCGGGCAACCATTGACATCGAAATCACAGTTGACCCGGAGCTGTATTCGATGATCCGGTCTGTCTTGCCTGGCACAACACTAGATTCAAGCATGTTCAATGCTGGTCTCGTATTAGCTTGTGATGTTTAGTGTTCTCGCAGGGTTTCCTACCTGGCATTGCCTTGACGTTGTTTGCCGGATGCATGGTCATCATTTTGGCATATATCCGCACCCCATCTTGATAATAAGGGTTCAAGTGAGGTGGGAGCTCTACAAGAGGTAGAGGAGGCTGACAGTCCGGATCGAAGTATTTTTTCAGTGAGTCAGTGCCGAAGTATACATTGCGCTCGTTTATATTAGCCATTTTCTCGGAAGAATTGATAATCTTGCTGAGATACTCTTAGGGCAAGATGTTGGTCGATTCGCGGACAGCCTCTACTGCACGAGTTTCAAAGGCAACCTTGAGGGATGAAAGCAGATGTGATGAGAAGAAAATCCTGGGTCCATCTAGGCAATTATACAGAATAAATTTCTATACCGGTCCATCACTTGCCCCTCCATCCTGTTGCGTCTTTCTTGGCGTCCAATAAGTAAGACAGGAATATCTCTCTTACTCCACTGAATATCCAGCCACACGAATCAGATAGAGACTTAAACACTACAAGTAGACGGAAGCCCCGGGAAATTTGATACGAACAAGGAAATCGCGCAGAGCGATCTCGGGGATATACGGTCCAAGAGTAGGTCAGACCCTGTAAAGCAAGCCTGTCACGGCTGGATATAGAAAGGTTGAAAACGGAATTGCACTAGAGCTGCGGTATGCTCTATGTCTGAGCTAATAAAAAATTAATCTGACAAGGTACTCAGCAAATGGATTCAACAGGTCTTATTCAATTTCCCTGAAAATCTTTCTCCCAATATTCTTGTAAGCATAAGGACCTTGAGGGCGTTTGAGAAGGTTTGTCAACTTTGTGCAGATCTTCTGTCAAGGTGCTCTTGTCGATCTATGGAATGTGGACTTATTACGTTTGGATTTCTTGACTATCTTCTTTTCTTTTCTCTCTCCCTTTTTTCCCTTGAAGAGGTGTATGTTACTTTCTATTCAGATCAATACGCCATGACAGGGGTACTTGAAAATTCGAAACCAAAGGATACTGCGTTTGAGAAGATTGTGACTGTCACTTTCAATGAACAAACCAACTATGTGCCTAAGCACACTGTTATCACGGTTAGTAGATATGGTACGCAATATGTGACCTAGAAAATGACAACTCCTAGATCTTCCTGGCGTGTTCCAGTGTTGACCTCCTGGCACTGATGGACCAGACGACCCTGGCGGCCAGTTTGTCTATCATAGGAAATGCATTGGGGGCCAGTGATCAGACCTCCTGGATTTCAGGCGGTTACTTTGTGTCAGTGCTCTTTTCTCTTGTAATGATACTACTCAAGCTGACCGTCACTGCACAGAACATCAACATGTTTCCAATTACTCTATGGAAAGCTATCCGACATCTGGTCTCGCAAATTTGTGCTCTTTGTTGGCCTAGCCATCTTCTTCTTTGGATCATTGGCAGCTTCCCTTGCGCAGACAGCCACCCAATTGATTGTCTTCCGCGCTTTCACCGGAGTTGGCGGTGGTGGTCTCATGACGGTCGCACAGATGATCGTCAGCGACGTTGTCCCTCTTCGTGAAAGAGGTAAATATCAAGGTATTCTAGGTGCCGTCGTTGCTATTGCGAATGGCATTGGTCCTGTCATCGGAGGTGCACTAGCCTCCATTTCACAAGACTCGTGGCGATGGATCTTCCGTTTGAATCTGCCACTCACTGCCTTAACCACGTTAACTGTTTTTTTCTTCATGCCCCTTCGGAAAGTCACTGGTAATTGGAAAGTCAAGCTAAAGGCGATTGATTTTTTTGGTGCACTTCTGGCACTCGGTGGAACTTCGGTCTTGCTGCTTGGTTTGACTTGGGGTGGCGGCGAGTATGAATGGAACTCGGCGCATGTTATTGCGACTCTGGTCGCTGGGCTCACTATCTCGATTGCTTTTGTTGTATGGCAGTGGAAGGGTGCATCCACACCGCTGGTTCCGATGCATATCTTCCAGAGTCGGATTGTGAACGGCGCGTGTTTGACCATGTTCATCAATGGGTGGAACTTTTTGGTGCAAGTTTACTATATTCCCACTTTCTATCAGCTGATATTTGGATATTCAACGGTAAAAGCTGCTGCAATGCTGCTTCCTATTACCCTCATGCAAAGTATGAATCCTCTCCTTGGTTGCGTTCCTGTGCTGACTTCCGTCACAGCTATCAGCAGCACAGGCTCCGGTCTTGTTGTACACTGGCTCGGCCGCTACCGTGAATGCATCCTGTTTGGATGGATTGTCTGGGCTGCTGGTCTTGGCCTTTTCTCAACACTTGATCAGCATTCGGGATTGGGAAAGCAGATTGGTTATGGCATTCTGACTGGTGTTGGGGTTGGAAATACTCTGCAGCCGTACGTGGCCCCCCTATGCTGGTCCGATCAATTACGCTAACTCCCTGTAGCTCTCTCATTGCAGTTCAAGCTGGTGTTGAAAGACGGGATATGGCTGTGATAACTTCCTTCAGGAAGTAAGTGACACTCATGCTAGCCATTTTGTGAAGCTAACAATGAGCAGCTTCGTACGAAATCTCGGCGGCACTTTAGGGCTCGCTATTGCTGGGACTATCATGTAAGCCTTCTTTCACATATGGCTCATTCTTTTATTAATCGATACAGAAATAATATTGTCTCGTCGTCTATTTCAGTCCTCAATCTCGACGAATCTCAGTCCCGCTCCCTTCTTTCGAGCCCACAGACTTATCTATCAAAGTTATCTACTGAGGAAGCTAAGTATGTCCGTGGTGTGCTAACACCGGCATATCAAAAGGGATTTCGTATTATTTTCATTGTCGGTGCATCCCTTGCAACATTCGCTTTCTTTTTAGCTGTCTGGTTGATGCCACAGGTTGGTTTGAACCGAGCGGACGATCAAGCTTTGAAGGAAGAAGGGAAGAGGCGACTTAATGGAGAGTTGGACGAAGAGAGAGAGAAGTAGATATAATCTTTGGTCACAAGAGGGGTGATTTTGGCTCATAGAAGCAAATAAACCATTATTCAATCTTTGCAGTCTCTGAGTGCCCAGTAGAATTCGAAATCAGTTTCAACTCCACACTGTTGCGACTTGATCCGCGGACCCTACTTCAGTCTCGTTAGCAGATGTGCGGGGTCTATCTAATCAGACAGTAAGATCGTGGGGCGGTATATGGCCATAAGCAATAGAGCGTCCTAGTAAAAGACGGGCCTAGAACAAAGATCGAAGCAATCACAAAGAGGAAAACGTGCAGATGCATTGCATACATGCCCTAAGCCCTGAGACACAAGACTCGAAGGGGAAATGCAGGGGCGAATCCCGAGAGTACGTGGCGGAACGAACCGTACAGTATCCGGGAACAAACCAGATTCCTTCCGGAAAAGGGCTCTTCTAGATGAAATTTGAAACAAGAGGAATTAATAGAGTCAAATTGTATATAGCAAAGTCGTATATAAGCCTTTTTCTACCTTTTTTTTTTTGCCGTCGACCTATCTAAACAGAATGATATCTAAGACTACTCAAGAGACAGCTAGAAAGACTGCTGAAGGGCCTACTGAAAAGATATTATAAGGCCGTATAAGCGGCCGACTATTCTTGTAATTCTGTAAGAACTAGGAAAGTATATAGTTTTCCAATCCTTCCAGTATCTGCCGGTAGTATCTTACATTGGCCTGGTCGATTCTGTACCCTTCGGTTGAATTGGTTTTAACTTGGCAGACCTGGCCTCCAGAGGTCAGGATATCTTCAAAATTTCAGTGATGTTAACAGTGCTATTTCGGATAACTCTATGAAGAAATTCATCTCGATACGGCCACGAGAGTCATCTTAAGTGATGCGAACTGAACTGCGGTGATCGGAAGATACAGTTAGTCGTGGGGGAACATATCAGCTGCTTTGATAAACTGTTGTCTGTGAGGGTAAAAATCATGAACATATAACGATTTAATGCGCTGAATGCCTGATTTTGTCTTTTGGTCAGGATTCACATGAAATGTGAAGGGTTGTTCACAAACATTTCTTTGATTCCCTTGAGGTAATGCTTCTCGCTACATCTTGACAGTAATAAGCCAGGATATACAGAACTAGGGAGTGACAAGCATGTCTGAAACCTTCCAGGCAAATAAGACTCCCTGTATGCCACTGGCATTCAGATACTCTGCGTAGAGTACCGGGGAATGAAAAACAAGTGCTATATTTGCAAAACGCAACCCCAAAATAAGCAAGCAGAAAAAAAAAAAAAGTAGAAAAAAGAAGAAAAAAGAAAAAGAAAAGGGGGGCTCATAGAAAGGTGTAGCCAGAGGTACACACTCATACATCCCCAACTTCGACAACCCGTTCCACAATCCAATCCGTGAAAGCCTGACCCTCGAGTTTCCACCGTCCATCAGTCCACACATCACTGAGCCAGTAAGTCCACGGCTTGCCCGAAGATCTAAGCTGCAAATCCCAAAGTGAAGTCAAGCGATTCGCGTGACCATCCGACCCTGCCGAGAGGTCTTGATTTACATTGCGGAATTCAACAGCCGTAGTTTGGTTGCTGGTACCGGAATTGCCTTGCCTGATCCGCCATTCACGCTCGGCTTTTTCGCCTGCGCGGCGGGCGACCGCCTCCTCGTCTTCTGCTTGGTACAGATTGCATTTCGTGCATTCTGTGCAGCGAGACCCCGGATTGATGCGGAAGTGCTCGCAGAAGTGTTTGTAGCCTTCTGGTTCTTCGAATTCGTCGTCGGGCATGTTGCCTTCCACCTGTTCATCGTTAAAAGGTATATCTTCCGGGCCATCGAAGGCAGCTAAGCCGCGGAGGGCACGGGTAGACGCGGTTGTACGTAGAGGTGGTCCTAGAGCCTTGCGGCATAGGTAGCACATGGAGTAGCCACAGACGCAAGTTAGTTTGTTGCAGCCTGATGATTTGACGAAAGAGAGGCAGCAGCGGGGACAGGTACGTTTCACGGCGGCGGTGCGCGCAGCCTCGACGGTAGCGCGCAAATCCAGGAGTAACGGCTCGTGACACACATGTGGATCTCGCCACGGTTTATGACATGTCATGCAGCTAATGCGTAAGCAGGAGGGGTTGGCGCAGGTGAATCGTTTAGGCCGGATCTTGAGACAGAGGTTGCGAATGGCGTTCCCGAAGGCCGCTGTTACGGTGGCTGGGTCCAAGAGCAATAGAATAAACACAGGAATTACGAGTAAGGGGACGAGGTCAAGGAGGAGGAGGATCATCAAAACCGTGGGAATAATACCACCGTCACGACGGAACCGCCAGCGGACACCACGGGGTGAAGGGTGGTAAACTGGGTCAATTTCAGCATAGGAGCAGAACGAACATCTAACGAGCTTGAGTTGAGACTTCATAAGTGCCTCGGAAGAGAGCCGATCCTCGAATTTGCGGTATGTCTCGAAGCCAGCGGTATCGAGAAGGATTGCCTGCTTGACAATCTCCGGATGAAGACGTCCTTCGCACGACCCGACGGACAGTGGTGCAAGACACTTCAAGGTAGAGCGCTCTAGATCGACAGACTTGCCCCAGCCCTGCCCAAACAGCGCTTCGTAGACAGTTCTTTGAATGCAGTGGTAGCAAATGACATGAGTGTTGGTTGAACAGGTTGCGATCTGCTCGAATGTCACGTCGGCGAAACAACACTCGCATTCGTAAAGGGCATTGAGTTCTTGAGCTTCCTTCTCGTTCAACTCTGAAGCAAATCGGAAATCCTTATCCTGCTGCTCTTCGCGCTTCTGCCGTAACAGCGGGGCCAACAACATCTCGTAGAGCTCTGCATCCAGCTCGCTGCACCCGGTTTCCTTCTGAACAGGAACCAGCTCCCCATCTGGCCGACGATGCCAGACTAGAAGCGGATGTTCCTCGCGGTCCTTCTTTCGCCTGAAAGACGGGAACATGCTGTTGAATGTCGCGCGCCATGTTCGACGCGACAGATCCCGGAGCGCCGGTCGAGCCCGAGCATAGCTGAAATTCACTTCAGCTAAAACGGCCTCCACAGTACTCTTGTTCAGACCATTGTATTCTCTTGTCATGGCCATCCGCACGGCGGCCTTGTATTCGTCGGACCGAAACCGCTCCTCGGGAGGGACCAAACTGCCATCGCCAATGTCATGTCGAGCAAATTCATCCCCTCTAGGGGCTGCGCGATAACTTCCCTCTACCTCGGCTTCAGTAGTACCTTCCGGGAGATTCCACCGCCCCGAAACCCATTTCTTCTTATGCCTAAGCAGCTCCTCCACACACACTTGTAACCGGCTCTGTCCGTCAAAGCGTAGCAGCAGCTCGCGGAATACCTCTATCTGTACATCGGGAAAGATTCGAACCATAGTCTCGAGTGCAGTATTGAGTTCCTCCTGTTCCCGCTTGTGTTCCTCTGTTTCGTGGGCCGAGAGGGGGGATCTGGAGGTACTGCCAAAAGGGTTATTCCGTAGCGCTTCGAGAGTGATGGAGTAGCTATTGGGGGATGATCCAGTCTGCCCTAGGGATAGTTTTCGGACATTGCGACTGGATGAGCTGGTTGAAGAACCGGAGGCTGACTTTCGGTGAGATTGTGCATCGGGGCGGGATGTGGAAGATCTGGAGAAGCCGGGGACTGGCAGCGAGAGCACCATGATTGTGGGTTTCACATGGTTTTAGGAATATGAAAGTGTCAGATGTAAGATGTAGGATGTAAATAGGATATAAGTTGAAACTTCCGCGAAGAATGATTTGTTACATAAGACGTTTCCGCGCCCCATTTTGAGAGAAGTTTAGTATACAAAGCCGCATTGCATGCTCTCCTCAGTATTAAAATCATGCCATACCAAAATCAAATGATATCCCCCTTTTCAATTACCCCTTCTATATGTTTTAGCACAGAAATCAGTGGAAATCCGTCAATGAACGAAAAAAAAAGGTTTCTACATGCTGTATCGCTTATATTAAAGAACGATTTGGGGGTCATCCTTTGTCATGGAGGACTCTATGTATACAATGTAGATCAGATATCTGACAGTGCAAATTACACTTGAATGATTACCAAATTCAGATCCATTGACCTCATGGTGAAAACTAAAAACATCAAAAAGCACAGGTAGTATATACAAGCAATAGTCTGATCCAAGTGTTCCAGCTCTGCCAATGAAAATATCGCTTCAAATAGTTCATACTTTACAATTTGGCCTTAGCACCCTCCAGGAGCTCAGCACCGGCGCCAGTGATGGCAGGCTTGCCAGTCTCAACAACGGTGGCCTGGAACAGGACAGTGTTGCCCTCCTTCCACATCTCAATCTTGAGGGTCTGGCCAGGCAGAACAACACCCGCAAACCGGACC
Organism: Penicillium cf. griseofulvum; assembly: GCA_028974015.1. Lineage (NCBI taxonomy): Eukaryota > Fungi > Ascomycota > Eurotiomycetes > Eurotiales > Aspergillaceae > Penicillium > Penicillium cf. griseofulvum. The sequence continues at coordinate 5,252,319 of JAPQKP010000002.1, forward strand.
TTAAGGTTCTTGTAGGGACCGAACTTGGAGAAGACAGCCTTGGCTGAGACACCAAGCGAGCACAGACCGTGCAGAATGGGAGTCTTGAAGCCGCCGACCTTGCTGAACTCGGGGTCGATGTGGAGCGGGTTGCGGTCGCCGTTCAGACGGTACAGCGCTGCCTGGTCCTCGGAGGTCTTCTCCTCAACCACGGCATCGGGTTGACGCTGCGGTGCCTTGTAGGCAGCAGTGGCAGCCTTGGCGCGCACTGCAGTCGGCTTGGGCGAGCCCCCGAAGCCGCCGCTGCCGCGGATGAAGACACTGGACTCGTTGTAGAACAAATCCTCGCCGGTCTTAGCATCCTTGGTTGTGTACCCGGCCACGACAATGGCCGCGTTGCCCTTGTCGATAACGTCAATGAGCTTGGGGTAGGTCAGGGTATTAGCGGTGGTGGGGATTGGGAACTTGCGAACCTCCATGTACTGCTCGCCGTGGAGCAGCATCATGGGGGAGAAGTCCTTGACCAAGTCGTCCATGTTCCATGGATTAGCGGTATTGAACCAGGGGACAACACCGTACGAGGGAAGGGCCTGGAATTGGTCGTTGTTCTCGTAGACAAGAGGCAAGTCGGTGCGTTTGGCCCCCACGCTAAGGTTGTATAGGATCACATCGCGGTCATCGTAGTTGAAGGGAGTGCCCTCGCTCGAAAGGGTCTTAGCCTTCTCAATATTCTTCAGAGTCTCGTTCTCGCTGGAGGGATTGCCGTGCACGCGGTTAGACATGTTAGCCATGATCTTCTCCGCGCCGGCCTGGCCGTCCTCGGGGTGGTCAGCGCGACCATCATCGAAGTTGGTGATCTGCTTCCAGTTACGAACCACCTCCTCGGGGGTCAACTGGACGTCTACGGGGAAGCCGTGACCGCCAGTGCGCTGCCAGCGGGTACGGCCGAACCAGCCGCTACCACACTCAAACAGACCCTTGGTAGAGGGCTCGGGGGCCATATCAGAGCACAGCAAGACCACAAGGGGAGCAACATAGTCGGGCTTGAAGGCCTGGACCATCTCCTCGGGCATAATGGTACGGGTCATATTGGTACCCGCGTTAGGAGCAATAGTGTTGACCTTAATGTTGTACTTGGCACCCTCCATAGCTAGAGTGCGGGAGAAACCCAGGATACCAAGCTTGGCAGCAGCGTAGTTAGCCTGGCCGAAGTTGCCGTAGATACCGCTAGTACTGGCAGTGTTGACAACACGACCGTACTTCTGCTTGAGGAAGTAGGGCCAAGCAGCCTTGGTCACCTTGTAGGTACCACGTAAGTGGACATTAATAACGGAGTTCCACAGGTTGTCATCCATGTTGGTGAAAGCCTTGTCGCGCAGGATGCCGGCGTTGTTCACCAGAATATCAATGCGGCCAAAGGCATCAATGGCGCTCTTGACGACGGCATCGCCGTCCTCGCAGTTGGCCTTGTTTCCCACAGCCTTGCCACCGAGCTTGATGATTTCCTGAACCACAGGCTCGGGATCAACAAGATCATTAACAACAACGGAGGCACCGAGCTTAGCAAACTGCAAGCAGTATGCGCGGCCGAGACCGGCACCACCTCCAGTGACCAAGGCAACACGGCCCTTGAAGTCAGGCTCCTCTCCAGGCTGAGCGCTGGGCATCTTCAAGCCATCTTCCAAGAAGCTCATGAAGTCGGCAGGGCCAGTGGGGTGTTCGGGCTTAGAGAAATCGTTGACATCATTCCACTTCCGGGCGATAGCACCAGGGGTTAGAGAGTCATCGGTCTTCAGTAGGGCGCCCTTGGCTCGCTCCCAGCGGAGCTTGGCAACATGGCCACCACCGACCTCGTAGATACCACCAGTCTCTGTGGTGTTTGATGAGTGCACAAGGGCAGCAACCAAAGGAACAACCCAATCGGGCTTGAGGTTCTCCAGAACATCAGGGGGCATAACAGTTGCAGTCATGCGGCTGGCAGCTAGTTGGGGGTTAGCTTTCCCAATTCATGCCGGGGTTCTGTAACTTGCTTACCAATGGGAGCAATGACGTTGGCAATAATGTTGTATTTGGCACCTTCCTTAGCCAGGGTCTCGGTGAAACCAACCTGGCCGAGCTTGGCAGCCGAGTAGTTGGCCTGGCCGAAGCTGCCGAATAGACCAGCAGCCGAGGCAGTGTTGATAACACGGCCGAACTTTTGTTTGCGGAAGTGAGGCCACGCGGCTCTTGCACACTATTCAAAGCGTGGACCATCAGTTTCTGCTTGGTTGGCTTTTTATGTGTCCGAGGGTTCTCACCTTGTATGCACCGTAGGTGTGAACTCTGTTGATCAAATCCCAGTCGGCATCCTTCATGTTCTTAAAGCTAATATCCCGCAGAATACCAGCGTTATTAAGCAAAATATCAATGCGGCCGAATGCCTTAATAGCGGTCTCGATGATAGCATCACCATTCTCGACGCTGTCGTAGTTGGCGACGGCCTTACCGCCGGCGACGCGGATCTCACGGACGACAACATCTGCGGCCTAGAATAGCTGTCAGTATCTGTGTATCTGGTTTGGATATGTTATTCATACCTTCCCTGACTTGCCTTCACCCTTGTGAGAGACACCGAGGTCATTCACGACGACATTTGCACCCCTTGAGGCGAAGAAGAGAGCATATGCTTTCCCCAGACCACCACCGGCACCGGTGACCACCACCGTTTGGTTATCAAATCGTAACTCGGACATTGTTTGTATATCCGAAAATAAAGTGGATAGAGAGAAATAGAAGAAGAAAGCTGGAGAAGAGGGGAGTTTAAAGCCAACTCGGCAAGCTAAGGACCTCGGCACGTTTTCTGTAATGAAAGATGTATTACAATGGCAGATCGACCCGTATCACATGCCGGGGGTATAGATGTCCGTGGATAATTTTGATATTAAAATAAAAATGAATACTGTATTATTACTATGACTACTATGCAAAAATATATGTACAATGTACAAAAAAAAACAGTATGTAGTCTTCAAGTACCTAGGTATAGGTAATATTTGCTGACTCAGGCATGTGATGGATTGTCATGTGCTTTATTACATCTTTCGTGTGTTAACTATTTGCCTATATAACTACTTAACTATTTAACTATTTAACTATTTAACTATTCAATTCAATCCATTTTGTATTCATTCTATATAACATTCTTAAAATGTTAGACCCAAAAGTAGCGGCTGAAAATACCCCGTGGGGGGGGGGGAACCCCATTCACTCGGCCGATTGGAACATTGAAAACTTCCTATAAATACAAAAGACGTGCAATAGATAACAAGTAATCGGCTAAAATCAAGTCAAAATGCCTGAAATCGTGGACGACAAGTCCCAGCACTGCATCCCCTTCCTTCTCGATCGCCTGCGCGTTCATACCGAGCGGCACCGCGGTAACCCCAGAACCCCGCCATTTTTCATCGGCCTCAATGGCGTGCAGGGAGCGGGCAAGACAGTCCTAGTAGGTTGACCCAGAGCTAGTCAATTTTCCATACCTCGGGATCTCTAACTTCCATAGGTATCCGCTCTCAATGACACCCTTCACTCGGAACCATACTCGCTCTCGGTTGTGACATTGTCGCTCGATGATATCTACCTTGACCACGCCGATCAGGTGGCTATGGCACAAGCGCATCCTTCAAACCCTCTCCTGCAGCATCGTGGTCAGCCTTCAACTCACGACCTCGCATTGGGTGAGGAGGTGTTTGCTTCGCTCGCCGCTGAACGTCCGACGGCTATCCCGCAGTATGATAAGTCTGCGTTTGAAGGCCAGGGCGATCGTGTTCCAAAGTCAAAATGGAAAGTCGTCAACAAAGAGGATCAGGATAAAGTCAAGGTCGTGATTTTCGAAGGGTGGTGTGTCGGGTTCCGTGCATGGGATGACCAAACCCTGCGTGCAAAATGGGAGGCTGCTGTACGTCAAAGGGAGAACGGTGAATATGATGGACGACTAGGTCATGTCAATTTCGAGGATATCAAAGCTGTAAATGACGCTTTGAAACGATATGACGTCTTAACTGAGTGGGTTTCCTCGGTCATTGGAGAGCGCAATAAAAGGCTTTGCTAACATAGGTTTCCTTCGCAGCAAGCTTGATGCTTTGATCCATATGTATGTGCTCTGCCGCCCGGCATATATTTCTTTTACTAACTAATTGCAGCGATGCGGAAACCCCTCGTTTCGTCTACGAATGGCGCCAGCAGCAGGAACGCACGCTCCATGCTACCAAAGGCACCGGAATGACCGAAGAACAGGTCAACCACTTTGTGAACGGCTGTATGCATATATATATACTCGGAAGAATAATAACACCATTATGCATAAAATATACTGACTCAAATGATTGATACAGATTACCCATCCTACGAGCTCTATACTGAAACCCTCCGCGGAGGCGCTTTCAAGCCTGTGACACATAGCCTATCATTATCAAACTCGGACTGGCAAGGGCGACAGCTCCGCCTTATGGTTAGCCGTGACAGGAGAGTTCAAGAGGTCATTAAAATCTGATCTGACTGGCCTAACTTAGAAATGTTGGACAGTGTCCTATATATTGAACATGTATATATATTGCCACAAATTTCGAGTCTATCCCTATTCTACGTTCCGTGCAGGTTTCAATTTATTTAGAATGACATGAGAATACATAACTATGTAGATTGTCCTTCAGAATCCAACAAGCGTTGATAAATCTAATAGTGATGAATCGGCCGGGCTCCAGGCAAAAAGAGTAACCAAAGCCAATTGATTAATTACAAGAATGAGCTTAAGATACTAGTTCATAAGAATATAGAATTTGGAAATATGGGTTCAAAAACAGCCAGGATAGCTCAACGTCATGGGATTCGGACCTCGGGACAGTCTTCGGGAAGAGACAGCAATACAACCCGTGAACGTTATGTTATCTATCATGGGCGACACAGGACGAGAAATTTAATTGGTTACTGAATACAGCTACGAGAAAAAATACGAGTGGAACAGGCCGATGACCACGCAATTGGGTTGTTTGAAGCATTAAATTGATCGGAGATCCCAGACCATTGCATCGCTAAAAAAATTGACTAGTGGATATAAACAGCCCGTGCAAAAAACAACCCAAGACAGTAAAGTCGTTAATATTTGTAACATTTTTGGAGGTGCGCTCAGAGAACGCTCCAACCCGGACACCTCAAGAGAAGATATCTAGTTCATCTGGCGGATGAGACCGTTGATGTTCTCCTCACGGTTACCGGTGTCACCACCCTCGATGTAGTGCTTGAACTTGCGAGTGCGGAAACCACCGTTGGGGTTGGACAGCTTGAAGGGCCAGAGGAAGTTGTTGGCCTGCTTGAAGTTGGGGCCAACGGTGTAGATCTCGTGGATCAGATCCTCCATGCAGACAATGCCGAACTTGCCGAGGTGCTCCTCGATGATCTGGTTGTCGGTGAGGGGAGTGCGCTGCTTGTCGACCTTTCCGTAACCACGCTTGTACAAAAGCTCGCGCACGGACTTCAGATTGGGGTAACCGTAGGCAATGTAGGGGTTGACAATGGTCAACATCTCCTGGGTAGCCTTGGTGAGACGAATGAAAGTACCAGAGTTGATCTGGAGCAGACGCAGGAGCTGGAGGATCTTGCGGGGCTTGGGAGCAATCTTGTTGATACCCTTGATACGGACAACGAAGACGAGCTTGGGCTCACCCTCAACGAAGAAGCTGCCCTCCTGGCGAGCAACGCGGTTGAGGCGGATCTTCTCGCGCTCAGCGGTGCGGTACTCCTGAACATAAGACTCGGCACGCTTGAAGATAACACCACGCTTCTCCTTGTTGGCCTATATATAAATCTCAGTCAGCATGAGAGTTCACCGAAGTTTTGTGAAGAAAATGGCAAGTAGTTTGTGTAACTAATGTCAGACCCGAAAGATGGTTGACAGACGACAGCATTGACCGTGGTAGCGGTCTAGTCATCGTGAATGGTGTTATGCATCATGTAGTTGGAAGGGAAGAGTGACAGTGAGAAAAGGGAGGGGGAAACTGACCTTCTTGGTCTTCTCGGCCTCGGCACGGCGCTCAGCGCGGGCAGCCTCCTGGGACTTGCGCTTCTTCAGAAGGGTCTCGGGAACGAGGACCTGGTTCTGGGTGGGAACGGAGCTGTGGAATGTTAGAACAGCCTGTTCAAGATAAACCAAGACTGAGACAATTCGCCGAGTGAAAGAATTGCAGCATATAGCGCCACATTCTCAACTGAAGGCATAAAAAAACTCGACGAAATGTCTTTAATCAGTGAGGGCCAAGGCATTGGGATTTCAAGATCGATTACAGCTTGGTACTAGCCATGCATATTCCAGCACAGTCTTCGCAAATCAGATCACCCGCAATATGCTGTTGATGCCTTCATCCGACAAAACCCCGAATAATGTTCAGGAAATATTTGTTGACACTTTTCGCTTCAGGGCCATGATGCTGTTACCACATCATAAGCGCCCGAGAACGATAGTTCACAACAATATTTTTGGAGGAGAAGGCGCCAGGCGCTTTCAACCTCAAGACTCCATCACCCTTTTTTTCTGTGTCCGAATTTTGCTCCGTGATAGACAATATGTATATCCGAGATAATTGGGACGAAGATAGAGGGCAGGAAGGATCGAGCTGGTACCTAGCCGTCATTTTGGGGACAACGGCTGGCATCCCCAGCGAGAAGGACGACTATACCCGCAACCTTACAACTCGAGCAGAGATTGCGTCAGTCTTAGGAAGAAGTCATTGGGAATCATACGTAGTAGCGGCCATTTTAAAGGTCCGGACGAGGTCGAGAGTTGGCTGGTTGTCGAAGGATGTCAAAGGATGAAGGAAAAGTTCGAAGAAAAGGAATGTAAGAAGAGACTTCGCTTGTGTGGGTGCGGGTCTCTCTAGCCATATATGGTTAGCCTGTTAATCCACAAGCGCTAACCCATTTTGGATGCAACCCTTATCGAGAGCAAGATAAGGGTTTGCCTCTTATCAAATGACTTCATGGAGTCTGACCCGCCTGGGGTAACTATAACCAGGACTATCTAGTGAATTCGATCCCCTTGTACTCACTCCATACACCATGTCTCGCCGTGGAGTGGGCCTTGGAGCCTTTGCAAACCGAACTCAGGCAACACAATCTTATGCTACTCATGGCGCCAATCTCCGCTCTACCCATACTGCCTCCCTGCAGACTCAGTTGTCGGTTTTCCAGTCGTTGCTCCACACCTTTGCGTTAGAACATAGCTCTACCATAAAGTCGAACCCGACATTCCGAGCAGAGTTTGCCCGCATGTGTAACACCATCGGGGTTGATCCCCTTGCCGCAAGCAACGTTAAGGGCAAGAATGGCCGTCGCGGATTGGGAGAGGGGGGTAGCTTCTGGACCCAAATTCTGGGCGGGGATATGAATGACTTTTACTTTGGAGTCGCAGTTAGAGTTGTGGAGTTATGTAGAGAGACCAGGAGCGAAAACGGTGGACTGATTGGTGTTGAGGAATGTCGCAAACGAGTGGGAAAGGGCAAGGCGATCGGGAGTGGGCTCGAGGTTTCAGAGTATGAGTTTATTCCTTTAGAAAATAAGAACATATCCCAGTGGCTGACTGAACTATCTGCTTGACAGTGACGACATCCTACGAGCAGTTCGGTCGCTCGAGCCTCTTGGCTCCGGATTTTCCATTGTCAAGGTCGGCACCAAGCAGTACATTAGGTCCATCCCTAAAGAACTCAACAGCGATCAAGCAACAGTCTTGGAAGCCATTCAGGTGCTTGGTTTTGTCAGCGTTTCAATGCTACGATTAAACCTCAGATGGGAAAAAGCTCGAGCACAAACTGTAATCGATGACCTGCTTGCTGATGGTCTAGTCTGGTTGGATGCCCAAGGCCCGGAGAAAGAGTACTGGTCACCCCAGAATCTTCTGGAGGATAGCGGATGAACTAGGAGACACGTGTGATTCGCATACAAATTACTAAATAATAATGCCTCGTGCGGTCACCTGTCGAGCTACACCTTTCTGGGAAAATACCAAGTCATAACATCAATCAAGGATGCGTTGGACGGCCAAGATGGGTAAAATATTTGCTCTACCTTTCCGAGCCTATCAGACCACGACGAGCTACAGTTTTTTCAGTACCATTTTCTGGGACACCTGTCTACGGACATTGAAAGTATATAAAGATGTCATCTAATTCACGCAGGGAGGTCGAAACTCGAGTGATGTGTAAGTAAGTATCATTGGCAAGAATCAAGTACAAGCAGGTACACATGAATTCACCGAGAAGCAAACCGCATACACCCTGCCACCATATCCCAATCTAGTGTTCTAGCGACAGACCCCGTTATTCACGCTGAATACGACGAAATCACATTGTCTTCCGGACACTGAAGATGGATCGTTAGAGCCAGGGAGGTCTCCGAGCTGCCAGCCAAGGACGCAGCCCAAAGAAACCAGGAGAATAAATTGCCGCGCGCTGAAGTGGCCCTGCTCAAGGATTCGAGCTTGACGAAGCTTCCAGGACCAAGAAGTACGGTAGCGAGAAACCCCGGAGCGCTGGGTCTAAGGCAATAAGAGATGTTGCAAAGGCATACTAGTAAGATGCAAGCCTCCCTCATGGCTCCCCAGGATCTTTCCTAACAAAAGACATATCTATCGGTATGTTGCTTGGCTATCACCTTCTGGTCTACCATTGCAAATGTGATGGGCACTGCTAATCGAGCCGACCGAACCCCGGTGTCCAATTTGCTTACAGCTAGCACAACATTGGGTTGCGCCTGACTTTTTTTTTTTTTTTTTTTTCTGAATCTGGGTGCGTGAAGGTAGAGAATGCCCACGCTTGGTTAGATACACTGGGCTGGATGCAGCTACCAAGGAGCCTCACGATGAAACTCAGAAGATTGCGTTCCTCACTCTATTTCTGCCGATGTAAATGCAGTCCATGCCATTCCATATGTTATGCTCCACCGGAAGTTGCATGAACTCTTAGTCGGTTTCTCCCACAGCATCCAACTAATCAGTAATTTCTACTTCGGTATTGCTTTGGATTTCGTTTCCAAATACACTACCGCAACACGTGCTTGGCGTTTCGGCGACAACAGGGAAACAGCAACAGATGAGTTCTACATTCTCGAATGGTATGTTAACTGCTTTGCGCTTGCCACTGAAGCCCTTGCCAGAGCTGATCAACTTTCGGAGGTTACTTAATGTTAATAGAAATCCGACCTCTCAGGAACGTGGAGATGTAGCATTGAGATATGTCGGACTCAAGGGTTTGAAGTAACTCATAAGTGAGATATATTGTCTCATCCGTACGGGAATTGGGAACTGAAGTGAGATAGTAAGTAAGAGAATGAAATCCATTTTAAGGGTCCACGGGGTACCTCGGGAGTACAGACAGATAAGCCCCGCCGATAACATTTTGATCTTTTTTTTTTCCTTTCCCTTTTTTTTTTTCCTTCTGTGGGAAAAAAAAAGAACATTCGACAGCTTGGGTGAATAATTCACTTCTTTATCCTTGGACTATTATTTTATTATCTATTGCTATTCAATTTTGAAATCATCCTACCGCAAATATGTCAGACCAAAAGCAATATGCCACTTACAACGATGTAAGAACCCCCTCTATGCACTGAACAAAAAGGATTTTGAGAAGACATGAACATCAACTTCAAGATTTCCACCCCACAAAATTGTGAACTTACCGCAGTCCACAATTATAATTCGAAACTTTAAAAGGCCAAGGCTAACGAGATCCTCGACAGGTCCACAAACTCTGTAAGGATTCGGTGGAAAACCACCTCAAGAAATTCGACATCAACCTTATAATTGCCATTGGCGGTGGTGGTTACATCCCTGCCCGCATCATCCGGTACGTTCAATCCGCACGTGCCCCTCTGGACTATACTGACCCCTACTTGCTATACAGGTCCTTCCTCAAGCAGGAGCCCAATGCACCCAACATCCCTATCCAGGCCATCGGTCTGTCCCTCTACGAGCGTTTGGCCACAGACAGCGTTGAGGAGGCCCCTGGTACCGAGGTCAAACGTTTGCAATGGCTTGATATGAACTCCTCGATGTCCAACTTGGTTGGTAAGAACGTTCTCATTGTTGACGAGGTCGATGATACCCGCACAACCCTAGCCTACGCCGTAAAGGAGCTTGAGGGAGATGTTGAGAAAGCTCGGGCGCAGCTTCCTCACGACAGCGAGTTTAAGAACAAGAAGACTAACTTCTACATCTTCGTTCTACACGTATGTTTTTCCCCGTCTCTCCGGAGGTTGATGGGTTTGGCTGACAACAGGAATAGAACAAGAACAAGCCCAAAAAGGGTGAGTTGGACGAAGATATGACGAACAACCGTTACTGCGCCGCGGTCACTACCGGGGATGTCTGGATCTGCTACCCTTGGGAGGCTGAGTATGTTATACCTCGTACTCTCTATCTGGATTGTGGCTGACCTTCTCTTTTTCTGCCTGCAGAGACATTAACGAGCACGATACTCTGGCCAAAGAACATCCTATCGTCGATACAAAGGAACCTATCATCAAAGAATCCTCTACCGAGGCCGTCTAAGAAGAGCTCGTTTGAGCGAATGATTGCATTGTCATAGGCATCCCATTTTGCGAGGCGCTTTGACGGTTTATATCGTTGACTCTTTTGGTCCTCGATTTTACTGTCCATGCTCATACCAGGTGCATAAATCTGAGCATGTAATTTTTACGATATCCTTGATGAATTTCTATAGAAAAAGTACTTTCTTTTTTTTTTGGCAGATTGGCAGATTGGCAGACCGGCAGGCTGTCCCAAAAGACTTTTTGACTCGAAACTGCTCTTATACTCCCTCCGTCCATTTAAGACACTGATCCCGTAATCACCGGGGCCTTATCGTAACCACCAACCAGAAACCTTAGCCTAGAGTCCAACATTGTTTTGCGGACATTGAATTGTAGACGGGTATCAAGAGAATATATCATTGGTAGCGGGAAACAAAAAGTCAAGGGCATAGTGTATTATTGATCCGGCGCAGCCTTTTCAACCCTGCAAAGACAAGAGCCGCGGTGTCCAAACACCAATCCGCAGCTTGAACTTCTCAAGATTCAGACCCAGACCCTGTCTGCCAGGGTTCTGGGTCTGAATATCTGGTTATCAGCCTAATCCATGCGCCCGGCGATCTCGCATTTAATCGACCTCAACCTTCCCCTGGCGCAACTCCACCTTAGCAAGCTCAATCTCCTTTTGTAGCTCGGCGTGTGCCTCGGGGACATCGTTGAAAGTGAAGATCGCCACACCCAGGCGGGCCAGAAGGTAGCAAGCGAAGACAATAAGTGCATAGAATGGGAGCTGAATGATTATTGGTTAATTTTCCTGCCATCGACACATTCGAAGACCGGGGTTGGGGGGTCGGGAGATTGATGGAGTGGATGACGTACAACTGGAATAACTTCAGTCTGGACGGTCTCGTTAAGGGGAACGAGTCCAAGGAAAAGGGAAAGGTAGAGCTGATCAATTGTCAGTAAGATCCATGCGAGACTGTGCTTCTCGAGATGGAGGGGGTAGCATACCGAGGAGACAAGGAGAAGAACGGAAAGGGTCTGGACAGCACGCGTCATGGTGAAATCGATAGATAAGTAGAATATTCACAAAGGAGAGGAGAGAGGTCAATTGTGAAGATAGCACCGGTTTATCGTAGAAATGAGGGACTCGTGGGTGTTTCGGTGCTGTATGCGGCAAAGGCCAGCTTGGGCTATGAGCTTCTTGGCGCCCGGACCAGGTCACTTGTCTAGAACCTATTTTGACATGTAAGGGAAGTTAGGATTTTAAAGGGCTACAATATGTATGAGCTTGTTGAATATATCTATTCTCTATATCTAATTTTTCAATATGTTTAAAAGGAATATATAAATATTAAAAATGAGAGAAGAACATATAAGCAGTTCACGGGTAATATCTGCCATTCCGCTTTGAGCCCTCCGAGGCCCGCGAATTATATTATATAAGCAATAATGGAAGACCTGGAGCGCTAGAGGGTCAATAAAATGCACTCACTACAACATACATATTCTTTCATACTTGGCGGTTGTCATAGAGGTTAGAGTGATTAATACAGTAGATTCTCATTTATCTTGTATCGCAAGAGAATTTCACGTGGACGGCCCCTAGCTTGACCTAGACTCACCCATGATCTATCCATTTCGGTCTGTACCCAGCCGATATCCAGGGTAAACGCATTGAGCTACTCATCTTCGTCTGAGTACCATACCAGCTAGCGATAGACTTGGATCTTCCATGTACCACACTTAGTACTGGAGGTTGATGCCTAGGGATAATCAGCTTCCATTTACTGTGTCCCATATTCGAGCAGACATACGCGAGACCACCGACTCCGGATCCCATAATGGCATAGATGGGTTTTCTGGTCGACTTCTGCAGCATATCGCGTCTAGCATGGTACAACGACATGGCGCTTAACACGTTGACATCAATATGATCGTATATCGGCCCGCTTGACGTCCTTGACGAGTGGACCAATGGATACAGTTTGGCAATTCCGGTATTAGCGATAATAATGTCCAGGTGTCTGATGTCATAATTGGTTGCTTCTTTAGCAGCATCAAAGGCGGACTGCTTAATGCCCTCTTCATATGTCGCCTGCAGACAGCCTGATAAGTGCCTGAACGGCCGAGTGCGCTGGGTCACAGCCTGCAGATATATCAATATACAGGAGATTTAATGTCAGTGCCTGCCCCGAATTTGAAATGGAGGGACAAAAAGGAGAACTTATATGGTACCGTTTAGCAGTGAGACCCTTGGCAAGCCCTAGGCCCAGGCCACGGTTGGCACCGGCGATGAAGACAATAGTTGGAGCCATGGTGGACTATAGCGAACCTTTTAAGGCTCGATGATGAGATATAGTAGGAGATAATGAGAATCTGCAGTGATTGGTTTGATTCAAAGTCGGTTCGGTCAAATGCAGCGAAACTGAAGTATAATACAGAATAATATCCTATCGTTATATGGCCGACTCAGTGTACACTTATACATGTGTTTCTAAGGTGAAAATCGAAGAGACATTGTTGATTATCAATCCATACATATCTCATAAGTAGTCTTCTATCTCTTGGGATTAGAAGCTGGAAACCATGGGGCTCTATTATCCGATTACAAATTCAGGTGATCCTTCTATGTCATCTGCACCTCCAGCCTGGGAAGCTGAGGTGTCAGTATTTCAATGAATAATTGCGCGAGAAATGAGAGATCCATTGTCTTGAAAGGGAGAATCGACCACCAGCGCGTCATCCATTTGTATCCTGATAACTCGATTGATTACCGAAATAATTCCGATATTTCCGAGTTAAACGAGAACATGTTACAAGTTCCCTGCTGTCGGATACTGCAAAAGTAAACTTGATGATAAGCATATAGTTTAGAAATCAATGCCAATATTGACAGTTTTTAAAATAGAAACGGCCGTAACTGCGAGCGATAGGAAGATGATATATGTACGAAACAACGGAAGCCCGAGATCACGTTCTCGAACGTGCCCTAGACCTACGCCAAGAAATAGAACCTATGGGTTTATCTTCTTTGAATTTTCAAATCAGCGAGGGAAAAAAGAGGTGCTAAAGCTTGAGATAACGCTAGTCATTGAAAGTGAGCCGTTTTAGAATGCTGAATGTCTTTGCAATTTCTTGCACGTATATTAAGAATTAAAGGTTTTCGAAACACGACCACTGTTATCGGTCATCTCTCCCAAAATTAGAAGCTATAGGCTACTGGTTTAGGAACTGTAGGATAATGGTTAGTCCATCAAGCTTATGTAATTCTCCCTAACTGGGAAATTATCATGATTCATTCCTTGAATATCGTGGTTCGATTCCGCGCAGCTCCATTTCTTTTTTATTTCTTTTTATATCTATATCTCTCTCGTATGTTTTACTGTTGTTTGTTGCCAATCAGCTAAAACGAGATATGGGGAGTGAAAAACTGAAAATGAACGTGCTATTTTATATATCAACTACATATATATAGTATATATAATTTTTTTTACATTTTATCGGGTTATTCCTACCATAGATAGCATGATGGCTTTAACTGTTCGGCCTAACCTAAACGAGACTGGTGCCTGAATCGACCTCAGGCAGCACACTCTGTCTCTTCACAAGTCTCAACTTGTATCTGCGATATTTCTAGTGAGAAAGGTCGCTCGTCTTCCACTCAGATCAATAATCCACTTTAGGCTCTCGTTGCCTAATTAAAAGCCACCAGTGCTCTCATATCAGAGTAAACGCTGTTTGTCCAGTATTTGAATTATTGCGACGGGTTCAGCAGGCTGCCATCTAGGCTTCTCCATCAAGCTGAGGAGGCTTTTCCCGTTCAGGCAAGGAATTCATATCTTCACGTCTTCAAGTCCACACGGACCCTTAAAAATTACCCCACACTCCGGAGGCAACTATCTGACCTCGATTCGGCAAGATGTCTTCCGCAGGTATATCTACTGCCCAACTGGCCGTTTATGGAGATGCTGGCCAGTCAGTCTCGACAAAGGGTAATTTGGAATTGGCTTCTGCCAAACAGATTCTCTCAGATCTACCGGAGGTTTCTTCCTCTTTACCACCCCCCACGGGAACCATTGACCCGGAAGAACAACAGGAGATGTTCCGTGAATTACAAGAGATTATTGAAAAGGCTCAGGAGGTCGACGATGCTGGAAATAGCTTCGATCTTAAGGAGCTCCATGCATCTCTTGAAGAGGCTGATGCAAACGAAAAACGCGGCCGACGGGACGCCGAGATCCTGCAAACCGTGAGGGCTACTCTGCAAAAGCTCTGGGATTGTAACTCTGAATACTTGGTTCAAGCTGCTGAGATTATCGCAGATGGTAGCAGAGATCGTGGGTCAATACAATCTGAATATTAATTTTAATGACTTGCTGATTATGATTTAGCTTCATGGCGTGCTCCATTTGGCCAGTCGGGTGTTCTGAACTTCTTCCTGGATGTGGTTTCTTTGAAGGGCGAACTCGATACCAGCTTGTTGCTTCACTCTTTGCGAGTTATTGGAAACTCCTGTGCCGATACAGGTATGCTAAAATTGATTTTATCTATGCCCAGATAACTAACGTTGATGCAGATGAGAATAGGGAGATTGTTGTCAAGGGAAACTATACCCTTGCTATCATTAGATACTTCCTTGATCCAGATTTGATTTTTGTTGCCATTCCTGTTATCTACAACATTTGCATGGATTATAGTACGTTCAGAAAGAACCGGTTGGTGATACGTGCCTTGCTAATGTGATAGCAGAACCAGCACATGCTCAGATGGCTGCTAATCGGACAGCTTACATCTTATTAAAGCTGATCAAAGATGGTGAGATCGAAGACAATGAGGCTCTACTTCATTTCTCATACGACTTGATTGAGTTGGCCTCAGAGCAAGGTATGCTTTATCTCAACCTCGGCCTGTTTTCCGATTTAACGCGCAGTTTACAGCCGAAGGCATTGAGCACTCTCCCGACGGAACAATTCTACTGCTGATGGAGCTTGCCATTGACGAGACTCTTGATTTTGCACATTTCTCATCATTGGCGACTTCTCTTGCTGCTTACCTAGAAAAAGAAAAGTTCCAGAATATCTGTGTGTCGAACGGAATGGTGGACGGCGTGCTGGATGTCCTGCGACATTCATTTTCCATTGTGATAGACCCTTCTTTGAGCGAAGACGTTAAGGCTCTCGCACAGCTCCACCTCAAAATCAACCAGGCTTTGGCCGAGGTATCAGCGTCACCATTGTTCGCTCAATACTACCCCCTTGATTCTCCTCTTTCACAGACATTGAAGTCATGGGTGGTTGCAACCGAAGATCAACTTCAGATCTGCGCTTGTGTCATGCTTGGAAATCTCGCCCGGTCCGACGACGTATGCCAGGTGATGGTCCGGGACCTCAAAATCCACGAAGAGTTGATATCCGTTCTCAAGAGCGATGCCCGTGGTGCGGTCCTGCACTCTTCTCTTGGTTTCCTGAAGAACCTTGCAATTGCCGGCGACAACAGAGCCATTCTAGGGGAAGCTGGTATCATCCCTGCCATTTCACGATTATGGGCATATGAGTCTGTTCCGCAGGTTCAATTCTCGGCTGCAAGTATTGCGCGACAAGTGATTATCTCCTCGATGGTTAATATTTCCCATCTTCTGGCTCCTCTCTCACAAGATCTTGATTCTCCAGCTCATCAACGGACCTATCTTTCTCTGCTCCTGTCTCTTTTCGAGAAAACAGACTCCACGCCAATCAAGACTGAAATTGGACGGACAGTTGCTTCTATCTGTCGGACTGTTAGCCCCAAAGCTCGTGATGGAGATGAAGAAGCAACGTCCTTGCTTGATCGGCTGTATACCCTGCACGAGGGTGTTTCGCTACCAGTAGGTGCGATGATTACACAAACTCAATGGCCTGTCGTTCGCAGTGAAGGCTGGTTTGCTCTGGCTCTGATGGCGACTAACAAACTCGGCTGTGCCGCCGTTGTGGACTGCTTGCACAAGACGGAGGTTACCGAGTTACTTAAGACAACCTTAGCCGGGGGCATTCCCAATGAAGATAAGGCCGAGGAAAAAGACGAGCTGAAGGAGACCAAAGACCGCGACAACGCTTTTGTGCTTGTGCAAGGACTGCTGACGAACGAGGTGACTTTCCTGCCCTAGAATAATGTTAGACATTTGCTAACCAGAAAATAGTCCGGTGCGCTTCCTGTCGGTTATAGAGACATGCTGGAAGACTTGGTGAAGGCCAATGCCTCACAGTTGAAGGCTGCAACAGATGCTTAGTTGGAGAGCTTTAATATGATATGACGCCTCGATCACCTATGTGCTCTAATTTAGACCTTGGAACCAATATCTTTTAGAGACAGACAAAAAAAGGCTATAAAATAGCCGTTAGAGGGACCTAAAAAGAAGGCATAGCTGTATATATGTACCCTGAAAACATGATACTCCGAATAAAATATCGCTGTAGGCATACAGATAACTTCGAGCACCTGAGCGAAAAGAATCTACTTCTTTATAAGAACCCAGTTGTAGAGGCGCAAAAGTTGAACAAAACCGTTGGGTATATAGGTATATGTACATGTACCTTCCTCCATTAATTGACACAGTCTGATACTCAACAACCTCGAGATCACTCAGTGTGCAAACACACTTTCTCTTGTGCATATGCCCTGTAACGAGTAATGAGGTCTGTAGCGTCCAGACCAGCCGCACCTTGGCGAGCAGAATAATGTGAAACAAGGCCCTTGCCATCTATAATAACATGCGGACGAGAGCCATCTGGCATATGCCAATTGCGGGAGGATCCGTTTTGATTGTCGTTGCGGAAAATACGGTGCAAATCCACTGCATCATTACCCCAGAAACACCCAAAGTTATCGCTGATGGGCTCAGTTGGATCGACCCATATCGGGAACTTGTAACGGCCCAAATCATTGTTTTCCAGGTGGTGCAAGAAAGAGTAATGCTGCTGCGCACCAACAGTCCAATCATGCAGGGTCGGACCAGTGTCGGTGTATACGGATCTCGCGATAGGATCTCGATCCGAGCCCGCATCTCCGGGAAGCAGCCAGCGATGCCCTTTAAATGGCGGCTCAAAGTCTTTGTGTACTTTGAAGCTCAGCGGGCCCTGCCAGCGTGGAAGACTGGAAGCACGCCAGTCGTGCTTCAGTTGCGACTTTGATCGGGATGGTTGTTTCACGTCGTACAATTCAGGCAGATATGGGAGTGCAGTTCCTGGATGACTGTGAAGGGATGCGAGCGCTGCTTCATTTACCACATTGGCTGATACTATCAGCGTGCTTGGATTGTCGAGTTTCGTCTTGACGATGGTTGAAATAGCGTTATCCTCCAGGAAGACGACATCGCCATCGATTCGGATGTACATCACATTATCCTTTGCAACTTCCCACTCCTTTTCATAGCCGCGAGAAAAAATAGCATACTCGGGTGTTTGGTTCACAATAGAGTACAGCCATTCCATGCTGACGGCGTCATCGGTCTGCGGCACAAAGATAACCTGATCCAGAAATCCATTATTATGGACTAGGTTTTTCTGGAACGATGTTAGACTTGATCTGTATAGTAGCGGTGACATTGTTGCATACCTGCAAATAGCAGTCCAAGATCGCTGTACGCTCATGGTAATGGAACGGAACTAGAGCAACTATCTTGAATCCCTGCGGCTTAGAGTAATGACCCGTTCCTTGCGAGAATGCGAAGAACGGAGAAATCTCCTTGCAAAACAGTAATGAAGAGATATCAAAGAGTATAAGTCCCGGGTTGAAGTAGGCTAGCACTGTCAAAATGATGCATGCATAGCCAAATACACTCCACAGAAGGAGAAGGGTCCAATCGCGCCAGTTCGAGGACTTATTCTCATTGTTGGACTCAACATCGCGAAGGCTCTGGGTACGACCCATGATTAAAATCTCCGGTGCCATCTGGCAATTGTTTGGGAAGCCGAAGATGATGGAAAAGCCGTTGTGAATTTCTGGGCATCATGGCCCAATTTAATGTCGTGTAAGATCGTATTTACGGTCGTTTTAAATAAGGCTTGATGATCCGTTTTCGGGACTTGAATCGTAGCAGCCACTAATTAGCAAAACCCGCTATAAAACAAGATCGACCCCTCAACTCATTTCAGAGCTAGGATATGTCGTGTACATTGCCGGATTTGGTTATGGTCGACGGAAAGAGGACAAAGGACAAGGAATGTATGTGGCTGTGGAATGCAGGCGTCGACGACTTCGGAAATCAGCTAGAGCTTAAACAGAGCCATTGCTGTATAATGCATATGTCGGTCTTCATAAATACCTAAGTAGTGCATACTGTATAAGTTGTGTATGTGCTTAACATGAGCCGTTTATAGTGATAGGGTTTGTTCTATTTGTCTTGTTTGTCTTATTTGTCTACCCACTCAGATATGACGTCGCAGCACGTGTTTCGAAGGTTATCGTCTTTCTTGAGCAAGAGTTCTATTCCGAGGCTAGTTCTTACTTCTAGTTTTTCTTACTAACTTCATCATTCTATGTTAACATTATACACCTGCATGATAACATGGGGGCGGCCGGTCTCTTCGGCCGTTTTTGTCTCAAACGCGCAGTTCCACGTCTCCCTCGACAACATTTCAGCCGCCTGCCATGGCCTCGGCAGCTACTGAAAGGCAACCCACGAAGGGCTCCTGTTATAGCTGGTGTGCTAATGTCCACTCTGGCACCAGCGGCCTTTTTGAAACTGGCGGAAGAGAATGATGGCCACGACAAGACGGCGGAAATGCAGATGTTGGAGGCTTCGCGCGAAGAGGTCCGGAAGACGGTTGCACCCGACGCACAAGGCATCTCGAAGCTCTGCCAGACAATATGGGTATATTTTTATTGTTATGTCTATGACCCTATTGCTACCGGGATCCGCTTCGTTCATCTTGCCATCATATTTGTTCCGGTCGTCGCCATGGTGCCCGCCATCTGGCTTGGTCGCAAAGTGCAGGACCGGGGTGGTGCGCGGTCTGGCACACTGTGGTGGTATCGGTTCTTGGTGAAGGCTATGGAACGGGCTGGTCCTGCGTTCATCAAGGTAAGCTGATGTTTAGTTGGCGCAGAACTGTCCTTTGGGGTTGAACTGACAAGCTGACTTCCCGAATAGCTCGGCCAATGGGCAGCTTCACGAACAGATATCTTCCCACCGGAAATGTGCAACATAATGTCGTCACTTCACTCAAATGCCCCTGCTCACTCACTTCACCAAACGAAGCGCATCATCCGCAAAGCGTTCAATGGGCTACCATTCGAGGACATATTCGAAGAGTTCCAGGAGGAACCGCTTGGTGTTGGAGCGATTGCACAGGTCTACAAAGCGAAGTTGAAACCAAGCCTTGCTGCAACCAATGAAGAAGAATTGGGCATCGAGCCACCAACGCTGGGCGAGAAGGTCCGGAAAAATGTTGACGTGCTCGTCAAGAGTTCCCCCCAGCGGGTGCCATCGTCGTACGTCGCGATTAAGGTGCAGCACCCTAGGGTTGAACAAATGATACATAGAGACTTGCGGATCATGTCATTTTTCGCTCACATGATCAATATCATCCCCACGATGCACTGGCTGTCTTTCCCCGATGAAGTACAACAGTTTGGTGAAATGATGAAGCTACAACTGGACCTTCGGATTGAAGCCGCCAACCTCGTCATATTCCGCCAGAAATTCAATTCTCGCACTACTGCTTGGTTCCCATACCCATACTTAGAATACACCACCCGTGAGGTGTTGGTTGAGGAGTTTGCCCAGGGCATCCCGTTGGCCACCTTCTTGGATATTGGAGGGGGTTTATACCAGCACGATATTGCCAACGAGGGCCTTGATGCGTTCTTGCATATGCTGCTCATAGACAACTTCGTCCATGCCGATCTCCATCCGGGAAACATCATGGTTCGTTTCTACCAGCCCAGCGAGCTGGACCTCTCCCTTGGCAAGCATTCGCGTGCATTTGATGCCCCGACACGGGCCGAACTTGATGTGACAGAGGCAGTCCTTAGGCGGTTACGGCCGAATCTTAATGACCATGAGGATTGGAAGGCTGCTCTTTCCCAGCTCCATGACGAGGGGTATCGGCCACAGTTGATATTTATTGACACCGGTCTTGTCACTCAGCTAAATGAGACGAACCGGCGGAACTTTCTAGACCTATTTCGAGCAATTGCTGAATTTGATGGATACCGGGCTGGTCAGCTTATGGTCGAGCGATGTCGAACACCAGAAGAGGTCATTGACCCGGAGATATTTGCACTGAAAATGCAGCATTTGGTTTTAAGTATCAAATCTCGAACGTTTGCTCTTGGGAGTGTCAAGATTGGCGATATCCTCAGTGAGGTATTGACTATGGTCCGCGGGCATCATGTTCGGTTTGAAGGAGATTTTGTCAACGTCGTCATTTCATGTCTTCTGCTTGAAGGAATAGGACGTACTTTGAACCCCAACCTAGATTTGTTTAAAAGGTGAGTTTTCTCCATGAGGCTCTTAACTTGTTCAGCTGATGCTTACTTTTGTCTAGTGCACTTCCTATTCTACGACAATTGGGGTCTGGAAGTTCATTCTTACAAACTGTGCGCTCGGGCGATTACTCAATGCTCTGGGTTTGGGTCGGCCTGGAGGCTCGTGGAATGCTGCAGGCCAGCATCGAGAGTGTTGAGCATTGCGTCAAGTACGACCAACTGTCCCCTAATATATAAGACAATTCGGCATTCTTTCTGTACCATATACGCCAGATTCTTTACTTTTCATATGGCATGTTCGTTGAATGATAAGAAAGCCATACTGTTAATTTTTGATATCTTAGGAGAAATATATGTACACTTCTAGAGAGGTCCACAAGCAAAACGTGAAACTTCTGATGTTTAGGGGGAGGGAGAGTAAAATTAAGGCAAATATATCATTATCATGTATCTATTTTCATAGACCAATGGAGAAAGACCTCGGAGGCTGCGATATAAGACTAAGAGAGAGAGAATATAAACATCGTACAAACACAAGCGGGGATAAGCAATGGAACACCAGCGCCATGCCTTCGAATAATTACAGAGTGGAGTGGAGAAGTATAGAGCCTGGTTGCAGCTGTCAAGCACTCTTAGAGGCCTGTTCACGAACAGTTGCGCCGCTAGCCCTCCACCAGACATCACCTCCCCATCTCATTAAGCGCTCAACAGCGGCTGTCGGTGTATCTAACGCAGGGCGGATATCAAGGTGGAAGACAGGCAGCCCGTGGGGATCTGGATCCCCAGAGTAGTAATCGATGACATATCGAATTTCCTTCGGGCCCGAAGGTGTCTGGCGGATGACATACCAATCGTGGCGGTCAAACGGAGGACTTGTTCTGTTGGAGTTAAGAGTCAGTGTTTTTGACTAGTGTACATATATACTGCGAGGACAGTCCTTACTCAAACTTGCTTGGGTACGCCCAGCTCAGTGCCTGGTAAATCTGTGCCTTTGGTGACCACTCTTGCGGCCGACCCTGAAATCGGAGTAGGCGAGGCTCTGAGGTTGAATCGAATTTACCATTCTCATCTGCATAGGCCAAGTCCATGCTCAGGTTCTCCTCGCCGCGCCGGCAGTGTTGCCATCCAGCCTTGAGACCCTTAGCGAATACGCGCTCCCATCCCACTATTTCATCCCAGGCGCCTTCATTTAGGAAGTTGTGGACTGCAACCATTGACTCCACCGCATCCTGTGGTGTGTCTGTGTGTCCTTTGCGCAGCATGGCGTTGTACATCTGTTGCGGAGACGGATACTCCCAGTTGCCTTCGCCGTCGCCTCTTGGAATTGAAGAGCCTTCGCGCTCAACAGGAAGATCAACGGTTTGATTGGCGGCGCGCTCTTGGGAAATAGACGAGAACATGTAGTTCAGAGGATTAAGCTTCGATAGGGTTGAAGGCTGCGCCGTGGTGTTGGCGGGTGGCTGCGGTATTTGCGCCGGTATTGATTTTGGGGCTGAATAGAATGGAGAATCTTTCGATTTCATGGGGCAGCTGCTGGGGAGTTCGGCAGCGGGTGCTGGCGAGGGCGAGGGCTTTGAGCCTGATTCATGCATCGGACATCCCGGCTTTAGATAAGTGTCAGTCTGAATGATCAAAGCTGTGCAGGATTCACAAAACGAACTGGAGGAGAGGCATTCGAGAACGCAGGTGGGATCGAGACTGCGGAAGTCTGTGGAGTGTCTGCCCAGAACCAACCCATTTTGAAGTATGTAGCAAAGAAAATTTTATGAGATCCAAGGCGAAAGCGAATGCGATAAACGACCGGAGAAAGCGGACTTTTTTTGGATGACATAAAAGCTGCCACGTGATAGGACGATCCTAAAGCGGTAAAATGGAAACAAGTCCACCTGGACAACACCTGGAGGGGTTTATACTTCCTTTTATATATTTTCGAGTTTTACTTCTAAGGACAGAGGCAATACTCTCATTTATATACTTCATGAACTGATTTTTTTTTTTGCTTATTATTACTATTACTGGGTTTATCATGCAAATTATACTAGTGCGCATAATTGAGAGTTAAGTAAGGGAGAGTGTCCCCGTTCCAAGAAGAGAAGAGAATTCCAGTTCCTCCGACTCAGATATCACAAACCCAGTCATCGCTTCGTCCCAGACAGAGCGCCAATTCAAGCTGTCCAAAGCCGCAACGAAGAAATATTCGGCCATAAGTTTCGAAATTTGCTCCCATGACTGCCACCCACATATCATTGCGACACGGGCCAGCCGCTCCACAAACCATTGCCGCTCAGGTTGGCCAAGGGCACCTTGGGCTCCGACGAATAACGCCCAAACATAAAGTCCAAAGTTTTGATTTGGTAATCCCACAAGAAGAGACAATTTGCACCCATCTAACGCTGTCTTGAGGTGTTTCGTAAGGGCTCGGCCCAATCCAGATGATGAAGGCGACACGATCAGGAAATGATTGAGATAGCAAATAGAAGCCACTCGAGTAACTGCTTCAATCGGATGGAGGTTAAGCTCTGGGTTGAGGGAACCTTCTGCGTAGATATAGCTGAGAAGTTGATGTTCTGCTTCGCAATTGAGGATGCGGAAAAAGTCTTGGTCGCCAGGTTTAATCGCCGTAGGGTTTGTCTGATAAGTGATGCTAAAAAATACCATGTCCCGAAGTACACTTATAATTCTCAATAATGGTGGACTAAGGAAGGTATTGGCAGAAAATCCCGTGCCTAATCTGTTGAGACGAGACGAAGCCAGTGGTCTGATTCGCTGTTGAATCTTGGAAGGAATTGGTTGTGCATCCCAAGTTAATGGGAAAACCGGTTTCTTCATTAGGCCCGAGGCGGCTTTGATGTCGGTTCTATGCCATCAACTGTGAGCGAAGAACCAGTAGAGGAACCGGACACGCACGTACGTGATGATGGCAGACAACATGGAGGAAGAACGAATGCTTTCATCTGTTATTCCACCCCGCAGATCAACCATACTTTTAAGCCCTGTTAGGTGAGTATGGACCTCGCTAAACTCTCCGATTATCAGCTGTGGAATGTTAACAACACTACAACCCGAGATTCACGAACAGGGTTCATACCGAACCAGTGAGGAGGTTGATTATGGTATCAAGCGCCTCGTTGCTGAGTCTGCGACTCGGATCCCGTACTTTTGCGCTCATCTCTTGAATGGACTTTGCTCTCATCATACAATAGTCAGGGTCGTTGGTAAGCACCAAGTCCCAATTACCCGATCGCTGGCTTGCGAGAACAGCTCGATGTGCAGCACACATACTCATCAACCCAAAGAAACTACCCGGATCGGAGAATGAGGACCGAGCCATTAGTTCCATTTCTTGGTTTGAATCTTTGCTCGTGTTCGGGAAAGTCATCGGTACGAATATGGTTTTCCCTTCGCCCTGTAGTCAGCTCTAGTTCTGGGGAGGCTCATGCAGCATGAACACTTAAAACAACCAGAACAATAGGCAACGCCGAATGAATAATACTTACAGTAGTACACCAAGTGTGCAACCACTGAAGGAAGCTCACTGGTACCGGGCAATGTAAAGAAAGGATCAAAAAACCATGATGTAGGTGGATTAGGATTTGAATGGAGAGGCAAAGGATAACCAGCACACCACCTGATAGGACGCCCTCGATGAATTGAGGTAAACCCGTCTCCAGAGTCCGTGTCCAGTATGAAAGACGAAGCAGAGGATTCAGACGAAGCCCTCAACACCAGTCTTTGTTCATTTGATTCATCAACGGCAGCTTTGGAAGCACCAGATTGCCCGCGATTCTGCCTGGATGTTCGTTTCAACCCAGCGAGTCTTTCACGTCGGCGTACATCACGCATAACATGGGAGCGAATAGCCTTGCGCGCATTGACATCCTTAATCCTCTTGGAGGTCAGGTCATCGTCGTGATCGATGAATGTAAAGGAAGGCCGATCCAGGGGCGCAGGTTTGGCCTTAGGCTCTAGTTGGGTACTTCAGTCCAAGCTCTTGACAATGAAGGTTTCTCTTTTGGTGCAACTCTGACATGCTAGGAAAGGGAAGTCCATAGGCAAACAGAAAACAAAGAGCAATACCAAAGTCGATTTGAATTTTACCTCGATAGGGCCAAACGAGGCAAAAAGGCAAAAAGAGGCAAACGAGCCAGCAGGATCAGTAAGGCCAAGTTCCCCCAATATAAGGTATATCAAAACTAGAAAGCACTGACCTGAATGGGTATGCTGAGGCGAACCAAAGGTGAAAGGTTGCAGATGATCCATCCGAAGGCCAAGGCAAGTTCGGAATGCAAAAGAAGAGAGGCAAAAGAAGACAAATCAATAAAGAAGTGGATAGAGACTATGCAGCGGGTGGAAATCGGATTTAGAAGAGAAAAGGAGCGTGGTTACGTGCCAATGTGGGGGGGGGGGGGGGGGGGGGGGGCGAGCACAAGCCCGATTTAGCGTTAATCGTCTGGGATGATCCGGTGCTCAACGGTGTAACATATATTTGGAATAAAATAAAGAATTGTTAAGTATTCCATGACTCTGGACTTCACTGTCTTTGAAGAAAAAAAAGTCCCCCCGAGATGAGATCCCCAATGGCGCCTGACTAATGCTTGCCAACCCCAGGACAAGGAAAAAGAGCCTAGGATAAAATATCAAGACAAAAAGGGTATTCTAACATAAAAATAATAATAAAAACTAGTTGAATCTCATGCTCGCATATCACTCAATAGTCGTGAGATCAGTGCATAGCCAAAGAAGACGGCAACACAGATCCAGATTCGGTTTCGTCCAGCCCAGCCTTGACCAGCCTCTCTCGCAACATGTCCACCGTCCACGACATACCCTATTCCAGGAGCACTACCGTTAGGTCGTCGACGTAAAGCACTTGTCTCTGGGGAACACTTGGTGGGCGCATCGGGATCAGGTAAAATCTGACCGGTGGCGGAATCGATGCGATGCTCTTTCATCCAAGCCCAGTTTTCTTGGTCGAGTTCAGGCCATTCTGTGCGGAACTTCAAGCCTCCATCTCCGGCCTTGACATTGTTAATACCTTTGGAAGTTCGTGTGACACCGGCAGTGGCGCTGACATGAGAACCTCCTCCAGTCGAGTTCCACCACCGAGATCGCGCGGCAAGCACTCTGCGCTCACTTTCCGAACCGCTGACACTTCCCGTGGTCATCTCTTCACTGGTCATAAAAGAGAGAAGGCCGATAAGAATGGTTGAGACTTCCCAGGCGGGGTTAAAAGATTTCGGGTGGAAGTCACTGATGCTTAGACACAGTCGAGTAGAAGGCTGGAATCGGCCACTGGGGGTGTGCATGCGGATGGCGGGAGGAGCGAACGGGTACTCTGGGGGGAAGATCAATGTACCCCAGTATTGCCCATTTTCATAAGGAGTCCCCGGAGGTCCAGTGAGGATGTAATGCCACCTAGAGCAGGTTAGCTTTGGGGTTCTGAGGCGATGTGCCAATGCGGCAATGCGGCAATTGAGGGAATGTATATCACTTACTCAAGGATATTGGTCTCAGATGGATGGGTGACAATAAATGGTGTGGGATCTTTTTGGATATTTTGGTATTCCCGGTTGAGCTATAATGATATTGTTAGACAATATCCACGGATAACATTGGACCTGAGGTCTGGCCACTTACCCGTTTGAAGGCCGCTTTTGTCGCCATTTTTGGTGATATGAGGCAGAAACAAGAAACTTAGCAAAGTAAAACAAGACAAACCAGTCTTTATGAGTACCGAGAAAGCAAATCCGAGGAAAGAAAATGAACAAAGAAAGAAGTAAAGAAGTTGCGGAGTCAAAGGCTGCCGCAATCAGGCGCTCATGTTCGTTGGGTCACGTGCTGGCTCCATATCTTGCGGGTTTCGCGCACTCCGATCTGTTCCCCGGAGGCCGAAAGTTCTGGCCATTGCAGCCGCAAAAATGTCTTCCTCCTTTGCTGATGGAGATGAGAGTGTTAGTTCATATCTCAGGCAGCTTATGAACTGCCTGGATGTTCAGTCAACCCTCTACTTACCAGTCTCCCTCTTCTAGGTCTTCGAGCGTTTGCAACAGCGAGCAGACCCCAAGGTGTTGGAAGAGCAACAGCAAGCTGTGAATGAGCGCATGCAAGCTATTTACCAGAAGGCCCAGAATCGACTTGCTGAATTGGTATGGTCTTCAAATCCCAGAAGCTGATGACAACAGGCAATTCACATTTACTTTGCGGAGTTCCCCGGCTGATCGCGATATCTACTAGATCGACGAGAACTCGACTTTACCCTGCACTATCTCATCTGTTCAAGTCACTAGTGCCCCTAATACCAGACGAAGCTTCCTTGAGCGCAACCTGAGCCCGCTTTTGAGCGCAAACAAGGGTCGGCCCTATACACTTTCCGAAGCGTTGCGGGAAGTGTCGGCTACCGCAGATAAACTTGGACGCTTCGGTATGAGATGACGGGATAATAATAACTATAAGCAACTACTAACATCATCTCAGATCTTTTCCATCAGCCTATTTCGGTCTACTTGGATGAGTCGCAAGGCCAAAATGGCATGCGCAACATTGATGTCCATCTGGCAACGCGAGAGAAATCCCGCGTGCTGATGAAGACTGGAACAGACTTGGGCAATGCGGAGGGCTCAGCTTATGGTAATTTGCTCTGGCGCAATGTCTTTGGTGGTGCCGAGACTTTGAACTTGAACGCTTCGCTTGGTACCCGGACACGGTCCGCTTATCAGGCTGCATTTGAGACTCCAATCTTGGGTGATCCCGATTTCCGCCTAGAAGTTGGCGGTATTGCAAGCTCCACCCAGAAGTCTTGGGCAAGCCACGAGGAGGTTCTCAAGGGTGGCTGGAGCAAGCTCCGATGGGTATCCAAATCAGGCCACCGTCACGAATCTGGATATACCGGTTTCTGGAGACAGCTTACTGGTCTTGCGGAGAATGCCTCCCCTACCGTCCGCGCAGACGCAGGTGACAGCGTGAAGAGCAGCATTTTCCATAGCTGGGTTAATGACCAGCGGGACAATGCCCTTCTGCCATCTCGTGGCTACTATGCCAAGACCTTCAACGAGCTCGCGGGATTTGGCCCGCTCAAGGGTGATGTCTCTTTCTGGAAGTCAGAAATTGAGACACAAGGTGCCATCCCTATTCCGATCCCAGGAATCAAGGGTGACAGTGGCGTCAGCCTCACTACTGGATTCCGTGCCGGTCTTCTCTATCCTCTTGGATTGGAATCCAATCCCCGCCCTCAGCTTTCTCGTGTCAATGACCGCTTCCAACTTGGAGGACCTACTGATGTCCGAGGATTCCGCCTCTGCGGTCTCGGTCCTCGTGAGGGCGTTGATTCACTGGGCGGTGATGTATACGCTGCCGGAAGCGCCAATCTGCTGTTCCCACTTCCCCGACTTGGCGCTGAGAAGCCTGTCCGGTTCCAGGCCTTCCTGAACGGTGGCCGCTTGTTGTCTCTGCAGACCTCACAGAAAGCCACTCCTACTACTAATGGCGAGGTGCAGGATGCCTTGGTCTCAACTCTCTCTGAACTACAAAATGGACTACCCAGTGTCGCAGCTGGCTTTGGTATTGTGTATGCCCACCCTGTGGCTCGCTTCGAGCTTAACTTTTCCTTGCCTCTGGCGTTGCGAAAAGGCGAAGAAGGCCGCAAAGGGCTCCAGCTGGGCATCGGTATCAATTTCCTGTAAACATTGGCAATTAGATTTCTTGCGGATTCAACCACACCACTTATACAGCTGTACCAATTCCAATCAAGTTTAAACTAACGTTGAACATTCTAAATACAAAAAAAAGACATCATCCTCTATTTGTGTTTAATTCGCTGGACCCCGATGGCCCGGGCCGATTAGACGCTTAGTCATCCAACGTTATTGCCCAGGTGAGGCCATTTGGAGCTTCGAAGCTCTCCAACAATTCACACCTTAGCCAGTCGCTACTCTCCAAGAACTCCAAGCACGTCCTCTACCCGAACACAACCTAGCGATCTTTCGCTTTTTAAGCCGTCAGTCGCGGCAATGGCCCAATACTATCCACAACAGCAGGGCTACACCCCTCAAGGCTCCGCACCACAGAATCTCCAGTTCTTCCCCTCGTCCTACTCCTCGGTTTCCGGTCACACAACCCCCTCACAAGCATCCTATGGTACCGGCTTTGGTGGAGCTCCCAATCCCTCCACGCAGGCTTACCCTGCCGGGAGTGGGTATGGGGGCTTCGGGTCCCAGGCCGCTGGCGTCAGTGGACGGATGGGCGAACAAGGCGGATTGAGGACAGGTTGGTTGGCTGCATTTGGGACGGAGGGGTATGATGGTGAACCGCCGTTGCTTGAGGAGTTGGGCGTCAACTTTGAACACATCCGAACCAAGGTTAGTTAGACTGATTTTATATTGAGCGCGTTCAGGGGACGTGGGGTCTGGGTCTTGCGTGTGGCTTGTCGTTTACCCCGGGTTCAATTTAATTGTTTTAGTCGACAATGAACGTCCAATGCTGGATGCTAACGGTTTCATTCTCTAGACTCTGACTGTTCTGAATCCCTTCGCCTCTATCGATAACCACCTTATGGACGATAGCGATCTCTACGGAGCTCTGCTCTACATCGTCTTGTACGGCACTTTCCTCCTCCTCTCAGGCAAAGTGTTCTACGGCTATATCTACGGTGTCGCTGTTTTTGGTACCGTTGCTTTGCATCTAATCCTCAGTCTCATGTCTCCGGCTCTTGATACCGTCCCAACCCCCAACACCGCCGACCCTACCAACTACAACCCCCACCACAAACCCTCCATGTCTGGGGCCTCGGCCGCGGGCCATTTTTCTGCTACCTTGACCTTCCCGCGCTCCGCCAGCGTGTTAGGCTACTGCTTCCTTCCTTTGGTGCTTACCAGTCTCATTGGTATCATGATTCCCATGGACACCATGTTTGGCTATCTCCTGACCATTGCCGCTGTTGGCTGGTGCACATACAGTTCGTCGGGAATGTTCTGCGCTGTAGCGCGTATGAGTGGCATGAGGGGTCTGGTGGCATATCCGTTGGCTCTGTTCTATGTCGTTTTTGGAATTATGGGTATCTTCTCTTCGCGAGGCACCGGCTCGCTGGCTGCGAAGACAGGTGCGGCTTGAAAAGGTTGAGCTTTGATTGATACACGTTCTCTGTGTATGCATTGCGTGGGTGATTCTTTAGGCTAGTGGCTGCGATGTCTATGGTCTCAATCTTAGACCAGGCTTTGCATTTTAATCATGAATATTATGAAATTCCAGCTGTGTTTATACATCATTCATTATGCATTATTATATTCGTTTGTCTTAATTGTAACCTCTGTAGTCCTTCACGGGATGAAACACAAGCCCAAAATTATAATATCAAATCATGCCTATATCACCGCCGAAAAGCATCATGTACTTGTTGCACCTCGAGTGGGTGCCCATTTAGACAGCCACTCTCTTGCCTTCTCCAAGTCGCCACCAGCGGCTTCGGCTCCTGCAATACACCATGGTAGATCATACACTTTGTCATTCCCTTCAGTGCTCTCTGCTGCAATCAACTCTGCGAGATTGCGACGTTGTTGACTTGTTTCATCGGCACAGAGGTATAAAGGCGCCGTGTTAGGCACATCCGGCTGCGTATTGAGAGCTTCGACAAGTGGACGTGTCAACTTCATGATTTCTACCACACTCATCGCGGCTGGAGGACCAGAGTCAGACGTCATTTTCTGCTTTGCTGTTTTGCAATACTCATTCTGACACCAGGTCTTTCCACATCCGGTCATCATCTGGGAGAGAAATCGGCGTTCAATGCGACGACGTAGTGCTTTACCCTCTGGATCGTACGTGTCCACATACAGCGGTCCGAAACAGAAACTGCACAGGCCGAAGGACTCGTTTCCGGCTTTGCTCAATGTCCTGCCGCAATTTTTGTTCATACATATGCGAGGCGCAGGTCGAGAGAGGCGCTCCAGGTCATGGTGGCGAAGATGGGTGTTCATGTCCCGTAATCGGATAATCTTATTACACAGATGGCATTCGGTGGTTCGTCCTCCATCCACCAGTTCGTGTGGAGTGAGGCCGGAGAGCATCACTTCAGGGTCGCGGAAATCAGGGTCAGAATCGCCTTTCTGTGGCACGAGAAGATGGCAGAATTGACAGAGAATCAACTTTCCAGGACAATCTGTGGTACGATGTTGCGCAAGGCTAGGAAGTCCTTCGAAATCTCCAGCACAGTCGGTGCATTGGTATGTCTGATGGAAGATAGCGGCATGCTTTTCTTTGCTTGGGGCATCATTGCCATGGCTGGAGTCGAGTGGGCAGTGCCAGTGGCTTTGCCACTCTGGAGACCGCTTTTGAAAGACGTTCTGGCATTGCGGACATAATATATTATTGCGAAGACAGAAGTTTTCGTGGAGAACTAGTGTCTGTTCAGGAACCCATTGCTGGCAATTTTTGCACTGCACATCGCCAGGCTCATGAGACTTTTCTGTCTCAGTATGACTCACTGATGAATCCAATGGATTCAGTGTGATCCGCAGGTGATATTGCGATGGTGACTGCTGCGGTGGACCAGACGATCCACTGCTTGCAGCATCGGCATGAACCGCTATATAGAGGGCCTCGGCGTCTTCCAGAACCACATTCGTGGGCCGAAGAATGAGCTTCTTAGGCGACTGGCTGGAGAAATCACCCAAGGCATGCATGTCTGATCTCGGACGACCTCTCTGGCGAGTAGAAAAGGGACTAGCAAAAAGACTCACTTCCGGATTGTCCGTAGTAAGCTCAATCTGAATAGTATCCTGGCGACTCCAATCTCGAAGCTCATAATCCACATATTCCCCAGGCAATACTTGGGCGTTGACATCTTCTCCAACACTGAGGATACCACCGATCGAGCTGCCACTGACCGTACCCGGGGCGCGTGAAGCCTTTTCCAATCTCTTCTGTAGCGTTTCTCGGGCCTGATCCTCTGACAATGCGACGATGTCAACTTCAAGATCTGTATCTACCACGCATATTCCTTCGCCTTCGGGAAACACCTTGTCTACCAGGAACCTGAATGACTCGCTCCGGGTACCTGGCACTGTCAGAAGCTCGCCCGTCGTGAGGGTCGTAAAGTTGTCACGTAAGTATCTTTCTAGAAGAGCCTTCCAGTCTTCAGGATCGTATCCGGCTTCTAGTGGACGCAGGCGAACATAGGTGCCCTTAGGTAGTTGCTTCGCATGTACTGTGACCGCGGGGCCAGTCCGTTGTGGAGGTTCCCTTTCTATCCCTGGCACCGCCAGGTGTTGTAGTTCGTCATTTTCGCTCAAGAACTCTTCATCCTTGATATCGAGTGAGTCTCTGAGCAATGCACTCAGTGCGACTTCATTCTCTTCGGCAGAGAACTCCCGAATGCCCGCATAGATGAACCGGCCATTCCGAGGATTGACAATGCGGAAGATTAACGGGTGGGGCAGTTGCTGTTGACGCTGCTCGATCTCTTGACGAGCGCGCAATTCGGCGGCGAAGGTATAGTGGTTGAAGGGATCGAATGACGAAGTAAGTACACGAGAGTTCCCGGAGGGGACAGCTTGAAGCGGAGCGGCGGCTAGCAGCTGTTCAAGCGCAGATTGCGGTAGAGTGATTTTGTCACCGGTTAGTCGAGGCGCCCGGTCTGGCGATGCAACGAGCAGCTGGGACGACCAGACTAAAGTATCTTGAGCCATGATGGATATTGATAATGGTTAGAGAGAGAATGCATTCTTTAATATGAACATTCTAAGGTGGAGACGGACTGGAATAGCGACGAAGGCGACAAAATTTAACTCCCATACTTTAGGACCACCGCTTCTCTGTCCGCCTATTGTATAGTTGACGGGTACTGATGGATCTTCTTCTCTCTTTTGATTATGTATATTTCTGAATAGCATAGGAACTATCACTTCTTGTTTTCCTATTCAAAATATGTATATATATATATATATATATTTATATATGAATAATAATATTGGTACAATTCTGCCTGACAAAAGCTAGGTTTTGCCAGATTTGCCGCTATTTCCGTCTGCAGAATCGATAAGAGATAAAGAGTTTCTATTCTGGAAGCCTCCACGCAGGAAACTTCGCTGTCGATTACCAATATATTAAGAGAAACCAAAACTGAACCAGGATCTAACTTAATAAAAGTCGCCACGCATTCTGCCACGAGCACTGGTATTGCACCAGTCACACTGCGGGATTAGTATAGTGGGCGCTCTTGATTCAATGGGGACATACCAGTATCTTCGAGCATCCTTCATTGTGATGAATACAATAATCACCCTGGCATCCTTGGCATGTGTGCTGGCATTCAAGCTTACAGGAAGCACACTACTAGGGTTAGAAAGAATACCCTAAAGCCAAAGGAGTTACTCACAGTTGGGCCACATTCCCAGCAGTCTTTGCTTACACCTCGTTCCAATCTCTGCATGATAAGGATTAGTGACATAGACGGTTTGTGAGACAGATTCAATTTCAACATACCTCACGTTCCTGTAATTCAGCAGCACTGGCGTGGACTGCAGTCTGATGCGGGGACAGGCTTACCCGGACACGCTGCGGGTTTGGTAGACAGTTTCCACAGAACCATTTATTGCACCGATGGCACCAACGGTTGGTGAGGCAGTCCGTGCAGCGGGCAATGAGTACCGGATGCTCGCCTGGGATTAGCTCGGGCCGTTTCGCCGTTGCAACGCTAGATGAGTGCAATGGCGGGGGGCTAAGCATCGGAAATTGAATATCTGGGGACTGACTCCATATAGCCGGACCTTCGGGGGAACTGTGGCATCCATCACATCCACGGGGTCCGAGGGCTACGGTGGCCACGGCAGGTCCGAGCAACGGAACCTCAGCTAGGGTCTCCTCCGTGGTCGAACTGTATAGGTTGGGATCGTGTCTCGGGCCACGACACAGAGTGGCATCAAAGGCAATGATGCCCTCACATTTCTTAAGCACCTGGGCCCAGCCTTCGTCAAGAGTGTGCTTGAAAAGCTTCCCTGATGCGCTATACCACTCGTTTTGCTGCACTACTGAGGATCTGGAGGCTCCCTCCTCCTGATCAGAGTTAGATTGGGTTTGGCTGGGTGTCCGCGGAGTTCCCACACGGGTTCCCCACCAGTCTCGGTATCGGGGCCGTGCCACTGGCCGAGGGCCCGTGTGCATGGAAGAGAAATAATAGATACCCTTCACGCGCGGGGTACCCACAGGACGTGTAGGCCGAACAGCATGCTGAATGACCTGCATGAGCTTACGTTCGTTCAGATGGCGACATTCGCGAATAGACAGGATATTGACGTTAAAGCGGTCCGTCAAAATGATATCAGCCACCAGATCAGCCGGCACTGACACTCCGTCCAAGATGAGAGTGCGTACATCTTGCAATATACCTCTGCCCTCGAGACTCGTAAAGATACGCTTTAATGGGACAGAGTAGATCTCATCCTCCGTCTGGGAGTTGTTCTCGGTTTTTGTTATTGTAGGGAGTTCTGCACCCCGACAGTGGGACAGATCAAGATGCCGAAATACATATGGTGTCTGAGTGATCACGGTGTGTAGGCGGCGCGAAGTTGAGCTCAATGTCATCAATGAGGATACTGATAGGTATGGTGCCATCTGATCGAGGATCAAGCTGTTGCTCAGGACATCCACTAGTCCCATTCGATGAGAGGATGCGGGTGTTATAGAATCCACCTTTGATACCTGTTCGGGTAGTTCGCGCACGGCAGGCTCCAGGCCGAGTTCCTTTAGCGTCAAACGGCGAGACCCATAAAAATCGGGGGCACGGCCGATGAGGTCCCGTCTGTAGGCAGTCATAGCGCCAACGGCGATTTCATCGCCCCGGAATCCAAAGGGGGAGGCATTGGGTTGGATATCCCGGAGGGCAGCGCGAGCTTTGACCAGCTCACTTTCTAGAATATTGATGGTTGATTGTAAGACGGCTGGCATGGCTTCCGTTCTCTTAGGGTCAATGGCAGAAGCTATAGAAGACCATAGGTCGGGCATATTATAGGGAATGGAACCAAAAAATGTGGGGGAGAGGGGAATATAATATAAAGGATAGGTCTGATTCAAAAGGGAACTAGTTAAGTACTCTGTATACTGGAGAGTTGGAAGGATTCCAATTTTGGATGTAATATTATGTGTATGTATATATATATATATATATATATATTTATAAATACGTATATATTGTATATAATTCAATCAAGTAATAGATAACCCTTTTTTAACCATAAATGGACTGTCGGTCAGCGGATTCACCTTGGGAAGTCCATACATCTACTCCGTATAAAAACATATAATACTTGTACAATCTCTTTGCATTACATATACTCGTATATTCCTCTAACATTTGAAATACAAAGATATTTAAGTGTTGAATACTTCAAAGTATGGGGGTGACAGTGGATCCGCTACTCCGTACTCCGTAGTCAAAAAGGCGTTCAGGTACAAAAGTACTGGTCACGCGCAAGTCCGCGTCAGTCTAGGTAAGGGGATAATATAACCCGTATACTAATTTTAATCTCTTGACGATACATTCTCATCCCTTCCATAGGCCGAGACATCTCTGATCTACATCCGCATGCCAAGCCTTGACTCGACATAGTACGGAGCAAGTACTCCGTTTGATGGAGATAAGCCGAGCCTGCCAAGCCCCCCCTTTTCCAATTGAGAAAAAAAAAAAGAAATCACGTTATGTAGATCTAGTTTTAATATCTAGTATGAGATGATCTAGTACATGTATGTGGTTACAGAGTATGCACTGAGGCCAAGCAGGCAGTCTCCAAACAAGTTGCCAAGAATAGCTACACCTCTACCCTCTACCACATCACCCCGAAATGGATCGGATCCAGACACGTCGCACACCTATGCATTCACTTGGGAGAATTATCAGGGTAGGTTTAGAACTAGTGATACAATGTCGTCGATCGTTCCCCAAGCCCCCCGGGATCCACCCCCCACTTTCGAGAGGTCTCTACTTCCACAACTTCGACACGGCCACCTCCTTGTCATCGTGCTTGTTGAGAATCTTGGCGGTGGCCAGATCAAAGTCTTCTTGTGTGACATGGACCCGACGCTCGCGGAGTGCATACATGCCTGCCTCTGTGCAGACACCCTTGAGTTCGGCCCCAGAACACCCGTTCATCTTCTCGGCAATCTTGGTCAAGTTGATCCCACGGGTCAGGTTCATTGATCGAGAATGGATCCGCAAGATGTCAGCACGAGCTTCGACCCTATTTTTTTAAAAAAAAATCAATGTTAGCATAACCCAGGAGATAAGAAGAACAAGCCCTAAATAACTGGCGGTGAAGCGAGGTAGACTAACGATGGAGGGGGGAACTCGATCTTTCGATCAATTCGTCCAGGCCGAAGCAGGGCCGGGTCCAGAATATCCAGTCGGTTGGTAGCCATGATAATCTTAATGTTCTTCGTTGGCTCGAAGCCGTCCAACTGGTTCAACAACTCCAGCATGGTACGTTGCACCTCCGAGTCACCTCCGCCTGATGAATCTATCCGGCTTGATCCAATACTGTCAATCTCATCCATAAAGATGATACTTGGCGCGTGCTCCCGCGCCATGACGAAAAGCTCACGCACCATCCGACTACCCTCACCGATGTATTTCTGCACCAGCTCTGAACCACTCACTCGGATGAATCGACAATCAGTATGATGAGCGGCTGCTCGAGCAAGCAGGGTCTTGCCAGTTCCGGGCGGCCCGTAAAGCAAGACACCCTTCGGCTGTGCGATACCCAGAGATTCGAACAGCTCGGGGTGCTTCAGGCCAAGTTCGATCACTTCCTTGATTTCCTTGATCTGCTGGTCTAGGCCACCAATCATGTCGTAAGTGCTGTCGGGAACTTTCTCGACCATCATGAGTGCAACTAGAGGATCGACCGAGGACGGCAACATCTTCTCCAACTTATAGGAGTCAGACAAGAGAGCGACTCGCTTTCCCACAACAAGTTTGCTAATGTCCACGCCATCGGAGATATCCACCACTGCGAGGAAACCGTAGCGTTAGCATAAGCCCGGTCATAATAGAGAACAAGAGGATTGTAATACCGTATTTTCCCTCCGGGTGTACCTTCACCAGAACCTTCTTGGTGCTCATCACCTTCACCACCTCGCCAACGTAGGAGCCGGGTTGTTGCAGCAAACCAAGCTCTTCGCGCAATAGACGAACTCTCGAGTTGTAGTCATTGCGCTGCGCTTCTAATCGTCGTAGAACAGCCTGGCCTTGGATAATCTCGAGCTTCATGCCTTCGATTTTATTGCGATAGTAGTTGTCCAGAGCCATGATGGCGAATGGGGTGATGACGCTATGGAGACTCAAGGGTTGCCTGTCTTCCACAGAATACAGATGAAGGAAAGAAAAAGATCTGTATATTTCTGCTCAGGAGAGATGGTATATTGGAAATTCGTCAAAGGAAGAGATGTAGCTCGGGAGCAGAAACGGAGTTGAAGCTGGGGTTTGGCGAACAGAGCAGTGGTGTACGTGAAGCTCAGGGCCGTCCCAGTGTTGCTGACTAAGATAATAATGGCCTGATGTATCAGGTTACTAAATTCAAGCAAACAAGCCAAATATTACTTTGTTTTCCATGGATGACTCGTGGACAGCTCCCCACCCAATGAGTCAGGCCGTGGATCTGATTGGGCAGTCAAGCTGGGCTGATGATCGGGTCATCTGCAATGCGATGGACATAAGGCAACGGTCAAAGAGCCATTTCTCCCCTTTGACTTAGTCTTTTCCACGAGTTTCGTCCCACCTGGACCTGCAATTATCTGTATGCATCTCAGCCAATGGAACTTTCATTCGATTTCTGCTTCACCTAGATCTATTTGGCTCGATAATGTCACTGGGAACTTCGGTCTTATCGCTTTGACTTTTTTTCCCTCTCTTTCTTTGGAGACAACAAAGACAGCATAAAAGAGAGAGAAGAACCCCTCTTTGAGACTCTCTCTCTTCCTCGCTTCTTCTGCTTCCAAGGTTTACTGTATACTTATCAAATCACTGGGTCATGGCTGGTGATAAAGGAAACCCTGATCCCAAGTCCGCGGAGCAATCTGCAGCGACGGGAAGGGAAAATCCGACTTCTGGATCTGCACTTCCAATCACATCATCTGCCTCCGCACGAAGAACATACGGTAAGCTTCCCTTTGGTGTAACCTACAACAATGACGACTCGGGCTGATCTAAAATTGCAGGTACACTCGATAAATTTTCCCTCGAAGCGACCAATCCAGAACTACGTGATGACGGCCAAGAAGAGAGCTCGACTCGCGCATTTACAACCCAATCGGCCAATGCCCCCGACAAGCCCCGAAAGCCCTCGCTATCGCGTCGCATGTCTTCTAAACGTCAAATCCCCCACAAGGGGCAAGGGTTCTCGACAGACGATGATGTTGATGAGGTCAAGCAATATATGACAATGAAGCAAGGCTCGAATACGCAACAATCTCCCAGGATTCGTCCACTACGAACGCAAAGCTCGACCTTGAGACGACGTCCCAGTGTTCGTCCCAGTCCCTTGGCGAGAGCCGATTCGGAGAGTTACAATGCAGAGGAAACAAGCTTGCCTGAACCAGATCTGGATTACGAAGAAGATTTCCCTTCTTCAAAACAGGCCGAACATAGCAGCGGAGGTAATAGTGAGGACGATGAGGGGGATGACATGCAAGACGACGAAGATGCAGCCAGCGATGCTGAGAGCTTCACGCTCAAAGATCGTCAACAGGCCATCAACGAAACGCATCCGTTTGGTATCAGGTTATGGAAGCCTGCGCTGTACAAGAAGAGTCGTTCTGTAGAGAAGACGGCCGAAGGTGATATTCACTCGTCCCCGGGAGGGTATGTGAGTCCCCTGCTTTTTTTGACCAATCTACTATGGTCTTTATTCTTCGGATGGTGGCTTGCACTTTTCGCTCTGTTGGCCGCAGTTGCGTGCTTTTTCTTTTCATACTCATCGAGTGCTGTGGCATACGGAAGAGTATTTTCAGGTCTTTCGCGATATCTGTTGTACCCGTTCGGATCATACGTTCTTTTGGAGACCGATGAGAACTATGCCGAAGAAGACGAGGGCGAGGGACGCAGTATCAGCGAATATGAACAATGGCAGAATGGCGACCTGGAACATGGTCGTCTTTTCTTCGGGCCTCGCAGAGATCGGTCCCTGGTCGGTAGACGAAGGAACAGCGTTGATTCAGCCGGTGAGCAAGACAGCCTGCTCGGGCGGCCCCAGCGTGGACAACGCGAAGACTCTTCTCAGCTCGCTCAATCTAAGCGTCGCCTTTTTGGGCGGGGCGAATGGACCTTGGGCCGTGTCGTGTTCTTCGTGTTTTTCTACTTCTTAGTCGGCCCGCTAATGCTCATGGTATCGCTCGTCTGCTGGCTTTTGGTCTTTTGGATTCCCATGGGCCGTATAACCATTATACTGGTAAGCCATTTACGCAGGCATCCTTTAGCGCTGTCCTTCCACTCCGATTCCACATATGCGAGATCAAGCACAACCACATCTTCGTCCTCCATCCTTCTTTGCACCTACAGAGCCGCGGGAACGAGGTACTGGAAGTACACTCTCGATGGAACGAACATCTTCCTGATCAACCTTCTTGGTGTGGTTGTTTTTGTGATTTTCGACTATCATGTTTTGGGCGAATTCTTGGGCTTGCAGAACTGGCTCACGCATCCGGCCTTGATCTTCCCTCTTGCTCTGCTATCCATTATTCCTCTGGCCTATTTTATTGGGCAAGCCGTCGCCTCGATCTCCGCTCAATCTTCTATGGGCCTGGGTGCTGCCATTAACGCCTTCTTCTCAACTATCGTAGAAGTATATCTCTACTGTGTCGCTTTAACTGAGGGCAAGGCTCAACTTGTCGAGGGAAGCATCATCGGCAGTATCTTTGTCGGCATTCTCTTTCTCCCTGGTTTGTCCATGTGCTTTGGCGCGCTTAAACGCAAGACCCAACGGTTCAATGTGAAATCAGCCGGTGTGACCTCGACGATGTTGTTGTTTGCGGTGATTGCTGCTTTTGGTCCGACTCTCTTCTATCAGGTTTATGGCAGTGTAAGTTGTCCCTTCCTTCGCGAACGAATCTAAGCTGACTGTTGCATAGCATGAGCTGAACTGTTACTCGTGTGTCAGTTCCCTCGACCCGGAGATTCGAGATTGCCGTCGCTGTTATTTCTCACAAACAGCGGCTGTCAATGACCAGTTCTTTCAAAAGGCGGTACAACCATATGCATGGATCGCCGCTGTTTTCTTGTTCCTTTCATACTGCATCGGCCTATGGTTTACCCTTAGGACCCATGCTGCTCTCATCTGGTCATCAGAGATAGATGAAAAGAAGAATGCCCATGCCACCCAATCTGCCCAGGAATCGTTCTACGAACCACGCCACCTACTGTTCCCAAATGGACAACCCGAAGCCTCCGGTGCCGCTTCTGGGGCTAGAGATTCCATCCGCGAATCTCAACTGTACAAACGAATTCTAGGCCAGTCACTGAAGCATTTCGGCTTAGAAGACAATGGCTCGGGAAATTTGGAAGGGGTTGGAAGTGAGGGTGCTGCAGACTTCAAAAGCAATTTCCCACACTTGGTACCCCCCAATTCTAGCGGCGAAGACAGTTGCCCTGTCCCAAAGTCCGTCCGTGGCATGGCCAAAGAAGACAACGAGCGTCTAGTACGCCAGTTCACAGAAGTGGCAGCAACAGCAGCAGCAGTGGCTGCTCGGGATGTGGCTCGAAGTCGCAAGCCCAATGTCCAACATCATCAAGCTTCTGTTCGCCAAGCTAGCCGCTCTGCTCCAGAGCGATCACGAAATACTGCTTCAGATGAGCTTGAAGATCTCGGGTTAGGTGTGGAGCCCAGTCATGCCAGCGGAGGACACGATGCACCCAATTGGAGCAAAGTTAAAAGCTCTGTCGTTCTTCTTGGGGCAACACTCCTCTATGCGGTGATTGCCGAGATTCTTGTCAACACAGTTGATGTTGTGCTAGAGAGCGTAGATATTGATGAGAAATTCCTCGGCATTACTCTTTTCGCGCTGGTGCCAAACACGACGGAGTTCCTGGTACGTTAGTTATTAAAGGATCTATCTGAGGCCGTTTCGCATTTCATATCGTAAACTAACATACCTGACAGAACGCCATCTCATTTGCCATGAACGGCAACATTGCTTTATCTATGGAAATTGGATCTGCCTACGCACTGCAGGTCTGTCTACTACAGGTTCCTGCTGTAGTGTTCTTCAGTGCTTTCTACGGCCGCTCGCTGGACCCATCTGACCTTGTCAGTCACTCATTCAAGTATGACCGCTTTTTTTTTCATTCTGTCCCCAAATGAAGTGCCACGGCTAACAAAATATTTCGAACAGCCTGATATTCCCTCAATGGGATATGATTACCGTTATCCTATGCGTCTTCCTTCTTTCGTATGTATACGGCGAAGGAAAAAGCAACTACTTCAAGGGATCCGTCCTTGTACTCACCTACCTTGTCGTTCTGCTTGGCTTCTATATGTCAGGCTATGTGGACATGGACAGCATGGGCGTGGATCGATTTGATACCCTGGCCATAAGCGGCACCAGTAGTTCTGACAAGTTCTACACTATCGGCCGAACAAGAGGTGGGGTGGCCTACTAGACAAAGTGCATATATTGACTGCTAGTTGCTTTTCAGCATGAGACATTCATTGACTCATCTGAATTGATGTTGGATAGGTTCTTTTGATTTTCGGATTTTTGTTTACGTGCTTCCCGTTTATATGGACAGTGTGACTTGTCTTGGCTTTCCTGGCGACCTGGGCTCTATAGCTCAATGCATTAGACATGATTTTGGAGTAATTATCATCTTGAAATCGTTATCTAGGTTCCATTCCTTTAGGGTATGTGGTAATATGACTGAACAATATGTAGATCGTAAAATGGACATTCCAGCACCTGTGTTCCTTTTTGTTTTGGTGGAAGAAAAAAAAATCGTGGAGATCGTCATGTCAATTTAGGCGGACGTGGACTTCCAGGCCCCCACGGCGTCATCCACCATCCCACGGTATTTCTGTTGCTTGAAGCACTGTTCCAGAAAGACCTCATACTTAACACCGAGCAAGGCTTTCTCATTCTTATCCTCTGTTGGCAACACCTTCTTACAACGCTTGCTCATTCGATTCATGATATCCCACAGATCAGTGGTTTTGCCTTGGGAATCAGCGCTAGCAGCTTTGGCACCGAGCATAGCAGCACCGTGGCATACCGCAGCATGGATGTACTCGGGAATTAGCACAGGCATGCCGCAGGCAGATGCAACGAGGCTGACCAAGATGTCATTCTGGCATTGTGAGCCCGACATGAACACAGAGGTGATGCGATGACCTGCCTTGTTCATTGTCTCTACAATCTGCTTAGTTTGCAGCGCAATGAACTCCATGGTGGCGTAATAGTAAATGGCCAGGCCATCTACAGATTTGTCACTGGTTAGGCCAGAGATGGAGCCAGTCATGTTGGGATCGGCGATGGGAGAGCGGTTGCCCCATAGATCACCATAGAAGAAAAAGTGGCGTCCGAGGTAGGATACACATGGGGCTTCTTGACTATGTGCCATCTCTTTAAGATGCTCATTCAGATATTCGTAGATGTTAGCATGGGATGACTCGGCAATCGAAATAGCCTGGTTAAATGCCGGGTGAGTCTCAATTACGTGCTTGAGCAATTCTCCTGTGGCAGATTGGCCGCCCTCGGCCATCCAGTATCCAGGGAGAATGGTATCCCGATATGGTCCCCAGACACCATCAACAAAAACCGGGCCTGGTGACATGGCAAGGTGACAGGTCGAGGTTCCCGCGACAGCCGCGAGGCGAGAGAAGGCCTCTGATCTATCAAGCTTGTGGACATCTGCGCTAGATTGACCTGGGTCCATATCGACCTTGGATCCGACGGTACCAATCCAGCCAGCGTAAGCATCGATCACACTGCTGCCAATGGCAATACCAGCCGGTAGGCCTAATTCGGCTGCAGCCTTATCGCAGAGAGTGCCAACCAATTCACCTGCACTCAAATAATCACCGTTCTGTGTGACACCAAT
Source organism: Penicillium cf. griseofulvum (assembly GCA_028974015.1). Lineage (NCBI taxonomy): Eukaryota > Fungi > Ascomycota > Eurotiomycetes > Eurotiales > Aspergillaceae > Penicillium > Penicillium cf. griseofulvum. The sequence continues at coordinate 5,295,391 of JAPQKP010000002.1, forward strand.
TGTCAGTAAACTGCGTCGTTGTCAATTAGGGAAAGGCTCACCACCCCGTCGACTCCACCCATGCGCTTGAAGTTATTTTCGGTCAAGTCACCCAAGCCAATGTCCTGCAAGAAATCTTCTTCCCATCCCTTGACGCTCCCATCGACGCCAACGGGGACATATCCTTGTTTGCACACCACGCTGCAGAAGCTTCGCTTCTCGTTGCCCGTAGCAATGTGCGTAAGAGCATCTCCCAGATCATAGAACTTGCACCTGTCAAATAGCTCCTTGGGCATGTGGTTCTTGAGCCAAAGAACCTTGGGAATCTCCATCTCAATGGACATCTTCCCGCCCACGTAGCGGAGCAGGTTGTGGTTGGTAGCATTGATCTTTGCGGCTTCCTCAACTGGGCGGTGATCCAGCCACAAGATCACGTTGCGGTCCGAGTCAAAATTCGGGCCAGTTACAGAGATCGGCTCATCGGTATCATTGGAGAAAACCGACAAGGAGCAGGTGGCGTCAAACCCGATACCACGAACCATGTCAGGGTTGACATTGTGCTGGCTAATAACGCGCTGAACAGCGACACAAATGCAACGCCAGATATCGGAGGTAGATTGTTCCTAGAGGCTAGGTAAGACTAATTTGGGTACCCAAATTTTTGGCAGTTTCACCCACATAGTAACCGTGCTCTGGTTGCCAAAGACCAATATTCTCCGAAGCCAACCCCACAATATCACCTTTGTCGTCGATGATACAGGCACGGGCACTGCCGGTTCCGACATCAATGCCAATATAGTAGTCGACATGAACTGCTAAATCCTCCCGGGGGTCACTAGATGCTTTCCGGGAGCTCTGATGAGAGGCATGATGGTAGGGTAGCGAGGCCATGTTGCCTCGAATTAACAGCTTTGGAGCTATAAACTGGTACTAACCATATAGATTAGTCACAAAGCACAGAATAATAAGGTCGAAGCAGGCCGGCCTACTGTTAATACCTGTATATATTGGGATGCAGATGTATTGAATCAAAATAATTGAAAGTGAACTAAGCGATGTAGTTTGAGAATAAGGTATGACAACTTTTAATTTTCCTGACGGAGCAGTGCTAGCCGGTACCCTCGGGATACTTTTCAAGTACTTTAGTGATACTTGGAAGTCCCACCATTTGATTACGTAGCCAATGTACTTTTTCTGTATCATACAGGTGTAGTTGAAGTACAATGTACGAAGTATACCAGTTTTTTTTATATCTCATTTTAGATGAATGTATTTAGTCTACTTAATTTTCAATAATCCGAGTATAGGAAGTAACATAATATATAATTCTGTAAAGTATGTATTCATCTATACATAGTACATTACTTATGTGTAATCGTGGGGTTGGAGCTCGGGCCGACTTTCTTCTTAACACATCTCGTTGTGACTATAATTCTCATCGCCATGCGGTTCCTACCAACCATTCTCGGTGCTGTGTCACTCCTAATCTCTGTCACCAATGCCTCCCTCTCGACCGACATTCTGTATTGGCCCTTGGGATCTTCACAGCCGTCCGTCCTTGCACACATCTCCTACGACCCAGCCTCATTGAAATCGGACGTGGTCTCATATCACCCGCCAAAGGATGACCAAAGCGACAGTCTGGTGCGCGTTGGTCTCTACACTTCAACCTCCACAAACAAAAAGCAATGGGTCGGCAGTCTCGTGTCGTTGTCCTCCTTAGCCAGTGAGCAACCAACATTTCGCCTTCACCTCGGTCCAACCAACGAAGTGTACACTGTCTCCCTGTCTGCCTCGTCTACCACCGCTCAGAGCTCAGCCGGTCCTCAAATTGACCTTGTATCGAACGAGTCCGGGATGCAGCCTCACCTGAACAGGCCAGTGGTTGTCGGTCCAGACGGACAGAACCCAGAGCAACCCGAAGAAAAGACTCTTTTCCAGAAGTAAGTTACCGATCATGTATCATTTCTTTCGTGTACTAATTAATAATCTAGGTACTGGTGGGTACTCCTGGTCATCACTTTCATCAGCATGTCCGGGGGTGGTGGCGGAGATGGACAGTGATATTCCGAACCTTTTTTTTTTTTTTTTTTTTTTTTTCATAATACCTATATCGAAATAATACCTGATTTGAACTACGCTATATGATTCATTATCTTTCTTGAGCAGACCAGCGTATTTTTGAGGACACAATTCCAACTAGAAGTCCAAGGCATGGACCTATCCGGCTACGAGTCTGGTTTATGAAGACCACTTTCGGCCGGCATAAACCAAGTCTAAAGATTAGCAATTATATATTCGTAGATGGTATACAGGTACCTGCATATGTACTATATATAGTTATCTGTAGTATATAGTAAGGCGGAGAGCATATCTCTCAAAGTATGAAACGTGCAACTTCATATCTTCGCATAATGGGTAAACACAAGGCTGAAACCCGCTTATATCCTTAAATATTCGACCTTATTGTCTTTCCTGTCTTTTATTTTCCCCACTAAACCACTTCCTCTCTTTCTGCCTAGCCCATCACAAAATCAGCGCTGCTACCTAGACCCCCACGAGGCAACAAAAAGTCTGTGCACCGAGCCTTCACAAAGTTCTATAAATCTATGCTAAACTCCCATTAGACCTGGTACAAAGTACCACAAATATGCTACTTCAACTTCCAACAGAGTTGATACAGCTAGTTCTTCGAGACTGTGATACACCAGCCTACTTCCAGACAGCCTTTTCAAGCCGCAGGCTTTATGAGATTGCCTCCGGTAGCCGAGAAGTCATCATTCATCATTTACACAATACTCCTGGCTGGAACGACGGTATTGAAGCTCACCAAACTAAACATCTGTTTGTTGAGTTAATGAGGCGTTCTTATGAGCACTTAGATGGCGCAGAACATTACGCCAACCCCACCTATGAGTATCAAAATCGAGTGATTGACTACCATGCATCAAAAATTGAGGCATCGGAAGACAGCATTCTAGCATTACTTGTGTTCAAAGGCCAGAGTACTGTCCATCTGGTTGACATGAGCGATGGGGGTCGGACTGAAGTCCAATTGAAATCCCCAGGACAGGATATCGGGGAGGTCGAGATCATCCAGACTGCTTTTGACGGAAAGGGGGGAGTCTACGTACTGCATCGATTCAAACCATTCTTGGACCAAGAATTGGATAGAGAGCACCCATTTGTTAAACACGCCCTGGAATCTCACCCTAATGGGAGTATTCACCTGGCCTGCCATCGCATGAATCGCCGGAAAAACATCATTCGAATGTGTGACTTCCCAGAATGTCGAGATTATAGGCCACTGGCTTTGTGTGTCTCCGACGGCAAATTTGCAATATCATGGCAAAGCACGCTCGACCCCTTTGATCACGATGTCGTTCTTTATACCCAGCTCTACGACGACGATGACGACGATGACGAAGACGAAGCGGAAGACGAAGATGATTCAAGCGAAGGCAAGGGAGACAATCCCTGTAAAATTATTCGTTCGTTTCACCATTCTGTTATACTAGAAATAGTTCCTGACATCTCTAGATGCCGCTCTTGAGGCATACGTCTTGACAAGCTCTAACGATCAAGACCCGTCTGTCCGTCCTTCTCGAGAAACAGGCCCGGCGATGAAGTTGGCTTTCAACGATCGAGGCTTTCAGTTGCTCTATCACTACCGAGCTCAAAACATCTATGGTGCCTTTCAGAGACTTCATCGCCTCCCTGGCCTCCTCCCCGGTGAGCCAAAGCCACGTTTTAACGAGAACGCATGCACCGTGCAGTTTTCTCCTTCCCTCTCACTTCAATTCTCGATTGGAATACCATTCTTCGGTACCCATGAGCTCGGCGATATAAACCAAGGAGAGCAGTGTCATTGGCAGTACCTCGCCTTCGGGATTGCCACCCACCGCGTTGAAAAATGGACTGTTGCATGCCTCTTGAAGTCCGAGGCATATACTGGCCCGCGATGTACCCATGTTTTGAATCTCGATCGCGGTAGGCGTTTTGATAACTGGCAGATCATGGCCCACCTTGGGGGATTTCAGGAAGCTACAACTTCACATGGATCTCCCGTGGCAACTTCGCGTCGCGGAACTCGTGTTGCTGTCGCTAACTGGAAAACCCTCTATGTATGGGCACTGAATCCCTCGGTATTGATCGAAGAGAATGGTACCGGTTTTTATCCATCATCGTGGGAATCATCTACAGGTGCCATCGAGTTGAGACCAGTTACCCTCCAGTTAGAGGCAGTTTGCTCGCAATTGCGTTTCACTGAAAAGGAAGACGAGTTGGTTGCGATTACTGATCGTGGAATGATGTTCCTCAATCTCGGTTACAGTGGAAAAAGCAAGCAACTCGTTAAGAGCTAGGGCCAGGACAATAGTATATGACAAATATGACGAGTTTGGAAGATCTCTTTCCTAACGTTCAGAACTTGGTGAAAATCCTGAGATTGGCGGCTGAATACCGAAGACGCATTTGTGGGCTATGAGTCTCTTAACGCATTGTAAAACTGAAATAGAGCAATCCTTGAATCTCATTAAGCAGGCCAGGACGCTACCATTGTCTTTTACAAGACTACGCAATAAGAAATCTCCGAGAGAATTAACCGTGTCCATTTTTCCTTATTCCCAAAGCAACCCGAAACTCCAGAAAATGCAGAACCACGAGCTGTATGAAATTGTACATAGATCAAAAGAAAACCATAGCCCTGAGAATGCAAGGCCAAAAGGGGGTATCCCAGGGTCGTCATCATAGCAAGAGAGAGAAACCAAAAAAAAAAGAAGAGCCTAGCCCAATGGCTTGCTCTAGTTCATCTCAGAAGCGAGCCATTCGAGCACGCTCTCATAGCAGAGTGCATATTGACTCAGGTTCTGTACCATGCTCGGTCTTTGTCTCCGGAAATCTTCAACCGTCTTGGCAATTAGATCAAGATTGAAATCCCCCATCCACTCGGTAGATCCGCTAGGGTTCTGATCCAGGCCTCCCCCGCCGGCAGCCTGTGCACGTTGCCGCTTCAACATGTCCAAGACACTATCTACAGTGCAAAACGTGCCAGTACGCCCGCAGCCCGCACTGCAATGTACCAGTACTGGCCGCTGGCCCTTCGGTTCTGCTTCCTGGCTACCAAAGCTGGAGTTGCTAGTGGCACGGATGATCTTGTTACATTGCTCGATCAGATGGAGAAGATGGGTAGGCTGTGACGTTGTCCCGAAGTCAGGCCAGTAAGGATATTGGAGCTGGGTGATATCGCGAAGCGGTTGGAAGGGAAATGATGTATGACAGATACTGAAGTTTCGCACAGTGATGACTGGATTTTCGTTTGTGCCATCAGGTCGTTTGGTCGATGCCTTGAGACTGCCACCTGTGGGATCGATATGTTCGCCCTTGGACTCGATATAGATGTGCTTTTCCGAATACGCCTTCACCTCGAATGGTCCATATTTTCCAGACTCCCAATATCGGTGGCATTTTACCTGTCCTCGCTCAACCTCTGCAGTGAGGGAAACGATAAGTCTAACATCTTGCTCCCACACCACGCGCCAGAAGTCCTGCATATTTTGAGTAACATGATATCAAGCATTGCGAGGGCTGCCACTCACATCAAATGTATCAGGAACGGGAGCCTGAGTGGCAATATATTTCCGATTGGTAAGTTCGGCGGAAATATGAGTTGCATTCACATAATCACAGGCCCCAGATGGAATTCCCTCGAGTCGGACACGGGAATGATCGAATGGGTAAATATCATTGTAACGATTCTTCGTACCTTTTTCTATACCTGCAACGCGATATTTCTTGGGGCTACCGTTGGTATCAGCCGATGGCCCTTCATATGTTAAAGCCTGTTTCATGCGTTCCAATTCTGTTTTCTCTAAGACCAGGAACTTTTGCGAGACAATGTGTCCTTGGTCCTTGGTATCGGAAGCGCTCCGCAACCAGGAAGGGAGTTGCTGTCGCTTTGCTTCGGTCAATTGATCGGGCTGTTTCAGAGGAATCTGTCCAACACCTCCGAGGAGATCCATATTCTGTCGAATATTTCCAAAGAATGGATTGACGGCGGAGGATGACTCTGGTAGCGCGCAACCACCCACGACAGGAGCAACAGATTGTAAATTTATTCTCATGGGAGAGGGACGTTTTGAGGATAGTCCGGTCGTCTGGGTTTGTGACTGCTGAGTCAAATGTGGAAACCGACCCGAGAAACCTCGAAATCCGTTTTGTAAGACTAACCCATCTCCCTTCCAGTCTTCGGCCTGGAATTTATTGAGAAGGTTCAGAAGAGGTGCTGCATCTTTCAAATCTGCGGCGGCAGAGTCGTAGACAATTATCACGTCGCACTTTCTCCATCGAGCGAAATTCTGTTTGTCAGCGTCGTCTGTGAAAGTACCCTCTAATTTCTGGGTATCAAATGATCGACGCTTGAGTAGGGTAGTGGGGATGCATAAATTCAGTGATCCTTTGATATTGGCCTGTCTGAAATGAGCAAATGGGCGAACATCAAATAGCATGGTGTTTGACTGAGATGATTCAAGAAGTTCGGCGCAGCGTTCGGCTGATACCCAGGGAAATGAAGCAGGGGAGGCTCCTGAAGAAATAGTGTTAGTATTTTATATAAATTATAAAGAATAAACAGTGGAACATTTCAGGTGTAATATGATCAAAGACAGAAAATATAAAACACATCCAAAGGTGGTCAGTCATACCTTGTGGGGTGGGTGCTAAGTCCTTGCCAGCTGGAAGCTTCGGTCCATTGGGCTGCGCAAATGAAAAACTTCCCAGTGGATGCGAGGGTGAGGGTGTTGACCATGAAGTCGTCTGGGGAGAGGAATATTCACGCAATGCCGATTCTCGGCGTATGCGGCTGGTTTCAGGCTCGGTCTTCAATAGATTCTTCAATCCCGCAGATACCGGTTCCTGGGAAAACACCGGTAATCTTGGACTCGATAGAGGCTGTGTATGGGGTAATGTGCCCCAATTCTTTTGCATGGGCAGCCCTGGGTTGGAAGTCTGTTGATTGTTGGGGTTTTGTACAGCCATGCCAAAATAATTGGGACTTGATTTTTCCGCAAAATTCGCGCTCGACATCATGCCCGCTGTTGATGGTGACATGGTAGACTGGAAAGACTGTGTGACTCCATCATGATGACCACCTTGAGCACTTTGTACCCAAGGTGAGGAGGGTGAGCGTCCTGGGCCTGTCATGGCAGGCAGGTCGGCCTCCACAACTCCAGTTCCTAGTCTGTCGAAAGACAGTCAGCTCAAACCTTCCCTGGCAATGACACCGGCAGGTGTGTAGTAGAATATTCTAAGCGGATTCTCAGGGACCAGACTGACAAGTGCTCCCCAGCTCTTGTATCAAGATATCAGGGTCTTCAGGGACCTAAGACTGTAGCAGAATCGCTAGTCATAAACATGCAAATACAGGCGAAACCGATATCAAAGTGAAAGCTGCAAACTTCAGGAAGTCTCGAGATATATCTGACGTAGGGACAAAGAGGGGCAAGAAGCGAATAGACCCAGGTCCAGCCAAAGAGAGAAAACCAATGGAACGAAAAATGTCAAATAGTGAATAAGTCTGTGATATCAGAGGCATCTGTGTTGCATGATTAATAATCTGAAACTAGGTAGCCCCGGCCTGAGAGGGAAAATGGGTGAAGAAATTTGGGGGCTTCGAGAAGAAAGTTATGACGTTGTTGTGTGGGGATCACGGGTTCACTTCGGTTCTGACGTAGTTGGTAGATTTTTTTATGTATAGATTTTAATTTACTATATGTAGTATATATATATTTATATACATGCATCCCTATGGATACATAGTATTTACACAATGAGAAACCCGAAGCCCTGTAGTCCCCTGGGCTCCAGGTCCCGGGCCAGCCCTGGAGGGCTATATATAGCTGAGTAAGCATTAGAACCCTCTAGGAGGACCCTCCATCGCATTATAGATCATTATGGATCAATATATACATTGTATCTCGGAATTTGATTATGTTGAACTTGTCTTTGGACTGACCAATATTAACAGTGATATCATCCCAGTTCCCGGTTAGTGGCAAGTCTCCAAGGGCTTCAACTCATGCAGGTTTCACATGGATATAACAAGCGAAAAGATGAGGCGACAGACTCGAGAGGGACATAAATAAATCCTTTCCCAAATCCGCAGTCAATGCCCCGATATGTAATATTTGGAGGAGCGGAAGTATACATTGTATGCTGTATACAAGTTTTGAGAGGCCGAGGAAGTGAGCGAGACCAATTCCAATGGCTGCCTAGGTAGGGATATTGGTGTATAGCATACGTTGTATGTGAAGGCCGGCCAGATAATGAAGTGACTCCTGGTCTCCTCCTTCATCTCCACACAGCAATGAGCTCATACGCTAGGTGAGGTCATGAGGGAAACGTGTTGTCGCGTCCGAGGATACCAGAGCACTCAGGTATTTGAACTCAGATGTGTTACAGCCTTCCATCCGGTTCACCTTTGAATCGCTCTACTCGCTTCTGCTCCCATTGGTCGAGGTCTTTGGCCATGAGTCTCTGTGGGTGTGCACAATAATCAGCATTCAGTTCCAATGTCAGGTGAGAAAAACAATATCAATTAAAAATACATACGTAGTACTCTTCCTTTTCGTCGCCTATAATCCTCCTCCGTGGGTTGCGTTTGATTCCCTCCTCTCCGTCAGGACCCTTGAGTCCGAGGTCAAATGCTTCGTCTTGACTGAGCTGCTTGACTTTGCGGTCATACCTCTCATACCGTAAGGCAGCAGCAGGTGTCAAGACAAATGACCCAGCTACAATAACGGCCATAAATGGGAGTCCGAAGAGAATGAAAGGGTGTCGAGCCAGTCGCGCCCGGTAGAATGCACCGAGCCGTTCACCGAGGGATGATGATTCCGTAGCTGCCCGACGAAAGGTTTTGGATTGGAACACAGGCATGTCTGTGAATCAATCTATTGAACGCTATTATGGAGAGGTTCAATAAGTTCTTCAATGGGGTTGGGTCATTGGTGAACAAAGAAAGAACAATAGGATTTCGGTCAATAGATGATCCGGAATGTCAGTTTGAATTGTTTAGAGCTTCCTAAACAGCCTTTTCAATTCCCTATTGACATCTATTGGCTCTTAAATCGCTGAGCTTTCTTTATAATTTTTTTTTCAATATAAAAGCAGAGCTTTGCCGAAGCTCCGTCCTTTGTATCTGAAAGCACGGGTGAATCTACTACTTATCGTTGTCATTCTTTGCCGTTGCAAAGCTCTTGGTGTGCGCAGTAAGTCCAGTTTGCTTGCCCTTTGATAAGCTTATTTCTATTTAGTCTCTAGCTCAAAGTGAACTAATCTGAAGTACAGTTTTACCTGCAACATCGTGCTTACATTACTTTTCTTCTAACTGCTTTCGAACCTACGAGCCCTCCATGGCTTCCAACACCGGCTCTCTCTTCGGAGGGGGTGGTCTTGGAACCTCGACGACACCACAGTCGAACAGTCTCTTTGGTGCAAATAATTCGACAGCGAGTCCTTTCGCAAACTTCTCTGCCACAGGTACACAAGGCGCGCAAACATCATCGCTGTTCGGAGGTCAATCTCAGGCCCAGCAACAACCTGCTCAAGCCCCAATCTTGGGCCAGACCCAACAAGCCAGCAAACCGCAGACCCAGGGACAATCTGCAAGTCAGTCAACACAACCTGCGTTTTTCAATAGCCTATTAGAGCGTGGAAAAAAGCGACCATTGTCATCGGTTATTCAAAATACCAACTTCGAAGACGTGCCTAGTCTCCAGTTAGGTCTGGATGACATTCGAAGGAAGGCGCGAGAGCTAGGCTCCGCAGGACAGAAGGATACACCAAACGGCAAGAACACCAAAGCGTGAGTTTCATCTCCACCATCTTGTCACACTTACTTTTTTATTGACCTTAGCTAACCTTGCGATATTTGTCAATAGTCATTATCTTCTTGCAGCTTCTGGCATATCTCCGGGACAAGCATTACGCGACCTCAAGTCCATGGACCCCCAGGTATCGCTAGCAGCCCCAGTGAGGGACCTCGACCACTTTGACCCAGACAACCAAAGATTTTTGCGGAACATCCAGCAACGTGGCCGACAAGTAATGATCGCAGAGGGTCTCACCAGAGCTCAGCGGGACTTCGATACTTTTCTAGAGGAGAAGGTTGACATGGACTGGGAAGACCAACGTCAAAAAATATTCCACCACTTCGGGCTATCCCAGAAGGAGGCCACCGGCGCCGGAGGACTGAAATCTACCACTAGAGGGGCCTTTGGACGGACAGCAAGACAGTCTAAGCAAACTGGAGCTGCAGCAGCCAATGGACCCTCGACCGCATCCCGCAGAAGCGTTTTCGGGCGTTCCGGTCTCGAGAAGTCGGTAATTGGCACACCCGGGGCCGGCTTGGCAAGCCGTCAAATATTTGAAGACCCAGCAGAGCGAAATGAAGGAGCTGCATCTCAATCGCCTGATCTCAGGTTCCAACGGGAGAAGATGGGCCACTACGCCGAGAAGGTTCAACAGTTGAACCTTGCCAGGCTCCAAGGAAAATGCTACCCCGTACTCGACGAGTTCTCATATGTTGAAGTGCAAGCCGGTGGTGATGTAAGTTTAAACTTCTTCCGCAACATGGATGTTCGTCCCGCTAATCGTTTCTTTAGGTACCTCGGCAACTTTTCAATGCATATCAAGCCTTGATAAGAATTGTCCATGAAAAGCTCAACGTCATGAACCCATCGGAGCCCGGAGCAGTGAAAGAGCGACAATATGCGGAAGATTACCTCGAAGAATCGTCCAAATCTCTGAAAGCAATCGAACTCAGAAAACAGATTCTTGAAGGCTCTAGGAGTTTCCTTGAGAGCACATTCTTCGATGAAGTGGAAACCGCTATTGCTAAAAACCCTCGGGAAGCACAATTGGGAGGAATTCCAACTGTCATCAACAAGATTCGCGCCTACATTCGTCTTCAAGCCGCGAGGAAGGATCTGGCACCTGATGGTACCGAGCTCCAAATGGTGAACCAAGACTACTGCTGGATTCTCATTTTCTACCTTCTTCGATGTGGTTTCGTGACCGAGGCAGCTGAATACGTGAGCCGAGATAGTGGGTTCCGGTCTTTAGATTACAAATTTGTGACCTACATGACAACCTACGCGCAGAGCAGGAGACTGCCCCGGGACTTGCAGCAAAAGATCAACGGCGAGTTTCAGCAACGCTCACGGAACGCACCTGAAAATACAGTCGATCCTTATCGAATGGCATGTTACAAAATCATTGGCCGCTGTGATCTCTCCCGTCGTCGCTTGGATGGTGTGAAGCAGACCGTCGAGGACTGGATGTGGCTACAATTCAGTCTTGCGAGAGAGGACGATCGCGCCGAAGAGGTTGCAGGTGACGTCTTCGGCCTAGAGGATATTCAGACCGACATCCAGGAGATTGGCCAGAGAGTCTTTGTCAAAGGTAACGAGGGACCCGGCGGCTATGGAACTTACTTCCTGCTACAGATATTGGGAGGAATGTTTGAGCAGGCTGTGCATTATCTCGGCACTTATGCCCCAGTCACTGCTGTTCATTTCGCCATTGCCCTGTCCTATTATGGCCTTTTGCGCGTGTCCGACTTTTACACCTCTGGTGAAGAAATTCGTAAGCTCACCTTCTGCCATAATACTTCTGATTTTGCTAACACTAATTGTTCTCGCTTTACGCAGTCTCCTTTACAGTCAAGCAATATCCTCAGATCAATTTCGGATATCTCTTGACCCAATACACCCGAGAATTCCGCACTGGATTTGTTGAAGCTGCCATTGATTACTTCACATTGATCTGCCTGAACGCAGATCTTCCAGGTGCTCTGGGCAAGTCCCAAGCATCAGTCTGCCACGAGGCCTTGCGAGAGTTCATTCTAGAAACTAGGGACTTTGCCAAATTGCTTGGCGATATTCGGGCGGATGGTACTCGCCTCAAGGGAGCCATTGAGCAACGTCTCGATTTGATCAAATTGGTTGACCAGCAAGAATTCTTGAAGACTATCACGGTTCAAGCTGCTGCCGTTGCAGACGATAAGGGATTGATCACGGATGCCGTACTTCTTTACCACTTGGCAGAGAACTATGACCGTGTCATTGACATCATCAACCGTGCATTGTCGGATGCAATTGCGGTTGAGCTAGGTGGTGCCATGCCGAAGCTGCAACCCCTGCGCCCAAGGGTCGACCAAAATCACGATAGTCAGCCAGAGGCCGTGGAAGCCGGAAGCAGCCTCAGTTTGACTGCTGTGGATGACCCAGGCGTGCTTGCCAAGAACATGATCAGTCTTTACGATTCGGACAGAATGTACTATGGACAAATCCGACAGATCAACCGTGATGCTTGTGGGTTACTGCTGCGTATGATGGAAGCGAAGACTCAGGTTGAAGCCGGCAGATGGGCGCCAGCTCTTGATGTAAGTGTCTCCAACCCATAGTTTTATTTGATGATTGAATTACTAATGGACGTAACAGGCTATTAACGCTTTGAATATTCTTCCGTTGCAAGCACAGGGCTCCGTGTCGTATATCCGAAGCACAGCCCAAGCTTTCTCATCTTTGCCACCCATTATTTCACGCAACGTCGGGCCTATCATCATGTGGAGCATTACATGTATTGGCTATGAACGCCAAAAGCGGACCTTTGGCATGTACGATAGTGAAGTGCGCCAGGGATTGGCGGATACTTTGCTTGTCATGGCCAAGGATCTCATGGTCTTTTCGGGAATGGTCAAGTACAAATTGCCGCCACGAGTCTATGAGACTCTGGCTCGTGCTGGGGCGGATATCGGGGCATATTAGATGGGATTTGAGATACTGAGATACTGAGATACTGAGATACTGAGATACTGAGATACTGAGATACTTTTTTTGTGCTTTATTGTTTCTAATAAAAAAACAATCGAAGAGAATTGAAATATCGATTTAATAATCCCTATTTGTTAAGGCCGAGCAAATCTAGTGCAGTCTGTAGACTATCTCTTTATGGGTTGTTTTGATCTACACATGTGGACCTCAAGAAACGTGGGTAACATGTCCGGGCCTTTATGCTTCCGCCCCACTAAGTTCTTCCCGCTCCTTCTCCGACACTTCGCTCTGATATGCTCTCTATATGTGTCTGTCTGGGGCTATTCCCCAGCGAAATGGCCATTTTATTGCCATAGCTGGGAATACGGAGCTATACCTGTATTCCGCCACGATTCACCAGGATGGACCATGCTTCCAACGCCTCTGTCTCGAGCTTAGAGGGTTCTGGCAACGAGGCGAGATCCCCGCACAATGAAGTTTCGGTGCAGGCGAAAGACGTTTTAGGAACAAACCAAGAGGACGAACGGGGCTGCGATGCACGAGACACAATCGACGAAGACCTGCCCGAAACCACAACTCCGATCAACTTATCCAGTGCCCTTGATAAGCAAGCATTACACAGTGGCGAGAGTGAGTCAACACAGTGCAGTGCGGCCATCGGAGACCCTCACAGTAGCAGTGCATCAATGAGTCAAGGTGCAAAGGCTACCGCCAGCCTTTTCAACAATCCACCGAACCTAGCGCGCATACGCAAGGTCCTATTCGAGTGCAAGGACCCGATAGAAATCAGTCTCGAAGAATTTGAAACATATTGGCCCTTTATTGACAATGTGTGGGTCAAACAAAGATCAAATGCGAGCAAAGAGGGCCATTGCACCACCGACTATTACATGTGCCGGTTACGGCGTCCAACACATCGCACATCTGAAACTCGCCCCTTGCCAGAGGGCAAGCGTCCTCGAAAAAAACGAGTCCGAGAGGGAGGCATCTGTAACTTTCAAATCAAGGTTGTCCGGTTCGAAGGCGCATACTCGACCGTCACTATCGCGAGAACGCCGGGAAGTTGCAGCATCCACTCGCATGACCTCGACTACATTGACCGAGTGAAGCGGAACTCGGGATTAATGGAGTACGCGCGAAAAGAATCTGTGAAGGGATATCTCCCTTCTTCCATTTATACCAAATTCCAAGAAGAACCAGATAAGCTTGCGGAGGCTGGAGGGCGATTCTTCACTGTGACGGACGTCCGCAACATCTCCGCCAAGTGGCGTATACAAAACCCAGAGGTGAATCTGGTCGCACACGAGGGCTATGAATACCAGAAGGGTCATGGTATTGTTAAAACTCAAAGCACGGATGGTGTCAACGAGGTGTCCTCCCAAACAAAACCAACCTCGACCTCGACCTCGTCAGTTTTGCCCCCGGACACACTATCATTCCCTCAATTTTCGCTAGACTTCTTGCACCCTTATCTTCCCAATCACTCGGAGCGTCGGGAGTTCCCTCATGTCACATTGTCATACGCATCTTCAATGGACTCCAAGATCTCTCTTCAACCAGGAATGCAGACGGTATTGTCTGGACCGGAGGCCAAATTGATGACCCATTATCTTCGTTCCCGGCACGATGCCATTCTTGTTGGAGTAGGAACTGTTCTTGCAGATAATCCAGGTCTAAATTGTCGTCTGGAAGGGGCCGGTGGATTTGGAGGACTGGGGAGAATGTGGCAACCACGACCAGTGATCGTTGATCCTATGGGCCGATGGCCTATTCATCCCGAATGCCGGATGTTGCGTACTGCTGTTGAAGGGAAAGGCAAAGCTCCATGGGTTGTGTTATCCCCGGGAGCTCAAATCAACCCCCAGACACTAGTGATGCTCAAAGGCTACGGTGGAGATTTTCTCCGCATTGTAGAATACAATCAACACTGGCGATTACGCTGGGAAGCTGTCTTTCGTGCCTTGGCATCTGAAGGTATTAAGAGTGTGATGATTGAGGGGGCGGTACGGTCCTGAGTGAATTGTTGAACCCAGAGTATACAAGCTTCATTGACTCAATTATTGTGACAGTTGCTCCCACCTATCTTGGCCGTGGTGGAGTGAATGTCAGTCCTGACTCAAAACAAGATCAGGAGGGTACACCCAATGCTGCATTGAATCCTCGAGATGTTAAATGGATGCCATTGGGACAGAATGTGATTATGTGTGGAAAGATTCGCGAAAGTCATTGACTTTTTATCTCTATTATCTCTATTGTCTATATTGTCTCTAATAAAATATTCTATAATTTCTATAATTAAAAAATAAATGAAACTGAATCAGCCCATTGAAGGTGGCTGGGGAGAATGTGCTATGTTTTGGCTGTTTTGGCTTGGCACCCTTTTTTTCTAAACCCTCTACGCGCCTTTTCCTTTTCTTTCAATCTCAGCTTCAAACATTCCTCCCCCTGTTCTTTTTCATTCTTTGCTATTTCTAATAGCTCTAAGTTAAAATGCCTCCTAAAAAGATGTCCAAGCCTGTTGAGGCTTCGACAGAGCCGAAGAGAAGTACTCGCACCAGTGCGCGGCAGGCAACCGTGACCAAGACGGAAAAGCCAGTGAAAGAATCTGCAAAGCCTGCTCCGAAGCCTGCAAAGCCCACTACGAAGTCCACTGCCAAGTCCACCGCGAAGTCCACTGCAACTACCAAGTCAACCGCGAAATCGACTGCAACATCTTCCAAATCAACTGCGAAGCCTACTAAAATAGCAACTTCTACCGCTCAATCTACATCCGCTACAAAGAAGCGCAAAGCTGATGAGGGCGAGGAGAAGCCTCGCGAAATCAAAAGGTCTCGTGTCGCGCAAGCGCGTCAGCCAAAGCCCAAGGCAAAAGTTGTCATCAATGAGGCCCCGAAGGCTAAGCTGAACGTATTTGTCTGTGGTGAGGGCAGCTCTGGTGAGCTGGGTTTGGGCACAGCTAAGAATGCCATTGATGTGAAGCGCCCACGTTTGAACAAGCTTCTGTCTGCTGAAGAGGTTGGAGCTGTACATGTTGCTGTCGGAGGCATGCACTGTCTAGCTCTTACCCATGACAACAAGATCTTCTCCTGGGGAGTGAACGACCAGGGTGCGCTCGGAAGAGAAACTGAATGGGACGGTGGATACAAGGACATTGAAAACAACAGCGATTCCGATTCGGATGACGAAGACAGCGGATTAAACCCCCGCGAGTCTATTCCCACTGCTATCCCCGATACCGCTTTCCCCGAAGGCACTGTCTTCGTCGAAGTCGCTGCCGCCGATAGCGCAAGCTTTGCACTTACCGACGATGGTCTGGTCTATGGCTGGGGCACCTTTAGAGTAAGATGATCAGACTACCTTGAATCGGATTTCTTTAACTAACTACAACCCTAGAGCAACGATGGAATCCTTGGATTTGACGCGTCTTCTCACGTTCAAAAGACCCCGACTTTGATCTCGTCTTTGAAGAAGATCACACACCTGACTTGCGGAGCCAATCACGTTCTCGCCCTGAACGACCAAGGTCGCGTCTACTCGTGGGGCTCTGGGCAACAGAATCAGCTCGGCCGTAGGATCGTGGAACGCAACAGATTGAACGGTCTTCAGCCTCGGGAGTTTGGCCTTCCCAAGAACATTGTCCACATCGGGAGTGGCCAGTACCACTCGTTTGCTGTTCACACCACTGGAAATGTCTATGCCTGGGGATTGAACAGCTTCGGTGCGACGGCCATCCGCGAGGGCGCCGGCGACGACGAAGCCGCTATCCTCCACCCCACCCTTGTCGAATCACTTTCTGACCGAAATATTTCGCAAATCTGCGGTGGCGCTCATCACTCTATTGCCATTGCTGGGGATGGTGAATGCTTGGTTTGGGGCCGTATCGACGGTTTCCAAAGTGGCTTGAAGATTGATACACTTGCCGATGACGCCGTTATCAAAGATGAGCGCAATCGTCCCCGTATCCTGATCGCACCTACCCCCGTTCCTGGAATTAAGGCTAAGGTTGTGGCGGCTGCCTCGGATCATTCTCTCGCTATCGATGCCGACGGCCGTGCATGGTCATGGGGGTTTTCTGCCACGTACCAAACTGGACAAGGTACCCAAGATGACATCGAGGTGGCTACCGTTATTGACAACACTGCTACTCGTGGAAAGAAACTGAACTGGGCTGGTGCTGGTGGTCAATTCTCTGTGTTCACAGAGCCTGCCAGCGAGTGATGTCAATATCCATATTTAATTGACCTATTCTCCATTGTAACATCTAATTTCTCTTTTTCCCCCTTGTCGTGTTTGCTCGTTTCCAGAGCATTCATGAAGAGCTTCTTTGCAATCTCCAGTTATTGTCATCAGTTAGCATGTTATTTGAAATTAATTCTCTTTCTGTTTTAGACTCATTTGGAGTTCCAGTTGTGCAATTCCTATCTGAGCCATACATGGCCTAGGTGATTTGATTAAATAGGTATAATCTAGCAGGAGGCTCGTTCCGAGGTTAATTTCCATTGCTGTCATTGAAATCTATTGTACAAGGTGCGTTGACAACTACATCCCAAGCTCCTTCATCGCTTCGTATTCAGCATCATAGTCGTCGTTATCATCATCTGGTGCCCGCGAAGGCGAGGCACGCATGTTGGTGGGAAAATCAATCATTGGCTCATCCTGTTCTCTGAGAAGATCATCTAAATCATCGTCGTCCGGCTCAGGCTCAGGTTCAGGATAGCTGATTGTAGGCCGTGCGCTCTCATTTGGGTCTGGTATAAAAAGGTCTTGGTCGGTAGCTCCTTCCTGTTCCTGAACAGTTGCCGCTGGTTTATCTGCAGTGTTCTTGGGGACATGGCGATGTTCGAGATCTTCCCACGTAGGTCCAGAGCTATCGAAAAGTCTCGGTTTCTCCTCGTCTATCCATTCTTTTCGCATAGCCTGAATTCGTTTCGAGTGTCCCAGTTTCTCAATCATTGTCAGACCGTCTGCGAATTTTGCGCGAGGGAATAGATCATCGAGCCATAGCTGGTAAAAGTTGAGCAGCCGTGCGGCATCCTTGAACTATAGGAGATCCAGATCAGTTACACTAGTCATTCATTAGGTATGCTGAATAGACAAGAGAACGAACCTCGTGTCCTTTGCCTTTGAACTTCAGCTTCTGCCTGGCAGTATGTCGCAGTTTTGGTATGCCTGGTTGTGAGAGTAAACTAGCCTATTTATTAGCATTGCTGCAGCCCCAGGTGTTCTCCAGAATCATAAGAGTAATTTCAGTCAGGAAGCAGGGTAGCACGTAAGACTCACCGGCCCTCATCTAGTTTCGCCGCAGGTTGTCGTTTCTTTGCGACTTTAACTTCTTCATCAAGTCCCAAACCAAGTGCCGAATCCCCTGTCCCAGAAACCTTAGTGCTGTTGGTATTGGGAGCATTATTATCCGGAATAATCTCATCTAGGCTGATGTCATAATCAAAAAGATCGTTCAAATCACCCGCTGTCGGTGAGCTTCCTCGTTCTGAAACGTGCGCGTTCGCCATAATTCCACTCGCACACAGATACCGGGGTAGGTGTAAGTATATCAAGGAACCAGTTTGAGAGGACCACGATAACTGAAGGATTAACGGGGGAAAAAGAGGTGGCACCTGGGTTGAAGCAATTCAACTTTTGTGAGACACTATCTTGGAGTATCCCCAATCAAATGCTGTTTTGACGCGTGACGCGAGTAGCCTGTTATCTGCGGTCTGGTTGGCTGTCGGGTCTCTTGTCCGCCTTAATCAGACTAGACCCAATATGGTTAGCTTAATTCTCCTCCCTCCAACTCCCAGAACTTCAACCTCGAATGCCTGCACATCCACACTTCAAGCAACATGGCGACCGATACCAAAACAGCCATTGTGCCCTCTAAGCGGGCTAATACTGACTACCCGGTATGATAGATTCAGCATGAACTGGGGCTGCTACTTTTCCGTCCCCAACTGTTCGTTCGCGTACGTCTTTGGCTAACATATCCCACAGTTGATCGATTCCGACCCGTACGCTTTACCCCGGATTCTAGGAATTTGTCACAAGCTCACATCTTTATCAGGCATTTGAAACGGGTGTTCGGATATGCCCGGCCTTCCGACTGGGCCGTGGCTGGCGGTATGGCATCGGCTGCTCCCATCTCGTTCTGGATCATGGAGAGAGCAAGCCCGTCGCATGTAGGCCGTGGTGGCTTCGCTCCCGTTATGCGACTTGCCACAGCTGTTGGTCTGCTTGGCGGTCTTCATGTCCTCTATCAGCGATCCTGCCGTAAGCCATATCCCCCCCACCGAAACTCTCGCCCGCTTTTTTTGGATGACGTCTCAACTCACACCTTCACAGAGCGCTTTTACGGTTTCACCGAGAATGCTAGAGAGGTCGAAATGGATACTCGTGAGATGGTCGACAAGGTCAAGAAGGGCGAGCCTCTGTACGGTAAATCCCAAATGTCGTCCAGTCTACAAGGCATGGCAGCCCGCAACTCCCGGTACTCAGAACTTTTCATCCATGTTGTCCCATGGTTCAACTTTGTCAACCATGATCAGGTTAGTCCCCCATTCCAGTCAATTCTGGGAGGATGATGCTGATTGTTTTGTAAGCATGGCGTGGACACTGCCAAATACTACCAGCAGGCCGAGCAGGAATTGGAGGCAGAGCGCACTGGCTCTTCATGAACATACACCATCAGCTAGAAAAAAAAAGAATGATGGGCAGACTTTCCGTTTAGTGTTGCAGATTTGTACACATATCCGATTTTGTGTGTGTTTTTTGGGGGCGCAATTGATATTCGCAATACAGATTCCCGTTCTGATCAACCTTAACGCCTTTTGTATTTATATGGAGATGCCTCTAATTATTCCCCGGCTGTATCAGAAACCGATGCAATCTAGTCCTAAAGGTATTGCGTAGTAAACCGATGTTTGGACACATCCCGAGTTCGAGCCTTGCGGCCTACCAGGTTGGTGGCGCTTCTTCATTGCCATTTTCGAACTTGGTGTTCAACTCTCGATTCTTTTTCGGTCTGGGGTTAGGAGCTGTATTGTAATCAGCGGACTATCAAGGTTGGGGTTTGTGCGTCCTAACTACCTTTTTCGTTCTCCTGTATATAGAAACGACGAAGCAACATAATTGCTTCTTTCTCAAACAGCCCGCCGTAGACAGGATATGATGGGTCAATTGATGAGCTATATCCAATCAGCCTTGCACGATCGATTGACGTTTCTTGAGATGTACTGACTCGGAATGTAATGAAAGAACACCTCCAGTGCCTCCAAATCGATCATTGGCGCACCCAAAGTACACACTGCGAATGCGGTACTGTTTCAGCGCAGAAGCGCACATCACACAGGGTTCGACCGTAACGTAGAGATCAGTAGACTGCAATGCTGACCTAGGGTAGCTTTGGAGCATCTCTGCAATCGCTATAAACTCGGCATGTCTTGTTCCCTAGAGATTGTCAACGGTTTCTATGCATTGAGATCTTTAGAGTTCACCCACATTCATAGATCTATTGGTGTCGTTCATGCCAAATCCCACAATTTGATTATTATGCACCAGAACGCAACCAACGGGGGTTTCGCCTGACTGAAGAGCTTTCTCGCCCTAGTATCTGAATGAGCGTGTTTCAATTTCTCGCATCAAGAAGTTTCGTACCATCAACAAGGCTTGTTTCATGAAATTCCCATGTCTCGAATCTTCCGCCACCCCGGAGTCACCCTTGAACTCCATAGCCTATTTGAGATTTCTCCTGTGGTAGATTTTATACTTATCTGAGTTGACTCCAGTGACTGGTCAGGTATCTCATTGTGATGAGGAAGTGAAGGAGTCAGAGGGCAAAAGAGCAGTGGGCACCCGAAATTTCTAAGTGAGGTTGACCAACTCTGAACCACAATCTAAGGTCCAACATGATGCAATGAATATTCATATGGGAGATCTTTTGAATCTCTTAGATCCTATATCATGTCTCGATTTTGAATATTATTATTATTATATTTATTATATGGCACATGTATATATATGTGCTGTGGCCAATTCTGAATTCAAAATCACTGCAATAGATCAAAGACCTCACTAATACCATTGGTCTATTATTTGATTTGGTAGACATAAGGCCAATTTATAAAACTGTAAAAAGTTGTTTCACTATAAGCTCTGGTATTATTGCTGTACTATGCGTGCATGGAATGGTGGATACTTGGCGCCTCAGGTGTCGACATATCAGCTCTGTCCGCGTACCTGCGCACTTCAAACATCCACACGAATCCAACCTCGGATATTGATTTAAAGACGAGGAGTTGAATTCTTTGAAACCTGGTACTATGAATATGTGTGTCCCATATGGCAACCGAGGGAGAGAATGAACGGGCCACCGCGCCTGGGAACGCTTGGAGAGTTGAACCTGCCTCGTCCTTCCTTGCTTCGCGTTTCGTGCCGCATCTTGCAACCCAGGGGAATGAATCGCACATAACCCGGGAAACATTCGCACAGCTTCGCCAGGAACTTCTTAATGAAATACAGACTCAACTACGCGTTGACGAAGATGTCACTGATGTCAACAAACTCATATGCATTGTCTTAAAGGCCGGCCTAGAGATTAGCCCGAGCGGGGACACATCAAAGCAAGATCTGGAAGGGCAAGTCCTCGACTGCTTAGATATCATTCAAGCTAGCATTGAGAAAGCTCCCCAAGCTCTGTGGGAATCCTCTGACCCCCTCATCTTGGGCGAGGACATACATGCTCCTCTATTTGCATGGCTAATCCCACGACTGATCCGACTCGCCGTCACCTGGACCTCCGAAACTATTCGAGAAAAAATCCAATCTCTTTACGCAAGCCTAGCTTATTCCCAGTTCAAACAAGCCCGTTTATTGCCTGCAAGCTATGCCGTTGCTGCATTTCTGCGTGCTTGCACGTCAGGTCCGTTTCTTACTCCCGATGATGTAGAACATTGGGCTAAGCTAACAATTGGTAGACATTTTGTGCTCTCTTGAAACATTCCAACGTAGCAATTCCTGGGATACACGCCTCAGATGGTTGTCGATACCCGCCGCAGATGGATCGCTTATCGAGGACATCCAAAACCTAGGTCTTTCCCCCGGATTATTCAAGAGCAACATGGCCCTTGGAGGCTTTGCACAGACTGTATCTCTAGCATGTCGATTGCTTGATTCGTTCAATCCGAGGGGCGAAATGCAATACCGTGCAAAACACCACGATCTCATCCTCCGCCAAAATTTCTCGTGGGTACTAAATGGTTTTCATCGCCTTAGACGGGTCATTATTGAGTGGCTGCAAATAAAAGGAGCGCAGGTCACCTCGGAAGATGAAACTGTGCCTTTGCAATATTTGACATATTTACACCGATGGTGCTTACCAGAATCCACTTTGGCTGGACTGCTCTCAAGCATGAGCCTAACTTCTACTTGGTCCCAATGCCTGTGTGGCTTTCTGAGCCTTGAGAATATAGGAAAGCTGCCTTCTGTCCAGGTCATCCTTGGTCGCTTCTTATGCGATTTGACAGAAGCTGCAAAATCCTCTCAGCCACTGGTGCAACAATTGAGGGAATCCCTGCTTCCGGTGTTGACAGAAGTCAAAGATGGCAATTCCAACTTCCAGTCCCTTGAGTCGTGTCTCTGGGTAAGCTATCTCTCATATCTAGCACAGGTTAGTTACCGAACTAATACCAGAATAGAGTCCTCTCCAAACATTGTATGCCCAGCTTCTGGATACAGCACTGCCGTTGGCAGTGTACTCACCCAAGGGGTTATCAGGTGATGTTTCGGAGGAGCTAGGTACGGCATTTCAGAGAGCCGGGGTTTTACACCAAGCGGGGCCGAATGAATATGCCCGGGCATCGAAACGGCTGTGCCTTCCAGGTCTACCAACAGGGTCTCCCAGTCATGGCCTGTTTCATTTGCTTGTGGGAAATATATCAGCGATTCTTCAATCCGACTGTGGCAGAACGATGGCAGATCTGCGCATCTCCATCCAGTAAGTGGACAAAGGGTTACCTTTCCATGTGTGAAATGCTGATTTATTTGTGTAAAAGAACATCCTATGAGGAACTTTCCGAATCTAAAAAAACCAAGTTACTAGACATCCTAGGTAAAATTTGCTGCGCAACGGCAGAGAAGCTTTTGAGGAAGCCCTCAGATGTCATAAAGCGAGACATGCTCTTTTGTCAAATATGCGATACGGATCAGTATCAGAATAATCGTGCGGAAAATGAGGAGCATCCCGCATTTGAGGAGATATGGTCACTATTCAATTTCATCCTACCCAAGCTTACGCGCACCCCTGGCCCTCGGATATCTGCAATGGTCGCGCTCAGAAGAATTCTGATGCACGCCCCGAGCTCCAATCAAATGCATATTTCAAACTCTGCCTCCGGAGAATTCTGTCTTCACTCGCTCCGGAGCTCAATCAGAGAGTTGCGTGTTGCGACTGGGTGGGTTCCATAGCCATATTGAAGGCACAATGGATACTGACAATTATATAGACGTTCAGTAGTAGGTTTCGTGCGCTCAAATCTACCAACAGATATCCGGCGAGCCAATTTCGTTGTTGTGCTCGAGTGGCTTAAAAATCTTTCTGGAAAAGATGATATGCCTTTACAGGAAGCTTGTATCATAACACTCTGTGGACTGGCAACGTGCGTTTCTACTCCCCCAAATCTCGTTACCTTATCTCACGATTTGTTATATATAGTGTCTCGGAAGATGAAGAGAAAAACATCATTCTCCTCCGGCTCTTGGAATACCTTGGTCACCCAAACCCTTACGTTTGCGCCGTGGCTTACAACGAAGTGAGTATTCCTGGGATTATCCTTCTGATTCCTTTGCACTTCATTCCAACAGTATAATGGCAGCTTACTTCTGAATTTAGTTATCCAAACTTGCCCAACAATTTTCCTTGACGCCTGCTGGCCTCTTTCGGCCTTACTGGAGGACTCTTTCGGTGACTGTGGTCAAGAACCTCCAATCTCGCCCATATATGGCTGAACAGCTATGTGATTTGCTTGGCATGAAGGTTGATGGGTTCCTACGGCTGACGGAAGTCCATGTCTTGCCCTACCTAGTTTTGACACGGAAACGAGACATCATTTGCAGAATTGGAGCTAGTCGCAACGAAGGCGAATCTGCCTTCGATGTTTGCTCGGAGAAGAATAACCTAGCTGCAATCCTTGCTTTCCTCTTATCTCAGCAATCAGATAATCCGGAGGGTATGATCATGTCTCTTTTAGCAGATATAGACCCCGCATTCAAGGGTCGATCTTTGGCGGAATTGGTGAGGATTGAGCCAATTCTCATTGCTTGTGACCTGCTGAAGAGCCTTGGCGATGCGGGTGAGCAAAAGAAAGAGAGGGTATGTTCTCGTTTTTCCCTCGCCCTTCTGGGCCGCTAATGAGAGTCCCCTTAGTTCAACCAAGCTCTCCATCGATTAGCCACGTTTGTTCCACGAAAGATTTCACATGGAAGTTCGTCAAAGAAAGCGGATTTAAGTCACTTCATCGAGGAGCACGTTCTCGGTATCATCACACAATTCGCAAATGCCATTAACGACTTCCAAGTTAGACAAACGTTGGCAGAGAAGAGAAGAAACATCAAAGCCATAGAAGAAATGATCAATATTGCCCAGGGCCATGTTAGCAGTGCATTGCCTCAGGTATGTATACAGCTATGTAAATCGGTTAATTTTCGTTACTAAATATCGCAGGTCTGTGCATGTCTTCGATCCGCACTGGAAATTGAGGAACTGTGTGACTATGCATTCTCCGCGTGGAAGACATTGATCAGTTCCCTTAGTGAGGAGGACCTTGAGCCAATAATTGATCAAACGCTAGCAATTGTGATCAGATATTGGGGAAACCTGACCGAAGAGAGCAGGAACCGCGCATGCCAACTTATCGATCATATCTTGACAAATCATTCGAGTCTTGTACGAGATACTTTCAACACCATGCCTTCGCTTGCATCCATCCCGGAGATGGCTGCCTTTGATGCCAAAATCAAAGACCTGAAAGCGCAAATGGACGTTCGAAGCCAGTTTCTGGCGTTAATTCGTCGCTGCCAGAGCGAGAATGCCACCGTTGTTGAGCAAGCTCTGATGGAGTTGGCTCCTTTTCTGTCAGCAAATGAGGAGTTCCTCCATGACTCTGTTCTGAGCGAACAGCCAGACCCTGTGATTGCTCAGTTAACTAGGTCATTGTTGGACTGTTGTGTTAAATTCAGTAACACCTCAGACAGCATTACTTTGCTGTCGGCTCGATGTCTAGGGCTTGTTGGCTGTCTCGATCCAAACCGAGTTGAAACCATCAAAGAGAAGAAGGATATCCTTGTCTTGTCCAACTTTGATAGAATGGAAGAAACAGTCGCATTCATTCTTTTCTTCCTCCAGCATGTTTTGGTCGAGGCATTCTTGTCTGCTTCCAATACTAGGGCTCAAGGGTTTTTGGCATGGGCCATGCAAGGCCTGCTCAAATTCTGCAAACTGAATGCCGTGTTAACCCAGCGCTCTCGCAATTTGCAAGGCGATGAGAAGTATCAACGCTGGATGGAGCTCCCGGAAAGTGTTCGCAACACTCTTACGCCATTTCTTACATCTACCTATACAGTCACTGTCGTGACCAATCATACCGAGGTCAACTATCCGCTCTTTTCCCCTAAATTGACTCACAGTGAGTGGCTTCGAACACTGGTGCAAGATCTTCTACAAACTGGGAATGGAGACAACGCAAAAATGGTCTTCTCAATATCGAGTCGTGTTGTGAAGGGTCAAGACATTTCCATCTCTTCGTTCCTTTTGCCATTCGCAGTCCTGAACCGCATCGTGGGAGGGACCGAACAAGAACAACAAAATCTTCAACACGAATTGATGAGTGTTCTTTCACATCCTATTCCGGAGGCAAATAACAATGCTCGCGAGACAATCATAAGCAGTAGCCAGGTGAGAATCCCTGTGGAATCGAACTGAGTTCCCTAGTACTGACAAGAACCTTTTCTTCGACGGTAGAGCGTTTTTGAAGTGCTAGACTACCTGTCTAGATGGCTGCAAGGAAAGAAGAAACATCTCAATGGCCTCAATCACAGTTCCAACCAAACGAGTCGTTCCCATAAAGATCCAAGCCGTGACGCGCTCATTGATAAATACTCATCACAGATCAAATCTGTCGAAACCCTTCTATCCTCAATACCGCCAGAGATCATCTCTAAGCGAGCTGTTGAATGTAAATCATTCTCCAAGGCACTTTTCCACTGGGAACAGTACATTCGAAAATCCAAGGTTCACGGAGAGTCGCAAGAGCGATCCAGTCTCGAGCCTCTATATCAAAGATTACAAGACATCTATAGTCAGATTGACGAACCCGATGGAATCGAAGGCATTTCAAGCCACTTGTCTGCACTAGACATTGACCAGCAGATCTTGGAGCATCGGAAAGCTGGGAGATGGGCCACGGCGCAGAGTTGGTATGAGCTGCAACTGGAGAAGGAGCCTGACAACGTCGATGCGCAATGGAATCTTGTGACCTGTCTCAAAGAATCGGGCCAACAAGGTAAGATTAAACATGAGACAGTTTCTGCATACTCTATTGTCTTGCTCACCGTTATCCAGATGCTATTCTCACTCGTTTCGAGGTTCTCAAAGAAAATGAGTCAGCGGCTTCACGGTTCCTTCCCTTTGCGGTTGAAGCTTCATGGATAATGGGCAGATGGGATAAGCTAGAGGGTTATCTTGACCTTTGTGCCAAACAAGGAACTGAAGAGTTTAATGTTGGGATAGGCTCGGCTCTTGATGCTCTTCGCCAAAAGAAAGATGAGGCATTCACTGATAAAATCAACGAGCTCCGGCTCAATGTTGCCCGATCACTAACCACAAACTCGGTGGCATCACTACAAGCATGCCATGATGACATGCTCCGGTTACATGCTTTGTCGGAGGTCGAATCCATTGCTAAAGCACAGTCAGGTCAATCGCGCCCGGGCCTGCTGGGTACCCTAGACCGACGCTTGGATGTTTTGGGTGGCTACCTTTCCGATAAACAATACCTACTGGGATTGAGACGAGCCACAATGGAACTAGCGTGAGTTCATGATCCAGAAAGCACGAAACAGATAGCTAAAACTACGATGCAGAGGCGAATTTGCGGATTCTGATATATCCGCTGCATGGCTCACCAGTGCTCGCCTTTCAAGGAAAGGAAATTTCAGCAGCCAAGCGTATCACTCGATGCTCAATGCAGCACGGTTGAAAGACAGATCAGCTTCTATTGAACACGCGCGACTCCTCTGGAAAGACGGGCACCATCGAAAAGCCATTCAGACTCTAGAGGGTGCGATTTCTGCCAACGAAGTTACCCCGAGTACGTCTTCTTCGGTGGATATTGAAGCCATGTCATTTCTTTCGGGTCGTGGGCAGCATCAGAATGAGTCTACTGCTCTCGTAAGTTATGCAATACAGTTCACGTGGACTAAAATACTGACCCCGTCCAGGCCCATCTTATGCTAGCCAAATGGACGGACAGGGCTGGTCAGACCCACTCTCAGGCCATTGTTCAGAGATACCGGGAGGCCATCAAGCTGTATCCAAAGTAAGTCAGAATATCGTCGCTTTGATGCGGTCAGTTCTAACGAGAAAACAGGTGGGAAAGGGCACACTACTACCTAGGGAAGCATTACAATAAAATTTTAGAGTCTGAGAAGGCCAAGCCCATGGGAAAGGAAGCTCAAATATAGTCAGTTATCAAGACCTCTTGTTCCCTACTTAGTACTGACCAATATCACACAGCCTGAGTGGAGAAGCCACAAAGCTCGTCATTGATAACTATCTTCGCTCGCTAACATATGGGACCAAATATGTCTTCCAGACTTTACCCAAGCTTCTGACCCTCTGGCTCGAACATGCCTCGATTGTTGAACAGCCTATTGATCCGAAAAGAGGCGATAACGAGTAAGATATAGTTTACTCGTGTGGCTATTGGTAAATAATTGCTAATGAACGGTTCACCACGCACCAGGGAATTCCAAAAGCATACACAAGCGCAACGCAAGAAAAGCCTGGATGAGATGCATGCACAACTAAAGAAATTCATCGACAAGCGCTTACAGGCGGCTCTGGTGGGTTTACGAGATGTGATTTTCCCGGGTAATTCGCTGACAGTTTGTAGCTGTTCACAATCCTCCCCCAAGTGGTTGCCAGGATATGCCACCCTAACATCACAGTCTATGATCTATTAACGCGGATTGTAGCCAAGGCGGTTCACAACTTCCCACAGCAAGGTCTTTGGACAGTCCTTGCCGTTGTCAAGTCATCCAATAAGGAGCGGGCTAAAAGGGGATATAATTGCCTGCAGAAGATAATAGTAGGTATTATCCGTCTAAGACAGAGCACAAGAGACTAATTTGTTCAGGACTACGGTAACAAGTCAAAGGGAGAATCCTCAACGGCATCGGAAATCCGTCGCATGATCACTCAAGGGACAAAGTTCTCAGAAGAACTACTGCAACTCTGCCTTGCTCCGGTGGAGGAAAAGTCACCCCGAGTTCAACTTGGTCGCAATCTAGGGTTTAATCATAAAGTCGCGCCATGCCGATTAGTGGTGCCTTTCCAGGCAATGTTGATCCCAAGTCTCCCTGCCAGTCAAAACATCGAATACATCAAAGGCTTCAGGGCCTTCCCTCGGGACCCAACAACTATTGAGGGTACGGTTACAACTTCCACTTCCTACAAAGATAAACTAACCGAAATTAGCTGTTTTGGATGAAGCACAGATTTTGAACTCGCTTCAAAAGCCACGCAAAATCAGCCTGCGAGGATCCGACGGGAAGATCTATAACGCACTTTGCAAACCCAAGGACGATTTGCGCAAGGATCAACGTCTCATGGAATTTAACAACATGATCAACCGGTTCCTAAAGAGAGACGTCGAATCAAGCAAGCGGCGCATGTGTAAGTGGTTTGATGAACTTCAGGCCATTCCAAAGACTAATCAAGAACAGACATCAAAACATACGCTGTGACGCCTCTAAACGAGGAATGTGGTCTTATTGAATGGGTTGATAACCTCCGCACACTGAGAGAGATTGTCATCAAGTTGCTGCGTGAAAGAGGCATTTCAATAAACGTAGGTACACCACATCTAATACGGTCCCCAGGATGTGTTATTAACATAGCAATAGTACAACGAGATCAGGCATACTTTGAACGAGATCTGCGCTGATAGGTCATTCGCAAAGTTACCCTTGTTCACCACTAACATTCTGGCCAAGTAAATCTTCTGTGCCAACATCATGAGTCCACTATACTGACAGTTGCAGGCTCCCACCGGTTCTTCATGAATGGTTCATCGAGATGTTTCCTGAAACAGAGGCATGGTTTACAGCGAGGCTAAGGTATACACGGTCTTCTGCTGTAATGTCAATGGTGGGATATGTTCTTGGGTATGTACTCTCTTTGAGGGCTCTCTATCTGCTTTGGCCTATTACTCCAGTTCCATCATGCTAACCAGTCTTATCGTTTTATGCATAGTCTGGGCGATCGACATGGCGAAAACCTTTCATTCGAAGAAGGAACAGGCGGCCTCTTACATGTCGATTTCAATTGTCTCTTTGACAAGGGTCAAACCTTTGAAAAGCCCGAGGTGGTACCATTCCGATTAACTCATAACATGATCGATGCCTTTGGTGCTTACGGGTACAATGGTCGGTTGCCTTTTTTTGGAAATATCCTCAAGTTTTACCCTTAAGCTAATCTCCAAGGTACAGGTCCCTTCAGAAGGACTTGTGAAATCACGCTCAGCCTG
Organism: Penicillium cf. griseofulvum; assembly: GCA_028974015.1. NCBI lineage: Eukaryota > Fungi > Ascomycota > Eurotiomycetes > Eurotiales > Aspergillaceae > Penicillium > Penicillium cf. griseofulvum. The sequence continues at coordinate 5,324,993 of JAPQKP010000002.1, forward strand.
CTGCGACAAAACGAGGACGCCTTGATGACTGTACTCGAGACGTTTTTGCACGATCCAACAACCGATTTCATTGGGAAGAGAGTGAGTACATTTCAAATCCGGTTCACAACAAGTCAGCTCCTAACAAGTCTCTTTACCCCAGCGTCGCACCTATGTGAATGTCCCGGACACACCGGCTGGTGTTTTGGAAGATGTTCGAAACAAACTCCGTGGCTTCATGTCTAAGCAGCCCATTGCACTTTCGGTGGATGGTCAGGTAGATGAATTGATCATACAAGCAACGGATAAGAAGAAACTGGCGTCAATGTACATCGGATGGTGTTCGTTCTTCTGATGATCTATTTTTTTTTTTCTTTTGGAGATACATTCTATTCAAGCCATGCATACCAAATCTCCGTCTTCCACTGTTATATTTGTTCCTACCGCTGTTTCGTATAGTACCTAACTATGTCCATCCTGATTATTAGATATACTAAGTAGCAACCGAGTATACATATCGGCTACCTAAGGGGAGTAAAATCTTGTGTAATTCTCACACTAAAGATCGTAGTGGAATTTGTTAACTGCTGCGTAGAACTAGCTATTCTGGATATCTGACCAGAGAAATTCAGTTTGCCGCACCGAAGATCACGCGCAACCCCCGTTAGGAGTGAACCAGTACACAACAAGACAAAATAACGCAAAGCGTTCAAAGTTTAATTTCGGTTGTGGCCTCGGTTCCGGTTTGGACTGCGACTTCGACTGCTGTAACCGTAGCTGCTGTAGCTCGGGCTCCGGCGTCGGTGATTCCGCGAGTCTGTGCGAGGACTACCTCTGCGCGGCGGCGGTGACCGGGATCTAGAGGAGTATGACCGAGAACGAACAGGAGATCTTGATCTTGATGCAGTCTGGGGCCTATATATGTCGTGGCGTTCTGTGGGTCGACCACCTCCATACCGCCTGGGTGGGGATGACGGGCCTGCATACGGTCCTCGGCCGTATCTAGGGCGACCGCCATTCCCTCGAATTGATGCAGGGGGTGGCGAGCGTGAGAATTTGCGGCGAGGGAGAACGATTGAAACATTCAGGATAGCCCCGTCAAGCTGAGCCTCATGCATGTGGGCAATAGCTGCTTCTGCGTCAGCGGGGTCGTAGTAAAGAATATACGCAGTCCCCCTATTTGTCATAACTGCAAGAGTGTTAGGAAACAGATAAATCTCAGATTGCGAGTCAAAGCGAGCCTTACAAGCTTTATTGATTGGAAGATCGAGATATTCTATCTCTCCAAAGCCTCCGAAGATCTCTCGGATGTGATCTTCTGTGACATTTTTTGTCAATTTTTCTACCACTACCTGTAGAGAAGGAGGGTAAGTCAGCTCTAGGTTGATAGAAATGGTGGCAGCCACTAGGTGGACCACTTACCTTGGAACTTCTCGGAGGGCTGGGGTTGGGAGTAAGTGATCGGCTTTCACTCCGGCTATTGTAACGGCGACCACCTCGACTGCGACTACGAGATCGTGTCCTGCCACGAGACGGGGATCTGGATCGGGTTTTTGAATGATAGCGATCGCGTCGTCCTTGTGATGGACTTCGGGTGAGACTTCGGGATGGGCTTTCGCTTCGGGGTTTCGAACGACGTAAAGATCGCGACCGTGCTCGGTCCTGGTCCGGTGGCTGTAGAGGTGATTGTCCGCGAGGTGATCTCAAGGACATGTTGAAGATTCAGCGCACAGCACGCCAATTGAATACCAGGGCTTCAAGCGGTACAAATTGAAAATGTAGATTAGGCCACTGTAGATAAAATGGGAATTGAAATAGAAAAATTCAAAAAGCGATAGAAAGGAAGAAATTGGAATACCAAAAAAGAGGGAAAGAGAGAGGAGAGGTTGAAGGAAGGGATGTTCATTTTGGCACTAACTTCATTGGGTAATCACCTAGGGTCCTCAAGATACTTTATATACTTCAAACTGACACTTAACTTCAACTTCAAGAACTTTTGGCTTTTATTGTACAACAAAACTATTGAATATGTATTGATCTCACATCTAGATCTCTCTCCATTTCTCATACTCTTGGATGACAGTATCAGTGATTTGCCGCCGCACTTGTCCAAGTGCATATTCAAAGTGTTTCCACTGCACATCTTGCTCCTGCTGTGTTTCCTCCTCCTCATCAAGTGCTGCATCTCCAGCAGTTTCACAGATGCTCACAATCTCAGCGCCAGAATAGCCCTCAGTCAGAGCTGCCAAATTATCCAAGTCGACTTCTGGGTTCACCACAGACTTATTGGCCCAGATGCGCAAGATTTCCCTGCGCGCCTCAAAGTCCGGAGGCCCAATATAAAGAATATTGTCCAATCGCCCAGGTCGCATCAATGCTGGATCTAAAACATCGGGCTTGTTGGTTGCAGCAATGACCAACACATTTCGGAGCTCCTCGATACCGTCCATTTCGTTTAGCAAAGTCGTAAGAAGATTGACACCCCCCGAGCTATTGCTGCGTCGAGCAGCAATGGCATCAATTTCGTCAAAGAATATGATACTTGGTCGTGCTGCCCGAGCCTTTCTGAAGATCTCTCTTAATGATCGCTCAGACTCTCCAACGTACATGCTGAGAATCTCTGCACCCTTGACTGCCAGGAAGTTCAACCCCGCCTCCGTGGCTAGGGCTTTGACCGTCAATGTTTTGGAACAACCTGGCGGCCCATACAGTAGAACACCCTTTTTACTTTTCACGTTAAGTCTCTCCATCCGTTGGGGATACTAAAAATTTTTCAAAAAAAGATAAAGAAATTAGTCTTTGAGACAACGATTTTCTGGGATTCTAACACAAATCTTACCTTCAAGGGCCGCTCAACGGCTTGTTGGAGGCGTTTTTTGATATCATGTTGTCCACCGATGTCTGACCATCTCACCTTTGGGGTTTCCAAGAACACTTCCCGCATGGCCGTGGGACGAATCTCCTGCAGGGAAAGCAGAATGTCTGTTTCTTGTATCTCCAATGGGATGGTCGGTTCATCATCGATGGAACCTCCGTGGTCCCAGCTATATGGGTCGGCCAGGTTGGCCGATACGGCTGTGGAATTCTGCCCTAACAGTTCTCGTCGTCGGGCTTTGCGGCAGACCAATTGCAGAAGGGCGAAAATGTCAGCTCCAACGTATCCGTGCGTCTTTTCTGCTAGTATTTCTACGAGCTCGTCGGTCAAACCGGCAGATACTGGCCCGCGAATGGCATGGAGTATCTCAGCTCGGTCCTGAGCGGTAGGGACTTGTATCTCAATTTCTGTCCCAAGTCGATGGGGCGTTCTGAGGGCGTCATCGACTTGATTAGGGTTCCTTGTTGCGGCCACCACGAGGATCGATGTATTTCGGATAGCATCTAGGTTCTCGCAAAGGACAGAGGCAAGGGATTGAGACTCAATTGAGGTTCGCTTGGGGGCAATAAATTCCAACTGGTCGATGATGATAACACTGGGGTTAGAGCGAGCCGCCTCCTGGAAGATATTGCGCAGCTTAAGCTCCCCCTCATTGATACTTCTGCCCAACGTTGACATGTCGATTTTGAATGTTTGTTTCCAGCCAGCCTTCTCGATCTGCCCTAGAAGACTTGTTTTGCCGGTCCCTTTTGGTCCATAGAGTAAAATCCCTCGGGTTTTCTCGTAGAATGATGGCATCGTCGGCTTTCGTGGGTCAACGTTAAAATCAGACAAGATTTCATTGATGTCGTCAAGCTGGCGGGAGAGGCCTCCAAGGCCAGCAGGTTGCACCGCTATACCTGATGATTTTTCTTCTTTTCTTTCTGTGACTGGGCCAAGGGAAACCTTCGAAGCCTCTGTGAATTGAAAAAGAGTATGACTAGAGTGAGGGTTCTGTGAATGTATGTTAACCACTCGAAAACTCCTGAGTTGGCTCTTGAGCTCCAGCTCAAAAGCCAAGCCTGTCGTCAAACACCCGCATCGGAGAAGCTTTTCCTCCAGGGCCCATTCCCAGTGGGATCTATCATTTTCTGAAATTGTGCCATGTTTGGCAATTTTCTCGGGGTCTGAGCAATCCGCCAATGTCACTAGGTCGATGTTTTCTAGGGAGCCTTCCGCCCTGGTGATGGAAACTTTCTCTCCGATCTTGATGTCATAGCAATCCTGAAGTGTCCTTGATATTTGCACAACTGTGCTCTGGATGTTTTCTGACGCGTACCATGCTATGGCAGTCTGTGGTGGGCCATCACCTTGCCTCAGTGTGCAGATGCTCTCTGTTTGAAGCCTTAGACCAGCTAGCGAAGAGGAAGATAGATAGACACGAAATGCATCTTTGAGGTCCTTCCGTGCTTGCTGCTTTGACAATGGGCGAGCAGTGAAAAGGCGAGCTTCAGACATGATATGAAAAAAAAAGCAACAAGAAAGTTGATATTCTTGGAAATGTCTGTGTCGGATATGTTAAAATGTGGAATGTTTTTACTGCATTAAAAAAAGATCCCGAATATGAGTTTTTTTTTTCTCTCTCTCTCTCTCTTTTTTTGGTGGGGGAGGGGCAACTCCGAAAGGAAAAAAAAAATAGACAGGATCCGATTTGAAAAAGAAAGATGTTCAAGATCTACTTGAAGAGAAGATTATCCAAAGGAAGAGAAAATAGAAAAAGAGAAATGGAAAGATTTAAAGAAAAGTGGGTCGTGGATAATATTCTCCAGACTTGAGGGGATTTGAGGTATACCGAGATGTTATTGTGCCAACTTCTCTATATATAGACACATATATGTAGGGATGTAGAGATATAGAAAACAAATTTATACAAACTACGGTATCAAAGGATATGAACATGAATACTCGGTTCATGAGCGCCACCTCTTCAGGCAGGAAACTTGGACATTCAGATCTTGGCACATGATAATGTAACAAAAACAAAAACGAGATATCGATGGAAAAGAGGGGAAATAAGAAACATGTAGCTTAAACAAGAGACAAAAGACAAAGGGGTGATGATACAACTAACAACATTTGCCCCCAGAGTTGCCGTTCAGACCGGAGCCTTGCTGGTCTATATTAACGCCCTGAGAACCAGATTGTTCGGTCTTGGAAGTATCCATCCCTTTCTTGATATCCGATGCAAGGCTGTAGAACGCTTTCTCAATGTTGATGTTGTTCTTGGCCGAGACCTCGAGAAAGGGAATGCCGAGTTCATCGGCGAGCTGCTGGCCTTGTTCAGTAGAGACGGCCCTTTTCTCCTCCCAGTCGCACTTATTTCCAATAAGAATCTTGTGTACACCTTCACTGGCATGTTGCTCGACGTTTGAAAACCAGGTCCGAATGTCTAAAATGGTCAGCCACATATGCCGCTGGAAGAGGGGAGAGAATCCTACTTTGGAATGATCGTTCATCTGTCACGTCGTAGACCAGCAGAATACCCATGGCACCCCGGTAGTATGCCGTCGTGATAGTCCGAAAGCGCTCCTGCCCTGCAGTGTCCCAGATCTGCAACTTCACTCTCTTGCCGTCCAGTTCGATCGTACGGATCTTGAAGTCAATCCCGATTGTAGTGATGAATGATGGAGTAAAGGAGTCTTCGCTGAATCGCAACAGACAACATGATTTACCCACGCCCGAGTCCCCGATCAACAGCAGTTTAATCTATGGCAAAGTTAACACTGAGGATTTGGGGGGCGAAATGTGTTGCGTTTTCAACAGATACTGACCAGGAAATCATAATTCCGTGTGCCAGCCATTATGGATTATGGCGATATTTGGATAGAAGTTAAGCGCCGAGGCTAGCAGCGCCGAGGATGGATAGGAGAGGTGATCCGGAAATTCGTCAAGTCGGGTGACAAGAGGTGTTAGTTTTGATGAAGTGATTTGGGGGAGAAGTAGATGCTGCAGCAGGATGAATTGGAGCAATCAGCTGGTTGATTTTCCCAAGTTGCCCCGAGGACTTATCAGGAGCTTTCGCCGAATGCTGGAACTGGGGTCGATAAAAGGGTAGATGTACGAAAGGGTCGTGGATTTTAAGCAGAGATCCACAATCAAGCATACATGAGCTCAAGATTTTGGAGTGTTTTATGGGAAAGGAGGTTAAACGATGCACTACTGGAGTGGAGATGATGACGGTAGCGCAACTACGGTAAGGAGGATTTATGTAAGCAGCATCGGGACAATCGCCCTGGAGTATATCATTGACATATATTCATGTTGAAGTACACCTGTATTTTCAATATATAATCGCTGGAAGTCTCATAAAGTACTATATTGCCTTTTTGTACATTTCGAGGACCCGAGAAAGTAGTATATAAGATGAACTTGCGTATGTACATACTCTAATATTTGATGGGAAGGTAATCTATAAGAATCGAAGTATTTCCTGAAACAAATCATGTTGTCGCCAACACCTATTGGAAATAGGCCCATCTCATCCTTTCGATCACGCGAATTTGCTTGTCCACTCCATTCTGAACATTCAAAAGATCTTGGATATCTTCTCGGAACTCTTCGTACTGCATACTTCCAGAGATTATCTTCATGTGCTGAAGGAGAGCCTCTGCCTCACAGATCAATTGTCCAGAATCCTTGTAAGCGATAGTCCCATTGGATAAAACCGCAGAAGACGTCAAAATACGGGCCACATTCCTGCATGTTTGAAATTAGCCCTGCAAAAAGTTACATGTGTGTACACCAATTTGAAAACATCATACCGCAATCCACGTTTTAGTTCATCTCGTTGCTTGCCCTTTCGCAATCCTCGTCGGCTGCCTAGAAGGCTACCTAGCCATCTCATGGTCGCAAAAGAGACCAAGATTCCAGGTGTCAACCCAACAAATCTAAATAACAGTAATGGTTAGAAAATAAAGGGGAGAATACCCAAGAAAAGGGACACCTACCCAAATACAAGCTCCTGGCTCTTCAGCAAAGCATCGATACCACTGATGGCAATTTCCACGTCGACCTTCGTCTTCTGGATCTGAATCAGGAGGGCGCGAATGAGATCGCCTCTAACGGTTCCAATGAATGGCGAGCGCAGATCCCTTTCATACGCTTTTAGAACGGGAGTCAGATCACCCTCCTTGACAGAATTCACGATGGTGGTGGTATCCGCCACCATACCCTGCTGAGGATCCGGGCGGTCGCGGACAAAGTCCACTACCATTCTCTCTAGACTCGCCCGATCAGCCAGTAGGCTATCCTTGCTCATTATCGCAATCTCGCTTTTCTCATCATGTCTGATCGTCCCGATGAGTTTTCGGATTGGGTGCACAACCCAGTTACCCCAGAAATCGATAGTGGTGGAACCGATGTTGACAATCGACTGGATGATTTCTTCTCGTCGGTTGGTCAAAAATCTCATTGATACACTTCCTGTAAGGAGAGCAGCTGAGACCGGTAACCAATATCGGAATATGCGTGAAGGGCGCCCGTGGCGACGAATGAATAATGACATTGAAGTGGTATGGTCTGGCAGCTTCTCTCGAAGAACATGCACAAGTCGCTCAATCAAGTCCAAAGGTCTCTGCACTGGATTCTGCCCTTGTGTGTGCATTTCAATGCTGTCAATATCCCCCTCCAGGGTGGCAAATATTCCCTGTTCCAACTCGTGAGTGCTAGGCTCAAGTGCTATCTGCTGAAAGATAGCTTCAATTAGAACCACTGATCTGTGAACTAAATCGCGCCATTTGACATCGATAGTCCTGGGGCCCAAGGAAGCGGGGTCATTCGCTTCAAAAAGATGCCATCCCTCCATCAGAAGGCCAAGACTGCTGGTATGGAGGTCTTTCGATCCCAGGAGCAAGTCTCGTTTCTGTCGCATTTCTGCCCGAGATGATCTAATCGGAGATAGCAATTTGGCGCGTATGGAGTGCCCACCGAGTTTCCAAGCACTCTGGCAGGCAATCCGGTAAAATCGGGTCCACCTAGCAGTGATGGATGGGGCCCCTTGATAGGTCTGAGCGACGCACGCATCCTTAGTCCACAGACAGAATTCCGCGGGAGATTTCTGGACGGCATACAGACCGCTATACCAGATAGATCCCAGCATCTCACCCCAGTAATAGGTCTCATCATGAAGTTGAAGTGTTTGATCCAGGAGGGTGTTCATGACCAGTCCTGATGCCTGAATGGCAGCCTTTGCGGCCACTATCCATACATGGTCCGAAAGTTGTGTATTATTCCCTTCACTGGTAGTGGTCTGTACTTGGAGGCGAGAGAAGGTATCTGAAAGTAAGTCTGCCAACCGACCAGGAGATAGAAGGGATTGGGTCTTGGAAGTCACTGAAATGGAGTTGATGAGATCTTGCAATTGGCCAATTGACTCAAGAGACTCGGTGGATAAACCTGCGACATCTAATCCATGCGGACTTGCAATCTGTTGTTGGAGGCGATCAAGTTGAGTGTTGATGCCACAAACAGTTCTGCAGAAGGAGCAATTTGAGTAGGGGGTTTTTTTTGGGGGGGGGGAAATCAAACCACACTCACTCTCGTATAACAGACATCCCAGGATATTCCAATGGTATGAATTACACCCCTAAAGCTGACCATAGTACCTAGAGAGGTATATAGTTATGGATATTGTAGGAAATAACAGAAGGATAAGGTTGATGTCGTCATGCATAGAATTGCGCAAACAGTGCAAACAGTGGATGAGTCATGCAAACCATGCAAACCGTACTTGAGCCTACACAGTAGAAAACATACTGGGTTACAGGGTCATGTCGATTTGTACGGGGTAGTCCGTGCATATAGAGTAGTCTTGGAGCCAATCTCTTAAAAAGAGTAAGTCGAACATAAAATCATCGTAAGATGTATAGAAATAGTCTTAGAATTGGAGTTCAACCAAACAAAAAACAGCAAATTCGGTATTACCAGATTTTATGCAGGTGGGGTGATCTCGGATATCGGCTTACCAGTGGCCTTACCCCTACGTTCAGGGGGAAAAAAAAAGTTGATCTCGCCACGTCGGGATTGGACTATCCTTTATCTCTTTGATCTTCTCCCTTTTTCTTTATAACCTCTGATCACTCTGGCTGTGGTTTGACGTCTATCTTCACTTTCTTCTTTCTGGTTTCTGCTTGCTTCCTGGGTTCTGCTTTTTCTTTTCTTTACTTTCTGGGGGAAAAAAAATAAAAAAAACATTTACAATGTACGGTGATCATGTCCTTTACCTATCATGGTACCTAACATCCTTTATAGGAATTCAACAGTCTTGTCCTCGGGGACATACTGGGGCCAATTTGAGGAAATTGGCAAATACAATGCCGACCTGAATGTGGCAGAGAGGTTGTGGGCAGCCTGGTACGCTTGGATGCAGAATGATGTCCTGGCCACTGGAATTATGTCATTCGCCATGCATGAAATAGTCTACTTCGGTCGCTCGCTACCCTGGATTTTCATCGATACATTGGGCTTGTTCAATCGCTACAAGATTCAGGGTGTAAGTAACACCCTTCAGTCCATTGGCTTGCCTCTAATACCATCCAGAATAAGATCCCATCGCTACGGGAACAGTGGGATTGCGCCAAATTCGTCCTTTTGAGTCATTTCACTGTCGAACTGCCCCAGATCTGGTAAGATTATCTTGCAGTTTTTTGGAGATTTTGAGGATCTAACGTGCATGCTAGGCTCTTCCACCCCTTGGCACAATTCTGTGGACTCTCAACCTCAATCCCATTCCCTACCCTTTGGACCATGGTATATCAGATTGCAATCTTCTTTGTGATGGAGGATACCTGGCATTACTTCTCCCACCGTGCTCTTCATTGGGGTCCACTCTACAAGGCCATTCACAAAATCCACCACCAGTACTCGGCTCCTTTCGGATTGGCTGCTGAATATGCCTCGCCAATTGAAGTGATGATCCTGGGCTTCGGAACTATCGGGTGTCCGATCGTGTGGTGTGCTATGACAGGCGAACTGCACATTCTTACCATGTACATCTGGATCGTCTTGCGCTTGTTCCAGGCCATTGATGCTCACAGTGGTTATGAATTCCCGTGGAGTCTTCACCATTTCCTCCCCTTCTGGGCCGGTGCCGATCACCACGATCTCCACCATGAGAAGTTCATTGGCAACTATTCCAGCAGCTTCCGGTGGTGGGATTATGTTCTTGACACAGAGTACACTCCAGATGCGCTGAAGCGCCGAAGGGAAAACAAGGCCAAGGTTTCAAAGGCCCAGTAAGCAGTTTGCATGTTTGCCTTTCTCCGTGCACGTTGTGCTTGCCCTCTCAAAGCCCTATTCGGGTATTTCTCTAGGTGTTCGGTCCTGGATATCGTCCAATGAGTGTGTGTAGTTTCTTATGATGCTTATTGTCTTCGGGATAATAATGTGATAATGTATTTAATATTTCAATGCTCCCTTGTGATAGGTTGCGCCGTTTTAGATTTTCAATAGAACCACTATTAATAATACATCTCTACTGATTAGGAATGTGTGGTCTCCCAGATGGTATACTGATATAATGAAGCCAAAGTCCTGCGATAGGTTGTGTTTTACCTACTCCTTCAGATAACCGTGCAAGCAATTACGACGGGTCGTAACTGGTGCGCCCCACTAAATAGCAAATTTCAATTCATGATCCTATGAAAACCCCTATATACAGATAGCCACTAGTATCAATATACCAATTTCCACCATTACTATCTCTTGCTACCATTGAAGCTTCATGCTCACTTTCAGCTAATTCTCTCGCCAATTGAGCTTGTCGTTGCTCTTCAAAAACCTTGGCTTGTCTTGCCTAAAGCCGAAGCAACTTCTTAGAATCAGTGTCACGCCTTTTCTCTATCAATCTATTAGCACAAATTGGCGATAATACTGAGTTCCGTATACCAAGAATCGCTTTCCTATTCCTTGGTTTATTTGCCTCTTTTTTATAGGATTGAGAGCTCTTTAAACTCTCACATATAAGATCTAGCTACTAGGCTAAAAGGGTATTTCCATCTATACTCCGCTAAATATACCGTCTTACGCGCTTCGAGAGGTACTTAATATCTTCTAGACTGCGTCATCGCCCGTCCATAGGTACCTAGGGGGTACCTATCGCCCGTCTACGGTAGGCGGTAGGCTATTTGGATTTTCGACTGCCCGTCTATAACGCCTACAGCCTACGGGTATACCTATAATGGGTATACCTACTATACCTACCATTGTATAAAATTACCTAAATAGACGTACAACTCGTTGACTTTATAAAATAAATAACTGTTATTTATACCTATTTTGCTAATTATATATAAAATCGCGGTTTTAATCTATAATATCAATAAAATTTACTAAAATATCTAAGTATATAAGAAACTAATATATTTATAATACGACTTAGAATAAATTTTTAATCAAAATATATTATACTGTACGGTATTTTATTAACTTATTAAATTATACTATAATAGTTTGAAGATATATATTTAAGTTAGTAGTATATACCTACTATTTTCTACAAGTAAAATACTACTTAGAGATTCTACTTTATCTCTTACTCTAGTGAGATTCAGTCGGCCACTACTCCGAGCATTTACCCATTGAGCCAAAAGGCATAGCCAAACTGAGTTATGAAACTCAGTTTAACGGTAGTGGTATATATATTATAGGTGTCCCACTTATGTGGGATCACACTAGTATATTTCTTATAGGTAGATCGAAAGAGAATTAGTTAATTCTTATTTTATAAGCTTATATTACTAATTTCCCTTAATTATATTACTAAAAGACTTATATTATTATTCTAGGAGTTTTAAATCCTTCGATTGTAACTCGAGATAGGTGTTTAGGTATATTCCTATAGGCGTGCCTACGGGTATACCTATAGACAAAGATACTTATAGCTAATTAGCGTATACTAAGTAGTAGGTCTATACTTAATTTACAATCTATTAGATCTAGACTAAGTACCCCTTCTACTAGTAACCCCTATTTTATACAGTCGTAAGTGTAACGGATAAAGGTCCGTACAACTGGGAAACAAGGATAAAGACTCGGGGCATATACTTGGAAGTATCGTGGACGATCCGTGCGGGGTTCGTCAGGTGATCATCACGTCAGCTTTCCCGATGATTTTCTTATAATCAGGAAGCCCCCGAGATCCCTCCTAATTCTGCAAGAATTAGTCTTGGCACACAGAGACAATACAATTTGCATTCCCCTCCTTAGTCATTGTATCTTACCCGGTTGACAGGCCATACACCTGGAAACAGTATATCTTTACAGTAAGTTACCTATTATAATTTTAGAGTATATACTCTCCCTTAGTTATTATATTGTAACGGATAAAGGTCCGTACAACCAGGGAACAAGGATATAGACTCTAGGCATATACCTAATAGTATCGTGGACGATCCGTGCGGGGTTCGTTAGGTGATCGCTATATCAGCCTTCCTAATGATTTTCCTATAATTAGGAATCCCCTAGGATCCCTCTTAATTCTGTAAGAATTAGTCTTAGTATATAGAGACAATATAATTTGAATTCCCTCCTTAGTTATTATATCTTACCCGGTTAATGGCTATACACCTAGAAATAGTATATCTTTACAATTCTAATTCTTTATCCTTAACTACCTAAGATACAATAGCTCCTCCGACTACTCGTCGTAGTACTAGGAACGATATCGAATCGCCTAGGAAAACCCCTTAGATCGAGGTAGAAGCGGAATAATCTATTAGGACCTAACCCTAAGAAGTAGAAGAACTATAACCTACTAACCGGCCCCTGTAATTTTTTTTCAAAAAATACGGACCCTCGCAAGCGAGGGTCCGCCACCCATATGCAACTTTTTTTTTGAATTCCACCTTTTTACTTCAACTACCAACCATACCACCAAAAATGCCTAAAACCAATAAAGATATAGAGAACCAGCTTCAGTTAGCAATGGGCTCTCTCTCTGAGCAATCTAAACCTAATATCGCGAAGACTGCGCGAGAATTCGCGGTTCCTATACACCGACTACGCCGGCGATAGAAAGGTGGAAAATCGCTTTTTCAACGACAACCCAATAGTAGGAAGCTTAGTTCTATACAAGAGTAGGCTTTATGTAAATATATTGATTACTTTAACGCGGTCGGAGTATCAATTAATCGCCGCTAAATAGCTATTGCAGCTAATTCAATTCTTAAAGAAGACTACTATAATAATACCGAACTACCTCTATAAATTGGCGAGTACTAGCTATAGCGTTTTCTTAAACGTAATCCCGAGTACTACGTACGACGCCGGCGAGCTCTCGACGTTAAAAGAGCTACTATACTTGATAAAACTATAGTTCAGAGGTAGCTTGATAATTACTAGCGTATTATAACTAAGTATAGTATATACTAATAAGATATCTACAATTTCGACGAAATAGGCTTCTAAATTAGCGTCGGTTACGATCAATTTATTATTACTCGGTATCCTAAAAAGAAGCTATTTAATAGATCTATTATAAATCGTGAATCTATTACTATTTTAGAGGCTGTTTCGGCTAATAGTTTCGCCTACCTACCGCTTATTATTTTAAGCGTAAAGTAAGCTTTACTACGCTAGTTCGATACTATTAAAGAGGATAAGTACCTAGCTATAACTAATACTAGCTATATCAATAATACTTTAGCCTATTAGTAGATTTAGCTATTTTATAAGTAGACGATTAACCGTATACTTAGTAGAAAAAGGCTAGTTTTATACGACCGTTTTAGATCCTATTTAACGCGTTAATTCGTTGAATTTTGTAAGAAGAATAATATTATTTTATTCTTCTTACTCTTATATACTAGTTATATTCTATAGCCTCTTAATGTCGGCGTATTTAGCGTTTATAAATACTAGTATAGTAAGGCGGTTAAAGCGGCTATAATAACTAGATACTGTAAATTTTCGAAGGATAAATTCCTATACTTAATTAGCGAAATTAGACGTAAAACCTTCCGGCTATATACAATTAAGCTTAGGTTTAAATTAACTAGCCTTTAGCCTATTAATTCTAAGCTTATTACCGATGAATTAGAGTCGTACGACTAATATTATAATAATATCGCCCGGTCAAATATACTATCAACTACCTTACAAAATACTAAGTTTAGCACTCTAAAGACCGCTGAAAAAGTAAGAAGGATTAGCCTACGGCTTAATCAATATAGCCCTACAATTGAGCGCTTTAAAAAGGGGCTAGTAAAGCTTATAAAAGGGGCTAAGGCCTAGGCAACTTTAGCTATCTAGCTTTAACGGGAATTCGATTCTATACAAGCTATTATAGGGGCTCGCCACGCTAGATACGACGTATCTCGTCGTTATTTACGAATTACTGGTATCGTCAATTTATCCTAAGTCAAAGAGATAAAGCGAAAAGAGTATAAATTGAGTGAAAAGGCCGATTAAGAAAAAACGAAGCGGAAGTAGAAGAAGGTGTTAATTGAAATTAGGAAGTATAGAAGGGCTAAAAAACGTCGTGGGGATCTATAATTTTGTATTCTAGTAGTAAATTAGCTATTTTATTTTCTTACTATTTTTAATTAATTAATTTACTATGTTATAGGGTAATAAATAGTGGTTGAAGTAAAAAGTAAGAAAAAAGTTGCATATGGGTGGCGGACCCTCGCAAGCGAGGGTCCGTATTTTTTGAAAAAAAATTACAGGGGCCGGTTAGAACCGAGGAACTGTATTAAGATACCCTAGATCTAGAAGTAGTAACCCGAGGAATAGAAGCGGAACTTAGGCGACTCGAGGCCGAAGTAGACCTCTAATAGCGCCTTATCGCTACTAGGGAACTTATTATAGCTAATAAAGAAAAACTTAAAACCCTAAATAGAAAAAAATATACGAATCGCCCTCGATCCTCCTACGATTTATTATTAGAAAGTAATCCGAGCTAAAGAGGAGAAATTAAGAGATATATTAATAAATTTAAGGAGGACTTTAGTATAAAATAAAGAGATAAATAGCTAAACGATTTAAATACCCTTTTAAAAGGGGCCCCGAAGAAATATATCTCGGGTACCTAAAAAGTCCTCGTAGCTACGAATTTTCTCTACGCTATATATAAGACTAAATAGGCGTCTTACGAGCGAAAATACCCTAAAGACGCGAATAATTAGGAAACCTTTAAGGAATAGACTAAAAGCCTATTATAGAACTCCTATAATATCGTTACCGACGTCCTTATTACCTATTAAAAGGTAGAAATACGCCTATACTAGGACCCTTATATATTCGAAACCTACTTTAAATCGCTAAAGAATTACCTCTTAGCTTAAACCGAAGAAGTAAGGGCCTAAACGCTATTTATAAAGCTATAGAAACCCCTAAGAGGGATATAATTATTATTAATACTAATAGATCCCTACCGACTACTAGGGATAAAATATTAAAAAGTCTACTACCTTATTCCTAGTCTACTTTCTACCTTATAAGCGAAAGGAATATCCTACCTAAGGGTAGGATAAGAAGAAGAAAGGGAACTATACCGAATCGGTATCGAATTAATCCTAATTTACTAGCTCCTTATTATTAAATTATAGAGGATATAGAGGCTTAAGAGGAAGGGGCTTAACCTTAAGAGGTAGAGGCTAACTATAAGGCTATAGCCGAGGATATAGGGGATTAAGAAAGCCCTATACCTTAGGTAAAAATATAATACCGAAGGTAGGAAATACTAGCGATTCTACGCCGAATAACGCCTACTTTATCTATAGTAGTAAAAACTATTAAGTAAATAAATACCTATAGGGGACTATAATATAGTCTATCGTTAAGGTAGTACGTCTATAAAAATCTATTTAAGTAGGAAAAGTAGAAGAGCTAGAGTAGACCCCGATATACTAGCTCTATACCTACTAATAGGGACTATAATATACCTTTATATACCGATTATCCTCGGAAATAGTATTAAAACGTACGCGGACCTCGATACCGGTATAGAATATAATATAATTAGTAAGGAATTTACTTATAAGAATAAATTACTAGCCGCCCCCTTTTCGTCCCCGTCTATAAAGGGTATCGCCCCTAAATACGTACGTACCTATAGCGTATTTTAGGTCCTATTTATAATTAGGGACTCTAGGGGAACTAAAAAGATAATTAAAAGACTATATATAGGTATTAATAGGGACTACTATATAGAAAGAAGCCCTATACTCTTATCCTAAACCTTTATAGATAAATTCGACGTAATCTTACGCCTTAGAGTAGATTAGTAGTAGTTCGGGGTTAAGAGCTTTAGGCCAATAAAACCCTATCGATTCGCTAAATTAGCGAGGAATTTAGTAATAATCTAGCTTTATACCTCGCCGTTAAACCCCTACAATAAGCTTAAAAATAAAAAACTATAAGGTTAAAAAACCTAGAGCTCTAAAATCAACTATTAAAAAGGAAGAAAATATAGAAACTGTA
The DNA here is from genome assembly GCA_028974015.1 of Penicillium cf. griseofulvum. Taxonomy (NCBI): domain Eukaryota; kingdom Fungi; phylum Ascomycota; class Eurotiomycetes; order Eurotiales; family Aspergillaceae; genus Penicillium; species Penicillium cf. griseofulvum. The sequence goes on from JAPQKP010000002.1 coordinate 5,341,305, forward strand.
TAAATTTCTATTGATTTACAATATAATAAAATAAATAAAGATACAATTCTTCCTGATTTTTCAACTCTCTTAGAGGATGATTTTGATATAGCTAAAGAGATTATTTAAAAAGAGGGGATTTATCTATATCAGAAGTTAAAAGGGACTATATTCCTCGTTTAATATTTAATTTTGTATTTAATACTACTACTACAATATATATAATTTGTAACTTAGACTATTTTTACTAATATAAATATACCAATAAAAAGGTAAAATAGGGTAATATAAATTTTATCCAAGCTAAAGTAAAAGGATCAGTATTAATTAAAACTAATACTAAATATATTAAAATATAGGGATCTATTACTTATTACTATACTAATAAGTATATAACTAAACTAGACCCTAGAAAGGAAGAAGCTATATTAATTAGTTATAATAATACAAATCACTATAAACTATAGGATTTAAATAAAAATAAGACTATCTAGTTAAGAGATATATCTATATATAAAGGGGAATTTAAAAATTTACTAGGTACTATTAAAAATATCAATAAAAGTAATATTAAATCAAAAAGCTATAATAATATAGCTAAGGATCCTACTTATAAAATTGAAGTTTAAATACCCTATATGGAAAATAATATACTCTATACTATAGAAGATACTAAATTAGATAATCTAATTCTTAATATAAATAATATATATAAAGAAGCTATAGAAAGTAATAAAAAATACAAATAGTATAAAGTATACTAAGAAGAGATAAAAGAACTAGAAACCTAAGGTACTTATAAAATTATAAATATACTAAATGATATTATACCTATAAAAGGGAGATAGGTTTTTAAGAAAAAACCTATTTATAACCCTAAAAATATAAAAGATTTATATATAGTTAATAAAGATAAAACCTATAGATATAAGGCTAGATAGGTTATATAAGGATTTTATTAAAACTAGGTAGAGATTTTTTAGAACCTTTTTACTATATATAGAACTGAAATATAGTATATAGGTCTTAGCGTTTATAATAATACTAAGTCATCGAACAAAATAACTGTTTTTTACAACTGTTCTGGTTTATCTACCGAATATTGCTATATTATTACGGTAATAAGTTAGAAATTCTATATAATTACTCTAAATTTAAAGCTAATTTACTTTATATTATATTAATTACTAATAAAAATTGAGATTAATTATAGTATGTAGATTTTAATTCTTCTTATCTAATAATTAGGAGCCTTACTAGTGTAATACCTACTAGAAATCGTGCTGGGAGTTATTAATTCCGTATTAAAAGCGTCTTATAATAAGTTAAGGATCGACTAATACTCTAATAATAGTTTCTAGTTCTAGGCTAAATAAGATACTAAAGAGTAATAAGATATCCGCGAAGCTAGCTAGTAATAAGATGATATAATATCTCAATGGCGGTATATTTATAATCTATTTCTTCTCTATAGAGGATAATACTAATTAATTATACTACGAGTAGACTAATACCCCGGTATAGATCTACTCGGCGCTCTACCTAGTATCGGTTTCTCGATCTCCCGAAAGGACTTAGGCTATAGTAAGGCCCTACGCGGTAATAGTACGGTTAAGATAGATCGTTAATGTTAGTAAACCCGCGGAGGATTAAGGTAAGTATCCCCTAAACCGGCTAACCTAACTATAGCTAGTTAGCAGTATATAATATATTAAAGACCGTCTCGAATTAAGTTTCGAGTTACTAGTAAATATATTATCCGGAAAAGCGACCTCGACTAAGGTACCGGTCGAACGAGAACTAGATAACTAGGAGATAGCCTAAGAAAAGAAAGTCGAAGCCTTAGAAGCTATAATTAAGAACCTTACTAGCGAGTTTAACTAGTTTAGTTAAGGTATAGGGAGTAAGTTTACTACTATCGACGATTACCTCGAGTAAATTAAGGCTTAAGTCGTCGGCTCTACCCTAGCTAGCGTAGTTTAAGGACCCCGACTATCTAAAGCTAAGTATTTTAAAGGAACGCGAACTAAGCTTCGAGGATTCCTTACTTAAATAGATATATATCTCGACGTAAATTAAACTAGAATTAGACTTCCTTAAAGCCTAACTTTGGGCCCAACCCTTAGGCTCGACACTCGCTAGCGAGCTTATTTCGAGCCCATTTTATGCAAATTTTACATAATTCTGCATAAGAATTACCTATTTAGGCCAATTTATATATAATTAAGGGCTTTTTCTGAAAATAAAAGCCCACGCGGACCCACTTTAATAGGTCGAGATCGAGCTTTGCGGAAGTCTAACTAGAATACCTAACGAAGTAGGAAAGGTAATCTTTATATCTACTTACCTATAGGGATAAGTATAGAATTAGCTTAAGCTATATATCCGAGACTATTATAAGAAATAGCCTTAAGAGTAGTCGACTACTACTATAAGTATTTTTAGGAGCTATAAGAGCTTTAGGGAATATCTTAAACGAATATTCGGAGATATCGACGCTACTAGAATAGCTAAACGTAAGCTATAGAAGATTAAATAATAAACTAGTATATTAGTATATACTTCCGAGTTCTAATAGATTATGTCCTATCTAGATCTACCCGACCGAGCGTATATTCCGTACTTCGAGATAGGACTTAAACTAGACGTTAAGGATAAATTAGTAAGAATAGATAGGCTAGAGACCCTAGATTAACTTATTACGATTATAGTTAAGATTAATAACTATATTAATAAACGGCGGTATAAGCGCTAGGAAATAGATTAATAGAAAAAGGGGAAGAGCTACGGATTTAATAGATTCGGGAATAGGCGCTACGACCGGGTACCCTAAGACCCCGATCTATATAGCCCGAGGCTAATAGAATTAAGACGCTACTTAAGAGGAGTAAAAGTAGCGTCGATAGAAGAATCTCTACTTTACGTATAGGAAACTAGGATACTATATAAGGGAGCATAAATAGAAGAGATAAGTACGGGTAACCTATATATAGAAGGGTTAGCCGACGAGTAAGAAATCGATTATCTAGAGATCGACTAGGATACTATAGAAAGCTAGGGATAGACCTAGTACGTCTTATAGAAATTATACTATCCCGCGGAACTATCTAATAGCCTCTAGGAGTAAGAAGTAGGTCCCGAGGGGATAGCTACTACGCTCTATAGAAAAAATACTATACTAGAGATAAACGAGATATCCTACGATAGCAGATAAGTAATCCTAGAAATACTACTAGAAAGCCCTAAGAACCGTTACAATAACGAAGAAGCTAATAATATAGAGCTTATAGGATATCTTAAAGGGAAGATATAGCCTAGTAGACTAGACTAGTACCTTATTAATATAATTCTAGGAGGTTATCGGGGACAAAAGATAGGATGATAAAAATGAATTGGTAAAGATATATGATAATTGAGTTGGAATGCAATATAGTTTTTTGTATTAAGATAGAAAAACCATAAAAGGATGAAAAAAACTAACTTATATTACGTTTATCCCTATATTTATATTATAGGATTAATTTTCAGTTTAGTATATGATTTCATAATTATAGATTTTATAGATCTAGATCAATAATTCATATAATCATGGTTTATAATTATGATTATACCATTATATAAGGTAATAAATATAATATCCCCCCTTAATCTGTATAGTAAATTTTAATATACAGATTAGCTATTATATAGTCTAGCTAAGTTAATAAAGGATTCGTGTAATTGTAAATTGACATTTTTGGTTAGGAAATCAGCCAATTGATATTTAGTAGGAATATATATCAAATTAGTCTTATTGTTTAATATAGCCTATCTTGTGAAATGAAATGCTATTTCTATATACCTAGTCCTTTTATAAAATTTAGGGTTTTCAGCTAGTTTGTTAGTAGATAAGCTATCAACTAATATTTTTAGAATTGAATTTGTATATTATAGTTTTAAATTAGTATTGATATAATTAAATGTACTAAATAAATAGCTTCTTTAGTAGCTTCCCTTAAGGCTATATATTCTACCTTACAACTACTAGTAGCTACTGTTTTTTATAGCTAAGAATTCTATAATATAGGATTATTAATACCTATATTAGGAGATAGGCTAAATATAAATACAGAAGTTGATTTTCTTTCGTTTAGATTATTACCCCAGTTAGTATTATGGTATCCTTTTAATAGAAGATCTTCACTATTACAATCGTAATATAAACCAAACCTTTAGTAGGAGTATATAAAAGATATTTCTATATTTTAGCTAAGGTATTAAAATAATCTTTATTAGGATTACTTATAAAACGTAAGCAATATATAGTTGCGAAAGGTATATCTAGTCTATTTATAACCCTAAAAATATAAAAGATTTATATATAGTTAATAAAGATAAAACCTATAGATATAAGGCTAGATAGGTAATATAAGGATTTTATTAAAACTAGGTAGAGATTTTTTAGAACCTTTTTACTATATATAGAACTGAAATATAGTATATACTTTTAATTATAGCAGTTAATAAAAACTAGGCTATATTACAATATAATATTAAAAATATATTTATATATACTAATATAGATACTAATATTTATACTATATTACCAATTGGTATATATAAAGATAAGGCTGAATATTATTATTTAATAAAAGCAATCTATAGCCTAAAATAAAGTCCTAGACTATAATATAAATATTTATTAGATATATTATCTAAATTTGGATTTAAAGTATTACCCTATAATAAAGGAGTTTATATAAATACTAAAACCGGATATATTTTAATATATTATATAGATAATATATTAGCTATTTATTAAGATATTAGCTATATAAGGAATCTAATATTAAAACTAAAGCCCTATATTAAAATTGAAGAAATAGGCTTAATCTCTATATTCTTAGGAAATAATATTAAAATTTAAAATCAATACCTATATATAAATCAAAATAAAAATATATAAAACCTATTGACTAAATTTAATATATCTAATAATAAAGACTATATACCTACTTGGTTAACCTAGTATAAAGCCAATTAAGAATACTAAATAAGCCTCTAAAACTAATATAAATAACTATTAAAAACAAATAGGCTTATTACTATATCTAGTTCTAAAAACTAGGTTTTTTCTTAAAAACCTATCTCCCTTTTATAGGTATAATATCATTTAGTATATTTATAATTTTATAAGTACCTTAGGTTTCTAGTTCTTTTATCTCTTCTTAGTATACTTTATACTATTTGTATTTTTTATTACTTTCTATAGCTTCTTTATATATATTATTTATATTAAGAATTAGATTATCTAATTTAGTATCTTCTATAGTATAGAGTATATTATTTTCCATATAGGGTATTTAAACTTCAATTTTATAAGTAGGATCCTTAGCTATATTATTATAGCTTTTTGATTTAATATTACTTTTATTAATATTTTTAATAGTACCTAGTAAATTTTTAAATTCCCCTTTATATATAGATATATCTCTTAACTAGATAGTCTTATTTTTATTTAAATCCTATAGTTTATAGTGATTTGTATTATTATAACTAATTAATATAGCTTCTTCCTTTCTAGGGTCTAGTTTAGTTATATACTTATTAGTATAGTAATAAGTAATAGATCCCTATATTTTAATATTTTTAATATATAGTTTTATATTATTATTATATAATTTATATAGTAATTTAAATTTTAATTAATTATATCGAGTTCTATTATATACGTATACTATAGCTTTACTTCTCCCTATAAATAGTTAGGTATACCTAATTAAAATAGAATAGATCTAACTTTATTTAATAGAGTTAGATTAATTCTTTTAATCAAACCATTTATTTCTTTAGTATATATAGGACTTAATTTATATATTATACTATACTTAATAGATACAATTTTAAATTTCTTATTTATTTACTCTTTTCTATTATTAGTAAAGAACTCTTTTATACGTCTATTTTTATTATTTTTAATCTAATCTTTTAGTTTAAAAAGTATATTATATACTTTATATTTATTAATTTATTTTATATATATCTATATAGTTATATTTATATTTAAACCTCTTTATAAAGCTTATAAAGGTCTAAATAATATATAGCCTAGTATTTTATACTATTATTTAATATAGTTTTCTTCTATTCTTATAGTTAGAAGTATACTTCTTTCTTTTATATCATTTTATAGTATTATATTTCTTAAGATAATTTCTACTATATTTAAGTTATCTTATTAATATAGTATTACTTTATTTTTTTATAAAAATAGAAGTTATATTATCTAGGTTATTAATACTTAATTAATGTATTCCTAGTTTAGGAATATAATATACTTCTTTTAGTTTTAAAATTTATTTAGTATTAGTTTTATTAATTAATACTAATCCTTTTACTTTAGCTTAGATAAAATTTATATTACCCTATTTTACCTTTATATTAGTATATTTATATTAGTAAAAATAGTCTAAATTATAAATTATAAAATTAAATATTAAACTAGGAATATAATCCTTTTTAACTTCTAATATAGATAAATCCCCTTTCTTTAAATAATCTAGTTTAATTAGCTGTATTATTATTATTTATTAATAGAAGGTATACCTCTTCAGCTATATTAAAATTATCCACTAAGAGAGTTAAAAATTAGGAAGAATTGTATCTTTATTTACTTTATTATATTATAAATCAATAGAATTTAATATATTTTCTATATTTTCTTCCTTTTTAATAGTTGATTTTTAAGCTCTAGGTTTTTCAACCTTATAGTTTTTTATTTTTAAGCTTATTGTAGGGTTTTAACGGCGAGGTATAAAGCCTTTCAGAGCTTTATCTAGAAATAAAAACTAGCAGTAGTAGTTGTATATATTGTAACCTTACAATACTTACAATAAGTATTATTATAAGGTTTCTTCTATAATTTTTAGATTTTAAGCTAGTATAAGCTTATTACTGCTTAATTGTTTAACGTAATTCACCACCGAGCGGCCATTCCCCCCGAGTGGCCACCCCAACCCAACTTATTACTTTGAACTGCATTTATCTCAACCAAGACGCCATTAAATTGAATAAACTAAAATCATCTATCTAGCTAGGCACCTATTAAATTTATGCCCAGTTTCTCTGCACCCACTACACCTCACTGGCGCCCGTGTACGTGGTTCCAAAGCCGGTTTTTTAGGTATAGCGGGGTAGGTACTTCAACTACTTCCACCGGCTGAGCAATCAATTGAGAAGCTTCCTATACAGAAACGCCTGCTTCTACCTATATCTACTTCCTAGATCGAGTTCGCTTTTACTTTTTTTTTCATTTTCAGCCCATAAATCGCTTACTTCTTTCTCTAATAATATACTAGATTGTATAGTAATCTCGCAGGATTTAAAACCCTAGTTTATAGCGGAATTAAGCGGGCTTAGGGGGCTTCTTAACCTCGTACGAAGCTTGCTTTTATAGCTAGATATAGTTCGAAGGCGTTTTTGGGTCCCAATCGCTATCCCGGCTCGGGGGGGGGGGGGGGGGGGTTGAAGCCGAATATTAAGCGTTAAGATTACTCGGTCGGGTCCAAATAGGACTAAACTAGTAGCTAAGAAGCTATTTTTAAGAGTCTCCGATTTAAAAGCTTTAATTTAGGCGAGGGGGTATACTTCAAGGAAATTTAAGTTTATCGATATAATTTATCCCGACCCGTATTTTTAATTTAACTAGCCGGCCGTATATACGTTTTAATACTATAAAATAGCCGATATCGAGAGGCTATAAAAGATAAGAGGAGTAAGGAGGTATATAGATTAGTATAACCTTATTTTACTTACAAATCTCGTCAAATTTAGGGGTTAAATAGCTTCTATATCCGTCGAGTATTAAGAGCCGATACCCCCCTTTATACGCGAAGAAGTTAAAGGAATAAAGAGCTTTTTAAGCTAGCGAAGTCCAATTTTATCGGAAGTCTAACTATTAGGACTAACTTTAAATCGCTAATTACCCGGAAGGCTATCGAACTAGGATTTAATAAAGACCTTACCTTTAAAAATTATATACGGAGGGAGGGCCTAACCCGAGGTATTTATACACTTAATAATAGTTACCTATTTACAATTTCTAGGTTATAAAAGTAATCTCCGACTATAGTATTTACTCCTTATTATAACCCTCGTAGTTACTATAAGTCCTATCGTAAAACCAATCTTATCGAAGTTATAAACGTCGTCGGGGTCGATTCTAAATTAGATAATCGTTTTTTAAATAAGATTAAACTACTCCCTAATAATTTTCGGGTCTTATATTTCGTACGTTCGTAATTATAGCGTCTTAAGAATCGGGAGGAGAGGGGAGAACGTCGGTTTATAAATTTTATAACCTAATTTTCGCCGACCGAAAGAACCGGGATAGATCTGCGCTTTTCGAGAAGAAGATTCGCTATTTCTCGTACTATAGTAGGCCGGGGGGCTACTCTACGAGAATCTATAGAGAGTATCTATTTTTCAAGAGATTCCTCTGCGAGATCTATCAATTTATAATTATTAGCGCGGGTTTTAGCGCGAAATGTAGTCCTACGAAGACGCGACCGGAGGGTTGATTCAGGTACTTTAAAACAGCGTACTACTTCGCGAATAGAGCTGATTTCTTGATTATTTATAGCCTAGATAGCTAATGAAATCCTACCCTCTTTCTCTATCCGAGGGTCGCTGCGGGTCGTAGAGGGTCACCCGCGAGCGACCCTCGGAGGGTTAGGGTCGGGTTAGGGTCGCGTATAAGGGACCCTGACCCTCGGAGGGGCGGGTGGAGGGTCTAATATCATAGACCACCCGGAGGGTCACTGTTAGGTCTAGTCCGAAGAATAGAAGCTTAATATAGTCTAAAATATAGACGAAGGATAAAACCCCGAAAAACTCCTAAATATATATTTATATATTAGTATTACTTAACTAAGTCTGTAGAGTAATCTAACGTATTCGGTAAGCGAGTGACGCATGTAACCGAGTGACGCACCCCATCTAACCCATTGATTTTAAATGCATATATCTCTACCAAAACGCCATTAAATTAAATAAACTAAAATCATCTATACAGCTGGGCACCTATTGATTTTATGCCCAGTTTCTCTGCACCCACTGCACCTCGCTGGCGCCCGTGTACGTGGTTCTAAAGCCGGTTCTTCAGGTATAGCGGGGGTAGAAATAGGTGCTTCAACTGCTCCCACCGGCTCAGTAATCAATTGAGAAGCTTCCTGTACTGAAAGGCCTGCTTCTACCTGTATCTGCTTCCGGGATCGAGTGCGCTTTTGCTTCTTCTTCTCAAGTTCCGCCCGTAGTAGCTTGATTTCTTGCCCTTGTAAAATATGATCTTGTATATGGCGCTGGAACCCTTTTACTAGCCGGTCTAGCGCACGATTTGACGGGCTAGGTGGGCTTCGAGAACTTGCACGAAGTAAAGCTTTGATTGATGAAGCCTGCCGACGTAGATCTTTCTCGGTAATAGGGGTTTTTGGGGTAAAATTCCGGCTTGATTCACTCCCCCCACTCGGAGGGGGGGGTAGGGGTTCGAAGCCGAATATTGAGCTTTGAGATTACTCGGTCGGGTCCAAATGGGACTAAACCGGCAGCTGAGAAGCTATTTTTAATAGTCTCCGATTTAAAAGCTTCAATTCGGGCGAGGGGGTATACTTCGAGGAAATCAAGTTTGTCGATATGATTTATCCCGACCCGTATTTTTGATTCGACTAGCCGGCCGTACGTACGTTTTAATACCGCAAAACAGCCGATATCGAGAGGCTGTAAAAGATAAGAGTGAGGAGGTATATAGATTGGTATAACCTTATTTTGCTTACAAATTATATCGAATTTAGCGGTCAAATGGCTTCCGTGTCCGTCGAGTATTAAGAGCCGATACCCCCCCTTTGTACGCGAAGAAGTCGAAGGAATAAAGAGCTTTTTAAGCCAGCGAAGTCCAATTTCATCGGAAGTCCAACCGTTAGGACTAACTTTAAATCGCTAGTTACCCGGGAGGCCGTCGAACCAGGATTCAATAAAGACTTTGCCTTTAAAAATAATACACGGAGGGAGGGCCTAACCCGAGGTATTTGTACATTTAATAACAGTTACCCATTCGCGATTTCTAGGTTGTAAAAGTGATCTCCGACCGTAGTATTCACTCCTTGTAATAACCCTTGCAGTTGCCGTAAGTCCTATCGCAAAACCAGTCTTATCGAAGTTATAGATATCATCGGGGTCGATTCCAAATTGAAGGATCGTTTTTTGAACAAGATTAAACCACTCCCTAATGATTTTCGGGTCTTCACATTTCGCACGTTTATAATTATAGCGTCTCGAGAACCGGGACGAAAGGAGAGGGCGCCGGTTTACAAAATTGTATACCTATTTTTCGCCGACCGAAATAACCGGGGTGGTTCCGCGCTTTTCGAGGAGAAGGTTCGCCATTTCTCGTATAGTAGAAGGCCGGGGGGCAGCTCCACGAGAATCTATAGAAAGAACCCATTTTTGAAGAGATTCCTCTTCAAGTTTAGTTAATTTTCTCGAATTTGCGCGTGAAATCGTACGGCTTTCAACACCGCGGAGGCGTCGGCGTAGGGTCGCCTCAGGCACTTTAAAACAGCGTGCTACTCCACGGATTGAAGAGATTTCTTTATTCTCAAAAGCCTAGATAGCTAATTGAATACTACCCTCTTGCTCTATTAAATTTTGAGAGCTTTGAGAGCGAATTGGTGGCATAGTAGGTGGTTGAATTGACGAAGTGCTAATTCATGGACGCGTTTTGGGTGGGGTGCGTCACTCGGTTACATGCGTCACTCGCTTACCGAATACGTTATATACCTAAATACTAAATACTTAGAATAATATAGGTATATAAAGGTAGTAATAATAATATATATAGATAGTTATATCTCTAAGTACTTTTTTTTTAAAGTAAGAATAGGTAGTTTAAACGATTTATACTAGTTAATAATTATAAAGGTAGAAGACTCGGGTCTAGATATAGCTTATATACTTATAAAAAACAGTATTTTATCGACTTACGTAGTATTTTATATAACCTAAATAGGTAATTTCTTAGTATATTATATAGGAACGGTACTATATAGAGACTACCGTTGGTACCGTAGTACTATACGGTACCCTACGATACCGAGTAACGTTACTAAAGTTGGCTTGGTACCGCGTGACCTATAAAGGCCTAGAAGGGACTATCCCTTCTCCTAGTAAGTAACCGTAGTGCGAAGATAGTATATATACTAGAGGATTATTATCTAGACTAGGGTCTCTAGAAGGGGTCGGACGGCTCTTCGGGGCGGTATCGTAATAGTTTCGATACCCTAAAGTAAGAGAAGCGAGGTAAAAAGGACGGGAGAAGTAAAGAAGTAAAGAAGTAAAGAAGTGTGATCCCACATGAGTGGGACACTGTAAAGATATACTGTTCCTAGGTGTATAGCCTGTCAACCGGGTAAGATACAATGACTAAGGAGGGGAATGCAATTTGTATTGTCTCTGTGTGCCAAGACTAATTCTTGCAGAATTAAGAGGGATCCTGGGGGATTCCTGATTATAGGAAAATCATTAGGAAGGCTGACGTGGCGATCACCTGACGAACCCCGCACGGATCGTCCACGATACTATCAAGTATATGCCTAGAGTCTATATCCTTGTTCCCCAGTTGTACGGACCTTTATCCGTTACAGACACCTATAATATATATACCACTACCGTTGAACTGAGTTTCATAACTCAGTTTGGCTATGCCTTTTGGCTCAATGGGTAAATGCTCGGAGTAGTGGCCGACTGAATCTCAGAAGTAAAGAAGTAAGAAGAAGAGAAGAAGTAAGGAGGATAAGAAGAAGTAGAGAAGTTAAAATAAAGAAACGCGTCCCCAAGTTACCGGGGCAGGACCTCGCTTTATTAATATTTACGCTCCTACCTATTCTGTCGTTTTATATATACTACCTACTACCTCGCTTAAGGGCACGCGAACTTTAGAGGGGGGATAAATTGTTACGATATCTTTAATTATAAGGTTATAAGTATATTGGTACCTTAGGCCTGTAGGCCTAGTAGAACCCCGATACTACGGCGGTAAAACCCCGAGCTTTCGATATCTATTTAGGGAAAGAACCCTGCTAGCGTCTGAAACCGGTTTTATCTTATAACCCTCTACCCCGCTCTCTATTTTATTTCCCCACTCTATATATCACATTTTCTTACCGTCTTATCCGAGGGAAATGATATATATAACCTAGATTAGATAGAGGGAGCCTAAGGGTTCCTTAAGAAACAAACAGTCTTTGACTTGGAACCTGTGAAGGGACGTAGCCAGTCTTGATTCAAACTAACTAAGCCGTTTGCAGTTATCTAAAAGCTTAAGGAGAGAAGTAGGAGCTAGCGGTGTCAAACGTAAATAAAAGGGGGTGCGAGGAAGGTCACGTGTGCGCACGTGATGTTAACCGGGCATTGGCCCGTTACAGAACCTATATATTGCTACCCTTTTCCTACCTAATTGATAGGTATCTACCCTAACTAGTAGATAACCCGTAATACGCTTATATATTACCTTTAGCATACTATCTTTAGTATAGGTAACTTAGTCGAAGTTACTCTATATATTTAAATTGCGATTTAAATTCTAGGAAATCTTACTTTTCTAGCTATAATCGGTTTATAGCCACTACTCAACCTATTCTTTATATACTATATTGTTATAAAGTATATATACCTTTCTCCGATCGGGGCTAACGCGAGTAGGAGAGTATAGAATCGGTGGAAGGTTAGAGGGCCGAAGGAAGTTAGTATTAATAGTATTAAAAGGCTCAATCGTAACCTAGCTACTATCTATATCGTAAAGATTAGGTAAAAAGTTGGAATACTAGCTTTAGGATATTACGACTGTAAAAGGGAATACTATAGAGGTAAGGGGGAGATTTAGAGAGAGTATATACTTACAAGAGAAGGGTATATAAACGGTAAATACCTTAGTCCTATGGTAAAGTAGATAGATTAAAAGGTAAGCTATAATATTATATAATTAGATATATACGCTCTATTTAAATAGATCTAACCTAAGAGAACCTAAGAGAACCTATTTATAACCTATCGAAACCTATAACGACCTATTTATAATATGATCCTATATAAGTAGGACACCTATAATATATATACCACTACCGTTGAACTGAGTTTTATAACTCAGTTTAGCTATACCTTTTGGCTTAATAGGTAAATACTCGGAGTAGTGGCCGACTGAATTTTAATAATCTACTCCCCCGGAAGATCCCCTAGAAATATTTTATTTACCCTTCTAAAAGAGCTTTTCTAACCGCGGTTATAAGTTATAGTAAATACTACCCCCTACCCTAGAAGATATTTTCTAACCACAGTTAGAAATAATAATATATATACCTACCCTCTTAGAAGTTTTCCGACTGTAGTTAGAAAATATAGTTCGGAGTACGTATAAGAAGTTAAATATAGAGATAGGTTATAAACCTCCCTAGTTTATACACTAGCTAAATTACTAGATATATTAAATATAAATATAAGAAAAAAAGAAATATAGCTTGAATATAATTTCAATTGTATATAAAATAAAATAAGAATAAGATATTCCTATTTATATTTCTAGTTATCCTATATCCTATAATATATATATACTCCCCCCTACTATAAAGATATATTTTTAATAGTCTACAGTTAACAAATACTTAAATTAATAGAATACTACTATACTATAATTAATATCAATCTTTATCGGTAATTAATATAATTAAAGCCTATTAGCTTTAAATTTAAAGTAATTATATAAATTTTCTAACTCAATATCGTAATAATATAGTAATATTCGATAAATTAACTAGAACAGTTATAAAAAATAGTTATTTATTTAAATGACTTAATATCGTTATAAACGCTAAGACCTATATTTTATACAAAAATAGGTTCAAATAGGTTGTTTTTAGATTATTAGGTTTAACCTATTAGGTTTTAGGTTAGGTTAGGTTATAGAGGGCGGAACCTAAAATAGGTTTAACTGAAGTCTAATTTTCAATACAATCAAGCGTTACCTAGAGGATAAAAAATTAGAAAATCGTAAGAAAATTAGCTGTCCCTCTTTACTTACTAAACGAGCTTATTATCAAATTCTTTTATAAGCCCGCTGTAACGATCTACGTGCTTCGTGCTTGCTTCCTTCCTATTTAGGGTTGTTGTCTTAAGCGAGTAGGTTATCTGTTTATAAGGTTTGTACTACTAGGGTCATCGACCTATAAATCCTAGCAGCCTACCAATGCTTTCCTTCTCTTTCTTGCTCCCCTCTATACTTAGTATTCTTAGTTAAATATACTCTTTTGTTAAAAGAACTGGCTCGTAATATAATACTAAGTACTATCCTTATTTCTAGAAGTAGTACGACTATATAGATTATTATTATAATTGATCTTAGTCCCGCTTCGTCCCTACTTCCCGTTCCTTAGTATCGTATAGCTAAGACCTAAACCGAAACCTAAACTAATTAGAATAGCTCCGCCAAGAAAGACCCCTACTAACTATAGTAAGTACCCTATAGTTATAGTACCCGAAAAAGAAACCTATAAGTATAAAGATAACGCTCTCGATCCGAAGACCCCGACCCCTAATCCTCCGAGCTAGTTAATACCGATAAAGATAATAAAGACGATAATATAGGTAAAGAACCCTCTATATATAAACGATTATAGAAGACTCAAAGTTATAAACGTTTCTATAAGCTTGTAATCTAATATAAGAAGCTATAAATAATAATCTAGGATCTCTAGGATAAAATTATAATTATCGAGTCCCTTACCTAGGAACGCGATAAAGTAATTACTTATTATAATTATATAATCTATAAATAAGGTAACGTAATCGGTAAACGAGTGGCTACTGTAAACGAGTGGCTACCCCCTCCAAAAACGCGTCTATAAATTAGCACTTAGTGAATTTAACCACCTACTATACCACCAATTCGCCCTCAATCCTCTAAAAATTCAATAGAGTAAGAGGGTAGGCGTTTATTAGCTATCTAGGCTTTTAAAAATGGAGATATTAGCTCTATTTCTCTTACTACGCGTACTTTCAATATCCCGCGTACAACTCTCCACCGCCGCCTAAGTAGTGTATAAGATCGCGCGAGTTCTCGCGCTAACTTGTAGAAATTGATAGAAATCGAAGAGGAATCTCTTTAAAAATAGATTCTCTCTATAGATACTTACGGTATAGCTCCTCGGCCCTCTACTATACGAGAAATAGCGAATCTTCTCCTCGAAAAGCGCGGAACTACCCCGGTTATTTCGGTCGGCGATAAATAGTTTTATAATTTTATAAACCGGTACCCTCTCCTTTCCTCCCGGTTCTTAAGATACTATAATTATAAATGTACGAAATATAAAGACCCGAAAATTATTAGGGAGTAGTTTAATCTTATTTAAAAAACGATTGTCTAATTTAGAATCGACGCCGATAATGTTTATAACTTCGATAAGACTAGTTTTACAATAGGACTTATAGTAACTACGAGGGTTAATATAAGGAGTAAATATTATAGTTAGAGATTACTTTTATAGCCTAGAAATTGTAAATAAGTAGCTATTATTAAGTATATAAATACCTCGGGTTAGGCCCTCCCTCCGTATATAATTTTTAAAGGTAAGGTCTTTATTAAATCCTAGTTCGATAGCCTTCCGGGTAATTGGCGATTTAAAGTTAGTCCTAATAGTTGGACTTCCGATAAAATTGGACTTCGCTAGCTTAAAAAGCTCTTTATTCCTTCGACTTCTTCGCGTATAAAGGGGGGGGGGGTATCGGCTCTTAATACTCGACAGATATAGAAGCTATTTAACCCCTAAATTCGACGAGATTTATAAGTAAAATAGGGTTATACTAATCTATATACTGTTACGAGCTAGTTCTTTCAACAAAAGAGTGCATTTAACTGAGAATACTAAGTACAGAGGGGAGAAAGAAAGAGAAGGAAAGCATTGGTAGACTGCTGGGATTTGTAGGTCGAGGACCCTAGCAGTATAAACCTTATAAACAAATAACTCGCTTACTTAAAATAACAACCCTAAATAGGAAGGAAGCAAGTACGTAGTACGTAGATCGTTATATACTCCCCGACTAAAATTGTATTCAGTCTCTAAATACCGGCTTATTATCGTTACTATAGTCTTTAATAAATCGGTCCTCTTCCTTAGTATCGAGCTATTCCTATACGCGTATAGGAGGTCCCGGCTTCGTAGGGTACTACCTATAGAATTCTTAAATCTTCTTTAGTATATACTTAAAATTACTAGTAGGATACTACTATAAATCGAGGTTATATCTAAGCTACTATACTCGATATTATAGTCTCCGATAGTACGTTCTAACGTTAAGGATCTTCTCGACTTCCTACTCGTCTATTTCTCCGATTTTTATTAGTAGTAGAGGATTAATATATTACCCTCGAAGGGGTTCTATCGTTACGGCTTTTCGAAGCTTACTTAGATAGAATAACTAGGTATACTCGAATCGCCTTAGGTAGTTCTAATTTATAAGAGTTACTAACTTTTTTAATAATCTTATAGGGTCTACTAGAAAGGTAAGAGAGCTTCCTACTTAGTCGATCTTAAAGCTAGTCCTTTATCGTAATAAAAACCGAGTTACCTATACCGAAGTCTTCTTCTCTCCGATATTTATTTACTTATCGGATTTATAACTATTATAACTTCGTAATTTACTCTTTAGTTTTAGTCTAGATATCCTATAGCTAAGAAAGTATCTATATTACTTCTTCTTTACTCGGTATAACTATCTCTTAATCTCTCTAATTAAATATTATTACTAGTTTATACCCTCTCTCTACGAAGAAAGGCGACTTCTTTATCGTATCCTAAGGTAAAATTAACGCTATAAAATCGACTATCGGGAGTACCTCCGACTAGTTATCTTAGTTCTACTTAATATACAGACGTAGTCGCTATACTATATACTAGTTAGCGATCTTCCTCTATCTATCCGTTTAAGGGTAGTATACCGTTAATAACTTTCTCTTAATTCTAAGAATCCTATAGAATTTGGTCTAGAACTTAGAGATAAATTAACCGCCTCTATCCGATACAATTATTTCTAGGATACCTATTGTCCGAATAATATTATTAATAAAAAGCTATACTATAAATAGCTACTAATAAATATCGTTAAGTAAACGTACGCGGAGATCTCCTTTATCGGGAACTTTAAGTCGTCCTTCGAATAGTAATAACCTATTATCTAGAAACTATCTAGGATTACTTCTATTCGCTATAGGTTATCGGAACTCATTAAGATCTATATTTTTATAATTTACTTTTTATAATTTATTTAGTAATTTCTAGAGTCGGCTCCTCTTCCTAGATTAGCGTTAGGTTTATAGGTAAAACTCCTTTCTTAAGATAGTACTATAGTAGTATAACAATTTATCGGCTATTATCTATATAAGGGATTCCTTTTATAATAGTACGTCTATAATAATATTCCTCTTTCCTAGTCGATATTTGATTTTAAAGTAGAACTATAAAAGGAATTTACTCTATCTAACTTATTATTAATTTATTTATCGAGTTATTATAAAATATTTAAGAGACTAGTAATCTATAAGGATTTCGAAACGTTCCTTATATAAGAGACCTTTAAGTTAAAGTCTCTATTCTTATAAAGTACGTACGATAGCTAGAAGCTCTTTATCCTATACTTTATAATTTAGTTCTATAGAGTATATTATTTTTAAGTAAAAGGCTATAGAGTACTAGAAATTATCGTCCTTATAATACTAGGATAGAACTACTCTAAGAACTCTATCTAAAACGTCTAACGATTTAGGTTATAATACCGAAGTACTATCGTACTAACTTATCTTTAAGGAGTATAAATACCTCCTCGTAGCCGCTTATCTATTTAAATAAAATATCTTATTATATTAACTTATATAATAGCTTTAAAATAGTACTATAGTTCTATATAAAGCGTTAGTAAAAGTTTTAAAATCTAAGGAATAACTATACTCCTTTTACTATAGTCGGAGCTTACTAGGACTAAATTACTTTAACCTTCTTAGGGTCTATAGCGATACTATCCGTACTAATAATAAACCTAAGGAACTTTATTTTTATAATAAAGAATTTAGACTTATATAATATAATATAAAGACCTACTTTCTATAACCGCTAAAGTACTTTATAAACTTATCGCTAATAATCCTCGATATTCTTACTATAGATTAAGATATTATCTACGAAAGCTATAGTATAGTTATCTAAATATTCTCTAAGTACGTTATTTATAAATCTCTAAAAGGTTACTAGTCTATTTATTAATCCGAATAGTATTACTTTATACTTAAAAGATCTATATCTTATATAGAATATAGTAAGGTCTTCTACCTCTAAGGTTAAACGGATCTAGTAAATCCCTTATAAGATATCGAGTTTTATATAGACCTTAGCTCTACTAGTTCGCTATAATACCTTATTAATTAAAGGTAAAGGATAATAATCCTTCTTTATAGTTATATTTAGCTTCTAGAAGTTAATATAAAATTAAAGTCCCCTACCGGGCTTCCTTATTATTAGGATTAGGGATATATATAGTACTAAGCTAGGAACGATAAATCCCTTTACGAGGTTATCGAGAATATATTTCTTAGTAACTTTTAGCTCCTCTAATAATAGCTTATAGAGAGGGTAGTATCTAGGTTAAGCTTCTACTTTAAGTACGATATTATAATCTACTCTAGATCTATAAGGTAGTAACTTATTAGATCTCTTTTTCGAAAAGACTTCTATAAGATCGTAATATTTATTCGGAAGTATCTATAAAATCTCGTCGATTTTAGGGTCTCTTATTAAGGCCGTCTTAATATTAATAATATAGTCGATTTCTTTAAGGGAGGTAGTAAAGATCTCGATCTCTTTATTAGTTTTACTTCTTTCTTATAACCGGTTAAATCTAATATATCCGATTATACTAATATTAATTAGAATTAGTACCTCTTTTTTCTTTATAGTTACTAGCTAAGTTTCGTTATTAATATTCCGAGCTATCTTCCGCTAACGTAATCGGTAAACGAGTGGCCACCCTCACCCCATTATCCAATTTCAATTGTATTTATATCAACCAAAACGCCATTAAATTAAATAAACTAAATCATCTATCTAGCTAGGCACCTATTGATCTATACCCACTGCACCTCGCTGGCGCCCGTATACGTGGCTCTAAAGCCGGTTCTTTAGGTATAGCGGGGGTAGGAATAGGTACTTCAACTACTTCCACTAGCTTAGTAATCAACTAAGAAGCTTCCTATACTGAAAGGCCTGCTTCTACCTATATCTGCTTCCGGGATCGAGTACGCTTTTACTTCTTCTTCTCAATTTCTACCCGTAGTGCCTTGATTTCTTACCCTTATAAAATATAATCTTGTATATAGCGCTGGAACCCTTTTACTAGCTGGTCTAGCGTACGATTTAACGGACTAGGTAGGCTTCGAGAACTTATACGAAGTAAAGCTTTAATTGATAAAGCCTACCGACGTAGTTCTTTCTATATAGTAGGGGTTTTTAGGGTAAAATTCTAGCTTGATTTACTACCCTAGCTCGGGGGGGGGTTAGGGTTCGAAGCCGAATATTAAGCTTTGAAATCACTCGGTCGGGTCTAAATAGGACTAAACCGGTAGCTAAGAAGCTATTTTTAATAGTCTCCGATTTAAAAACTTCAATTCGGGCGAGGGGGTATACTTCGAGAAAAATTAAGTTTATCGATATAATTTATCCTAACCCGTATTTTTGATTTAACTAGCCGGCCGTACGTACGTTTTAATACCGTAAAATAGCCGATATCGAGAGGTTGTAAAAGGTAAGAGGAGTAAGGAGGTATATAGATTGGTATAACCTTATTTTACTTACAAATCTAGTCGAATTTAGCGGTTAAATAGCTTCCGTATCCGTCGAGTATTAAGAGCCGATACCCCCCTTTATACGCGAATAAGTCGAAAAGAGATTTTTAAGCTAGCGAAGTCTAATTTTATCGGAAGTCTAACTATTAGGACTAACTTTAAATCGCCAATTACCCGGAAGGCTATCGAACTAGGATTTAATAAAGACCTTACCTTTAAAAATTATATACGGAGGGAGGGCCTAACCCGAGGTATTTATATATTCAATAATAGTTACCTATTTACGATTTCTAGGTTATAAAAGTAATCTCCGACCGTAGTATTTACTCCTCGTAATAATCTTCGTAGTTATAGTTAATCCTATTATAAAACTGGTCTCGTCGAAGTTATAGATATTATCGGGATCGATTCTAAATTTAAGGATCGTTTTTTAAACTAAATTAAACTACTCCCTAATAATTTTCGGGTCCTTATATTTCGTACGTTCGTAATTATAGCGTCTTAAGAACCGGGAGGAAAGGAGAGGGTACCGGTTTATAAAATTATAAAACTATTTATCGCCGACCGAAATAACCGGGGTAGTTCCGCGCTTTTCGAGGAGAAGATTCGCTATTTCTCGTATAGTAGAGGGCCGAGGAGCTATACCGCGAGTATCTATAGAGAGAATCTATTTTTAAAGAGATTCCTCTTCGATTTCTGTCAATTTCTACAAGTTAGCGCGAGAACTCGCGCGATCTTATATACTACTTAGGCGGCGGCGGAGAGTTGTACGCGGGATATTGAAAGTACGCGCAGTAAGAGAAATAGAGCTAATATCTCTATTTTTAAAAGCCTAGATAGCTAATAAAAGCCTACCCTCTTGCTCTATTGAATTTTTAGCGGATTGAGGGCGAATTGGTGGTATAGTAGGTGGTTGAATTCACTAAGTGCTAATTTATAGACGCGTTTTTGGAGGGGGTGGCCACTCGTTTACCGATTACGTTACTCTTCGACCTACTAATATTTATACTACCTTTCTCTAGTATAAGGATAAATCTTCTTCTATAGCTACTTATATACTTTTATTTCGAAAATACTATCTATCCTATCGATCTATATCTATCTAGTAATCGTTAGTATTAGAACTACTATCTTACTTAATATATCGTTAAAAAGAGTTTATTTATCCGGCTATATTATTTTATAGTAACGATAGTCGAGTAGAATATTATATTCTACGAACTATTTTCGACCTAGGATTAGGTTATACTTCCTAAGGTCTACTAAGAGTATAGGAACTTTATCTTTATATTCTTCTATCTATATATATAGTAAGAAATATAATATAAGTAATTAGTTTACTAGATATACTATTAAATCTTCGAACTAGGTATTCTTAACCTAGTTGTTCTACCTAGATTCTAACCCGTTTTCCTAGTAGAACGACTATTACTAAGTTAATAAAAATAGGGTGTTGTTAACGGCACCCCCCCCCCCCCCCCCCCTTTGGATTATAGCACCCCCCCTCTGCCTGATTTTTCAGGAACGCCTTCCCGATTAGGTGCGACTAGGATTTCTGCTATAATTTCTGCCACTCCATTTTATACTGCTATATATTCTGCCACCACTATAATAATTCCAGTTTATATAGTGAAAAGACATGTATTTTGATAAGAAAAAATCGTACATTTTCGTATAATGAAGTACTAAAATACTCTACAAATTCATGATCCGGAATCTTATCCTCGACGCGCACGCTTTTGTCCCCTTCTACGTCCCCTTCCACGTCTACGTGCTCCGGTCGTAGTATCGGTCGTAGTATCGGTCACACCCTTATTCGCACCCTTAGTCGTAGTAGCCCCCCGGCCGCGTCCTTGTTCTTACGCGAGTATATACTCAAACCCTAAGGGATCTTACCTAGTTGATCGATCCTAAGTAAGTAGATCGGGTAAAGACTAGGCGGTACTTTACTAGGTATCGCTTTACTAGGTAGCGCTTTGCTAGGTAGCGCTTTGCTAGGTAGCGCTTTGCTAGGTAGTTTAGATAAAGTTTCGTATACTATATAGTCGTCCTCGGCGTTGAACCTAGTAAGGATCCCGGGAGGAGTAGTAGAGGGTTAATTAGCGGTACGTCTATACTCTATAGATACTACTACTAGTAGAAGAGTGAAGGTTTAAGGCTCTCCTTTTTATCCTCGTACTACTTAATTAGATAAATATATAGGAAACTAGCTGTCTCCTATAAATTGTAGTTATAAATTAGTAGAATCGGTATTTTATTATCCGCTTCTAGAAGATACCGGGAATAGAGATCCTATATAAGCTTAATTCCCTTCGAGGAAATTCGCCTAACGAGTAGCCTATAGAGTAACTAGATATTATATAGCTTTCTAATCTTACTAATCTTAATCTTATACTTAATTATCGCGTACCGTTCTTTAATAATACGCTCGAAGCTTTAAAGGATAATAAGTAGATCGTTAGTTAAGACTTAGAGGTCCTATTTCAAAAGCTAATAAGCTAACTCGGTATAGGAAGTAGCGATCTTATTAAGATAAAGGTATTAACTAGTATAATAATAAAGGAAACGCTTAGAACAGTTATTAAGCTATTTATCCTAAATATACTTAATAAGGGGTTAGAATATCGGATCCTTATAGTTCTCTTTAAAAAACTCCTAGCGCTAATTTATATCTTTAAATATAGTAGCGAATATAATACGATACTAGCGCTAGAGTATTTTCTTCTAGCCTTCTTCGACCTTTTTATAGAGCTCCTTATCCCTCTCGGCCTTAGTTTAACGTTATAAGCTATACTATATACCCCCCTAGGTATTAGTAACTCCCTAGGTATTATATCGAGCTTTAGTAATCTAATCGGCGAGTATTAGACGGGCCTTCTTTATAAGGTTATTATTAATATACTAGAGATAGAGTATTCCCTTTATATCTAGTAGTATAGAATCGATTACATTTATTAAGGTATCTTCCTTATCTATTAGAATTATACGGGGGTACTAAAGCTTAAAGGAGTTATAAACTTCGGCTAGATATTAAAGAATTAACTTATAGGAATTATCTTTCTCGTCCTTTATAAATATAAATATAATATAGAATATTAATCTAGTTAAGGTAAAGCCGATAATATTAAGTAGGGGTAACCTATAGCGATTAGTCTTATATATATAGTCTATTAAGATTACCTAAGGGTTTAATTTAAGTATAGCGAGACTAGACTTATATATATAAAATAACGCGGTTATATAGTTTATATTATTAACCTCGTACTTAAAGATCTATTTACCGTCCCTCGGGAGTTCTATTAGTAGCGCTTAAAGGGGTATACGACTAGTAAGAAATTCTATATTAAGCTTCCTCCGAAGATTATAAAGATTACGGTATATTAGATAGGTACTAGGGTCGCTCTCTCGAGTTCTAGTTAGAACCCGGGAAGCCTTAATACCTTATTTAAGTTACTACTATATATTTTTACGCCTTTATATAAGCTCGTTCCGACGGTAGATAGGGTAAGTTAACGGAGGGGATAGATTATAGTTATAAGATAGGTTCTCTACTATAATATATTAAAGCTAGGTATCGTACTATAGCCGGAGTAAGATAGCGAAGGGGTACTTATTACTAAGCGTTAAAGTATTCCGTTTTATAGCGAGGGTAGGATCTATTATATCTCGAATAGATAGTAGTATACTATACCGGTTATAGCGAAGACAAATAGTTTTCTTAACCCCCTTCTTTATACGCTTTAAACGCGAGGAGATAACTATATAGCTATACTAGCGAGCGAAGTTACTAATTATAGTATAGCCGGCTTTATCAGTATCGAATTACTAGTCGAGAGGGGGAAGTAGTAGTATAGTACTAGGTAGTATAGCGGGGAGAGACTCGGTAGCTATCGCGGTAATTAGCTCTACTAGAGAGGACTCGGTACTTAGTATAGTAACGAGACCTTATTTAGTACCCGGATTAGTACTTAGTATTAGGGGTAGAGACTTAGGAATACGGTCGGGATTATCCGAATTATTAGATTCTAGGTAATTAAGGCCGAGAGAGGCTATATTAATAATAAAAATTAACGAAAATAATAGGGTTAGGATAAAAATAATTGACAAAAATAAGGTAGAAGAAGGTAGGTTAATAGGTATAAACTAGAATTAGATTATTAACTTGTTTACTCCTATATATAGAGCGTAATATAATACAAGTGACTTAATTTTGTTAGGTATTTATATACAAAATATAGGTACCTACTATATTGCTACAATTGCAGTAGACTTTAATACGAAAGCGGTGTATAAAATTAGAAAGCGGTATAGGGCGCGGTTAAGCAGAGTAGGCGTTGAGGTAAAAGCGGTACCTAATTAGGAAGGTGTACCTTTTTTTTTAGGTAAGGGGGGGGGGGAAGCTATGATCCAAAGGGGGGTGCCGTTAACAATACCTCAAAAATATAACTATCTACTCTAATATTACTAAATATTAAAATAGAAAAAGAACGTCTATTATATATTAGCTAAGTATTAAAAACTAGGCTATCTCGGGGACCTCTAATTAACTTCTATAATACTTTATAACTACCTAGGTAGGAGACTTCCCTTAGGTACTAGCTTTTCCCTAGTCGGCTTTAAGTTCCTAAATTTCGATAATATAAGGGGTCGGAGTAACTACTACTATAGTAGCGGTATTTAGTTTCTTCTTAGGATATTCTCGAGTTATATATCCTTATTCCTTATAGTTAAAGTATCGACCTTCCTTTATAAGGGTTTCTCGTTTAATAGTAGATAAACTAGTAAATCTAGAGCTCTCTTTATACTTTATACGAGGGGTATAAGTTAAGCCGGTAGTAATTACTACTCTAATACTACTACCTATAGAGGGTATTCTAGTATAGATATAGGAAGTAGACTTAGACTCCTACTAAAGGTTAATTTTATACGATATACTCTAATAGTTCTATATAAAAGTATTAAATAGTACTAAGTCCTAGTTAACTACCTATATAACTTGACTCTAGAGTAGGTATAGGTAGACTACGATATCGCCCGTCTACGGTAGGCGGTAGGCTATTTAGATTTTCGAGTACCCGTCTATAACGCCTATAGCCTACGGGTATACCTATAATAGGTATACCTACTATACCTACTATTATATAAAGTTACCTAAAATAGACGTATAACTCGCTAACTTTACAAAATAAATAACTATTAATATACCTATTTTACTAACTATATAAAATCGCGGTTTTGATCTATAATATCTATAAATTTTACTAAAATATCTAAGTATATAACGTATTTCACCCCCGAACCGCCCAAACCCCCGAACCGCCTACCCCACCTAAAACGCGTCTATGGATCAGTACTTAGTCAATTCGACTACCCACTATGCCACCAATTCGCTCTCAACGCTCTAGAAATTTAATAGAGTAAGAGGGTAGGATCTTGATAGCTATTTAGGCTTTTAAGAATCAAGAAATATTATCAATTCGTGAATTGGCGCGCCGTTTTGATATACCCCGTACAACCTTGCGCGACCGTCTCTCCGGCTATACTTAACGAAGTGCTATACGCGCTAATTGCTCTAAATTGACCGAAATTGAAGAATAATCTCTTAAAAAATAGATTCTCTCTATAGATTCTCGTGGAGTAGCCCCCCGGCCTTCTATGATACGGTAAATAGCGGATCTTCTCCTTGAATAGCGCGGAACTACCCCGGTTATTTTAGTTAGCGAAAACTAGGTTACGAAATTCGTAAAACGGCGTCCTCTTCTTTCCTCCCGGTTCTCGAGACGCTATAATTACGAACGTACGAAATACGAAGACCCGAAAATCATTAGGGAGTAGTTTAATATTGTTTAAAAAACGATTATTTAATTTAGAATCGACGCCGATAACGTTTATAACTTCGATAAGACTAGTTTTATAATAGGACTTATAGTAACTATAAGGGTTATTATAAGGAGTGAATACTATAGTCGGAGATTACTTTTATAACCTAGAAATCGTAAATAGGTAACTGTTATTAAATATATAAATACCTCGGGTTAGGCCCTCCCTCCGTATATAATTTTTAAAGGTAAGGTCTTTATTAAATCCTAGTTCGATAGCCTTCCGGGTAATTGGCGATTTAAAGTTAGTCCTAATAGTTAGACTTCCGATAAAATTGGACTTCGCTAGCTTAAAAAGCTCTTTATTCCTTCGACTTCTTCGCGTATAAAGGGGGGGTATCGGCTTTTAATACTCGATAGATACGGAAGCTATTTAACCCCTAAATTCGATAAGATTTATAAGTAAAATAAGATTATACTAATCTATATACCTCCTTACTCCTCTTATCTTTTATAGCCTCTTAATATCGGCTGTTTTACGGTATTAAAACGTATATACGGCCGGCTAGTTAAATTAAAAATATAGGTCGGGATAAATTATATCGATAAACTTGATTTCCTCGAAGTATACCCCCTCGCCCGAATTAAAGCTTTTAAATCGGAGACTATCAAAAATAGCTTCTTAGCTACCGGTTTAGTCCTATTTAGACCCGACCGAGTAATTTTAAAGCTTAATATTCGGCTTCGAACCCCGACCCCCCTCCGAGCCGGGATAGTAAATTAAGCTAGAATTTTACCCTAAAAACCCCTACTACGTAGAAAGAACTACGTCGATAGGCTTTATTAGTTAAAGCTTTACTTCGTACAAGTTCTCGAAGCCTACCTAGCCCGTTAAATCGTACGCTAGACTAGCTAGTAAAAGGGTTCTAGCGCTATATATAAGATTATATTTTACAAGGGTAAGAAATCAAGCTACTATAGGCGGAAATTAAGAAGAAGAAGTAAAAGCGTACTCGATCCCGGAAGTATATATAGGTAGAAGCAGGCCTTTTAGTATAGGAAGCTTCTCAATTGATTACTAAGTCGGTGGGAGCAGTTGAAGCACCTATTCCTACCCCCGCTATACCTAAATAACTGGCTTTAGAACCACGTACACGGGTACCAGCGAGGTGCAGCGGGTACAGAGAAACTAGGCATAGATTCAATAGGTGCCTAGCTAGATAGATGATTTTAGTTTATTTAATTTAATGGCGTTTTGGTTGAGATATATGCATTCCAATTTAATAGGTTCGGGGGTTTGGGCGGTTCGGGGGTGAAATACGTTAAGAAACTAATATATTTATAATACGACTTCGAATAAATTTTTGATCGAAATATATTATATTGTATAGTATTTTATTAACTTATCAAATTATACTATAATAGTTTGAAGATATATATTTAAGTTAGTAGTATATACCTACTATTTTCTACAAGTAAAATACTACTTAGAGATTCTACTTTATCTCTTACTCTAGTATATTTCTTATAGGTAGATCGAAAGAGAATTAGTTTAATTCTTACTTTATAGGCTTATATTACTAATTTCCCTTAATTATATTACTAAAAGACTTATATTATTATTCTAGGAGTTTTAAATCCTTCGATTGTAACTCGAGATAGGCGTTTAGGTATATTCCTATAGGCGTACCTACGGGTATACCTATAGATAAAGATATCTATAGTTAATTAGTATATACTAATTAGTAGGTCTATACTTAATTTACAATCTATTAGATCTATACTAAGTACCCCTTCTACTAGTAACCCCCGTTTTATACGGTCGTAAGTTGCCTATTATAAGTTTAGAGTATATACTCTCCCTTAGTCATTATAGTATCCCTTATATTATATTAACTATATCCTAACCTAGTACCTATACCGTAGGGCCTTCCTTACTTCCTCCGAGCTCCTAGCTAGACCTCTCCTACGTCGCCGATTTATTTAATCCTAACCTTAATCTAAATATTAATCCTAGTTTCTTTAATAGCTAATAGACTTCTATATTACTAATAGAGTCTAAGTTTGCTTAACCGGCTATCCTTAAAAGCTTTCTTAAACGTATCGGCCCCGATCGGAGAAAGTAGTTTATCCTCCATAACGCGATAAGTAACGCGTCTAATATAAAGTTTATCGAGTAGTAGCGTACTATAGTACGCGGTAGCGGTATTAAGATATAATAAAGGCTATAATAGGATATAAAATATATAATATATATATATTAGATATCTAGGAGAACTTCGACTAGGTAGTATATTATATTATAGGCGAACCTTTAGTTATATATCGGACGTATACGGCTATATTACCTTATCTAAGTACGAAGTAAAGCGGTACTAATATACTTAAGCGGTATATAGCCTTAGGTAAATACTAAAAGGGTAGTAAAAGTAAGTCTATATAATAGTCGATTAAAGAGACATAGTATATACCGGTAAGTCTTATATAATTATACCCTTTAAGATAACTAATATATTATATATTAGGTACTAGAGTTATCTTTTAACTTAAGATTCTTAAATAATAAATAGGAAAGAGAGTAGATTAAATATCTTACTAGTCTAAACCTCCCTTTCCGGATACTTAAGAGGAAGCAATTTACTTCCTTAATTCGAATTATATAAAAGGCTCTAGCTAAACCTACTTTACTCCATCCTCGTACTACTTAACGCCGGCTTAAGGAATTAATCGATAAGGAGTAATATACAATTCTCGCTACCTTACTATAAGATATAAAGCTCTCAATCGCCCTCGACTACTAGATATCGCCTTTTTAGTAAGTATTTATAGCGATTATAGGTTACTTTATCGACCGAGACTAGAATTATCGTAAGCTCCTACTTAGTTTCGAACTACTTAATAGAGTATATTCTAGTCTAAATCTAAGTAAAATACTTATAGAGATCTTTAAGAAGCTTAATATTACTAATCGTATATTAGCGATTACTTTAGATAACGTATTTTACTACCGAGCCGGCCACCCTACCTAAAACGCGCCAATTAATTCATACCCTTCTTCTTCAACCACCTACCTATAAAGATATACTGTTTCCAGGTGTATAGCCTGTCAACCGGGTAAGATACAATGACTAAGGAGGGGAATGCAATTTGTATTGTCTCTGTGTGCTAAGACTAATTCTTGTAGAATTAAGAGGGATCCTGGGGGATTCCTAATTATAGGAAAATCATTAGGAAGGCTGACGTGGCGATCACCTAACGAACCCCGCACGGATCGTCTACGATACTATCAAGTATATACCTAGAGTCTATATCCTTATTCCCTAGTTATATAGACCTTTATCCGTTACAATTATCCCCTCCTTTTCTAAGCGGATACCCTTATCCGCAATTAAATCTATAAATACTAAGGGAATCCTATTTAAGGTAGGATATAGGATCCGAGTATAGAATAATAAAATATCGGGGAGAAACCGGGGGTAATTTACGATAAAGAAGTCTAAAACGACCTAAAAGACTTTACCTATAAATAGTAAGCCTTTATATACCGTAGTATATATATAGGCCTAGTATTCTTATCTTATTAGTTGAAATATCGTCTTACTCTTTCTTCCCGTATTATAGTTCCTACTCTACGTTTATCGTAGATTTAGTTAAAATATATATAGTATATACGATATCTTCGGTCTACTATTAATAACTAGGATATTATAAATACTAGTAAACCGTTCTCGATTTAATACTTTCTTAGGACCGAGAACTCGAAGAAGTACTAGTAATATATCTAACGTTATATATATTATAAGCGTCCGGCTAAGGGTATATAGGGTAATATACGCGATTTAGTAGCGATCCTCGACTAGGCTACCTAGGTTTATTATAATAATAACGTGTAACGGGCCAGTGCCCGGTTGATATCACGTGTGCGCACGTGACCTCCCCCACACCCCTTTTGTTTACGTTCGACCCCGTCAACTCTCTCTTCTTTCCTAAAGCTTTTAGATAACTGTATACGGCTTAGTTAGTTTGAATCAAGACTAGCTACGTCCCTTTATATTCTAAAAGCTTCCTCTTCCGTAGAAGATCCGGAAGAGTACGGCCAAATAGGCTAACGCGTACCGACGAAAAGTCCTAGAAGTACTAGGTATAACGAGATACGAATATAATCGAAAACGTAGAACCGTCGAGCCTACCTGTATAGGCCCGGCTGACAATATAGTAGATAGTATAGGCCGCTGCTAATTAAGAAGAAGGCGTACGAGCGTAAGAAGAGAGAATCCGGAAGCTTAAAGAGCTAATCTAGGCGAATATACCCGTACCGGTAACGGGTATAATATACGAGATATACGGCTAGGGCCTAGAAGCTAGCGAAAGCCTTAACTAAGGTCCGGTCGATATAAACCTAACCCGACGCCCCCGTACGCGACTACCTAATCCCCCTACCTTTAAAGGAATTAGGACGGAGTAGCCTATATTCCGAATATTAATCGAGAATAAGTTATTACTCGATATAGAAGCTCTCGGAGATAAACGAGCCTACCTACTATACGTCTACTCTCGATTAGAAGGAAACGCGAGTAAGAATACTATAGGGTTTATATAATACCGACGAGCGGATAGAAACGTAAGTAATCTAATCTAATACCTCGAGAATATATATAGGGACCCGAATATTAAGAAACGGGCTACCTAACGCCTTCGAGAGATACGATAGGGACCGAAATAGTCTTTTACTATATTCCTACCTATATTCGAGAAAGAATTCGCGGACTTAGGAGCGATAAGTTAGCCGGAAGATACGAAAGTATCTATATTAATAGGATCGCTAAACCTAACTATCTATACGGCCCTTTCGTATAGGGATACCCCCGATAACTTTACAGACCTTATACTATTACTACGCTATATCGATACCGACCTCGACCTACTCTCTTTAGAGTCTAAACGTACGATATACAGATATAAGAGGAAAATAACCCGTCCTAGGTCGCTAGTAACCGACCGTATAGACTAGACCCCGATATCTAACGTTATAGTTACTTCCGTACGAATATAGAAGGAAGACTAGGACCTTATAGGGAAGCGAGCGAAATAGGTTAGAGAGGAAGAACTAGAACGTCGACGCTAGGAAGGAAGATATTACTATTACGGATATAATAGGTATAGCGTAAGATCTTACCCTCTTAAACCGGTAAGAATACTAAACCGCCCTAGAAGCCTATATTAACGTCCGCGTATAACCGTAGCGATAGTAGAGGAAGACCCCTCGAGTAAACGACGGCCCTAGCGCTATTACGAATAGAGAGAAAGAACCCGGGTTATAAAATCGGAAGTACTTACGGAGGTATCTACGGAGGAGAGCGACCGTTCGGACTAAGAGAGTACGTATAAGGACTCGGAAAAAGAGTAGCTCCTACCTAAAAGCGCGGATAGGAGCTAAACGGAGCCGAGAAGTTATTAAAGTAAGAAAATAAACCCTTTTACGTCGATTCGTTAGTTAATAGAATTTAATTTTCGAAAGTACTAGTCGATTCGGGATATTTATATTACGTAATAGTAAGCGATTCTTTTATAACTACCCTCGGCCTCCCGCGTATCCTAATACCCTCCCGAACGCTAGATAGCGTTACCGGAGACTAAGGAAGGATTAACTTTATTACCTATTTCGATATAGACGTATACGGATACCTCTAAAAGGACGTCTACGCGTATATTATTCCTAGCTAGATAGATTAGATAATCCTCGGGAATATATAGTTAATTGATATAGACGGACGCTATTTAGTACGAAAAGGTTATCTTAATATCTTTACGAAAACGGGAGAATATATACGGTATTAGAATAGAGCGAACCCTATAGTAGGCCCCTAAGGTATAAAGCCTCTACGAATTTAGAGGCTCTCCGCCCGGGATTTCTAAGAAACGTATATAACCGGGCCTATCGAGAGCCTTCGGATTAGAAAAGTAACCCTCGCCGATATCGAAAAGGTATTATAAAAGAAAAAATACGTTAATCTACGCGTATAGCTCCTAAAATAGTACTAGCCGTAGTTAAAGGTATTCGATATAAAGCGTATAGAATAATTACTAGACTACCGCCCTAGGGTAGATTACTATATTCCCCTACGGAAGGATAGTTTTAGTAGGGAAGCCTCGCCCCTATACGGTCCTCTTTATAGTATAAATTAAGAGGAACTACTCGTCTTATAGAAAATACTTATAGACCTACTCGGACGGAACTTTATTCGTATTAGTAAGTCTCCGGTAGTAGTACTAGTACTACTAGTAAGGAAGCTAGGCGGAGGAGTACGCTTCTACGTAGACTATCGCGGACTAAACGAGATAACGGTTAAAGATCGCTATCTACTACCCCTAATTAAAGAAACCCTATAGAATATATTATAAGTACGGTAGTTTATAAAGCTAGACGTAATTATAGCGTTTTATAAGATTCGGATCGAGCCCGGAGAAGAGTAGAAAACTACGTTTCGAATAAGATATAGGCTATTTAAATAGCTCGTAACCCCCTTTAGCCTTATAGGAGCGCCTATAACCTTCTAAAGGTATATTAATTAAGTACTCTATAAGTACCTCGACGACTTCGTTTTAGCGTATATAGACGATATTATTATCTACTCGAACGGATCGATCGAAGACTACCGTTAGAAAGTAGCCGAAGTCCTCTATAAGCTTTAGGAAGTAGGCTTATAGTACGATATTAGGAAGTTAGAATTCGAATAAGAAACGGTAAAATACCTAGGGTTTATTATCCGTACGGGTAAGGGTATCTACGTAGATTAAGTAAAGGTTAAAGCGATATATATATAGGAGCTACCGAAAATAGCTAGAGATATATAGAGCTTTTTAGGATTTATAAACTTTTATCGGACCTTTATCCCTTATTTCGCGAACCTAGTAGTACCCCTAGTACGGCTAATACGTAAGGGAGTAGACTTTCGTTAGGATACGGCTTACTATAAAGCCTTTATAGACTTAAAGGAACTCTTTATTAATATACTAATCCTAGTATACTTTAAAGAAGGACGTAAAACTATAGTAGAAACCGATACTTCCGGATAGGCTACCGGGGGTATACTTTTATAAGTATAAGACGACGGAATATTACGCCCTTACGCGTACCTTTTATAAAAGCTCTTACTAATAGAGACGAACTACGAGATATACGATAAAGAGCTCCTTACGATTATACGCGGACTAAAAGAGTAGCGTTCGGAACTAAAAATAGTCCCTAAGTTTAAGATTATTACCGACTATAAGAATCTACAGTATTTTAGGAAGGTACGGGATCTAAGCGAACGCTAGATATAGTAGGCGGACGTACTAATAGAATTCGACTTTAAGATTTAGTACCGGCCCGGAAAGCTAGCTATACAACCGGACGCCCTCTTATAAAGGGAATAGGACCTCCTATAGGATAAGAGTAACGAGCGAATAATAAATCGATTCCGGTATATCTTCGAAAAGGTTAAGATAAAAACCGGACGGGTACAAATAGATATAGAAAACCCTATAAGCTTCGAAATACCTATAAAAGTATTCGAAGAGGAAGAATTATAAGCGCTCTAGACTAACGCTCGGAAGACGGACGGGAGCTACTAAGCTATCTTACGAGCTCTATAAGAAGGGGAGTATAAACTTCCGGGTAGAATCTAGGTTAAAACGAGCCTCGCGGAATACTACCTCGACGTAAGGGGCCTCCTTTACTTCCAAGACCGAATATAGATCCTAGATAGCGAGCCCTTATAGATACGTATTATCTAAAGTATATACGATTCGTATATTATAGGGTACCTAGGACGCGATACTACGTACGCGATCCTCTTATAACGCTTCTTTTAGCTAGGAGTAGCTAAAGACGTATAGTAGTTCCTACGGAACTATATAGTTTATAGATAGAGTATAATATAGCGCGATACTAAGTATAGATTGTTAAAGCTACTACCGATCCTATAATAGATCTAGGCGGAAGTTTCCGTCGACTTTATTACGGATCTCCTTACAAGCGGCCCCTAAAAGGCTACGAACTATCTCGTTATTATAGATCGACTTATAAAAAGCGTTATTCTAACCGCTATAGACTCTACTACGGCCGATTTCCTAGCTAGAGTATTTATAGACTACTTCTATATATACTATAGACTCCCGCTTATAATTATAAGCGACTGTAGCCCTTAGTTTATAAGTAGCTTTTAGGTAGAAGTATATAAACGGTTAAAAATCTAATATCGACTGTTAATAGCCTTCTACCTATAAACGGACGGTACGATAGAAAGGGTAAATTAAGAAATTAAACGGATCTTACGGGCCTTTACGGCCTACTTATAAGAGGATTAGTTAAGCCTCCTCCCGATCGTAGCTATTACGATTAATAACCGAGAGGTATCGTTAACCGGTTTAGTACTATTCTTTTTTACTTACGGATACTATATTAACCTAATCGGGCTAGAAGATAACGGAAGCCTCTAGGGTTAGGAGAAAGGCCATAAACGGGTAGGTAAGGATTTTATAGAGCGCCTCCGCGAGGTATCCGCCTAGATATAAGTAGTAATAGCTACTATATAGGATAGATAATAAGAATAGGCGAATCGCTCTCGCTAGGTAGTACCGGTTTACTAAACGGGAGATAAAGTATAGTTATACCTATAGAACGTTACGTCCTTACGGCCGTCGAAGAAACTAGACTAGCTATACGGAAAGTATACGGTCGTTAGCGTCCTATCCCTATATACTATAGAGCTAAGCGTCCCGCGCGGGATCTACCCGATCTTCTACGTAGATCTAGTACGCCCTATAGCGACGGACCCTCTCCTATCCTAGGTTGTAGACGATAGTTAACCTCCGCCAATCGTTATTAATAACGAATTAGAGTAGGAGGTTAAAGATCTCCTAGCCGTACGTATACGGAAGGTCGGGAGAGGTTACCGACGCGAAGTCTTAGTAAAATAGGTTGGTTTCGCGGAGTAAACCTAGGAGAGATTAGATAAATTAGAAGACTATACCGTATTAGATACCTTTAAGGAACGTTACAGAAACGCCCGAATAAATAATAGACCTTAAGGAACACGCTACCCCTACGTACGGACGGGAGTCCTCTACGTACGGACGGGTATCCTCTATATACTATAGGGAGGAGGGGGGTATTGTAACGGGCTAGTGCCCGGTTGATATCACGTATACGCACGTGACCTCCCCTACACCCCTTTTGTTTACGTTCGACCCCGTCAACTCTCTCTTCTTTCCTTAAGCTTTTAGATAACTGCATACGGCTTAGTTAGTTTGAATCAAGACTAGCTACGTCCCTTCACAAACGGGTACTATACTTAAGATACTACTTATTTATAGACTATAAATAAGGGGGTCCTTAAGTTCCTAAAGGACTTTATAGCTACGTACCGAGCTTATAAGTCTAAATACCGCCTAGGAGGTAATAATAGAGTAGGGGTAAGTAGTTTTATAAGGGATTCGGTTCTAATTCGCTAACGATTTAATAGCCTCTCCTAGTCGCTTATTAACGTTATCTAGAAAGCCGATAGACTATATATCCGAATCCTCTTATACGACTATTACTTTCTACGATATAGAGGGCGTAGTATCGATACTATACCGAATTAGGATAGCGTCTTTAGCTCGGAGATAAGGGATATATCTTATAGATATAGGTAAAATATAATTTATTACGTTAGATCTAGGATACCTATATTACTACCTATAATCCCGTAGGTTACTAAGTAGTACTACTTAGGAATTTTTATAGGATTTTAAGGACGTATTTCCTATTCTACTATATAATTTATAAGCGGCGAGGGGCCGATTTAGTAGTATTTTAAGGATTTAGTAGTATCCTATCAATTTAGAGTTTTAATAAAAATAGAAGGTACGACTTTATTTACTCATTTTCTCGGTTATAGCTTCCTTTTTAATATATCCCGATTTTATTACGTCGTATAAACGACCTAGGATTTATTTACTTCTTCCTAAATCTCTTTCTCTTACTTCTTATAACTTCTTTTACTTTTATAACTTCTATAACTTTTCTCCTTAGTAGGTAATTATCGTATCTATAACGATTCGGCCTCGAACTAACCCTAATTTATAGTCTCTTCTACTTAAATCCGTTATACCTCGAGATACTACTACTAGTTCTCCTAGGAACCGTTATAAGAAGTTAGTAGTACCGATTTTACGCTAGTAGACATAGTATATAAGCTACCTACGTATTTCCTATAGGGATTAGCCGAAGTAATCCCCTATATACTATAAGCCGTTTACTATTTAGTACTTTACGGATAATATTAATAGTAAGTCTTATAAGGACTATACTACGAAAAGAAGGGTATACGAGTAGGTAAGTATCCTCTCTCTTCTCAGTAGCGATTCGGTAGAGATTCGTACTAACTCTATATAATTATATAGGTTCCCTTTAGTCTTTCTAGTAATCGTTTCGAACTACTAGTAATCCTTTCTTAGGTTAAGAATTTCTAGGCTAATACTATTAGGGGTTTTAGCGTTTATTCTAGCTAGGTTAATAATAATAGTAATATAGTAGTCTTCTAGGTTCCTAAGGCTCTTATCGAGGAGGTTATAGTAGGGGTTTATAACCTTCTCGCTAGTTTTAATAGCTTAGTTAAGAGTTACCGGTACCTTTATTATTTAACTAGAACTCGCGTTACTCTAGTAAGTCGCTATCGATCTACCCCCGGATTATAGCTAGATTACTAACCTATCGCTTATAATTTAGGATATCTATACTTAGTATAATAGCTAGGTCGTTAGGCGTAACGACTATATTATTAAGGATACTCGTAAGGTCGAGATACCTTAGGATTAGCTAGCTATAGAGGCCTCGGCGCGGCCTCGTCTTATTAATAAAGAGGAGTCGGTTACTACGTAGTACGTAGCCGTTTCGGCCTTTCGTACTTTATATACCTTAGCCGTTAGAACTTATCTTCCTAAGGCCTATATTAATTACAATACTATATCCTCCTACTTATCCGGCTTCCCTTTCGATTAGAAGCTTTAGGCGCTTTTTCTCTCTATATTTTACTAGCCGTAGTAAGGCGGTAGTAGCTCGGTCCTTTTCTATAGGTTCTTCGACCCCGGTTCGAGGGGGGTTCGGTAGACCTTATTTTTCCGAATATATAATTATTTTAACTTTTTCTAAGCCTTTTTATATTTTATAATAATTCGAGGGGTATTCGCTATTACTTCCTCGGGGACCTATTAGTTATACTTTAAGGGCTATCCTATCTATTTTACTAAATAGTATAGCTCGCCTTCGAACTTTTAGTTATCTTTAATCTCTTCTACTTCCTATTTATTATTATCCGCTAGCGCTAGTAGAGGTAGGTTTTCTAGTTCTCCTTCTCTTTATCGCTAGGGCTATAGTAGGGATATAGGGAATATATTATAAATCGCTATATACTCGTTAGGGAGTAGTAGTCGATATACTTATTTACCGATATATTCGAGGATCTTAAATAGTCCTATCTACTATAGGGAGAGTTTCTTAGTAGTCCCTTCTTTTAATCGGAGATTCTTTATTAATAGAGCTACGAGATTATTCTTTTTAAAGGTTATTTCTTAGTAGCGCTTATTATATTAAGTCGCTTATATTTCGGTAGCTTTTCGCTATAAAATCTATAGTTATTCTCTAAGCTTTATTAGCTTTTTAAACGAGATACTACTACTAGTACCTCCCTCCTTACGCTACTATCCTCGGTATATATTTAGAAATTAGGATTATACCCTAGTAGGGCCTAGAAAGGGGATATTCTAGTTATTATACTCGTTATATTATTATATACGAACTTAGCTAATTTTAGTAGCGAGGGCTATATTTTTTACTATTTATCGATAAAGTAGCGGAGGTAAGTAATATTCGAGGGTCTAGTTTATCCTTTCCGTTTAGCTATCGGTTTAGGGATAAAACGCCGTCGAGAACCTTAATTTTATCTAGGATAAATAGTATAATTTTAACTAAAACCTACTTAGAAAGATAGATCCCTAGTCGGATATAATACTATTTAGTAGTCTATATCTTAGTTTAACTTCTTAGCTCGGCTAATTCTATAGCGTCTATCGTAGTTAAAACTAGGAAGAAAAGGTACTATTTCGAGAAACAGTCTACAACTACTAAAATCGTATTAACTATCCTTCTTTTCTAGATCGATTAAATCTATAGATAATTTAGTAAAGGGCCGTAATAGTATCGGTAGCGATTCGAGCTTACTAAAAGGCCTATACCTCGGGGTTTATACTATTTAGTATACCCTATAAGAAGCGATATAATTTTTTACGTCTTCTTATATATATATAAACCTAATAGTAGTTACGCCGTAGTAGTTCTTCTATCCTTACTCGGCTAAAATATCCCGCGGTAGGGTTATTATAGTATATTTATAGTAGTTTTCTATAGATACCCTCCTTTTTCGGGATATATAACTACCCTCGATACTATAGTAATCCTAAGGTATCGGTCTCCTATCCTTTACTACCGGGTTTCTAGGTCGAAACGTTACTTTTTCGCCGGCTCGTTTCTTAGTCTTTATTTTAAAGCCTTATAACCTATTAGAGAACGTCTTTAGTATCTATACTAATAGACTAGACTACTACTAGTATAGTATTACTAATATCGAATAGGATATTTAGTTTATTATATAATTTTCTCTATTTAGACTACTCGTCTAATTCGGTACCGATACGCTCTATATTTATTCCTATAGGTATACCTAATCTAGGGGTTTCCTAATTAATTCTAGTTTAGAATTCTAAGTTAAGTTCTTTTAAATTATACTTATAATCTACGTCTAGATTCTTTATCCCTATAATACTCTATATTATAAGGGTCGGTACTTCCTCGAACTTATAGTTCGGGAGCCCTTTACCTATAATTCGGTCTTAAATTAGGGTTATTAATTCTATTCCTAAAGCTACTTACTCGGAATTAGGAATTCTAGAAAGCCTATCTATAGGGGTTATCTTTCTAGGCCTATACTTTATAATAAAGTTAAAAGGTATTAGAAATATATACTAGTATACTTACCGGCCGTTTAGTTTCTACTATATTATAAATATATATAGATTTATATAGTCTAAGAGTACTTCTATAGGGTACTTACTACTATTACGATAATACCTCTAGTATTAAAATAAGTATATAATAGCGAATAGCTCTTAATCTTAATCTAGTATCGTTTTTAAACTTAGCCTCTAAAAATTTTCGCGACTAGAAGGCTATAGGGTACTAACGTCCTTCTCTATCGGGTTAAAAGAGGATACCCCCTATACCTTTATTTAATATATCTATTTCTAGCCTAATATATTTTTTAGGGTTAAAGTAGTATAAGAGAGACGCAAACTAAAAGGCCTCTTTTAAGTACTAGAACGCTAGTAATTCGATCGCGTCTAAGGTAACTTTACTAGGCTTCTTCCTATTTTTTAACCCTTTTAGTATCGAGGTAAGGGGTAGGGATATATATAAATACCCTTTAATAAAGCGCCGATAGAAAGTATAGAATCCTAGGAATATCTAGATATTATAGAAGCTCTTTGGTTCTTCCTATTCCTAGATAACCTTTATATAGCTTTCGTCTATATAGACTCCCCTTCTATTTATAATAAACCCTAGGAATTCGACTTCTTTTTAATAGAAAGTATATTTTAACGGCTTTATATAAAGCTCTAATCTCCTAAGTCGTTCGAAGACTTATTATAGCGCTTTTATATAGGAGTCTTAGTCGGGCGAAAAGATAAGGATATTATCGAGATACGCTATATAAACGGTATCGATTAGCCCTCCTTGCGCTATATAGATATAGCTTTAAAAAGTAGCGGGGGCGTTAAATAAACTAAATAGTATAACTATATATTTAAAATAGCTATACCTTATTTAAAGGCGATTTTCTATTTATCTCCTTCTCGGATATATATACGATAGTAGGTATCTTTAACGTCTACCTTACTAAAGTATTAAGCCCTTAAGGGCCTATTAAAGATCTCTAAAATAAGGGGTAATAGGTACCGATTCTTAACCGATACTCGATTAAGTCCTTAATAATCTATATAAAAGCGTAGCCTACTATCCTTTTTTAGAACGAAGAGAATTAGTACTCCTATAGGGCTTTTTAAAGGCCTAATTTACTTTTTCTTAATATTTTCGATTAAATAAGCCTATAATTCTTTAATTTCTACCCTCGAGAGGGGGTAAATTAGACTATAAGGTAGGGGTTTACCTTCTTCTAGTTCGATAGTATAATCGGAAGCTTTTTAAGATAGGTAGGGTTCCTACCTTCTTATAGTCGAATATATTAAGATATATCTCTAGTTCGGGGGGTATTTATAATATATCTAGGTTTAGGTAATCCCCGTTTTTATTAGGGAGCTATACTTATTCCGGTATTTTTATAAGAGCGTAGATTACTATTAAATTCTTCGCGAATTTAGTAAATTAATAGGGTTTTACTAGCTTAAAGCTCTTAACCCCGAACTACTACTAATCTACTCTAGGGCGTAAGATTATATCGAATTTATTTATAAAGGTTCGGGATAAGAGTATAGGGCTTCCTTCTATATAGTAGTCCCTATTAATACCTATATATAGTCTTTTAATTATCTTTTTAATTCCCTTAGAGTCCCTAATTATAAATAGGACCTAAAATACGCTATAGGTACGTACGTATTTAGGGGCGATACCCTTTATAGACGGGGACGAAAAGGGGGCGGCTAGTAGTTTATTCTTATAAGTAAATTCCTTACTAATTACGTTATATTCTATACCGGTATCGAGGTCCGCGTACGTTTTAATACTATTTCTAAGGATAACTAGTATATAAAGGTATATTATAGTCCCTATTAGTAGGTATAGAGCTAGTATATTAGGGTCTACTATAGCTCTTCTACTTTTCCTACTTATATAGATTTTTATAGACGTACTACCTTAACGATAGACTATATTATAGTCCCCTATAGGTATTTATTTACTTAATAGTTTTTATCGCTATAGATAAAGTAGGCGTTATTTAGCGTAGAATCGCTAGTATTTCCTACTTTTATCGGTATCGTATTTTTACCTAAGATATAAGGCTTTCTTAATCCCCTATATCCTCGGCTACGAAGAACTAGTATACCGGAATCTTAGATAGCTAATTATATAGAGATATATCTTATATATAACCTTCGGCTTTCTATTTTTATTATTCGTAACCTAGTAGAAGCTATCCTAGATATCCGATTTACTTTTTAATTCCTATCGAATTATATTCTTAATATTAGACTAAGATCTATACTTAGTTATAAGCTACTAACTAACTAATTTATTGCGTAAGTCCTCTATATTATTAAATATAGAATTAGATAGATATAAAATCTAGTACTTTTAAAGGGGAGGTCCGACGCGAATAAGGGATAAGGATATAAAGGTTAAACGAGTTAAACGAGTCGGCGATATCGATAGTACTAGTATTTAGATACCTAGAAAATTTGAGAAGTTATTAGGATAAATCCGATTAGAAGCTAAATCTATATCCGAATTACTAAATAAGAACTATAATTAAGATATTAAGACGTTAACAATTATAATATATAGCGTAGTAGGGTACTTAAAAGAATAGAGAGGCTTATATCTAAACTAGTAGAGGTTTTTAGGGGTAAAGTAAACGTACTAGGATATTCTAACTTAGACTTACTTTTAATATAGTTTACCTAAATAATTAGCTATATTATATATTAGTACGGATAATTAGCGGATATCCTACGGATCTTAAGGATATCTTACGGATATTTTATAGATATTTTATAGATATCTATAAGATATCCGTAAGACCTCGAAACTCGTAAAGTCTATATTTCGAGAACTTCTATCTCGGATTTCTTAAGTTTTAGTAGTTAGAACGGATTAAAAAAAATAATTAGTAGATAGTTAGAACTTTTAGCTTTTATTTAAGCCTAAAGTTAAAAGAATTTATCTAATAATAAAGGGTTTAATTTCTATATTCTATTTCCTACGAAGTTTATTATAGTTATTAGTAGTTAAATATATATTTCTATATATAACTTACTATAAAATCGTTAATCTACGGCTACCTTTACAATAAAACGTCGGACTAAGAAAACTACGAGACTACCTACAAATACTATATAAGGAGACATTCGATATATTTCTATTTCCTAAAATTTTAAAGGGCCGACCGTCGATTAAAGGGGTTAGTTCTATTAGTACCAAATATACGTTTATTTCAGTAGTAAGAAAATATTAGTAAGCTATATTAAGATTATATGATAGGCTATAAAGGGGAAAGTAAGCAAGAGTTATACTAGTGCGGATATAAGGATTGATCTGATATCTATTAGAGCGGATATACCGCAGTCTAGTATTAGTAATAATTATATCCCTTACGGGTTTCTATAGCTTTATAAATAGTATTTAGGCCCCTACTTCTTTAGTTTAAGCTAGGAGGTAATTCTCTAGCGATTCGAGGTAGGTTTCGAATATACGAGGGTCCTAATATAGGTATATTTCTACCTTTTAATAAGTAATAAGGACGTCGGTAACGATATTATATAGTTCTATACTAGGCTTTTAGTCTCTTCCTTAATTATTCGCGTCTTTAGGGTATTTTCGCTTATAAGACGCCTATTTAGTCATATACGTAGTATAGAGGAAATTCGTAGCTACGAGGACTTTTTAGTACCCGAGATATATTTATTCGGGGCCCCTTTAAAAAGGGTATTTAAATCGTTTAGCTATTCCTCTCTTTATTTAATACTAAAGTCCTCCTCGAATTTATTAACGTATCTCTTAATTTCTCCTCTTTAGCTCGGCTCGCTTTTTAATAATAAATTATAGGAGGATCGAGGGCGATTTATAGATTTTCTTCCGTTTAGGGTTTTAAGTTTTTCCTTATTAGCTATAACGAGTTGCCTAGTAGCGATAAGGCGTTATTAGAGGTCTACTTCGGCCTCGAGTCGCCTAAGTTCCGCTTCTATTCCTTAGGTTACTACTTCTAGATCTAGGGTATCCTAATATAGGTCCTTAGTTCTAGTAAATTGTAGGTCTTCTACTTCTTAGGGTTTAGTCCTAATAGATTATTCCGCTTCTACCTCGATCTAAGGGGTTTACCTAGGCGATTCGATATCGTTCCTAGTACTACGATAAGTAGTCGGAGGAGCTATTGTATCTTAGGTAGTTAAAGATAAAGAATTAGAATTGTAAAGATATACTATTTCTAGGTATATAGCCTATTAACCGGGTAAGATATAATAACTAAGGAGGCAATGTAAATTGTATTGTCTCTGTATACTAAGACGAATTCTTACAGAATTAAGAGGAAT
This sequence comes from Penicillium cf. griseofulvum, assembly GCA_028974015.1. Taxonomy (NCBI): domain Eukaryota; kingdom Fungi; phylum Ascomycota; class Eurotiomycetes; order Eurotiales; family Aspergillaceae; genus Penicillium; species Penicillium cf. griseofulvum. The sequence goes on from JAPQKP010000002.1 coordinate 5,384,358, forward strand.
CCTAGGGGATTCCTGATTATAGGAGAATTATTAGGAAGGCTAACGTAGCGATCACCTAACGAACCCTGTACGGATCGTCTACGATACTATTAAGTATATACCTAGAGTCTATATCCTTATTCCCTAGTTATACGGACCTTTATCCGTTATACCTTCCCTTTATAACGGCTCTAAATATAGAGCTTACGGTAAATTAGTAAAGGGTAGTAGTCGGTATTTGCTTCGAGTTTCTACCGGATAATAGCTTCCTATATTTCGAAACGGACTTCTTTACTATCGCTAAGTATTAGAGCGTTAGGTATCTTAGTAGACTTTCGGGTAGTTACGGTCTCTATTATCGGTACGCCGGAACTAGTTATACTCGAGTTCTATAGATTAACGAGATAAAAGGCGAGGTTACCTCGTTTACGGATTATATAGTTACGATAAGTAATTACTTTATCGCGTTCCTATATAAGGGACTCGATAATTATATTAGTCTCGACTTTATTAGTTTAGAGAACTATAATTTTATCCTAGAGATCCTATATTATTATTTGTAACTTCTTATATTAGTTTGCGAGTTTATAGAAACGTTTACGATTCGGGGTCTTCTACAAACGTTTACGTATAGAGGGTCCTTTACCTCTATTATCGTCTTCGTTATCTTTATCGGTATTAACTAGTCTCGGAGGATTAGGGGTCGGGGTCTTTAGATCGAGAGTATTATCTTTATACTTATAGGTTTCTTTATCGGGTACCGCAAATATAGGGTACTTACTACGGTTAGTAGGGGTCTTTCTTAGCGGAGCTATTCTAATTAGTTTGGGCTTTAGTTTAAGTCTTAGCTGTACGATACTAAGGAACGGGAAGTAGGGACGAAGCGGGACTAAGATTAATTACAATAATAATCTATACAGTCGTACTACTTCTAGAAATAAGGATAGTACTAAGTATTATATTACGAGCTAGTTCTTTTAACAAAATACTAAGTATAGAGGGGAGAAAGAATGAGAAGGAAAGTATTAGTGGGCTGCTGGGATTTGTAGGTCGAGGACCCTAGTAGTGCAAACCTTATAAATAAATAACACTCGCGGTGAAATGTGGTAGAAAGTCTTCGGCCGAAATATAGATCGTTATACGTCGAGAGCTTACTATACGTCTAGGCTAAGTCCTACCCGGACTTATTCGCTAGTCTACGTAGAGGTTTCTAGAGTAGTTATAATACGTAGACTTCGCTATAAACCGCAAAACCTATAAACCGCCCTACCCTAAACCGCAATTGGGGCGGGTTTTGGGGCGAGGTCTGTAAACTGCAATGGTTTATAGGGCCCTAATTGGTTTTTAAAGTGGAGTAGAATTGTAGAGTATGTAACCTTTATAATTTATGTAATTTTCCTTGAATTCTTCTATATTTCATTTATATATCTAAGATTATTTTAATAAAAAAATAAGATTGTATAATTGTATTCTCTCCCTTATAATAATTATATATATCCTTATCGCGTCTTATACGCTTACGAGCTCGTAAATTAGCCCGTAGTTGAGTACTACTCTCCGAATTAGAAGGTAGTATAGGTTTAGCTATATAATCTACTATATTAACTATACTATCTAGATCCTCTATATCCTACCCTTCTTCGTAACTAGTATCTTCCTCTATATTACTGATTGGATTAATATTAACTATATTAGATATAATCCCCTTCTCTTCCTTAGCTTCTTTAATCTGATCACGTATAAAGAACTCCTATAATAATACCGAGTCCTATTCTTCTTTATCGAACTTCGATATATATAGATATATTATTGATTCCTAGGTTATAGACGTATATAGCCTACTACAGCGGTAATTATAGATATCCCGAGCGGTATTAAATAATCGTTTAATACTAGTACTAGTAGTAGGGATTAAGAGAATATCCCGAGCGAGAGCTAAAAGAGCGGGGAAGCGAGGTATATTGGTCCTCTAGAACTCTAAAGGGGCTATATCAATAGTAGCTAGATTAGTTAGTTTAATAGAATAAAGGGTAAAAGTAGAGGCGAGGATATACTTCTATCTAAGTACTATATAATCTTATTACCCGAAACTGTAAGATATAGACGGTTAGGCTTTAATATATAGAGGTAAGGCGGGACTATAATCCTATTAACGAAGGCGCTTCGGAAGAATTTAGCTAGAGATTTAAGCGCTCTTTATATAGAGATAGGTAATCTTCTAGACTTTATTAGTATATTACTCGCTAGTTATTATCCTAATCGTTAGTTTAAAAGAACTAGATCTTATTAATAGGATTAAGTATTATACTAATCGTATAAAGATATCCCCGAATATTATTAGTCTTAGAGTAGTACTAACCGAGCTTCTTCCGGGATACTTATAAGGCCTATAATATCTATCGCTTCTAGCTAGTTTATTTCCTAGTAAGCTAGGAGATTGATTTCTTAAGGTATTTAAATAGCTTATTATAAATTATAGCATCTCGTATCTTTAAGAGTTTAACTATAAAATCGAAGAACGGCTAGGTAAGAAAGAGAAGGTAATTAACCTAACGCTATTCTTTATTACTAAGCGCTATATTAGCTCGCTTATACTTATTATAGAAAGGCTAGAAGATTAGCTATAGGCGCTTTATACGTCGAAGTATTAGGAATATTAAGTTCTAACGCGTTTTTATATCCTATAAAGGTATAATCTTAATAGTATCGCTTTATAGGTTGTAGAATATCTCTTAGCGCTAAGGGCTTACGTTTATATAAATAGTAAGATTTCGAATCTAATAGTAATAATAGTTAGTAATATATATTAAGAGAATTAAGGAATATATATTACCTTCGAAAGTATATAAGTAATATTAATATTCCCTAAATTAGTACGTATAGATAGTATAGTAATCTCTACTTATTCTATCGCGTCTCTATTAATTTATTAAGTAGGTAAGCCTTAATATAACTAAGTAGCTTATTTAGACTAAGCTAAATTATATATATAGTATAGAGCCCGAATAAGAGTAACGTCTTTAGATATAGACTCTTATAAGGTATTAACTATTGTTTAGTTATTTAATATATTATCTATCGTAACTATAAAGACTCGGTCCTTAATCTTATACTATTTTAAGATATTAAGGAGGACAATACTTAGATTTATACTAGTATACGATCTATAAAGTAGTTTAAACCTAGGAAGAACCTTATAGTATCTCTAGTCTATATTAATAAAGTAGCTAGTAATAGCTATAAAGGCCTAGGTAAAGGGTAAGGTCTAGTAATTAAGGGTAATAGATATCCTTATACCTTAAGGAAGTATTTATAAGATCCCTTCTTATTAGTCTTATATAGAGGCCTTAAGCCGGTACTATAACGTCTTTACTAAGGGGATAGATAGTATAAGAGGGGTAGATTAGGCTTACTAAATTAATTTATAAAATACGGGATATTTAACTAGCTAAAAGGGAAGCCGTATATCTATAATAAAGGTAAGAAGGCCCTACTCCTAGCGTTCCTAAGAGAATTCTTCGATATCCGGTATATTCTACTTATAGTAATTAGAGTCTAAGTAATTATAATTATATAGAATATTTATATACCTTTTATAAAAACCGAGTAATATCCAATTTCTAACCCTACGAGGCCTTAATATAAGCTACAGTTTTAAGGTATATTTTTATAGTCGAGGTTCCTTAACGCGATTTTCTTCTATCCTTAGTCTCTCGGATAAAGTTTAGATACTTAAGAATCTAACTATAGCGCTTATATATAACTTTTAGTACTCCGTCCGAGATATTTACTACTTATTAGAAATTATTCTAAGTAGTAGATTAATATACTATATCCTAGGGTATATTATACTTTTCCTAAAGCTAGTTTTAAGCTACTAGTTTACCTATTCGTTATAAACTATCTATCCTATCGTAAAGAAGATAGTTTTTTACGCGATTAGGGCTAATACGGGTTAAGTATAAGGGGATTAAGAAAGGAATAGCCTATCGGAGAAAATCCTCGGTTAGTAGAGTCTCCTAGCTCTCTAAGAAATCGGGGTTAAAATAATTATATAGAATAAGATTGTCTAAATTACTATCGTAGATAGACGAAGAGAAGGTTAACTACTAAGTTTATAATATAATAAGTTATAAAAGGTAAAATATAAAGGGAAAATAATAGAACGGAGGGAATAATACCTATAGAGATACTTTAGATCCTTATAAAAGCGACCGATAAATAGGAGAAAGAAGAACTAGTTAATATATCGCGTTTCTAACCTATATCTCGCTACTAATTAGTTAGCTAAGTAGGTTAAGCTCTACTATAAACCGTAATAAACTACTATAAACCGTAATAAACTACTATAAACCGTAATAAACTACTATAAACCGTATATAAACCGTAATAACCTATCGATAAACCGTAATAGCCTATCTATAACCTATAAAAAACTACTAACTCCTCTTGATACTTCGTAACTATATATTATTATTAAAATAGTAGCTTTGAACTTAGATATAGCCTTACCTTTAGTACCTTTCTAGTTAAAAATAATACTTGATTTTAAACTATAGAATTCCCTATCGAATAATACTAGTTAAGCTATAATAATAAGGGAAATTATAAACTGTAGAACCCTAGCTTTTACTTCGAGGAAAATCACTTAGCTTATACTATATTAAATATATATCTGTATAGTAAAATATATAAAAAATTACAATACTTAATTTAGTATACTATTTTTACTTAAAACTAATAGCAAAAAAGGCTAAATAATACAACTATAACTAAATTTTAATAATATCTGTAAAGCAATATTTTGTAGCCTATTTAAGGTGATAGTTGGAAGAGTACCTGATATAAGGTTAAAAAACAGTAATTTATAGTGATAAATAAGCTGAATTATATATACTAAGACCTTGATTTTATACAAAAATGGGTTGTAAATGGGTTTTTTAGGGCCCTAACAGAACCTATTAAAAACCGCAGTGCGGTTGCGGTTTGGGGGTTGGGGCGAAGGTTTGGCCCCAATTGCGGTTTATAGCGAAGTCTAATAATACGTACTAACCTTATTATTACTTAGGATTTCTTTAAACGGGGTTTTATTATTTTCTAGTTCGCGATAGGGTAGCTAGCCCTTTTATATTTCGAAAAGGCGCTCCTCTAGATATAGATCTAATTCTAACTTATTCTATCCGGTAGTTTTCGTAAGGGGTATTTTTCTAGACGTATCTAACTATATATAACCGACCCTACGATTAGAGGCGCTACTTCCGACCGGTCCTGGTTAAATACGTATTCCCCCGAGAGTTCCTTAGCGTATTATTAGCTAGTCCTATTTCCCTAACCGCTATTTACCCCTCCCGTTAGCCTTCTTTTCCTTACGAGCGTAAGATAAATAGGTCCGCTAGATCGAGTGTCGGGTATAGGAGTAGGGGGAGAAGCTATATCTATATCTAAATACTTCTTAGAGGCTACGAACGACCTTGTCTACCCTATTTCACTCCTATCCCTAGACCTTTATAGAAAAAGGTCGTAACCCGATATACTACTAGATGTGATTTAGAAGGGATCGTATGGTTTATATTGGTAGCTAGGTCTAGACTTCCGTAAAGCTCGAAAAGCCCGAAACCCGACCCGACTCGACCCTCAAAGGGTCGGGTTTCGGGCCTATTCCTAAAGCTCGCTGCGGGCTTCGGGCTTTTAGTTTGGGCCTATAGCTCGAAGGGGGGGGGGGGCCCGACGAGCCCCCCCCCCCCCCACGACTAAATAGTGCAAATATACTAATTTCTCGTGACTATACAAATAATTCCTAGTATTTTTTAAGTATTTCGATTATACCGTTTACTTCAAATTTAATATATCATTGATTCGTTTAAGTATATATCAATATATTATAATTAAATCAAGCGTATACTAATAAGACTAATATATATTATTCTCTATATACTTCCTTTTCCTCCCTAATATACGTAGCTAACGTAATCGGTAAGCGAGTGGCCACTGTAAGCGAGTGGCCACCCCCTCCAAAAACGCGTCCATGAATTAGCACTTAGTGAATTCAACCGCCCACTATGCCACCAATTCGCTCTCAATCCTCTATAGATTCAATAGAGTAAGAGGGTATGATCTTATTAGCTATCCAGGCTTTTCAAAATAAAGAAATTGCCAATATCAACCTCGCTGCCCGTACTTTTCAAGTGCCGCGTTCGACACTTCGCCGCCGCCTAAGTGGTGTACAAGATCGCGCGACTTCTCGCGCCAATTTATATAAACTCTTAGAACTCGAAGAGGAATCTCTTCAAAAATAGATACTCTCTATAGATTCTCGCGGTACAGCTCCTCGGCCCTCTACTGTACGAGAAATAGCGAATCTTCTCCTCGAAAAGCGCGGAACTACCCCGGTTATTTCAGTTAGCGATAAATAGGTTTATAATTTTATAAACCGGTACCCTCCCCTTTCCTCCCGGTTCTCGAGACGCTATAATTACGAACGTGCGAAATACGAAGACCCGAAAATCATTGGGGAGTGGTTTAATCTTATTTAAAAAACGATCCTTTAATTTAGAATCGATCCCGACGATATCTATAACTTTGACGAGACCGGTTTTACAATAGGATTAACTACGACCGCGAAGATTATTATAAGGAGTAAATACTACGGTCGGAGATCACTTTTATAACCTAGAAATCGCGAATAGGTAACTGTTATTGAATATATAAATGCCTCGGGTTAGGCCCTCCCTCCGTACATAATTTTTAAAGGTAAAGTCTTTATTAAATCCTAGTTCGACGGCCTTCTAGAGGATTGGAGATTTGAAGTTAGTCCTAACAGCTAGACTTCCGATAAAATTGGACTTCGCTAGCTTAAAAAGCTCTTTATTCCTTCGACTTCTTTACGTATAAAGGGGGGGGGGGGGGGGGTATCGGCTCTTAATACTCGACGGACACGGAAGCTATTTAACCGCTAAATTCGACGAGATTTGTAAGTAAAATAAGGTTATACTAATCTATATACCTCCTTACTCCTCTTACCTTTTATAGCCTCTCGATATCGGCTGTTTTGCGGTATTAAAGCGTTCTTACGGCCGGCTAGTTGAATTAAAAATACGGGTTAGGATAAATTATATCGATAAACTTGACTTTCTCGAAGTATACCCCCCCGCCCGAATTAAAGCTTTTAAATCGGAGACTATTAAAAATAGCTTCTTAGCTACCGGTTTAGTCCTATTTAGACCCGACCGAGTAATCTCAAAGCTCAATATTCGGCTTCGAACACCTACCCCCCCCCTCTAGCCGGGGTAGTGATTAGGATCTAAAAACGCCCTCGAACTAGATCCAATTGAAAAAACAAGCTTCCTCAATCAAAGTATTACTTCGTACGAGGTTAAGAAGCCCCCTAAGCCCGTTTAATGCCGCTTTAAACTAGGTTTTTAAATCCTGCGAGATTACTATGCAATCTGTGATATTATTGGAGAAACAAGTAAGCGATTTACGGGCTGAAAATGAGAAGAAAAAGCAAAAGCGTGCTCGATCCCGGAAGCAGATACAGGCAGAAACAGGCCTTTCAGTACAGGAAGCTTCTCAATTGAATACTAAGTCGGTAGGGGCAGTTAAAGCACCTATTCCTACCCCCGCTATACCTGAAGAACCGGCTTTGGAACCACGTACACGGGCGCCAGCGAGGTGCAGTGGGTGCAGATCAACAGGGCATAAATTCAATAGGTGCCCAGCTAGATAGATGATTTTAGTTTATTTAATTTAATGGCGTTTTGGCTGAGATAAATGCATTTAAAAACTATACATGGGGGGAGGGTGGCCACTCGCTTACCGATTACGTTAAGTAGTATAACTTAGTAATAGAGGATCGCTAGTATTATTATTACTAGTATTATTATTATTAATATTAATCAAACTACCTAGGCTCTCTAGCTATTCTTCTATATTACTAATATATTTAATTTTAATATTATTAAGCCTATTATCCTTTTCCTCTCTTAATACTTCGATCTTATTTAAAGAGAAGAATCGTTTAAGCTCTTTTACCTTATATAATTTAAGGTTAAATCTTAATATATAAAGGAATAGTATTAACTCTTTAATAGTCTTAGCCTTTATACGACCGCGGCGATAATAGTAAATATCGCGAGTAGTATTAAATAATCGTTCTATACCTATACTAGTTACTAGAATTGTAAGAATATCCCGCGTAAGTAAAGCAATCATAGGAAAACGGCTATAATTCTCTCGCTAAAAGGGTAGTAGCTTAGAATTAATAATATCTATATATAATTAGTAACGGACATTTATCGAAATAAGACTAGAAGAAGAGTATAACTTACTACTATTAAGATACTAGGTTATCTTATTACTAACCGGCTTTACTTTAGGTTTCTTTAGGCGAAGTAGATTATAAAGAGCTATACTTAGCCTTAATCTAGGAGAGGAGACTAGTAGGCCTTAACTAGTAGTATAACGCTCTTAATAAGGCAAGAGAGTATCTTAGAACGAGGCTCGAGATTTATTACGCTATTCCTTTATCTGATTATTGTTACGATTTGCTTGCTTTCTCCTAGATTGTCTGTTTGTGCTTCTAACCTAATCGGGAAAGAGGTTGTTTGCTCAGCTCAGCTCCTGCTATTTAATCCTTAGGAAGCTGTACTTGCTTTCTTCTTCTTCCTCTCTTCCCTTAGCTTTGATATTTTAGTTAGAATGCACTCTTTTCTTATAAAAGACCTGGCTCGTGATATAATATCAAAGCTGCTCTCTACAAAGTCCTGTGGTTAAGAATCGGCATCGCTTTCGTACAGCTGTACAGAGGTTTCATTATACTCTTAGTTCGAAGCAACCCTTTTTTATAGATAGCTCGGTGACGTGACGTACCTAAGTACGTGAACTAGAGATTGGGCTGCTCTGGGACACTCAGTAAGCTATTTGCGAGAGGCTGTTTAGACCCTTCTTTGTTCTTTCTTTCTTGAATCCACCTATTATTTTTCTTCTTCTTTTCTACCTTCTAGGCAAAAGTTCTCGTACAAGCTTTTTTAACCTCGCTTCCTTACCTGATCTTCGTTAAAATAGATCAACAAATTTATTAGCTTCGAGCCGAGCTCTGTGCCGAATTCGCGTCTACTATCGACAACCTTCGAGGGGAAATTCAAGCTTAGTCTCAGTTGATTTCAACTCTTCAAGCTTAGCAGGCTTCCGTACCTCCTACTCCTTCCTTAAAACGCCTAAAATCCTCCCTTCTAGATCCCGAGAATTTCACCGGTCTCTTAGTTAAGTACGATACGTAGGATACCTCAATCCGTGCAAAACTCGCTATCGACGGCCTAGCTATTGGAGATCCTATAGCTTATCTAGAATACTAGATATATAGTTATATTTCGAGTCTTTAAAAGTATAAGAGTATATTTATAGAATAGCTTTATAAGATAAAGAAGGTAATCGATCTAGCGCTATTTATCCTTATTAAGTACTATCTCCTTATAGTTATAATCTATATAGAATATACTAAAGAATTTATAAAGCCTCTTTACCCGGCGAAGTATAAGAAACGTTAAGTTCTACCTAGTCTTTATATCCTAAAGTAGTATAAGTACCTACTCTAAGGGCTAAAGACTAATAAATACTTCGCGATATTAGGGATTAGCTTAGATATAAATAGTAAGATACCGTACCTTATTTAAAATATAAGATATACTCCGGTTTTTACTTTAGCTATTTACTTTCGCGAGAATTAACGATTTGACTATCTAGTGTGATCCTATATAAGTGGGACACCTATAATATATATACTACTACCGTTGAACTGAGTTTTATAACTTAGTTTGGCAATGCCTTTTGGCTCAATGGGTAAATGCTCGGAGTAGTGGCCGACTGAATCTCACTAGTCTTAGTTATATTATTCTAAAGGACTACTTTTAAGCGATTAAGAAGTTAGTTTAGACTTAATTAGATAATATATACTAGATAGGGTATTTAGATAATATAAATATTACTCGATAAGGCCTATTAAAGCGAGTTAATAAGGGTCTTATTATTTAATATATTATCTATTATTAATCTAAATATATAATCCTAGATATTATAATTAGTAAGTACCTCTAAGAGAATACTACTTAGATTAGTACTAGTATAAGTACCTTTAAGGGGTTTAAACCTAAAAAGTACCTCCCGGTAGGACTAGTTAATATTAATAAAATAGCTAGTAATAGCTATAAATACTTATCTAAATATTAAAGTCTAGTAATCTAATATAATTAAGATTTTTATATCTACCGGAAGTGGTTTAAGTATAGAATCTTAGCGTTCCTTAATATAAGTAGATAGTCGATATCGAATTATATTAGTAGAGGGGATAGATAAGGGGCTTAGGGCCGAGTATACTTATAATATTATCCGTCGAAACGTTAGATATTCGATAAGGTAAAAGGGAAGTCGATTAATCGTAAGAAATTATACTAGATTATCCTCCTAAGCTACCTTAGAGAAAACCTCTCGGGTAGTATTATCCTATTTTAATTAGTAGTACGAATCGTACTAAAGGGATATCTATACTATTAATTAAATAAATTTATCGAGTCCCCCTCGTTACTAACCTCTACTTATAGCCCTTTTATAGGTAGAAGTCTTAGGATACCTAGTTATAGTAGTTATACTATAACGCGTATCCTTCCTATTTATATCTTTTTTAGCTATATAGGGATACTTAAGGATTGTAGAGTAACCGGCCCCTAAAATTTTTCTATAAAAATTACGGACCCTCGTAAACGAGGGTCCGCTAACGTATTCGGTAAGCGAGCTGGATATGTAAGCGAGCTGGACACCCAACCCAATATACTATTTTCAAATGTATTTATCGCGACCAAACGCTATTAAATTAAATACAAAAAAATCATCTATCTACCTAGGCACCTATTGATTCTATGCCCTATTTCTCTACAGCCACTATACTTTGATAGGGCCCGTATACGTGGCTGTAAAACCGGTGAAGCGCTTCTTCGCGGCGGGGGTATAGGTACTTCTACTACTTCCACCACCTTACTAATTAATTGAGAAGCTTCTTAAACTGAGAGGCCTTCTTCGGCGGGTATCTACCTTCGGGATCTAGCTCGCTTTTACTTCTTTTTCTTATTTTTAGCGCGTAATTCCTTATTTTCTTTAGCGAGTAAGATAGTACCTTGTATTGTAAGACGGAAGCCTTTTACAAGCTAGTTTAATACACGGTCGGAAGGACTTAGTGGGCTTCGAGATCTTATACGAAGTAAAGCTTTGATTGATAAAGCCTGCCGACGTAGATCTTTCTCGGTAATAGGGGTTTTTAGGGTAAAATTCCGGCTTAATTCACTCCCCCTACTCGGAGGGGGGGTAGGGGTTCGAAGCCGAATATTGAGCTTTAAAATCACTCGGTCGGGTCTAAATAGGACTAAACCGGTAGCTAAGAAGCTATTTTTAATAGTCTCCGATTTAAAAGCTTTAATTCGGGCGAGGGGGTATACTTCGAGAAAGTTAAGTTTATCGATATAATTTATCCTAACCCGTATTTTTAATTTAACTAGCCGGCCGTACGTACGTTTTAATACCGTAAAATAGCTAATATTAAGAGGCTATAAAAGGTAAGAGGAGTACGGAGGTATATAGATTAGTATAACCTTATTTTATTTACAAATCTCGTCGAATTTAGGGGTTAAATAGCTTCTGTATCCGTCGAGTATTAAGAGCCGATACCCCCCCCCCCCCCTTTATACGCGAAGAAGTCGAAGGAATAAAGAGCTTTTTAAGCTAGCGAAGTCTAATTTTATCGGAAGTCTAACTATTAGGACTAACTTTAAATCGCTAATTACCTAGAAGGCTACCGTCGAACTAAGATTTAATAAAGACCTTACCTTTAAAAATTATATACGGAGGGAGGACCTAGCTAGTAGTATTTATATACTCGATAGCTATTACCTATTCTCGATTTCTAGGTTATAAAAGTACTCGCCGACCGTAGAATTTACTTCTCGAAATCACCCTCGTAGTAGCAGTTAAGCCTATAGCGAAACCGGTCTTATTAAAGTTATAGATATTATCGGGATCGATTCTAAATTCAAGGATTGTTTTTTAAACTAAATCAAACCACTCCCTAATGATTTTCGGGTCCTCGTATTTCGCACGCTTATAATTATACCGTTTCGAGAATCGAGAGGATAGAAGAGGGCGCCGTTTCACGAAATTATATACCTATTTTTCGCCGACCGAAAGAACCGGGGTAGTTCCGCGCTTTTCGAGGAGAAGATTCGCTATTTCTCGTATAGAAGAATACCGGGGGGCTACTCTACGAGAATCTATAGAGAGAATCTATTTTTAAAGAGATTCCTCTTCGATTTCTATCAATTTCTACAAGTTAGCGCGAGAACTCGCGCGATCTTATACACCACTTAGGCGGCGGCGGAGAGTTGTACGCGGGACATTGAAAGTACGCGTAGTAAGAGAAATAGAGCTAATATCTCTATTTTTAAAAGCCTGGATAGCTAATAAAAGCCTACCCTCTTACTCTATTGAATTTTTAGAGGATTGAGGGCGAATTGGTGGTATAGTGGGTGGTTGAATTCACTAAGTGCTAATTCATGGACGCGTTTTTGGAGGGGGTGGCCACTCGTTTACCGATTACGTTAGCGGTTTAAAGAAGGGTTAGTAAAGCTAGTAAAAGGTACTAAGGAATAGGCTATTTTAGTTTACTAGCTACAGCGTAAATTCGATAGTATACAAGCTATTATAGAAGCTCGCTACGCCCGATATAATACCTCTCGACGTAATATACGTATTACTAGTATTATTAATATATCCTAGGTTAAGAAATACAGCGAAAAGAGTATAAATTGAGTAAGAAAAAGGACTAAGAAAAAACGAAGCGGAAGTAGAAGCCGGTACTAGTCGAAATCAGGAAGTATAGAAGGGCTAAAAAACGTAGAGGAAAATAAATTGCTTTTGTATACTAGTAGTAAATTAGTAAATTTATCTATATCTTTTATTAAATCAATTGATTTCTTACGTTGTGGTATAGTAAATTGAAGTCAAAGTAAAAAGTAGAAAAAAATTGCCATTTGGGTGATCCCTTTTATATAGGTGGCGGACCCTCGTTTACGAGGGTCTGTAATTTCTGTAAAAAATGTAAGGGCCGGTTAATACTTATATATAATCTTTAGGCTACTATTACTACTATAGGCTACCTAGGTAAAGTACTCCTAGATATATAAAAGATAATTTAAGTACTATACGACTTTACCCTTTAATCTATAATCGGTTTATAACTACTACTCTACCTACTCTTAGTAATTTATTCTATTATATAAGAAGTATAACCTTTTCCGATTGGGTCTAATACGTTTAAATCGTTTAAGCTATAGGAGTAAGGGAGGGTCGTCCGGTCGAAGAAAAGCCGGTATAGATATATTAAAAGTTTATTAGCTTATCGAGGGCGTAGCTAGGTAATTAAAGGGTATAGGGTAGGGTAAGTTCTTATAGTTACCTCCGAATTGTAATAATATAAACTCGGACTACTAACTTTAGGATATTATAGAGTTAAAAAACCTAATATAGTTTTTAAGAATATATAAAAGAGGGTCGATATATTACTAGAAGCTCTACTACCTAGAGGTATTACTTAACTAGTTAAATTAATAATCGATAGCTTAAAATAAAGGGTAATAATAGTAGTAGATAATTAGTTAAATTATCTATAATAGGTAGGGCCGGCTTAAGAAAGGCCTATAAAGCTCGAAAAAAAGCTCGTAAAGCCTATTAATAACCTATAAAAAGCCCGAATACCTTACTAAAAGCCTATTAAAAGCCTACTCCCGGCCTATTCCTAGCTCGTTATTACTTTATTTCCCTCGAAATATTTTAACTTATACTAGTCCCTAGGTAAAAGGTTTTTAGTTTAGTTAGTATTAAACTATTTTATATAGTATAGACTAAGTTTCTAACCTTAGTTAAAGACTAGATCTCTAGCTTCGGTTAGAAATTACTATTATAAGTACTACTATAAAAAGTACTTAACCTTCTACCTATAATTTCTAACCTTAGCTAAAGACTAGATTTCTAACTCTAGTTAGAAATTACTATTATATATTATACTAGTATAAGTACTTCTATAAGTACTACTTATAGTAGTACTTAACCTTCTACCTATAATTTCTAACCGCGGTTAGAAATTATACTTACTTAGTAATATTTAATAATATTAAGTACTAAGTAGGATATAGTATATAGTCTAAAGTATAGAAGCTTAACGTAGTCTAAACTATAGACGAAGGATAAAACCCGGAAAACTCTAGAATATATATTTATATATTAGTATTACTTAATTCGGTCTATAGAGTAATCTATATATCTAAATATAGAATACCTAGAACGATATAGGTATATAAAGGTAGTAATAAATTAATAATATATAGAAAGTTATATCTCTAAGTACTTTTTTTAAAGTAAGAATAGGTAGTTTAAACAATTTATACTAGTCAATAATTATAATTTATAATTTATAAAGGTAAAAAGACTTAGGTCTAGATATAGCTTATATACTTATAAAAAATAGTATTTTATCGACGTAGTTATTATACTAATATATAAAGGATATATATCCATTAATTAGAATTTCTAAATATTTCCTATTCCTAATTACAATAATAGAGGATAATTATATATATAAACCAAAATATAGGTAAAAGACGGTCAATTATATAGGTGACCCAGCCACTTTATAAACGCTAAGACTATGGTTTTATACAATTTCGAGCTCGACCCGGACCTTGGGCCCAAAGTTGGGCTTAGACCTTATTAAAACATTTAGAGGGCGGCCCTCATCGTCCCTTATTTATATAAAAAAATTTGACCTTTCCTAATTTAGATGTATAAAAGTGCTAACTTATCACTTTAAATTACGGTTATTTAATAGTGTTTTAGTTTGAATGTTAGATTTACAATCTATTTCTTTATTAGTATTAAGAAACTTTATAAAATTGGGTTATATTACGATAAATCATAGTAGGTAATAATAATATTATATATTCTTAGTATCTTTAAGTATATTAGTTATTATCAATTGTAAAAGTTGTTGATTTTAGATAATAGAGTTATCTATATAAATATATATTTGCAACTGTAGCTAGACCTAGATATATACTTCTTATCTAAATACTAATTTTTAAGGCCGGCTTAAGGGCGGCCTATCCTTAAGCCGCCTATATATTCCGAGGGCGGATCGAGGGCTAGATAAGGGCGGCCCTTAATTAGCCTAGTAAATCTAGCTAATTATAGAAATTATCTTAATCTAAAGTAGGTTATAATATAATATATTTATTATCTACCAAGTAAGCTAAACTTTAGGGTAGTTAATTAATTCTATTTACTAGGATGTATTAATTTTCTTTGTATATCTACCTTCTAATTCCTATCCTATTTTAAAATATTCTCTATAAGTAATTAATTATATAGTTAATAATATCTTAAATTTCTTAGTTCTTAGATATCTATTCTTTATCTATCTATAATAGCAATCCTACGAATTTAGTCGACCCTCCTCTACTTTCTAAATAAGTAATTCCTAACCTCTAAGGTTCTAAAAGCTAGTAGATATTTAATACTACCTTAAATTCTAGGTTTCTTACCCTAATTCCTCTACCTTTAATTTATTCTTTACTTTAGCGTATTAGCCTAGGTCGATCAATGGCGTTTATTCTATATACCGATATATTAAAAGATAATTTTATTTCCTAGTAGTTAGAGACTAAGTTTAAAAAGATAAAAAAACGACTAAACTAGAATAGTAACTAGATAGCTACTTACTAGAAGTAATTTAATTAAGTAGCTAATATAAAAACTAGTAAACTAGGGGTAATATATCGTTAATACTATAAAGTCTTCGATTATCCAGTAAATAGGCGGTATAGAATAACTATACTTTATCGATACTTAGCTAGACCGACTTATTATAAATCTAGTACTTAAAGGGTAATATTAAGGGACTACTTATAAATACTATATATATTATACAATCTTTCTATTATTATTTACTAATAACTCTCTAGATTAACGTAATCGGTAAGCGAGTGGCCACTGTAAGCGAGTGGCCACCCCCTCCAAAAACACGTCCATGAATTAAAGGAAGACTAGCTTTACTTTAAGAATTAGACCTTAACCCTAATTAAGAACGCGGCTACCCTTAAATCCGAAGTAATAGGCTAGCTTAAAAAAGCCCGTTAAATAAAAGATAAGGACCCCTAGGAATTCTATACGCGTCTCGATACTTTAGAACGCTATTTTCCGAGGATAGCGGAAAAAGAAAGAGCCCTTTCCTTTTTTACGAAACTTCTATATAACCTCTAAGATAAAATCCGCCGCTATATTAGTAAGCTCCCTAAAACCCGGGAGGATATAATCGATATTATATACTATTTCTAGGACCTTAAGAAATCGGAATCGAATCGGAAGCGAAAACGTACTAAACCCCCCTAAGACCTCTTATAGAAAAGAAATTCTACTCGAGATCCCTAGAAACCCTAATCTATAAAAAGGTAAAAGGAAGATAAAGATAAACTAAAGGAAGACTATCTAAACCCTATTAGGAATAATAGGAAGCGAAACTAATACTTTAACTATAGTAGCGAGAAATATTACTCTAATAAATACCTAAACCCCCTAAAGGACTAACTAACTATAATAGCCTAATTAGTCTTCTAGGGAAACGATAGTAAGACGGACTAGAACCTACGCCTCCGTCTCTTCTTATAGTAGGAACTAGAACTCGGTATCTTATCCTAATTACCGCCTAGTGTGATGGGACGTAGCTAGGTTTGATTCAAACTAGCTAAGCCGTTTGCAGTTATCTAAAAGCTTAAGGAAAGAAGAGAGAGTTGACGGGGTCGAACGTAAACAAAAGGGGTGTGGGGAAGGTCACGTGCGCGCACGTGATATCAACCGGGCAGTGGCCCGTTACAATACCCCCTCCTCCCCGTGATATGTGGAGGACACCCGTCCGCACGTGGGAGGGCGTTTCCTGAGGTCCATCATTCATTCGGGCGTTTCCGTAACGTTCCTCAAAGGCATCTAATGCGGTGCAGTCTTCCAATATGTCCAATCTCTCCTATGTTTGTTCCGCGAAACCAACCCATTTTACCAAGACTTCGCGTCGGCGACCTCTCCCAACCTTCCGTGTACGTGCGGCTAAGATCTCTTCAACCTCCCACTCCAATTCGTTGTTGATAGCGATTGGCGGAGGTTGGCTGTCGTCCACGACCTGGGACGGAAGAGGATCTATCGCCGCAGGGCGTACTAGATCTACGTGAAAGACCGAGTGGATTCCGCGCGGGACGCTTAGCTCCACGGTGTGTGGAGACGGGACGCTTACGACCGTATATTTTCCGTGCAGCCAGTCTAGTTTCTTCGACGGCCGTAAGGACGTGACGTTCCGTAGGTGTAACCACACTTTGTCTCCCGTTCGGTAAACCGGTGCTGCCTGGCGAGAGCGATTCGCCTGTTCTTGTTGTTTGTCCTGTGCGGTGGCCATTGCTGCCTGTGCCCAGGAAGACGCCTCGCGGAGACGCTCTATAAAATCCTTGCCTGCCCGTTCGGGGCCTTTCTCCTGACCCTGGAGGCTTCCGTCATCTTCTAGCCCGATCGGGTCGATATGGTATCCGTGAGTGAAGAAGAATGGTGCTAAACCGGTTGACGATGCCTCTCGGTTGTTGATCGCGACGGCCACGATCGGGAGGAGGCTTGACTAATCCTCTTGTGAGTAGGCCGTAAAGGCCCGTAAGATCCGTTCAATTTCTTGATTTGCCCGTTCTGTCGCACCGTCCGTTTGTGGGTGGAAGGCCGTTGACAGTCGACGTTGGATTTTTAACCTTTTACACACTTCTGCCCAAAAGCCGCTCACGAATTGAGACCCACGATCACTCACGATCGCGAGCGGGAGTCCGTGATGCATGTAGAAGTGGTCTATAAACACTTTGGCCACGGAATCGGCCGTGGTAGAGTCCATAGCGGTCAGGATAACACTTTTCGTGAGTCGATCTGTGATAACGAGACAGTTCGTGGCCTTTTGGGGGCCGCTCGTAGGGAGATCCGTAATAAAGTCGACGGAAATTTCCGCCCAGATTCGTTGTGGGATCGGTAGTGGCTTTAACAATCCGTGCTTAGTGTCGCGCTATATTGTACTCCGTCCACAAACTGTGCAGTTCCGTAGGAACTGTCGTACATCCTTGGCTGCTCCTGGCCAAAAGAAGCGTCGTGATAGGATTGCGTACGTAGTATCGCGTCCTGGGTGTCCTGTGATGTGCGAATCGTGCACATTCTGGATAATACGTGTCCGTAGGGGCTCGCTATCTGGGATCCATACCCGGTCTCGGAAGCAAAGGAGGCCCCTCACGTCGAGGTGGCATTCCGCGAGGCTCGTTTTGACCTGGATTCCACCCGGAAGTTTACGCTCCCCTTCTTGTAGAGCCCGTGAGATAGCTTGGTAGCTCGTGTCCGTCTTCCGAGCGTTGGTCCAGAGCGTTTGTACTTCTTCCTCTTCGAAGACTTTCACAGGTGTTTCGAAGTCTACGGGGGTTTCCGTGGCTATTTGCACCCGTCCGGTTTTTATCTTGACTTTTTCGAAGATATGCCGGAATCGATTCGTTATTCGTTCGTTACTTCTGTCCCGTGGAAGGTCCTGTTCCCTTCGTGAGAGGGCGTCCGGTCGTGCAGCTAGCTTTCCGGGCCGATACTGGATCTCGAAGTCGAACTCTGCTAGCACGTCCGCCCACCGTATCTGGCGTTCACTTAGGTCACGTGCCTTTCCGAAATACCGTAGATTCTTATGGTCGGTGATGATCTTGAACTTAGGGACCATTTTCAGTTCCGGACGCCACTCTTTCAGTCCGCGTATGATTGCAAGGAGCTCCTTGTCGTGTATCTCGTAGTTCGTCTCTGCTGGCGAGAGCTTCTGCGAAAGGTACGCGCAAGGGCGTAATGTTCCGTCGTCTTGCGTTTGTGAAAGTACACCTCCGGTGGCCTATCCGGAAGCGTCGGTTTCCACCACGGTTTCACGTCCTTCTTCGAAGTGTGCTAGGATTGGTGCGTTAATAAAGAGTTCCTTCAAGTCCGTGAAGGCATCGTGGCAAGCCGTGTCCCAACGAAAGTCTACTCCCTTACGTGTCAACCGCACTAGCGGTGCTGCTAAGTTCGCGAAATGAGGGATGAAGGTCCGATAAAAGTTTGCAAATCCCAAAAAGCTCCGTACGTCTCTGGCTGTTTTCGGTGGTTCCCATGCGCGTATCGCTTCAACCTTCGCTGGGTCTACGCAGATGCCCTCACCCGCGCGTATGATGAACCCTAGGTATTTCACCGTTTCTTGTTCGAATTCCGACTTGTCAATGTCACACTGTAAGCCTGCTTCCTGAAGCTTACGGAGGACTTCGGCCACTTTCTGACGATGGTCTTCGATCGATCCGCTTGAGTAGATGATAATATCGTCCACGTACGCCGAGACGAAGTCGTCGAGGTGCTCGCGGAGTACCTGGTTGATATACCTTTGGAAGGTTGCGGGGGCTCCCGTGAGACCAAAGGGGGTTACGAGCCATTCAAATAGCCCGTACCTTGTTCGGAACGCGGTTTTCCATTCTTCTCCAGGCTCGATTCGGATCTTATGGAACGCTGCGATTACGTCCAGCTTCGTAAACCACCGTGCTTGCGATATATTTCGTAAGGTTTCTCTGATCAGGGGTAGTGGATAGCGATCTTTGACCGTAATCTCGTTTAGCCCGCGATAGTCCACGCAGAAACGTACTCCTCCGCCCGGCTTCCTAACTAGTAGGACTGGTGCTGCTGCCGGAGACTTACTAACACGAATGAAGTTCCGTCCGAGTAGATCCGTGAGCGTTTTCCGTAAGACAAGAAGTTCCTCTTGATTTATACTGTAAAGAGGGCCGTATGGGGGCGAGGCTTCCCTGCCAGAGCTGTCCTTCCGTAGAGGGATGCGGTGATCCACTCCGGGACGGTGGTCTGGTAATTGTTCCGCACGCTTTGCATCGAACACCTTTAACCACGGCAAGTACTGTTTCGGGAGCCGTGTGCGTGGATCAACGTGGTTTTTCTTCCGTAATGCCTTTTCGATATCCGCGAGGGTTACTTTTCCGATCCGAAGGCTCTCTACGGGCCCGGTTATACACGTTTCTTGGAAATCCTGGGCGGAGACCTTCTGGATTCGTAGAGGCTTTATGCCCTGGGGGCCCACCGTGGGGTTCGCTCTATTCCAACATCGTGTGTGTTCGCCCGTTTTCGTAAAGATGTCGAGACAACCTTTCCTTGCTGAATAGCGTCCGTCCACGTCGATTAACCATGTGTTCCCGAGGATTATCTGATCTATCTGTCCGGGAATGATATACGCGTAAACGTCTTTTTGGAGGTGGCCGTGTACGTCCATGTCAAAATGGGTGATAAAGTCAATCTTTCCTTGGTCTCCGGTGACGCTATCTAGCGTCCGGGAGGGTATTGAGATGCGCGGGAGGCCGAGGGTTGTTGCGAAAGAGTCGCTCACTGTTGCGTAACATAAACACCCCGAATCGACTAGTGCTTTTGAAAATTGAATTCTATTAACTAATGAATCGACGTAAAAGGGTTTGTTCTCTTGCTTTAACAACTTCTCGGCTCCGTTCAGCTCCTGTCCGCGCCTTTGGGCAGGAGCTACTCTTTTCCGAGTCTTCGTACGCACTCTCTTGGTCCGAACGGTCGCTCTCTTCCGTGGGCGCTTCCGTAAGTGCTTCTGATCTTATGACTCGTGTTCTCTCTCTCTGTTCGTGGTGGCGCTGGGGCCGTTGTCCACTTAGAGGGTCTTCCTCTATCATCGCTGTGGTCACGCGCGGACGCTGACGGGGGCTTACGGAGCGGCTTGGCCTTCTTGCTGGTTTAAGAGGGCAAGATTGTACGCTACACCCGTCACGCCCGCAACGGTAATATCTTCCTTCCCGACGTCGACGTTCTAGTTCTTCCTCCCTAACCCATTTCGCTCGCTTCCCTACGAGGTCTCGGTCCTCCTTCCGTGTTCGTGCGGAAGTGACCGTGACGGCGGTTGTCGGGGTCCAGTCCATACGGTCGGTTACCGGGGACCGAGGACGGATTGCTTTCCTCTCGTGCCCGTTCGCTACGCGTTTTGACTCAGATGAGAGTAGGTCGAGGTCGGTGTCAATACGCCGTAGTAGTAGTATAAGATCCGCGAAGTTTTCGGGTGCGTCCCTATACGAAAGAGCCGTACGGGTGATCAAATTCAGCGATCCTGTTAATATGGACACTTTCGCATCTTCAGGCCAGCTCATCGCCCCTGAGTCTGCGAATTCCTTCTCAAACGTGGGCAGGAACGTGGCAAAGGACTGTTTCGGTCCTTGTCGTATCTCTCGAAGGCGTTGGGTGGCTCGTTTCTTGATGTTCGGGTCCCTATAGATGTTCTCGAGGTACTGGATCAAATCGCTCGCGGTCCCGTTTCCCCGTCGATGTTGCATGAACGCCACGGTATTCTTACTCGCGTTTCCTTCCAATCGGGAGTAAACGTACAACAAATAGGCTCGATCGTCTCCGAGGGCTTCCGCATCGATTATCAGTTTATTCTCGATTGACATTCGGAATACGGGCTACTCCGTTCTGATCCCTTTGAAGGTGGGGGGATCAGGTAGTCGCGCGCGGGGGCGTCGGGTTAGGTTCGTGTCGACTGGGCCTTGGTTGAGGCCTTCATTGGCTTCTAGGCCCTGGCCATGTGTCTCGTGTGTTGTGCCCGTTGCCGGTGTTGGGTGTGCGGGCACGTTCGCCTGGATCAGCTCTTCGAGCTTCCGGATTCTCTCTTCTTGCGCTCGTGCGCCTTCTTCTTGGTTGGCAGCGGCCTGTGCCATCTGCTGCATCATCAGCCGGGCCCATGCGGGTGGGCTCGACGGTTCCACGTTTTCGACCATGTTCGTGTCTCGTCGTGCCTGGTGCTTCCAGGACTTTTCGTCGGTGCGCGTTAGCCTATTTGGCCGTACTCTTCCGGATCTTCTGCGGAAGAGGAAGCTTTTAGAATGTGATGGGACGTAGCTAGGTTTGATTCAAACTAGCTAAGCCGTTTGCAGTTATCTAAAAGCTTAAGGAAAGAAGAGAGAGTTGACGGGGTCGAACGTAAACAAAAGGGGTGTGGGGAAGGTCACGTGCGCGCACGTGATATCAACCGGGCAGTGGCCCGTTACACCTAGAATAATATTAAAATATATATAGATCTCGATAGTAGAGCTAAAGTTAACCTTATAAGCTTCGAATTCGTTAAAAAATATAAACTTAACTAAAACTCTCTATACTACTTATCTATACCGTTAACTAAAGATTAATACCTACCTATAGAGTATAGAGCGTTCTACTAAAAATCACCGATTTAAGGGGGATAACCTACCGATTTACCCGTACCTATATAGCGATTGACCGAGACCCCTAACTCTCTAGAAGCCCTATCCTCCTATCTATAACGATAATTTACGACCTTAATATCTATATTATAGGACGGAGCGGACTCTAGTAGTTTAGAACTACCTTTATAGAAATTATACCCGTAGTACTGTTACGGACCTACCCGTCACCAATCAGCAGTGACCCATAGGGGTACACCGATGGGCCACCGAGAGCCAACCAGTTCAGTATCACTGATAGGTCACGTAGGGATCGCGCGTCAACCTTACGGAAAGACAAGAGATCACGTGATATCAGCGGGAGTATATCCCTACATAGGGGTAGGATATACCCTAGGGAGACGATATACCCTAGGGAGTAGGGTATACCCCTAGGGGGTCGTCGACTCTAGGATACGAAGGATATATAAGGACACTCGTTTATATACTTAGTTTAGTTCTTCGTCTTCAATCATACATTGTTACTTGTGTTTACCTTTAATAATACGGTGACTCTCTTACTTGAATTATAACCTAACAAACCCTACGAGTAGACCAATACCCCGGTATAGATCTACTCGGCGCTCTACCTAGTATCAGTTCCTCGAACTCCCAAAAGGACCTAAGCTACAGTAAGGCCCTACGCGGCAATAGCACGGTTGAGGCAGATCGTTGACGTTGGCAAACCCGAGGAGGATTAAGGTAAGTATCCCCTGAACCGGCTAACCTAACTGTGACCAGTTGGCAGTGCGTAACAAGTACGTTTTACGAAGAAAATTAAAAACTACGTATACGTCTTCGCCCTCGTTAAGATACCTAAGGAAATATAGCTACTAATCGATCGAGAGACCCTCGAAGTCTTACCGGAACCCTAATAATTACCTCCTAAACTAGTAAGGTTCTACGACTTTTTTTTATCTTAGAACTCGAAAACCTTACCTCCTTTAAATAAGTACAACTACTCTATCGACCTAATTCCGGGGGTAAAAGTCCTATTTATGCCTATATACCCCCTATTATAAAAAGAGCTTAACGAACTATAGAAATACCTCGCCGAAAACCTTAAAAATAGCTAAATCCGCGAATCTAAGAGCCCTACCGGTACTCCTATTCTATTCGTACCTAAACCTAATAGGAGTCTACGGCTTTATATCGATTACTATAGACTTAATAAGGTTTCGGTAAAGAATCGATACCTATTACCTCTTATTTTAGAGATCTTAGACCGACTCTCGGGCTCTAGGGTTTTTAGTAAGATTAATATCTAAGATACTTACTATCGAGTACGTATAAAAGAAGGTAATAAGTAGAAAATAGCTTTCTATACCCGTTACAGATACTATAAGTATACAGTTATACCCTTCAGCCTTATAAATATACCCGTAACCTTCTAAAACTATATTTATATAGCGCTTTATAATATTCTCGATACCTTTATAATAGCCTACCTAGATAATATCCTTATCTTCTCCCTAACCCGAGAGTTATATATAAACTATCTTTATTAGGTAATAGAGCGACTATAGAAAGTAGGTCTCTATACTAAGCTAAGTAAGTACGCTTTCTACTAAAACTAAATCGACTTTCTAGGGTTTATTATATCTCCTAAGGGCGTTTCGATAGACCCTAGCCGGGTTAGTAATATATAGACTACGGTATATCCGCTCCAATGGATATTAGATCGATCCTTATATCCGCAATTTGCGGATATTGGATATGAGTTGATATCCACATCCGCATTGCGGATATCCGCGGATATCTGCACTAGTAAAATCTCGCTAAATTTACTATATCTAGTAATTTTGTGGCATATCACTATAGATTTTAGTCACATAATCGCCCAAATAGGTAATTTCTTGGTGTTTCTTGGCATGTTTGCTCTGTTTGATATCCATTGGATATCCGCAGAAATCCAATGGATATCAGGTCCATATCCAAATCCTCAAGGCTACGGATCTTAGATATCAAAAAATATCCATATCCGCAGTTTGCGGATATAGATTGTGGATATCCGCGGATATTGCGGATCGTGCCGCAGTCTAGTAATATCGCTTCGTAGAAGGTTCCTAAATCCTACTAGGATATCTAGGTATTCCTAGGATTTTACAATTTCTACTATAGGTTTATTAGGAACTATTCGTAGATTATATTACCGCTTATAGCCTTATTAAAAGGAAGTAAGAACGGGCGAAAACTAGGTTAAGTTAACCTAACCCTTACTAAAAAGGTAGCTTTTCGTTACCTAATCGCCGCCTTTTAGTTAGCGCCTCTTCTTAGATACTTTAACCCGTCTAAGCTAATTCGGTTAGAAACCGATATATCGAATAGAGCTATAGCTAGGATTCTCTCCTAATTAAATAAGGATAGGGTTTAGTACCTAGTAGCCTTCTAGTCTTAGAAATTTAGTAGGGTAGAGACCCTCTATAGAATACTAGATTAGGAGCTATTTACTATCGTATACTTATTTAAATACTAGCGATACTACCTCGAGGGGAGTACTTACCTAATTAAAGTATTTTTAGACTATTCGAACCTTTAAGCTTTTATAAAGTAACTAAAGCTTAATAGTAGGTAAGTATAGTAGTACTTAGCCTTTATACCTTTTAATTTTATAATAAAATATCGCGCTAGGAAGAGTAATCCTATAGATAGACCCTCTCGGCGCTAGCTACCGAGTAACTATAGGGTTAACCTAATTTCGCTATTAAGCCGCCGAATAGCTAGCGAATCGTAGACGACTAATTACTATTCTATTGTGATCCCACATGAGTGGGACACCTATAATATATATACCACTACCGTTGAACTGAGTTTCATAACTCAGTTTGGCTATGCCTTTTGGCTCAATGGGTAAATGCTCGGAGTAGTGGCCGACTGAATCTCATCAAACTGAGTTATGACTGGGTCTTAGAGGGTTGTGGTTTGATCCCGGCACGTGCGGAATTTAACCACCTATTATTTAATCATGCCTTTGGATTGATTATATAATAGCCTCTAATACACCCCCAGAAAAGGCCCACTGAAAGTAAGCTGCTCCGAGTTCCGCCTCGCTCTTACTGTGGAATTAACCTTTATGGCGATATATATTGTACACGTGGCCTCTTTGCTAAGAAACCGGAGATAGTGATCTTCCGGCGTGGTTGACTGATTCCGGCCCGAGGATTGATAAGCAGATCAATGCCTCAAAAATCAGGCAAAAAATCCCAGGAGTGATTTGAACTTAGTGGGGGAGGATGTGATCCCACATGAGTGGGACACCTATAATATATATACCACTACCGTTGAACTGAGTTTCATAACTCAGTTTGGCTATGCCTTTTGGCTCAATGGGTAAATGCTCGGAGTAGTGGCCGACTGAATCTCACTATTAAAGACCGATACCTATTACCTTTAATTCACGAGATATAGGATCGGATTAGAGGAGCGAAGTACTTCTTAAAATACGATATTACTAATATATACTATCGTATTAGGATTAAACTAGGCTACGAGTAGAAAACGGCATTTAGAACCAAGTTCGGATATTACGAATATAAGGTTATACCTTTCGGCCTTACTAACGTACTAGTAATATTCTAACGCTTTATTTTTAAGGCGCTCGAGGAATATCTTAATATCTTCGTTATTATATACCTAGACGATATCTTAGTATTCTCGGTAACGCTAGAAGATTATATTAAATATAACAAGTTAGTACTATAGAAGCTAAGGGAAGTAGAGGTTACCCTTAAGCTAAAAAAATACGAATTCTACGTTTAGGAAACTACTTTCCTCGGATATCGTATTAGCCTAGAAGGACTTAGGATAGAAGAAGATAAAGTTAAGAGTATTATAGAATAGCTAATACCTAAAAATATTAAGGAAGTACAACAATTCTTAGGACTCGCTAACTACTATCGAAAAATTATCGACGGGTACGCCGGAGTCGTATCGGGACTCTACCGGCTTACTAAGAAAGATTAGAAGTTTAAATAGGATAAGGTAGTAGAAATATTATTCTAATAACTTAAGTAGCTCTTTAGATAAGGGACGATTGTAGCTATATTTAGCTACGATAAACCAATTATTATAGAAATAGACGTATTAGACTACGCTCTAGGAGTAAGACTAACGTAGCTAGGATAAGACGGGAAATATCGACTAGTTATATTTTAGTTAAGAAAAATAATCCCGGCGGAGCTTAACTACGATATATACGATAAGGAATTATTAGCTATAGTATTAGTATTTTAAGTCTAGAGAGTATATCTAGAAGGAGCTAAATATATAGTAACGGTCAAGTCGGACTATAAGAACCTTACCTTTTTTACGATAACGAAGGTTCTTACGCGACGATAAGTACGATAGGCTAAAACCCTTATATAATACGATTTTAAAATCGAATACTATAAAGGAATAGAGAATAGCTAAGTAGACGTATTAAGTAGACGACCGGACTACGAATTAGGAACTAAAGTAGTAGAACCCGCTATATTAAGATAAAACTTAGATAGAACTATCTCGTATAATAAATAGTTACTAGCCGCAACTATAGAACTTAAGGACGATAAGTTTTTATAGTAGATTAAGGACGCGCTATAAATAGACACGATTAACTTACTTACGGAGTAAGGAGGAAAACTCGTTAAGGATAACGAAGGATTATTCTATATATATAGACTTATCTACGTTCTAGTAACGTTAAGGAACGAAGTTATTAGGAGATACTATAATAATATTATATATAGATATCTAGGGGTAGAAAAGACGATCGAGTAGATCTCGCGAAACTATTATTTTCCGAATATATATCGAAAAGTCAGATTCTATATTCGAGGCTACGATACGTACCTTACGGAGAAATATAGTTGTCTAAGATACTATCTATACCGTAGGAATAGATTACAATAGACTTTATTATAAAGTTACTAGTCTTAGAAGGATACGATATAATTATAGTTATAGTCGATAGGCTTACTAAGTACGCCTATATGATTCCGACTACCGAAACTATTAATATAGATTAGATAGCTAATATAGTCCTACAATATATAGTTGCGAACTATAGACTACCGGCTAAGATTATATTAGATAGAGATAAGTTATTTATATCGAATATATAGTAGTTATTCGCGGATTAGATAGATATTAAGCTTAGACTCTCTACAGTATACTATCTATAAACTAACGGACAAACAAAGAGAGTGAACCAAACGCTAAAATAGTACCTAAGGTATTACGTAAACTACTAGTAAGATAACTAGGTAGGACTATTACCGATAGTATAGCTAGTATACAATAATATAGTATACTCGACAACTAACGAAACGCTATTCTTCGTAAATTACGGATACCACCCGGTAGTATACGGAGAACCAATCGGTAAAGCAGCTATAGTAGAATTAGCGAGGCTAAAGGCTATAGGACTAAAGCAGTTATATACGTAACTATCTAGAGATATTAACTTCGTTAATCTACGTATAAAATAGTATTACGATAATCACTATAGAGAGGGACCTAACCTAAAAGAGGGGGAAAAGGTTTACCTATTATACTATAATATTAAAACTAAGCGACCTAGTAATAAATTAGACTACCTACGACTAGGACCGTTTAAAATTAAAGAGAAATTAGGACTAGTTAATTATCGCTTAAAGCTACTAGAAAGTATATAAAAACTCTATATAGTATTTTATATCTCGTTACTCGAACCTATACTAGATAACGCTAAACTCGCGATAAACGTAGAAATCGAAGAAACCGAAGACGAATATAAAGTCGAAAAAATCCTAGAGGATAGATAGTACGACTATTAGTAACAACTCCTAGTTAAGTAGAAGGGGTACCCTATATTAGAAAATACCTAGGAACCTATCGCGAACTTAAGGGGTTACTACTAGCTTATCTAGGATTATTACTAAGAGGCGAAAAGGACTCCCGAGTAGCGGAAGTTAAGGAGGAATCGCCGACTAGAAAAGAAAAGTCTATTCCCTCTAGGACGGAAGGGGATAAGGGACTAAATATCTAGGTTAGAGTAGGACTCTCTAACGTAGTAGCGAGAATCTAAGTATCGTACTTATCGGCGAGACGATCTAGCTTAGTAAGGTCTTTAGTAGATAGAAGATCCTCCTTATCTAGCTAAGCTATTATATCCGAGTCGTAACCAAGTATCCGACTACTTCGATCTTTTAGGAATTTTTATTATTTCTATAAACGTATAATCTTTAGTATAAGGTCTATTTATTATTATTCGGCTAAAGCTAGTTCCTTAGCTACTTTCTTTTTATTTCGGAGAACGGTATCCTATTCCGCGTTACTATAGAGCTTACACTCGTATTTATAACTACGGCGAGTATACTCCGTATAGTTACGGTTCTTCGGAGCTATAATACAATAGATACTATAAGACGAATAGAAGTTATAGGAGAAGTCGGCTAGCGAACCTTTTAGAAGAATTAAGTTATATTATTTCAACCTATTCTATTTACGAGTCGCGTTATTAATAGGTATAATATAAGAGGTATATAACTAAGGATAGAGAAAAAGAAGGAAAAAGAAAAATAAGATATTACTTACCTAGGGGGCGGTCGTTAGCTTTAAGAGGCTTCGAGGACGAAACCCTAGAAGAGGGGGAGATAATATTACAGACCTACCCGTTACCAATTAGCAGTAACCTATAGGGGTATACCGATAGGCTACCGAGAGCCAACTAGTTCAGTATTACTAATAGGTTACGTAGATCGCGCGTTAACCTTATAGAAAGATAAGAGATTACGTGATATCAGCGGGAGTATATCCCTATATAGGGGTAGGATATACCCTAGGGAGACGATATACCCTAGGGAGTAGGGTATACCCCTAGGGGGTCGTCGACTCTAGGATACGAAGGATATATAAGGATACTCATTTATATACTTAGTTTAGTTCTTCGTCTTCAATTATACATTGTTACTTGTATTTACCTTTGACAATACGGTGACTCTTTTACTTGAATTATAACCTAACAAACCCTACGAGCAGACCAATACCTCGGTATAGATCTACTCGGCGCTCTACCTAGTATCAGTTCCTCGAACTCCCAAAAGGACCAAGCTACAGTAAGGCCCTACGCGGCAATAGCACGGTTGAGGCAGAACGTTGACGTTGGCAAACCCGAGGAGGATTAAGGTAAGTATCCCCTAAACCGGCTAACCTAACTGTGACCAGTTGGCAGTACGTAACATTAGGGTCTATAGAATATAACCTTTATTACCTAATAATAAGCGAACGAGCCCCTAAGAAAAACGCTCTATCCTCTACTCCTTAGTATTAAAAAAGCCTAAAGTAGGAATAGAAGGAAGCGCGGCTCGGCGTACTATAAGAAATATATTATAATTAGCCTAGGATTACTACCGAAACCCTAGTTAGAATATAATAAATCTAGTAAGATAGTAAATATACCTTAACCTAGGTCTTATTCCTAGTTAACTAGTAGCCCTTACAGTAAGCCTATTCCGAAGTATTAAAGTATTAGTAGAGTTCCTTTATCCTTTCGGTAACGAATATATAGGTCTCCTTAGAATAAGGCTAAGTATAGTAACCTTTAGCCTTATCGATATAGTCTAACTAGAAAGTCTTATATACCTATATTAATAGGCTACTTAGGTCGCGATAGTCGCCTAATATAGCGGGCGAAGCCTAGGAATTATTAGCTTTCTTAAACTAAAAATATATAGGGAAACCTATAGGAATATAGGTCGTAGTACGCCCGGAATACTAACGGTACGATACTAAAACCTTAGTATCCCTTATATAATTAATCTTAAAGGAAAAGGACTATCCCTTCTCCTAGTTAGTAATTATAGTACGAAGATAGTATATATACTAGAGGATTATTATCTAGACTAGGGTCTCTAGAAGGGGTTAGACGGCTCTTCGGGGCGGTATTATAATAGTTTCGATACCCTAAAGTAAGAGAAGCGAGGTAAAAAGGATAGGAGAAGTAAAGAGGTAAGGAAGAAGAGAAGAAGTAAGGAGTAAGAGAAGAAGTAGAGAAGTTAAAATAAAGAAACGCGTCCCTAAGTTACCCGGGGTAGGACCTTACTTTATTAACAATTACGCTCCTACCTATTCCGTTAATTTATATATATACTACCTACTACCTCGCTTAAGGGTACGCGAACTTTAGAGGGGGGATAAATTATTACGATATCTTCAATTATAAGGTTATACGTATATTAGTACCTTAGGCCTATAGGCCGGGTAGAACCCCGGCGCTACGGCGGTAAAACCCCGGGCTTTCGATATCTATTTAGGGAAAGAACCCTGCCAGCGTTTAAAACCGGTTTTATCTTACAACCCTCTACCCCGCTCCCTATTTTATTTCCCCGCTCAATATATCACATTCTCTTACCGTCTTATCCGAAGGAAAAGATATATATAACCTAGATCAGATAGAAGGAGCCTAAGGGTTCTGTAAGAAACAGTCTTTGACTTGGAACCCGCATATTGATACCCTTTTCCTACCTGATTGACAGGCATCTACCCTGACTAGTAGATTACCCGTAACATTTCTATTAAGATTTAATATTATTTAGCCCGTTTAAATAATTACTCCTAGTTGTATTTATTTTCTACAATACTAAGCTATAAACCAAATACTAAATAATACAGCTAAGAAATGTATATTTTATATAACTCTAGGGATTTCCCTATTTGTCCTATTTGTCGGCCCTCAAAATATTTAGAGGGCCGCCCTCTACGGGCAAGAAAATAACCTACCCGATCCGCAGGCAGGCGTCGCCTGCCCTCCGCCTGTAAAAGTGCGGGTCTGCGGGCGGTTATGAGGTCTAGTTGGGCTTTGTAGAAGTCTAGCTAAGTCCGTACACTATATACCGTACTAGTATAGGGATCTAAATATACCAATGTAGCAGTATATCCGTCACGTGCGTATACGTACGGGTATATATACTGACCAGAGACGCAGGTCATATGCCCGTAATAAGCCTATTGGATCTCAACTTTATCGCGTTTATAAGTAAGGGACTCGATAATTATATTAGTCTTAACTTTATTAGTTTAAAGAACTATAATTTTATCCTAGAGATCCTAGATTATTATTTATAACTTCTTATATTAGTTTACGAGTTTATAGAAACGTTTATAACTCAGAGTCTTCTATAATCGTTTATATATAGAAGGTCCTTTACCTCTGTTATCGTCTTTATTATCTTTATCGGTATTAACTAGCTCGGAGGATTAGGGGTCGAGGTCTTCGGATCGAGAGCGTTATCTTTATACTTATAGGTTTCTTTATCGGGTACTTACTATGGTTAGTAGGGGCCTTTCTTAGCGGAGCTATTCTAATTAGTTTGGGTTTCGGTTTAGGTCTTAGCTATACGATACTAAGGAACGGGAAGTAGGGACGAAGCGGGACTAAGATCAATCACAATAATAATCTATACAGTCGTACTACTTCTAAAAATAAGGATAGTACTTAGTATTATATTACGAGCCAGTTCTTTCAACAAAAGAGTACATTTAACTAAGAATACCAAGTATAGAGGGGAGAAAGAAAGAGAAGGAAAGGATTGGTAGACTGCTGGGATTTGTAGGTCGAGGACCCTAGCAGTACAAACCTTACAAACAAACAACCCGCTCGCTTGAGACAACAACCCCAAACAGGAAAGAAGCAAGCACGAAGCACGTGGATCGTCACAGTATTAATAAAAGTATATAACTATAATAAAGGTATATAATAGGGATATTAAGTTATCGTACAAACCCCTCTAGACCTTATTTTTCTAACCCCGGTCGTAAAATTAATAGTATATTATGTTAATATATAAAGCCCTCTAAACGTTATATTTCTAACCCCGGTTAGAAAATTAATAGTATATTAAGTCAGTATACAAAGCCCTCTAAACGGTAATCTACTACATACTAAAGTCACTACTATCTATATATAATCAAATTACTTAAAAATACAGAGCTAAATTACACAAATAATACAAGTCACAAGGTCAAGGAATTCTACTTACTAAAATTACCCACGGGTGATGTCGCAGTCTAGTCACTGCCAGGTCTACCAACACTAACATTTACCCTAAATCGAGGTTTGACCCCTAGTGCCTATACCATTGTGATACATAGGTACTATAGTTCTCTAGGCCTACCTAGGTATCCTCTGAAAACCCCTACATTTACCGTCATCATCACGATCATCAGTTTACATTTATTTGTAAATGACTAGCATCGCAAGCAATGTATTAAGCAGCAAGACTTTTTAGTCTTATGGTTCCTCGATACCATGAAGATAAACTCAGGACATGTCACCCATCAGATCTTCATCCATCTCATGCCCAGCCTCACCCTCTACAATAGGATTGACCTCACTGGAACCCGACAAAACCTGCCCCTTATTCAGGCTATTAACGTACTCCTCGCTCAACCCCAGATTATTATTGGTTTCCCCAAGATTAATCACCAGGGTCTCCATTAGCCTCATCTCTTTCTTAAGTTGGGACTGTAAGTCCAACTCACGAGAGAGTCGAGGCAACGAATGAATGGACGAGAACCGTAGCATAGAAGGCTCAGCATGTTCTTTGGTCTGCACCAATGTTGCGTTCAAAGCGCGAGACATGATGAGGGATGAAATAGCGGATCCAGTGCCTTCTGCACATACAGGGGAGGGAAACACCTGTTTTGAAAGGTCGGCCACTGTTAAAGCTGCAAAGGTCTTCCCAAGCTTAATAACAGTTTGACTGAAGAAAGCCCCAACTACCTGGGAAACGAGACCGAAATTATTGTCCTAAATCGGTGGCATTAGCTCTGAATGTCAAAACGATACAACGTACAGAGTGAGTTGGAGCCGCCACCTACCGCGCACCAGACTTCCTTGGCAGCCTCGATTTCAGCATTAAGTCTCTTCAAATCACCACGTTCAAATGCATGAGCAAGAATAATATAGGGCCTCGTGAGTGATTGATACATTTTCACCACATGGGGCGCAGTGATGCTTGGAGGTGAACAGAGCTGCCCACAGAACCAGTTAGCTCAAGAACACAATAGGGCCAATGCCATTGGGATTCCTTTCTTCTTCTTCCCCCAGCGAAGAGATAACTTACCTTGCCCTTTTCGAGTAGGCCTACCAGGACCCATTTTTTGTAAGCTTCAACCATAATCAAGCTCACAGAGCTAGCACACGGAGTGGAGATGACAATCCCAAGGAAATGAAGTGCATTGCGCCACTTTTTCAAGGCCATGTATATCATACTACCATAAAGAAAGTACTGCAAGTAATCTCGATATGAAAGCTTAGATGAAACCCCGGCAGCTTCAGTCATAAAGGATACACTTGACCCGTGATCCG
The DNA here is from genome assembly GCA_028974015.1 of Penicillium cf. griseofulvum. Classification (NCBI taxonomy): domain Eukaryota; kingdom Fungi; phylum Ascomycota; class Eurotiomycetes; order Eurotiales; family Aspergillaceae; genus Penicillium; species Penicillium cf. griseofulvum. The sequence continues at coordinate 5,418,075 of JAPQKP010000002.1, forward strand.
CACAGAGCACAGTGGGCTCTGAAGAGGAACGCCCCAGCGAAATTGGGAAATGACAAATCTGCTTATCCAAGACAGGCAATGCACAAGAATATGCTTTAGCTTGGAGACAAAGCCGGACAAGCAAAAGGTGGCTTGAGGTGAAAACGCCGCATGATGGGTCGAGACGAAGCATAGCATCTTTAACCAACGTGGCGCCTAGTAGTGGCTGTATCAGGTTAAGTTAGCAATGGAATCTAAGAAAGTGGGAAATAGCTGACTTGCCATTAAAGCAGCTTGCGAGGCTTGCCCTACGAGTTCAACAAGAAGGCGCCATTCTCGCCCAGCGTATCTGACTTGGACCCCATCGAAACTAGTCAAAAAACGTGCAGCACATATCCAAAGATTTCCCGAGGGCTGAATATCAGCTGGGAATGCATCGGCATTGAGTTCCTGTGCTTTTTGTATTTGCACACGTAGCACGAAAAGATATGGGATAGGATCTGTCGCTGGGTCAAAACACTAAGACAAATGCATATTAGCAGCAAATTTCATAGACGAGACTTTATATAGATAAATCTTCTTACATCAAGAACAGACTTATCATTTGCAAGTGAGTCGAGAGCTTTGGTGGATTGTAGCCGCCTGAGGTATTCAACTAGCTCGCGGATCCGACGGTCATACTCGTCGCTGGGTAGTTGGTTAGAGTTGTGTAAATGCGCCGATGCAGAGATAATATCCGAGAGGAGCGCCATCTTGGTAATGTATGAAAGAAGAGCACAAGATAATTTGACGCCAAATGCGGAAAGGTGTCTTGGTTCAAACTAGTGATACCTTGAGAGTTTATGTTTGGATTGCGATATGGATGGAGACTCAAGGTTGGATGAAGGGAAGAGCGAGAGGGAGAAGAGAGAAGTTCATAAAATTGTAAAAGAAACCTACGTCGTAGGTATGTTGTAGGTATGTGTATGTTGGTAAAGAAATGTGACGTAGGGAGTAGTGATGATTATGAGGCAGCTCGGGAAGGTGGGTAAATCCGAGACCAGCGGGATCGATAACGTGCCCCTCCACAACTTTTGACTCATTTTTTTCTTTCCCTTTATTATACTACTTACACTTCTTTTCTACACTTGTTGTTCAATCTGTATAGGAGTGGAGATTATTTGACATGTCATTGACCGAATCCAAAGCAGTTGATGTCGCCCATAGCGCATCACTTGCCTCGCGTCGCCTTGCAACTTTAAGCAACGATGACCGCAATAAAGCTTTGACGTTGCTCCATGATGCATTGGAAACAAACCAGAAGGATATCCTTGCAGCCAATGCTAGGGATGTGGAAATTGCTACTATTGCGGCCGAGAGCGGGAATTTAAGCCATAGCGTGCTCAAGAGACTTGATCTGTCGCGGCCTGGAAAATACAGAGACATGCTTGATGGAATCTTGAGTGTGCGAGATTTGGATGACCCTAGTGAGTGCTCTTTTATATTTGAACTTCAATCATTGAGACAAAACTTAACATATTACAACCATAGTTGGGAAAGTGACACTGCGAACCCTCCTCGACGATGGTCTGACACTCGAGAGAGTCAGCTGCCCTATTGGTGTGCTACTGATTATCTTTGAGGCCCGCCCAGAGGTAATAGCAAACATCGCTGCGTTGGCTATCAAGTCAGGTAACGCTGCTATTCTGAAAGGTACACGAACGCTATCATAAGATTTCATGACATTGTCCAATTAACGCAAATCCGCAGGCGGGAAGGAATCCATGGAATCCTTTGCAGCAATCGCGAACGTCGTCTCTAAAGCTATCGCCGAATCTCGGGTGCCAGTTTCATCGATCCAGCTGGTCAAGACACGCGATGCAGTGTCTTCTCTCTTGGCACAAGACTCGCTAATTGACCTGGTCATTCCTCGAGGCTCCAACGAGCTTGTCCGTTTCGTGAAAGATAATACAAAAATCCCTGTGCTTGGACATGCCGACGGCCTTTGTTCTGCTTACATACACGCTGATGCCGATATTGATACCGCCGTGAAAGTGATCGTGGATTCGAAAACGAACTATCCAGCGGCGTGCAACTCATTGGAGACCTTGCTTGTCCATGAGGATACCCTTGAATCGGTGTTCCCGGCGGTAGCTGCTGCACTCCTAGAGAAAGGCGTGACTCTTCGTTGTGATCCTGATTCAAAATCTGCATTGACGAAGACATTGCCAGAGGAATCAGCGCTATTACAAACAGCCACCGAATCCGACTATAACACCGAATTTCTGGACCTTGTGTTGGCAGTGAAAACAATTCCCTCGACCGAGTCTCCGATCACGGCCCTGGAGGCTGCCATTGCCCATATAAACATGCATTCGTCCAAGCATACAGAGATCATTTTGACTCAGTCAAAAGAGGTGGCGGATATCTTCATGAGCGGAATCGACAGCGCAGGTGTTTTCTGGAATGCATCTACTAGATTTGCCGATGGCATGCGGTTTGGATTTGGCACAGAAGTTGGCATCAGCACCAACAAGATTCATTCCCGAGGACCGGTTGGACTTGAAGGCCTGACCATCTACAAGTACTTAATCCGGGGAAATGGTCACAGGGCAGCGGACTATGATGGTGAAGGGGGGAAGAAATATCTCCATACTAGTCTGCCAATAGACCAGTAGTTGGCTTTCCAGTGCAACGCATAGAAGAATATCATTTTAGAACAGATTTTTTTTGGTTGCTTTCTTGTTTGAAAAATCCTGTAAGAAAAAACTTAGGACAAAGCCTGATTCAATTTTCTTTTGCCCCTTCATTCGTAAATTCTCATTTCCCAGCCCAACCAAAGACATCCCGCCACTTTTAAGTACACAGACTTGAGGTCGCTGGCTAGATCTGGAATGATTCCAGGTATCGAGAAAGTCAATGTGGCCAATGCATCTTTCACAATACATACACACCGCATCATCCTTATCAAGTCCCTTAAACCTTGAAACCCTTGGATCTTCTGCGACCACGAGCCCGCTCGAACTTGCGGCCCTTGCTACCCACGTACGGCTTCTATTTTGAGTCAGTAAATCTGCGTATCGTCTCTTTTTGCAGTCGTAATAACGCACCTTGTCGGTGTGAGGACCAAAGCCGAAGTGCTTCACGGCCTCACGAGCGTTCTTGGGTCCACGCAGGAGGAGAGTGTTGGCACCGGTAGGAGCGCGGAGAGCAAGCTGGTCCAGAGTCAAAGTCTCACCACCAGCCTTCTCAATGCGAGCGCGAGCAGTGGCGGTGAAACGGAGGGCAGCGATCGACAGCTTGGGGACGGTCAAAAGGCGGTTGTCGTCGGTGACAGTGCCGACAACGACGACGGTCTTGCCCTTCTGTGCCTCACTGATGTTGGAGACAGCGCGAGAAAGGGAAACCGGGGGGCGGTTGATTCTCGACATGAAGAGACGGCGGAGGACGGCCTTGTTGAAGTTGGACTCGGTGCGGCCTATCATGCATCCCATATCAGCCTCACTAAATCCTGAAAACGGTACACCTGTAGAAATTGCGCTGCAGACGAAATTCGGAATCGGGGGGTCATACGAGCCAAGAAGCGGTAGAGCTTCACCAGAACCTTCAAGTAGACGTTGTCGCTCTTGGGAGCCTTGCGGTGGCTGCTCCGCACATGGTGGCGGTCCAGGTCGATACCTGCGATTTGTAAATTGTCAGTGGATTGGACTGAGAACGACAAAAAAGGAAGGGAGTTCGAATGAATGCCGCAAGATGCGATAGTCGAGTGAACGGAGATGATTGAACATACCCATGGCTGTGTATTGGTCGACTTCCCGGGAAATAGCTTGCTGTCGCACCCGTATGGAAAGTGCAGGAGGTTTTTGATCCTTGACTTTCGGCTGGACAGTGTTGTGTGGGTTTAGCCCTACGCTAGACTTGACTAGGAAAGGCGAGGCACATGACCTGGCTAAAACCACGTGATGTTACCATTGAATTGGCCACATGGTCACGTGTTATGTGGATCCCCATCAGAGAATTACTCCAGCGAGTGAACCTTATCTTCAAATTTTGCAACGGCAGACCCAACATTATACATTGATTACATTACCAGCTCACTTTCTTTTTTAATGTACTATTTATATATGCATTGTGTACAATCAAATGTCCATAAAAAATAACGAGAAGAATAATCTAGGTACATATTATTTGAACTAATCTCTATCATTCAAGCCGACGAAGAAATCACGAGTCATTTCAAAGCTCAACCAGCTGCTGGCCATACTAGGAGCAACTTTCAAAAGATTTGGCCCTATCCCTTTGAATAGTCCACGTAGTCCCTCTTCAGCCACAATGATCCTCACAGCATCCCAGATCGAGGTGTACTGGTAACCCATTCCCGACATTGTGTTGATCTGGAATCGCCGACGTAGCACATCACTAAAGAAAAGTCAGTTTCATGGGCTTGGCCAATAGAATAAAAGAACCGACAAAGGATAGGTACAGGTCTGGGCGACTGCTCCAGATATCGCGCCAGCCAGTAATTTTCGATAGGAGCTAGGGTTTTTGTCCCCTTCCGGTGTCAGATACTTGCGCACCGATTCGTATGTCATAAAATTGAGTCCCACCTGTCGCTTGTCAGTTGTGATCAAGTCGAATTAAACAGACAACTCACATATGGGGCTACTCCAGCAACAGTAGGGGCAATTCCACGATATAAAGCTTTTGCTCCACCTTCATTTTTATATATCATGGCCATTGTAGTGAACATGCCTGGCAGTTTTTGGCTTGGGTCTCTTGCTCCAAGATCGGCAAATGAGGCGGATTGAATGGAAAGCCGGGTTCGAACAATGTCCAAAGGATAGGTGATGGTCACCGAGGTGATGCCGGCAACACCTCCACAAATAAGCCGACGCATTGGGGTCATCTCACCATCGGGAGACTCTACAAACTAGATTAAAGAAAAGTCAGTTTAGATCAGAACCTACCGCAGGATATGAACATCCACCCACCTGCTTGTAAAAATTATAGCTCCCAAACTGTACTGCAGAGTAGGGGATAATGCGAATACAGTTTGTTCCATTTCCTCGCATGAAGCCCCGCCAGCCTTCTTCCCGCCCCATCTTCACCAAGGCTTTCCAGATTGACAATCTGTATTCTGTTCGACCGACACTTTGAATTTGAAGAAGAATTTTCAATCGTTCGAGTGGTGACACTATTGTTCTGGAAACTGCACCAGCCACTCCACCAGCCATGAATGCAGCCACCACTGGTTCGGCGAGGTTCTTTCTAGTAGTAACCCAAAGTGACGGGGGCTGGCCATTAATCAGCTCCTGCTTTAATCAACAAGTCAGCCTTCCAGCTCAAGACAGGGAATGTCAGGTTGTCCTTCTCACATTGACTGGATTTGAACCAGAGGGAAATTTGGACAGATTCTGCAAGGCAGGCTTTGCTGTACCCTCCAAATCCTTTTCCTGAACAACATTTTGGCGATCTAAGCTCATCTTGACGGTATGCACATCCGGTTTTGAGATTGATAAAGAAGTCCTTCGTGTTCTGCGGTGTAATTGCTTCTAGCAAATCTTTTGATTAGAAATTGAAGATTGATTGTTGCTGCAAATCAAACGCGATAAAGCACCATGGGTGTAGTGCTAGCCATGAAGGTTGTCTTCCGAGGCTTGGTGATCTAAAAGCACATTGTTGATCTCGTGTCTAGTGGTGTATTGTTGCTTTCAATGACCATATAACTGAGGTATAAAAGGTAATGCCAATAGCAGATTTGCTAGAAAGGTGACGCAAGGTCAAAAAGAAAGGGCTTTGCTATGATCAGATGAGGTGTTGGGGCCGGAGTTGCTTTTCCCCTTCAATGTAGATATTGTCGAACAGGGGTGGGGAGGAGGGCAACAAGTAACATAAAGCAGTAAACAAAAAAGGTATCACAGATCACACAAGAGTGGTGTGTATACCTAGGTCAAGGTAGAGGTTTAAAAAGAGAAGAACATCCCGACTTACCGACAGACACGGTACCTCCCGATAGTCCGCCACATTATATTACGTACCTGTGCCTTGGGGTTGATCTAGCTACAATGCCTAGATCCTCAACACCCATAGACCAAAATTTACTTCAATTGTAGAAAGGTCTTATAAAAATGAATTCTAACAAAATATTATGGGATTTAAAATAAATAAATAGAAATATATAGTAGAATAAAAGAGAACCTCCTTTCAATCAAGTGCGTCATTGGCATGTTTGAACCACCGTAGCACCTTCCTAATTTCTTTCCCTCTCTCTCTCTCTCTCTTCATACGACATACTCTTTAACCTCTTGAAGCTTCTTAAGCTCCACCTCTCCTTTCAAATTCTTTCAAATTCTTTCCCAACTGACCCAATCTTCTCTCTTTACCATTGCTCTGTGCTAACGGCACCATGTCTTCTCGCTCTGGAACTACATTGTATGTTACCGGGTTTGGCCATGGCACCCGTGCTCGCGATCTTGCCTACGAATTCGAACGGTACGTGTCGCCTCTACCTTCGCACCTACGAACTTCGATCCCCATCCTTCCGACGACCCTCCCGATGAAGACCAAATGGCACTAAATGCCTTGGGCGGCACTCTTCTTTCTTTCTCCCCCTCCCCCCAACTAGCGTAACATTGGCGTGGAAGCTTGATGTCTACGTTGCCCCGTTCCACTCCTTGGGCAACTGTTAGCTAGTTTTGGTCATCATAATTTCTCTTAATACCGGTACCTGAAGCTAGCTCAACTGATTTTGGAACTAGTTATGGGCGTCTTGTTCGCTGTGATATCCCTGCCCCGCGCACTCCTTCCAGTCGACTGTGAGTTGAATGATACATCTGAACCCATTTTACCTGTCTAATCCAAATCGCCTAGTTTTGCTTTCGTTGAATACGAGAGCCGCCGCGATGCGGATGATGCTTACCATGAGATGCACAACAAGCGTATCGGCCGCGATGATTTGTTGAAGATTGAGGTATGCATATCCTCCCGCAAAGCTTGCTTAGATTTTTTTTCTAACGTATCTCCAGTGGGCACGCACTCCTCCATCTGCTTCCTGGCGCTTTGACTCTGGCTCTGGCCGTGATGCTCCTCGCGATGCTGGTCGCGATGCTGGTCGCGATCGTCGCCGTGATCGCACTCCTCCCCGCCGTGGTCGCTCCCCATCCCCTCGCCGCAGCCGTGGCGGCGACTATTCCCCTCGCCGAGATGATCGGTACGAACGGGATGCCGACCGCACTGACCGCGATTACGACCGCCGCGACCGTGATTCTGACCGCCGTGACCGTGACCACGATCGACGTGATCGCGACCGTTCTCGTGATCGCTCTCGCAGCCCCGATGACCGCGAACGTGATGGCAAGGATGACCGGGAAAGACGCGATGATGATCGGGAGCGTCGTGAGGAGGACCGTGAGAACGGCCCCAACGGTGAAGACAGGAAAGGTCAGTTGCCTCGGAATACGGCCTAGAAAACGTTCTTTTCACTCACATACAGCAGTACCCCTGGACCCAATGCCCTCTGCTCATGACGAGCTTGATACTGCTGAGTAGATCAACTCAGTCCTAAGTTCTTTCGCTCTCGACCCATGTCTCCCGTCATGCTGTTTTCATCCTCTGAAGGTTTTTCTTCATTGCGTTTGTACCAAGCAAGGTTATCGTTCCAGTGTTGCTCTTGATACATCTGGCATATCTCGTACCTCATCCCCCCTTGTGTGTTTCTGATTCCAAATGGCGTGAAGCTCGCTCTTCGAGATAAGCCGGGGCCAAGTGAACGTGTGACCCCTGCTTCCCCTACGTTTTGTTTTTTTCGATCTTGCTTTTCCCCGAGTTATTCCCATTTTATTTTATTTGTGAGGTTGGTAATTTATCCTGGTCAGCAGCTCGGATCCCACCGAAGCGAACATCGAGCGATCGTTCCAAGTCCGCGCCCAAATACCACGATGAATTCCGTTTCGCCCTCCGTCTTGTTCGCAATTTAATTTGAAACCGGTTATTTCAATTCCTCGCCCTTTTCGACCGATCGCCATACTATGTGGTCTTGTTTCCCCGAACCACTGTAGTGCCCTTAGTTGTATGCGAGGTCAATGCTGGGAGTCAGTTTGAAGTATTCCCACCTTGTTTTTTTTTTCAAGAAAAAAGGAAATCCCCCCCCAAAAAAAGCAATAAAGCAACATTCCTCTAAGATCCCTATTCTGATCCCATTTTGAAAGTTGCCATAGCCATGACGTAGGATATTTGGTGCATATTTAGTGCGGGGAACTCTCTTCCAAACCCCCCAAAGTCTCGAAACATTATGAGTTCAACAAAACAAACAGGAATCACCATTGCAATCGACGTAATAGCCTCCTTCCCCTTCACTACTCATCTAGAACACTGACATTTTAAAAAGAGAGGTGGGACATTTACGGATTGCGTTGGAAATCCGGGGACGGGCCGCTTGGAAGATGACATTGTGATTAAGCTGCTCTCAGAAGACCCCAACAACTACAAAGATGCGCCTTTGGAGGGTATTCGCCGGATTCTTTCCAAATTTACAGGCCATGGAATCGCTCGTGGGCAACCCATCGACACTTCTTTGATCCAGAGCATCCGCATGGGTACAACCGTGGCAACAAATGCGCTGCTCGAACGGAAGGGGGAGAAGGTAGCGCTGGTGGTAAGTAAGGGCTTCAAAGACTGCCTGGAGATTGGAAATCAATCTCGTCCCCGGATATTTGACCTTGCCATCAAACGTCCCGATGTTCTTTACGAAGAGGTGATTGAGGTGAATGAGCGCGTCACTTTGGAAGATTACGCAGAAGATCCGGAACGAAACAGCACTGCCACATCTCCCCGGGAGAAGACTCGGGCAGAAGCCGATGTTGTTCGCGGGCTTTCTTCAGAAGCAGTTCGCATACTGAAGCGTCCATCTGAGGACTTGGTGAGGTCGCAGTTGGAAGAGGTATACAACCGCGGGATTAGAAGCATAGCAGTATGTTTTATACATGGTTACACCTTTCCAGACCATGAGGCACTGGTGGGAAGAATAGCCCAGAATATTGGGTTTCACCATGTGAGTTTGAGCCACCAACTCATGCCGATGATTAAACTGGTGCCGAGGACCACTTCAGCCTGCGCCGATGCATATTTGACTCCTACCATCAAGAAGTATATTGCTGGGTTTCAAGCTGGATTCGAGGGTGGCCTAGGCAGTGAGAGTATCAAACAGCAGGCGGGCACCAAAGGCGCACGCTGTGAATTCATGCAATCGGACGGTGGCCTTGTGGATGTGGACCAATTTTCAGGTCTACGAGCAATTCTATCAGGACCTGCTGGCGGAGTGGTGGGTTATGCGTTGACTTCCTACGATCCTGTGTCAAAGATTCCCGTAATAGGGTTTGATATGGGAGGGACGAGCACGGATGTTAGCAGATACGGATCCGGTCGGTACGAACATGTCTTCGAGACAACCACCGCTGGAGTGACAATTCAGTCTCCTCAGTTGGATATCAACACTGTTGCCGCAGGTGGCGGCTCGAGGTTATTCTACCGTAACGATCTCTTCGTCGTCGGGCCCGAGTCAGCAGGAGCTCATCCAGGGCCCGCGTGTTATCGCAAGAGTGGACCACTCACAGTAACTGATGCCAATTTGTTCCTTGGGCGGCTAGTCCCAGACTTCTTCCCGAAGATTTTCGGCTCAGATGAAACCCAAGGACTGGATGAACAGGCTAGTCGGGTGTTGTTTGAGGAGCTAACCAAAGAAATCAATCAAAAGTTGACCAAAGGGGGCCAAAGCCGAGAAATGTCCCCTGACGAGGTTGCCTTTGGTTTTATTAAGGTAGCCAGCGAGACGATGACCCGGCCCATTCGATCTCTGACAGAGGCCAAGGGACATGACACCTCAAAACATAGGTTGGCTACGTTTGGAGGAGCTGGGGGCCAACATGCCGTTGCCATTGCCGAGAGCCTGGGAATTCGGCAGATTTTAATCCATCGGTATTCCTCGGTGCTCTCGGCATACGGAATGGCACTGGCAGATGTTGTTGATGAAAACCAAGAGCCCGAGTCAAAGACCTGGGTTGACGAAGGCAAGGGAGGGGTTCGGGATGCACTTGGCTCGAGAATCGAAGACTTAAAAAAAAGATCCACGCGGAAGTTGCGAGATCAAGGCTTCAACAATGATTCAATTGTGTTTGAAGAATACCTCAATATGCGATATCGAGGCACGGAATCTGCTTTGATGATACTTAAACCCAGCAAAGAGGAGGCCGATCTTCATTTTGAAGGCGACGAATGGGCCTTTGGGAAGGCATTTATGAAGCAACACGACCAAGAATTTGGGTTTACTCTCCCAGACCGAGACATCATGGTGGATGACGTGCGGGTGAGAGGTATCGGGAAAGGATTTAAAATATCTGAGAAGACTGTGGACCAGCAGATCCAAGAGTCCAACCCAAAGGATGTGATGGGTCAGGAATATCGCAGATCTCTTGTGTACTTCGAGGGCGGCCGACAGGAAACGCCAATCTACAAACTCGATGACTTGAAGGTTGATGACCGAGTGAGAGGCCCAGCGATTTTAGCCGATGAAACCCAAACAATCGTGGTGACCCCAGGAGCTTCAGCACTCTTGATAAAAACCCACGTCGTCATCAATATTGGTGAATCCGATGCCAGCCAGCCAAAGATTAGTACCGACAATGTGGACCCTATCCTGCTGAGTGTCTTCTCGCATAGATTTATGGCCATTGCCGAGCAAATGGGACGTGCTTTACAGAAGACAAGTGTAAGCACTAATGTAAAGGAGCGGCTTGACTATTCCTGCGCATTGTTCGACGCAGAAGGCGGGCTTGTTGCGAATGCGCCACATTTGCCCGTTCATCTCGGTAGCATGTCCACCTGTGTACGGATACAGGCCCATATATGGCAAGATAAACTGAAACCCGGTGATGTGATCGTGTCAAATCACCCGGAATTCGGGGGAACTCATCTCCCAGATATCACAGTCCTACAGCCAGCTTTTAGCCAGGGGAAGATTATATTCTACGTCGCGTCTAGGGCACATCATGGTAAGCCCTTTCCCCAAAAAGAGAGGGGGGGAAAGGAAGACATTCTAACCTTCATGAAGCTGATATTGGAGGAATACTCCCGGGATCTATGCCACCTCATTCAAAGGAGCTTTACCAAGAAGGTGCAGCTATCAAGAGCGAAAAGTTGGTATCAGAAGGCAAATTTGATGAGGAGCGCATCACAGAATTGCTGTACAAAAAGCCGGCCCAGTATCCAAACTGCAGTGGCACTCGATGCCTAGCAGATAACTTGAATGATCTCAAGGCTCAGATTGCTGCAAATAAGAAAGGAATCAACTTGATCAGCACTCTAATCGAGGAATATGGCGAGGCTGCCGTGCAGTTCTACATGCACCAGATCCAGGATAACGCAGAGCTCAGCGTGCGTACTCTGCTAAAAGATGCGAGCAAGAAGTTTGCTGGGCAAGACCTGAGTGCTATTGATTACATGGATGATGGAAGCCCTATTCAATTGAAGATATCAATAGATGGAGACAAAGGAGAGGCAATCTTCGATTTCGAGGGGACAGGCCCAGAAGTATATGGTATGATTGAGTGGCCTCGAAGCGGATAAATTGATGCTTATTGAGCTGACAATGACAGGCAATATCAATGCACCGGAAGCTGTCACATACTCAGCGATCATCTATTGCCTGCGATGCCTTATTTCAGCAGATATCCCATTGAATCAGGGCTGTTTAAAGCCAATCGAGGTTCGAATTCCTCCAGGAAGTCTTCTATCCCCCTCGGAATCAGCTGCCGTGGTGGGTGGCAATGTTTTGACGGTAGGATCAGACAAATAATCAACATCAGTCATAGGCTCATCATGTCTCTCAGAGCCAACGAGTGACCGATGTCATTCTGAAGTGCTTCCAGGCTTGCGCTGCATCACAGGGTGATACCAACAACCTCACATTTGGGTTCGGAGGGAATATGCCCGGCGAGACAGAAACGAAAGGGTTTGGTTACTATGAAACCATCGCCGGGGGTAGCGGGGCTGGTCCGACTTGGGAAGGCACTTCGGGGGTTCATACACACATGACTAACACCCGAATCACCGATGCAGAGGTGTTTGAGCGACGGTACCCTGTGATCCTCCGAGAATTCAGTCTGCGATCGAATTCAGGGGGCAATGGTCAGCACCGCGGCGGGGATGGCGTTGTGCGAGACATTGAATTCCGCATTCCAGTGCAGGTCTCCATCCTTTCTGAACGAAGAGTCTACCACCCGTATGGGTTGGAGGGAGGCGAGGACGCCCAATGTGGTCAAAACATCTGGGTACGCCGCGTGAAAAAGCAAGATGGAAGCTGGGAGAAAAGATACATCAGCCTCGGGGCAAAAAATTCCGCTCTGATGCAAGCAGGGGAGCGGATCATTGTCCGCACACCAGGAGGAGGAGGATGGGGTCAAATCGGAGATCAGAGTCACCTTCTCTATGAGAAAGATCATCGTCGTGCTTGGCGGGGAGGTTCTATTGCCAACAACATGGCAACGCAAGAGGCAAGTATGTGATCTATAAGGAAACTGAGGAGTAAGCCCAGGGTAAAATTGCGAGGGCCATAATTTGGAAACGCAAATCAATTCTTAGTTGGCAATTATGCTTCACTCTCCTCATCACTTGTTGCTTCGATATTCTGCTTTGTAGGGCTTTGATTGTCCGAATGGTCCTGTCCTTGCTCCCCTTTAACAGACTGGCCTCCCTCTGCCGAGTAGATAGGCCGAGGCAGGGTTTCCCCGTTTTCCTTCAGTGCCTGCTCAATCTCAGGTAGAATGGAGACGATGGCAGCGAATTGATCTACAGGCATTGAGATACCCTAAATCGAGAACGAATATTAGCACGGTCTAGGCAAAAAGTCACCGACCAACTGACCTTTTTTCCTGGCAATTCCTGCCCATCCTTTTCATAGTATTCTCTGACATTGACCTGGGTTTTCCCACGGAAAGAAGATATGGTCACGCGGCGCATCTTAGATATCTCCCAATAGCGATCTCCATTAGAGTCGGTTTTGGCTTTCGATATAGTGTTGACCTTGGCTTTTTTGGGGCGCACGCTGTCAAGGCTGGCGCCTGATTCAGACGAACGTTTCCTGGATGACATGACTGAGAGGTGATCTTTAAGAATCTGGTTGTGAGGAAAAAGTAAGCAATTGGGAAGTTGTGTCCAAACACGAACGCGAAACGCGGACACGTCGTCACGTGAAAGCTTATCTATAGATGTTATCATTGATATTTGTTACTTCGTTATTTATAGGGGATTGTTATAGGGACACCCCCCATGGCTAATGGGGACACCCCCCTGTCTGGAAATGCCTGATATTTCATGACCGCCTTTCCGATTAGGTGCGACCAGCAATACTGCCATAATTTCTGCCGTACCAAGTTTATACTACTATATATTCTGCCACCACTATAATAATTCTAGTTTATATAGTAAAAAGACATGCATTTTGATTAGGAAAAATCGTACATTTCTCTATTATTACTGCTTATACTCTACAAATTGCTTATTCTCTTGCTTAGGTACCCTCTACCGCGCGTCCTCGACCTCGACCCCGACCCCGACTACGAGTACGAGCACCCCTAGTAGTACCTTCAGTATCAGCACCGCGACCGCGAGCACGCCCCCGGGGTGTACTACGAACTTAGCCCCGGCTTGATTCCTACGATAACGGATCCCGGTAGACGGAGGAGGTTTCTTATATTAATAGATCGGGGGAAGACTAGGTAGCCTAGGTACTTCCGAAGTTACGTGTACCTTAGGGCCGTCCTCGACGATGTATACGAAGGGGATCTTAGAGTAGTAGTAAAGGATCGATTAGGGGCGCGTTAATACTGTATAGATACCAATGTTAGTAGAATAGCTCTGGTAAAAGACCCTTCGCTTTATCCTCGTATTGCTTGATAATATAAATGTATAGATACCCGGAAGTCTCTTTTGAATAATAGGTATATAAGGGGGGATTAGTGGCTTGTCCTCTACTTTAGGAAGGTATCTTCTATAAACCTCCTTTGTAAGTTGAATTGCTTATACCGAGATCCGGTTGTAGAGAAGCTTGTAAAGTCGCGGAACTTGCTATATTGGCTTTCGAACCAAAAGTGACTTGATTTTAGTAGGGGTTTACGTACAAAATGTAAGTACCTACTATGTTACTATAATTGTATGGAGAGTTTGATACGAAAGCGGTGTATAAAATTGGAAAGCGGTGTAAAGCGCGGTGGAGCAGAGTAGGTGTGGAGGCAAAAGCGGTACCCGATTAGGAAGGTGCACCTTATTTTCTAGGCAGGGGGGTGTCCCATTAGCCAAAGGGGTGTCCTATTAGCCATGGGGGGTGTCCCTATAACAACCCCCTATTTATATATTCCCAAATCAATATGATCTATTCAACATTAGAGAGTCAAGACCCTAAGGCCTTGTAGTAGAATTGAAAAAACAAATCCTCGAGCGATACTCTCAACTTGGAGGCTATCAAAGATCTTCTCTAGCGCTTCCCGACTAGCAGCCGCCCCCATAACACTGGTTAAGGCCTGTGGGATTCCTCGCTGCACAAATAGCTTACGCGCAGTATCCCGTAACCTAACCTTCTCCTCCTCACTGGGTGGAGGGGGCCAGGATTTGAGTTCCTCTTCTGTCGGAAGTGCGTTCTCGCGAAGCTTGACGAGGTAATCCCCGAGGGCGCCATCTGAAGTGTGGCCTTCTATCATGGATTCTTGCAACAGAGTACGAATGGTTTCCAATGTCGGGCTCCCGGGGCGTAGGATATACGATTTTGCAGCATTCAAAAGGGTCCGGCGTATGTTCCACGCAGACGACAACGTGTACAACTCATTAATGACCGCAAAGATCAGCTCTACTGCTATTTGCGTCTCATCAGCTGTGATGGGATTCCCCTGCTTGTGGGGTTGGTCCATACTCTGCCCAGTCTCTGATCGGCGATGTGATGAGGTTTGATTAATAGTTTCCGTTGCCTGGATGTCAAGTTCTGCAGTATGGTCACTGACATCAAGCGAGGTTTTCGATGGTGAGGTTTCGGTAGTCCCTGCACCTTGCTCATTCCCAAGCGACTTTCTGTTACTACCGGTCGAAGGCGACTTGGAAATTTCACCTCTTTGGTTTTCCGGGGAGTCGCTAGGGTACACCACAGGCGAGCCAACATTTTCGTTGATTGATATGTCTCGATCACCAAAGCTGGACCGTGTTTGCGACAAACTGGTGCGACTGGAGTGATCAACTTGGGGTTGAATCTGACCAGCAGTGACTGCCGGTTTCTTGCTAATGGCGCCACCTCCGAACGCCCCCGTCATTCCTTCAAATACGGCTTTACCGCCCCCTGCCACTCCTTTTGGCGCATTGGTCAATGCACCCAGCACACCCTTGCCCATATTTTCAAATGCAGTTTGACTAGGGAAAGAGAATACCGGTTTGTTAGAACCGCTGAGTTCGGCGGATGAACCCGCGTCTTTTTCCAAAAATCGATGCATTCGATCAGTGTCGGCAAGGGACTCGTGCTTCATAGCATCTTGTAAATACCACTCAAGGTCCCGAGCGAGAGCTCGTCGTGTTTTCCCCTTCCAGGTGGGCAGTGTGGGGTGACGCTCCGAGAAACTTGAAATCTGATTCAACCGTGAAACGGTTCCCAACATCTCATGAAGAGACTGGAAGTCCGAGTATTTGCGAAAGACCATCCATCCAGTTGAGCGTGTTGACGCCAGCTCGACCTGCAGTAGATAATCCCACATGGGTCGCGACTTGATCTGGCCCTTTTCATCCCTCACTCCGTCATCATCTACCAAAACTTGTGCCCCATGAAGAATCAAAGCTGGCGCAGGAGAGTCTTCGGATAGTTTCGGGCTTGCAGGTAATTGCATATTGGACAATGGCCCTCGGTCATGCTGATCTTCGTTTTCATGGGTCGTATTTGGAGCCATATCAGCCTTTAAAGCGTAAATTTCGTCGATTTGTTCGTTTTGGCGTGGCTGTTCTGACCCGGAGCTCTGCGTATCATGGGATGCAATCATAGCGCTTAGACGTTTCACTTCTAGAACAGCTTCTTCCTCTGTAGCCCTTGCCACATGGATGGACTCTTTGTGTGTGGCTTTAACGGAGTTTGCGTTTGGGTCTTCTGAAGACCTGGAAGCACTGACGCCCTGATTCCGTGCACCTTCAACGCCTGCGTCGATAGCATGCATGATTTCAGATTCGCCACCCTGCAGAAGATAGATAATCCATTCATTGATAAATTCAGGACGGGCAAGGCTGGTAACAGTAGACCGCAATACCACTCCTGCAAAAACCTCACGGAGGAAGTCCCGTACAGCCGGACAATTGTAGGTCTTCACATCCAAAAAATTTGACAGTATGTCATCCGCAATCATGCCGAGTTTCTTCTTTTGTTGTTTCTCGGACAAGACATTCGCTAAGCTGCTATCCGGAAATTGTTCGAGGTACTGATCCACAGCTTTTTGAACTTCCGCCGGGGATGAGCCCGCAGCAGTGAATGCTGTGGCAAGTTCATTCAAGAATACAATGACGATAGATGAGGAGTTGGTGAGAAACTGCAAGAACGTGTCCTCTGTTCGTTTCCGCGAGAGGTGCAAGGAGACCGATGTAATGAAATGGGTTAAAATTCTTCGACAGGAACCAGGGAAGGTCGATTCGGACGGTAAAATTGGCTCATACCAGTATCTGTGTTTGGAGTAAGCTACTTGTTTCATGGTGGGAGAAGGGACATGGATGAAGGGTACTTACTTGATATAGTCTTTTACGACTGCATCAGTAAGCGTTCTCAGCGCGACAGCGGTGGCAGGTTGGAAGGTGGCATATTCCAAGTCTGCTGAGGACATATCTTCAAGCGTACTTGTAGAACCATCGTCGCCGCTGTGGATGTCTGAAGCACCAGCCCGCTTCGGCCAGTCCAAAAGCCTGTTGGAGACTTCCAGCGCAAGTTCTCTTCGCCTGTTTGGCTTTTGCGCGTGTGATGCCCCGTCTGCGTGTTCAATATCCGATCCCTCCCAAGACGCGTGTAGGACAACCCCCACAGCCACTCCAATCAGAAGCAGACCGATTCTCCCTAGGATAATGTAGGTGACAAGTGCAAGAAGCGCAAAGACTCCAAGGAGGGTCTCATTGGTCGAGGTGGAGAGAAAGTTGAGGGTAGCATTGATGAATTCTTTTGAGATCACTTGATTCGAGATGGGGTGCGTCGGGGGAGTATTGTGGTCTTTGCCTGCTGGGATGACTTGGGAGTCATCACTGAGGCTATTCATTGTGCTGAGTTATCCCGGATTTGGAGGGTGTCCAGAGAGTAATTGTAGTTAACCCTCCATTTCGTATCCAATATCAAATGTGAGCTTGTAGGTCTGGGACAATTCTAGAACAATAAGAGCAAGAAGATAAGGGATAGGAACCCTTGATGCTTGGCATTGGCCAGTGCGTACCTCGTACTCATAAACTTGGTATGAAGAAATATTTGAAATTCCAAGTACATTCAACTAGCTAAAATATGTATATGTATATGTATGTATATATATATATTATAGATATGTATCCAATCATGATTTCCTTACAAGCATTGAGCTATATAGCAAGGAATCTAAAGCTAACAGAAAGGAGTTGATCTCCGCTATCAGAGTGAATCTAAGCATTCAAAGAGCATGCGCTTCATGCCAGATGTAAAGGATGCGGTTGGGAGAGAGAAAACAGAACTCTACAGGGAAATATTGTGATATGGGGATGTGGCCACAGTCACCAATCCTCATAGGTGTTTCCAAATCCATGTATTGAATTTCAACCTCATTAAGAAGAAATTCCTAGTCTAGGAAAGACTTGGACTCGGCTTTTCAAGCTCACTTTCTAACCTCACTAAAGGTTGGATGGTGAGAACTGGGCATAAAAGGAGAAAAGAAAAACGAAAGAATTTTGTAGGGGAATTTCAGATTACCTAAGGGTTAGCCGACTGGACGCTAGCCCTATTTGGGTTACTAAAGCAATTACTAAGTCACTAAGTAGCCCTCCACGGAGGTACGTAACACATGTACTCAATAGACTAGAGAATGTAGTGTATTCTTGTATTTCATCTATGTTTTTGTTTATGCCTCTGTCTTCTAGAAAGCATCTGGGAAAGCATGAAGTGATTGACATCCTCATCTCCCCAATAGGTGAGATGACTGGCAATGCTGGCTATTAATGAAATATCAAAGGCTCCCCTATATTCCTGTCAATAAGCTTCAAAAATGTTGGACCATAGGATCTTACTCTTGGATGCTATAGTCCACACGCCCGTTTGCATTCAAGGCACGCACTTTAGCGTCTTCGAATCTCAGCTTCCGGTCTTGGTTAGTGTCGGCATCGGTGTCTAGAGTCTCGCCATGATTGATACTCCTGCTCTTTTGGAAACCATTGTAAAGAGTTTCCAGGTCGGAATCGATCAATGTCTGATAGTGATCATCGGATCCCTCAGACTCATGCTGAGCCGAGGCTGATTGTGACCGTCTATGGGTCGAATCGTCACCTGGTTTACCAGAAGTGCGAGCAGCCGTCGAGGTGTCATCGCCATTTAGGCCCAAGCTGCGATTTAACAAACTGCTTGCGACACCCGTGGTAAAATTTGTCCACAGAGAACCCACACTTTGGCCCATGCGGCTACCGAGAATAGATAGACTCTGACCAGAGGTCGTCCAGAGGCTTTTTTTCACCGAGGGTAGAGGCTGGGGTTTCAGTGTTGCCATCGCTGGAGATATCAGAGGCTCGACCCGGTAGCTCACCGGGTCAGAAGGATGGAAGATGTTGTAGAGATCTCGACACTTTGGCGTTGAGATGATACCGGAACTGTCGCTGAGCGCATGTCCAGGACCATGTGAGTCCAAGTCGATCTCAACATCCAGAGGATTTTTGCGATTTCGAGGATCCAAGGCAGAGTATCCACCAATCGTCTTACCCTTGAGCATTTGAAAGAGTGCAATGGGGGATCCCAGACAAAAAAACTCTTCGCAGTCAAAATCAAACACACTCGCACCCTTGGGGTTTGAGTCATCGTTTTCTTGGGCCATTCCCTTGGAGGCCCCCTTCTGCTCAGTATTGCCTCCCGGCTGGTGACACAAGATGTCAAATAAAATCGCGCTTCCAAGCGAATGGCCGCAGAGACTAACTGACCCCTTAAAAGAAGGATTTTGCTTCCGGTACAGCCGGAGGATTCGATTGCATTCTTGGATAACAATATTGGAGATGTGTTCACAATACCCGCTTTGGTACAAAAGTACATCCATAGCCAAATCAGAGATGAGGTTTCGAACAGCAGGTACACTTTCCAGCGTTATATCGGATAGGCTGGGATAAGCATCATCCTCGAGAGCATCTGCATCAGTGAGATCCAGTTCCTTTCTGTTCTGTCGAACTCCTCGGTAAGGAAAGTCTAGAAGATGGCGCCAGCACCTAATGAAATTAGCAAAAAGAAATTCTGAGCAAAGGAGTTAAATCTCACACAGGAAGCACTTGAACACGACAATTCGTATCGTTGTCTGGGAGCCCTGAGTTCAACGCCTGGAGGTCAGGCGAGCCTTTGTAAACGGTTTTTAGCGTCTTGCGAAGCACATTTACATCATGTATAAAATTGATGCTTTCCAGTCGTAAGCCGAGTCGCTGGCCAATCCCATGGGTAACAAGAACTAGATGGTCAACCTCGCGCTCTCTGTCTGCGCCATCCAGTTCTCTCGACTCTTCCATCTCCTGTTCCTCCTGCCTACGAGCCTGTTCTTCGAGGTCAGCTGGATTCTGCGGCTCGCCCGCAAGGGAGGACATTTGGCGTTCTAATGTTGATTTCGGTATACTTCCGTGGCCTTCGAATCCATCAGCTGGTACTGGCTTGAGGGTATTGGCTTTTTCTGCCTTGTCTTTCAAGGCATCATTCAAACCTCTGGCAGGTGTTGACTCGCCCAGTGGTTTTTGTTTGGGGCCCTTTGCTTCTGGTGGCTCTTTTGGCTTCCTGGGCTCAAAACTTCGAACCAACTTTGTTCCTGGAACGCCTCCTAGCTTTTGATACACCGAAGTACTGAAGCGTGACATGAAATCATCATTCATCAGCCAAGCTGTCGTGGAATCTTGATAACCCACTATCCTGTTCATGTAAGCGCCAAAAAGACGATACTGCTGAGGTTCCACTGCAGGACCATTGAAATCATTCCCCGTGCCACGGGGAGGAGGGTTCGGGTTGGCTGTTTGAGGGGGGTTGGAACCTGGCTCGTGGGTGTTCATTGGCACGCTGTTGGTCTGGCCAGATATATCCTGTTCGTTCATCTGTGGATTTTGTTCCGGTGGCTGGGACCTCCAGGGACACAGTTTGATATAGCCTTCTTCAAGCTGGGTAGCAAGATTTTCTTCACACGGTTTTAGGCTAGACCCATCCTGAATGAACCACGTTCCACGACGGACTTCATATACAGGGCCAATCCAATAGGTAGGACTCAATTCTCGTTGTTCCACGTCGACATTGAAAAGAAAATCCTCATTCACGGGCACTTTAGACAATATAGGTTCGCCGTCGTTTGGCTGGTTTTGTTGGCGGGAATCTTCAATGTCTGAGAGTTTCTGGAATGTCGTTTCGATCGACTGGGAGTCTTTTCCTGGGAAAGGTATGAATTTCTTCGGCGATGGCAATGGCTTTTGGTCTGTCTTTTTCTGTCCTAAAATAGATGGTTTCCGCTTGGGCGAGTCCACTGCGTAGAACCACCTGACTTTCAATGGAGGGCAATCGGGGGGATAGCGTCGCATGCTTAATCGATGCATGTGGGTCACCGTGTGGTCCTCCCCTTGCGATCGTTGCAGAACATCTGGTTTTTGGTGATCGCCAGGCGGTGGTGTTGACCTTCTTGGTGTACTCCATGGGGTGAGTGTTCCCAAGAACGACTTTTGCTCTGCACCTGCCATGGGGAGGAGGGCCCGCCGGAAGGCAGCAAAACGAACCAGCGTGAGCAGCTGTAGGAAGGGTGGAAGGGTAAAGAGAAACAAGTAAAATCAAAAAGCCGTGTCAAAAAGCCGTGTCAAAAAGCCGATAAAATGTTAGAGGAACGTTTTCTGTTTGGAGGTCGGAAATGATGTAATCCCGTTGCATTCCGCCTTGGGACGTTACCGGTATATCAATCTGTTCATAAAATACAGGTATAAGTTATACATATTTATTGTAATTACAAAGTCACTAATTAACTAACTATACTGAAATTTCATTATAGAGTTGGTTGCAAGTTGTAAATGTATGCTTACATCAGTGGATTATATAATGGGAGAAAATCCGACATTATTCGTAAAGAGAAGAATAAAGTAAAAGAATGTATATATTTATACTTCCCATTTATGTACTCCGTATACATGCATACACTTAATGTATGTACACATGTACGTATATGCAAAGATGTCCACGTCATTCCTAAATACACGGTGTTACATGATACATCCCCATACAATAATACCCCTAGTGTCATGTACTCTGTATCGCTAACCAAGTACTTTCATTACGGTGTGGCTCATCCCCCTCGGTTCGTGTATACCTGGCTGCCTTCCTGCACTGCCCACCTTTAGCACGGATCCAATTTCTTCTTCTCCTTTACATCTTGACAATTGATCTGTTCGGGGCGAAAGCACCACTTCCACTTTTTGTCGAAACCCGGTCTTTCCCTGGGTGATCACCCCACCTATTTTGCCAGGGTTGTGATTCTGACAAGATGAACGTCCTCAAGCTTCAGAAGTACATTTCCTTGTCATTCAATGCAAGTATATGCTGATCATTGTAATTAATATAGGCGTTTCCCGCAGCTTGATCAAGGCGAGATCTTTTCCCTCCAGGATGCATTCAACAGATTGGACGTCGAAGACCGCGGCTACCTTGATGAATCTACCGCGATCAAAGCTGCTCAACAATCAGAACGCCAGCCGTATGATGTGGTGCGAGCAGCTTTGAAAAACGTGGAACTCGATAGCTCCCGGCGCGTGGAACTCGAAGATTATGTTGATGTAATACAAATTTCCCCCGCTTCCCGTTCTCACCCCCGCTGATATTAACGCCTACGGCAGCTCGTTTCGAAGCTTCGGACGGCACCCACTGAAGGTGCCCGCGCAGCAACTACCCCTGCGGCCGTTATCCAAGGCGCCGGCACTGGCACTGGAGCATCTCGGCATGTCTCCAAGGGCAGTGTGGGTGGACGAATCCATGTTCAGGGATCTTCTTCCAATGTCACTCATACGATCAACGAAGACGAACGAACCGAGTTCACGCGACACATCAATGCCGTCCTGGCGGGTGATGCGGACGTTGGCAACCTCCTACCTTTCCCCACCGATACGTTCGAGATGTTTGATAAGTGCAAGGACGGCTTGGTCTTGGCAAAGTTGATCAACGACAGCGTGCCAGACACCATTGATGAGCGTGTTCTAAACAAGGCTGGGAAGAAGATCAAGCAGCTGAATGCTTTCCACATGACCGAGAACAATAACATTGTTATTAACTCTGCCAAGGGTATCGGATGCTCAGTTGTTAATATTGGAAGCGGGGATATCATTGAAGTGCGCGAGCATCTCATCCTGGGTCTCATCTGGCAAATCATCCGCCGTGGTCTTCTCGGAAAGATTGATATCAAACTCCACCCGGAACTTTATAGGCTTTTGGATGAGGATGAGACTCTCGAGCAGTTCTTGCGCTTGCCTCCAGAGCAGATTCTCCTTCGGTGGTTCAACTATCATCTCAAGAATGCCAAGTGGGACAGACGGTATGTATAATTCGGTAGAGAAACAAAGTAAAACACGTGGCTAACCGATGTAGGGTGACAAACTTCTCTACCGATGTCAAGGATGGCGAGAACTACACCGTTCTCCTTAACCAATTGGCACCCGATGTTTGCTCGCGTGCCCCTCTCCAAACTCGAGACTTGCTTGAGCGGGCTGAACAGGTCCTCCAGAACGCTGATTCGCTTGATTGCCGCAAATTCCTGACCCCAACCTCATTGGTTGCCGGAAACCCCAAGCTAAACCTTGCTTTTGTCGCCAATCTGTTCAACACCCACCCAGGACTCGACCCTATCACCGAGGAGGAGAAGCTCGAAGTTGAAGACTTTGACGCTGAGGGCGAGCGAGAGGCCAGAGTATTCACTCTGTGGTTGAATTCGTTGGATGTGCAGCCGGCAGTCAACTCGCTCTTCGACGATTTACGCGATGGCTCTGTTTTATTGCAGGCATATGACAAGGTCATTCCTGGAAGCGTGAACTGGAAACATGTGAACAAGCCACCAGCGTCTGGCGGTGAATTGATGCGGTTCAAGGCCGTGGAAAACACCAATTATTCGATTGAGCTTGGGAAATATAATGGTTTCTCTCTTGTGGGTGTTCAGGGCGCTGATATCACTGATGGCCAACGAACCCTCACTCTCGGATTGGTGTGGCAGCTGATGCGCCGTGATATCACCAACACACTCTCTGCGTTGGCCCAACGGCTGGGCAAACGCGAAATTACTGATACTGAGATGATCCGCTGGGCCAATGACATGTCTAGCAGTGGCGGCAAGTCTTCCACGATACGCAGCTTCAAAGACAAGTCTATTGGATCTGGAATCTTCCTCCTTGATGTGCTCAACGGCATGAAGAGCAGCTACGTGGATTATGACTTAGTCACGCCCGGTCGGACCGACGAAGAGGCATATGCAAACGCTAAGCTTTCTATCAGTATCGCCAGAAAGATGGGTGCCACCATCTGGTTGGTCCCGGAGGACATCTGTCAAGTTCGGTCTCGTTTGGTTACTACGTTTATTGGTAAGTTCATCCCTTCATCGATATAGAAAAATCAACTAACAGATGGTAGGTTCCCTTATGGCTACCCATGAGAAGATGTAAGGAATACAGCAGTTCACTTTTGTCAATTGTTATGGCATTGCATACCTCTTTTCCCCCTTTCTCTTCCAATGCATGTAAATCTCCTGCTTCTTGAGGTAAACTCAAATATGGATTTCAATCAAATTTCTATTGTTACTATGCTAGATATTTACATCTCTAAGTGATTAAAGGTACTGGTCAAACCATGCGACTGCCTGCAAAAAGGCAGACTCTTTAGCAAAGCAAATTGTTGGCTTGGTGATATCTGCGCGGACAGCAAACCCATGCTCAACGCCACTGAACAGGTTGATCTGATACGGCTGGCCAGTCTTGGCCAGGATATCCTCGGTTTCATGGCGCTTTGAGGCCGGGAAGATTGAGTCGGTTTCTATCATCATTTAGTCAAGACGCTATGGCCGGATCGTATAACTCACCAGCTGCAGCAATGGACAGCGGGCCTTGGATTGCTTGTAATTCCTCTGTGTCGACGAAACTTGGGTGCGCCACATAGGCAACATCGCAGAGCCCTGGGTGGAGCAGTCGGACGGCGTATTTCCCCTTGTATTTGTCAACTCGGTCAGCATCAATGCATATATGGGACATGAACATACTCCAAAGCAATATCCAATAGCGCCGACCCGGTCGCAGCCCATGTTGAACTTCATCTCCTTTAGTATAGCCTGGACCACGGGATCTACACGCTTTGGCGGATGGCCCGGGGGACCTTTCAGCCATGCTATCAAATCGAAGCTAGCGGGGCGGTTTTGCAGCGGCACTGGATCACCGTGGAATAGGTCTGGCATGACAACCAGGTAGCCATTTGCCGCTAGCTGGTCCGCAATAAGCTGCGCGTTAATGAAGCGGTGACCAATTACATCAGTGAGCAGCAGGATCGCACGCTTGCTAGAACGCTCGGGGGTGGAAATGTAGACCTCGACTACGATTCTTAGTGAAACTGTCTATCTCCAGAGCATTGGGAAGTATATACCATCGCCAATCTGTTGGAGGTGACCCTTGGCTTCACCTTCATGTTTAACGCCGGTGGTGCAGCAGGCGGCGGGTGGGTTGGATGTCATTTTGTTATAGTTGCTAAAGCGAGTGTTGTATCAGGAAAGGAAGAATATAGGACATAGGGAGATATAAGTAGAAAGGTGGGGTCAGGTGGGGTTATATATAACAGAACTGTGCTTATTCAATCCGGCAAAGTAGAGAAGACATCTATATTTAGTATATTTAGGAGATATATAGATATGTAGATGTATTGTTTACAGGTCTTGATCATCATAGAAAGTGGCCTCCTGTTCGAGTTGCCATATATCAAACATAATCATTCAACTACCCATGGAGATATCCAGTGTACTCAAATCAAATGATCAGATACAAGCTGCATAACAGACTTGGCCCGGTAAATATGCCCAGCCAAAAGACAATATTCCCCAACAGACGGCGACCCCTCATTAGACGAGTCCGGCTTAGCGCAGCAAGCGGCAGTTGAGACATCTGAAGGATCAGCAGGTAACCTCGGAGACGTCGGAATATGCACAACATGATCAGCTCATGTACACATGCAGATAAGAGAAAAGTGACAAGACTGGCAGATACACGCGACAAACGGTATTCGGTGATAGAGCCATGGTATACATGCCGAAATAAGAAGTTATGAACAGGACGATTCCAATCCCGCGCGAACTGATCCCATGAGACTGAGTTCCACCAATCTGAATAGAAACCTCGATCTGCAAACATGGTGATCTCGGCTAGAGCATTGAGCTAGATGAACTTAATAATGAACTAGGTAGACGGAGGAACGTAGACTTACGACGCATTCCCAGATCACGTAGAACGCCAGTAGATACTCCATCATGAATGGAAAAATCAAGTCACCGAGAACCCAGGGAAATTCCCGTAGTCTCTGCTGCACGGTCATTCCCTCCTCTTTCATACGCACCGTATCCATCACCACCGGGTATATCCACGATTGAGAGACTGCGATCATAACCACAATGATACTAAATGTGGCCAGTGTCTTCTCTGCGACATAGAGCCAGTTAATTGTCTTGGTCCGCGGATATTCAAGCTCATAGACCAATGTGGGTAATGCCATAAAGTCGCAGATATTTCTAATTGTCAAGTTTTGAGGATAGTGATTGTTGGTCAGCGAGCACCGGCCCTTTAATCCCTCGGATAATACCTCGATCTCTTGCTCGAGCAATTCCCTGATGGACATCACCTGGTTCAGTTTAAAGGGCACGCCGGTCTCGATTGTTCGAATAAGAGATGAAAGCTGGTCGGTTCCATGGGATGGAGAATAGGATTGAAGGTCAGAAGAGCGTCGAGTAGAATCTCTTCTCTTGAGGGTCGTGATCTCAGTATTGAGTTCCATATTAACTGTAGACGAGTGCCCTGCTTCGGTAGAAATAGCAAGTCCTCTCTCTTTGGCTTTGATTTGTTTAAGACTCGCTCTCAACATAGTTCGCTTGTGGTATATTTCCGATACTGTCCTAGTTAGCTCCTCCTCATCGACGAACGAAAATTAACATACAGTAGCCATTGTAAGCTGCATAGCTGTGTTGCTTCATCAACATAGCCAAGCAATGCAACACGATAAAGACCGTGTGTGTCCACGGCCAATCGCGATGATATGTCCACCATATAACGACTCCAAGGTATGTAGTTTGCCAGATCTGCAGATTTCAGTAATGTAACGGGATTGGGGGGGGGAATCGTTGAAACTGACATTCTGAATGAGCCAACCGAGACCATTCCAGCGAATGTATCCCTTGAGTACTACTCGTTGTAGTATCAGACAGAACCCCGTAGACCAACATAGGAGTAAGTCAGTCAACCCGAGGACCATGACATCTTTATCTAACATGAGACGGATAATTTCGTTCTTGCCCCATATGCTGCCATAGGTTCTCCAATTGTTGGCAGCAAGCCTGAACAGCATCAGGGTCACCCCCATCCAGAAGAGAACAAAAAAGCCATGGAACTGGGGAGCAGTAGTCCTCAAATTTTGAAAAGTACTCAGTTGTTGGGTGAATTTCAATTCCTGGAACCTGAATTTCCGTTTCTCACCCGATTGTGAAATATTGTGTCTGAGAATCTCCTGTAAGAGCTCTGCATCCTCTGCATTGAGCAAGTATTGTCCAACCTCAGTCTCGAGCTTTACAGAACTAGTAGATTCTGATTTCGAGTCCATGATTATGCAGGTAAATTGAACAGGGGTGGAGTACAAGAGACTCGGTTTTCCTCTTGGCACGGTAAAATGACGTATTGGAGTAGTTAGAGGATTCCAAATAGAATGCAAACAAAATAGAAAATCCGAAGAAAATCGAAAATCGAAAATCGAAATCGGTTATAATTGGAAATATTTTATACAAGTAGATAGAATTCGGGGTCACCTGAATTTGTGCTTCTCCGCCTTAGCTGTCTTTGGAGCTTTGATCTCTTCCTCTTCCTCTTCCTCTTCCCTCTTCCTACCATTCCAATTACTCGATCAATGGATACTCAAACACCCCAAGTTCAGGTTCCTGGGGAAACCCCTGAAACCCAACCCGAATTCAACGCGATTGTGACTGCGACTGCTGCGACAGTGAACCACCATTGCACCGAGGTAGAGATGGGAGGGACGCAGGATATAAGTCAACCCGAACCTGAAGCACAAGAAGATTCGACCCTTCTAGATGTGCAGGCAGAGCTAGAGCTACCCGCTCCCGCAAAGAAGAACGCGGGCTTCAACTTCCTTGAGTGAGCATTCTTTTTGCAAACTTTTACGACACAATTCCTTCAAAATGACATCTCCTTCCGATATCCTAATCGGTACTCGCCAGCTCACAACCACTCATAGCTTCTTGACTTCACCTATTGTTGAGATTATCGTTGGGAAAGGCGAAGGTGAGACTGTTATGACAGCTCATCAACCCCTCCTGATGGAGGCACCACTACTAGCCGAGTTTGTTAAAAACTTCGAAGCATCAGGTCCGGTGAGGTCATTCGTGCATATCCGATCCACGCATATGTATAAGATATATTTTTTTAACACATTTGTTAATAGCGACGCATCACCCTACCGGATGAGGACGTCGATGCCTTCGGTTGCTTCCTCCAGTTCCAGTATACGCGTGATTACACTGTCACTCAAACTGAAACATCTGGGGAGACAGCCGAAGACAAAAGCGGTGACGAGTTGCTGCGCCATGCGCGCATCTACACACTGGCAGAGAAGCTGGACCTGCCAGCCCTCCAGCGCATTGCCCACGGGAAGATCCATAAGGTCAAGAGCTCACCTAAAGCGGAGCTTTCATACGCCCGTTACGTATACACCCATACACCAACAATAGACGCTACCATCCGGAAGCCTGTGGCGACTTACTGGGCGAATCACAGTCACTTGCTGCGCCAGGAGGTTGGGGACGACTTTAAGAAGCTGTGCATTGAAGTCCCAGAGTTCTCCTTTGATGTCCTGACTATCATTTTGGATCGCAAGCTGAAGAACGGATCGGGGGATGAGATCAAGGGAAGTGTGCGCAAGCGTAGAAGAGACATCTAGTTTATTACCAGCTGTACAATCACATATCTAATCATGAACGATGTGTTATCATAATTTGATATGAATGCCTTTGAGCGGTCCGGGGGCAAAATCTTGTTAATGGCCGCAGAGTGACTGATATTTATAAAGCCAGGCTCTCCACCTCCTCAATGGCTTTCGGGGCTGTGGTCAGATTCTCAGAACCATCCTTGGTGATGTGGATGTTGTCTTCAATACGCACTCCTCCCACACTCCAATACCGTTCCAAGACCTCGGTATCGATGTACTTACCGGTCTCGGGGGCCTTTAAGACGGGATCGATGATGAAGCGACAGAAATAGATCTAGTAATCAATAAGAATTGGGCGTTGAAAAAGAGGATTCTCAAGGAGTAGTACTCACACCAGGCTCAACGGTGACCACGGAGCCAGCAGGCAGGTTAGCGCGAACACGCAGATAGCGGAACATGGTATCCTTGTCCTCGTAGTTGGGGTTACCACCGGTATCATGGGTGTCCATTCCCAGGTAATGACCGAGACCATGGGGGAAGAAGGCCACGCTGACACGCTTTTCGAACAATTCCTCCTCGGATCCACGCAGGATACCCAGCTTCAACAAGCCGCGGATAGCAATGCGATGTGCTAGCGCGTGGACGTCATCCCAACACACGCCTTCCTTGAGCATGGCAATGCATTCTGTCTGCATCTGGAGGACAATCTCGTAAATCTGACGAGTCTCAGGGGCAAATTTTCCATTCAGAGGAATAACACGTGTGATATCGGCACAGTACGTCTGGTATTCACCGCCGGCATCAATGAGGACATTATTCCTTCGCTGCTTAGTGATGGGGTCGACCAAGTCGGCATCGTTTCTAACATAGTGAAGAGTAGCACCTCCTTCACCTCCGGCAACGATGGGGTGGTAGGACTGCTCGCGACATCCATTGGCAATGCAAGTGCCGATAATGGCAGCCTCAATCTCACGCTCATTGGTCGCGGTCTTGGCGGCCTGGATAGCAGCGATGTGCGCCTTGGTTGAGATATCGTTTGCCTTTCGCAAAAGCGCAATCTCGTACGCATCCTTGACGACACGAGTATCCTCGATGGCAGACTTCAGGCTGGCAATGTTTGTTTCAGCGAAGCCCTGGAAGTTCATACCCTCTGACACCTGTTCGGCCATTGCAAAAGCAGCAGTTTGTCCATTGTGGTTCGAGGCGATCGACGCCAAATTCGAATTCACATCGGTTGTAAATAAAACGCGGTCCACATCGTAGAGCTTAAGAGCCTCTTCGGGAGATAGGGGAAGGCCAGACCAAATGACTGACTCAGGGTCGATCGGTGGAATAAACAGAGTCAATTCATCCTTGACGGCGTCGTATACCACGGCGGCATTGGGCAAAAGACATCCAGTGAGATAGAAGAAAGGACGACGCTGCCTAGATCGGGTTAATGTCAATCCAGATCCTATAGAAATGGTGCATTACCTAAATGGCATATCCTCATCGCTATCTTCGATCAATCGAGTTTTTTGAGCCTCAAGGTAGATAACTCCGGCCCCGCCATGCCGAGCCTTAAGAGACTCAGCAACACGACGAGCATGGGCCTTAGCCGGATACTTGGCGGAAAGAATTGTATCCACAGTAGTCATGTTGAGTCAATAATTTGAGAAAAGTGAGAGAAAGAAAAAGAGAGAAAGAGAGAGAGAATATTTACAAAAAAGAGGTTACATTGCGGGGCTTGGGAAAGCGGTTATTGCCGCAGATTTGAAAAAAAAAAAACACTTTGGACTTCATACAACATACATTATATTATTCGCATTCGCATTCGGATTCAAATATCTCCAGGGCTAGCTCTCTGAAGTAGAGACATCTTCAAATTCCATCTTCCATTGGTCCACTTCCGCAAACTTTTTGACAGCCGCCCGCAACTCATCGCTCACACAACGAGTGACCTTTGTTTGCATATATTCGGAATCAGAGACATCGGACTCAGGTGGTGATGACAACGGAGAAGAGGATGGTGATGACAGAAGCATTTCGTTTTCTTTGTCGACGTCACCCGCTTGAGGACGTGAATAAGTAGCTGGTTCTTTTGGTGCTGGTTTATCCTTATTTTTTTTCTCTTTAATCTTCTTCTGCTTCGGATTGCGGGCGTTTGTTAATGGCTTGGGTTTGTTTTTCTCCGCCCGTCGCCCGGATGATCTTTGTGATGTGTAGTTTAGCTCGTCCTCGTCACTAGATGCGGCGTCATGCTGATCATCACTTTCGTCGCTGTAATCATCGGTCATGCGGAGTCTGCGCCGGCGACGTGGTAAAAGCTTGTCTTGTAGGTTTGCTGTCGATAGATGACTGGAGGCTTTGGGCTTTTTTTTCTGCACAGGTCGCGGTGTGGAATCACCAGGTGGAGCGGAGCCAGCAGGGCTGCTGGCTGGTGGTAACATAGTCTGGCTCAATATTTCTGGGAATCGTTGGGATTGTGGTGTCGCCTCGACTCTTTCAACCTCCACATCCTGATCTTCAAGATCCTCGTTTTCGGATTCAACCTCATCTTCAGCAATTTGTTGGTCTCCAATCTCATGTTGAGATGCATCGCGTTGGTTTGGTGTCGCAGTTGGAGTATCTTCTACCATATCAACAGGAGACTGTGGTACTTGAATCTCTTGGGTCATGCGCCTGCGCTTGCGCGACCCGTCGGACGATAGCGGTGATTTGGAAGGTGACGGGGATGGTGATTTGTCGGTTGGCTTGAATAGTAGTGACTTTCCCCGAGAGAGTTTCAGTGGTGTCGATTCATCATTGGGGCTAAGCCCACCGAGGAAGTCATCATCATCAAGGTCGGAAGAGCCATCGTCGGCTTGCATCATCTGCAGAATGCTTTGCTGTCGCGGCCGCCGCCTGAAGTTGCTCAGAACGGAATTATCGAATCCAGGCGTTCCCGGAACGCGGGAGCCCGTGTCACCTTTGCGTCCGGCGAATGATAGCGTAGAAGAATAACCGCGCGATCTTGTAGGGGGTTGACTCCCAGTTCCAGGTCGACTGCCGGTGCCCGGCCGGTCCCCCATGGGCGAAGATTCCATTACTTGTTCATGACTTTTGGTCAAGGGTGTTTGACTGCGTAGTGCCTGTCTAGGATCCAAGGCGGAGCCGCGCTCAAGCTGCGCAGGCGATTTGGAGACATTGTGGTCAATTTGTCGCGTTGACTCTTCTATCGTGGTTTTGGGCTGGCTTTTTCCCACTGTACGACTTCGTTTGGGGGCAGGACGAGGCATGATTGAACAAATTGATTTGAATCAACAGAATATGCTCAGCCAAAATGGTTGCGCGGCTACAAATGCGAAAGAAGATCGACGCGTTTGTTTGGGACGCGTGCACGTGTACGGGCGACTAAGTATACCACCCGATACATAGCTCTCTCATTGGTTACTACCTCACCGCCTATTCTATTACCGCTTTCTTAAAGCCTATACACCAATTCCAATTCGTATACATTTTAACTTCTCCTATTTCTATATATACTTTATAATAGTACGCCCAACTATTGATCTCCATATCATAAAGATAAAATCATTTCTCTTTTTCAATCCGGCGCATCTTCCAATTCTATATATCTACGCGATAGGTATTACCTTACTATTATACCTATAACAGTAAGGCGACACCTTAAAATATAGGGAATTAAGCTACTGCAACTACAAATCATACTCTATATATACGGCTAAAGACGCTTATCTTCTAAGTTAGCCTTTCCGATAAGCAGATTATTACAACTCTTAAGACCGAAGGCTTCAATATTAGTCCCCGTACGTTACAAAGGCTCCGGCTTCGGCTTAGTATTCGTCGTCGTACTAGTTTAAAAGAAGAGTAAGAGGCTTAGTTCTAGTTAATTAACCAAATCCTATAAGAAGAGATTGAAATTAGTAATATTTAAGACTATAGGAGAGTACTTATTTACTAGTATCTTCGTCGGTATAGGTATATATTCTTACGGTATATATTATACTCCAATCTATATAGATTCGACATGGTACTTGTGAAGTGAGAGTGGATTTAAATTACTGCCTGGCAATGTGAACGAACCAATGAGAGAGTTATGTGTCGGGTGGCATACTTACTTAGTCGCCCGTACACGTGGACCACATGTGACATCCAACCTCGATATCTACAATCTACAACGTACTGACATTTATACCTCCCGTATATATTTCGTACATAGTGCAATATAAATATATTTATATCTACTAGCTTGTTTGTCTTTTTTTTGTGCTATTCTTGTCTCACATTTTCCCATCTAATGTCACAGTCGCAAGGTTGTATGCTCAACCCGCCACGGACTCACTCCCGTATCGAGTTAGGCGGCCAACTATTATTATACAAACACAAGAACACACACTCAAGCGGATTTCGATTAGAAGCCGATCTTACATTATACATTAACGCCCGTGCCCCCGAATTCTCCGAATAATTCCTTGGATATCCCTCTCTTTTGTCTCTATTCTTCAAGTATGGTCTGATGCCCATCATGCTGACCACCCCCTCGGTTTGGAGTGGAAAGCAACGTTAGATACAACTCCGCATAATCTCAGCTTTGAATTATGACTTTACCTCCAGAAAAAGAGATGATAGACCCCATGGGGGACTATGCAGTTAGCGACACATCCATCGGCAAGAAAAAGCGCTCGAATACAGAAGCTGCTGAATACCCCAGAAGACGGGCAACAATAGCGGTAAGCGCCTCTGGCACATTCGAGCAAGGCAGATTTGACTTTGATTCAGTGTCAGATATGCCGACTACGCAAGACCCGATGCAATGGGGCTCGTCCCAAGTGTCAACTCTGCTCCGATTTAAATGCGGAATGTGTCTATCGAGAACCTGGTATCAAACTAGACGCTGGCGACAAGCTCATTCTAGATCATTTGGCCAGAATTGAGAGTTTGCTACATTCAACTTTACCAAACCAAGGGTCACATTTAGCCTTCTCCTCTACCTCCCCGGCCACCAGCAACGATACAACCCTCGGTAGCGATGATCCATTAACGAAAACATCATCCAGCGGATTGCCGGTCCATGGAAGATTGTCTGCTGTTGGACTCGCTTCTTGGGTTAACCCGCCTACCAGTCTAAGCATCTCTACAATGCCCAAGATGCATACCACTCCTGCTCTTCATCTCCTCCAGTGGCCCCTAATTCGGGACTTGGTCTCTGGGGTCTACGATCCGCAGCACCTTCTTCAATTGGAGATGGCCCGCGAACCATTGCGGCTGACTCCGAATTCAGGATTTGATTTGACAAATGCATCCACGTATGCCCAGGCATTTTTCAATTACGGAAACGTTTGGTATGCCTGCGTGAACCCTTATACATGGAATCGATATTATCAATCAGCTCTCGCGCAAGGATTTCAAGAAGGGCCCATGAGTTGTCTTGTTCTTCTGGTCTTGGCCCTAGGAAGCGCCAGCCATAGTGGTAGTATCTCGTTTGTGTCACCAGATCGTGAACCGCCGGGACTTCCTTATTTTGCCGCTGCATGGAGCTTCCTACCGTCGGTCATGATGAGAAATACTGTGGTCGCGGCGCAGTGCATGGTCATGGCCTCTGCCTACCTTTTCTATCTAGTGCGACCCCTGGAAGCCTGGACCTTGCTATCCAGCGTGAGCATGAAATTGCAGTTGTTGTTTGGCAGTCCAAATCGAATTCCGACTCAGTGGAGAGAGCTGAGTGTGAGGGTATATTGGAACGCCTTGTTGTTTGAAAGCGATCTTCTCGCAGAATTAGATCTCCCCCATTCTGGCATTGTCAACTTTGAAGAAATTGTGGATTTGCCAGGAGGCTTTGAGGAAGAAGATGAAGATGACGGAGAGGAGGAAGAGGGGGATCATAATGAGGGCGAAGAACGCCGAACATCCAGGAAATATCAGGGCTCATCACGGACGGCTGACTCTCAGCTGGCTGTTCGGCGTGACGAACTCTGGTACTTCCTGGCGGAGATTGCCTTACGAAGACTCCTCAATCGTGTCAGCCACATCATTTATCAGAAAGACAGCACCCACACTCTCGCATCATTGGGTCCGATTGTCTCCGAGCTCGACTTTCAGCTGTCTCAGTGGTATGACAGTCTTCCGCGATCCGTTCAATTTCCTTTGACTCAAAAGCCTATTTCCAATCCGGTTCAAACGGTGCTGAGGCTTCGCTACAATGCATGCCGTACCATTATATATCGTCCATACATCTTGGCTGTTTTTGAGAGTGAACAGGCTGGAGCGGACCCAGGGGTGAAAGAGTGTTGCCGGCGATGCTTGGATGCTACACTCCGTCAGTTGGAGCATATAACGAGCCACCGCGAAGGCCACCTTCCATACCTGTGGCAGGGTGCCCTGTCAATGGTATCACAGACATTGCTGATAATGGGCGCCACGATGTCTCCTACCTTATCCACCCTGCTCCCCCCCGTTCCACAGATGGATGCGATCATTGCGGGAGTTGTCAACGAGGTAGAGAGGTATGCACACCTAGCACCTAGCCTGAAATTGTCAGCCGAGATTATCCGAGATGCAGAGAGACGACGACAGATTTGTCTTCGATCGGCCAATATGTGCCTTTGAACTGCATGCTTCTGAGGGAATTTGGGTTAGGCCTCAACCCATTGTTGATAAAGATATTTGCATGTAGGAATGAGAACAAGTACCAAAAGTAGATTGAAGAGGTGTGATATGCATTAGAGTGTGTCGTTAGGGCCTGCACTGAGGCAAGATCACCAAAATAAACAGGTTATATGAGCAAGAAACAAATAGCGTTAAGTACAATCCCATATCATGACATTTATGTTCTTAAATCATCAAATATCTCACGGGTTAAAGTCATGGTATCTCAAAAGAGGCGGGGAGATCAAATATGGACATTAGAAATATCAAAAGACGCAGGAAAACTCTAGGCCTCCACTGGCTTTGAGAAAGTTGAAAAGGGGAAGGGGGAAGGGTAATTATCGTATGGCCTCATATACTTCCTAGACCAACACCCACTCGCTACCTCGCTTGATGAACTTGTCTAGCATCAAGCCCACATCAGCCAGTGCGAACCGACAAATGTAAAAGCCAAAGAATTCAGCAGCGTGTCGTGTGCTGAGTTCCAGACCAACGTGGGTTTTAGACGAGTGTTTGAGTCCAGGATCCTCAACCTGCTGAGCAATTTGTTCTGGTGGTTGAATTAGAATGGCGACAAAATCATACAGACGAGAACAGTCTTACCTAGCACTTGTGCAGCGTCGAAAAGCCGCGCCAACGCCCCCATGTAGTTCGCATTGGGTCCAGAGAATTCAAGCTGGGTAACATTGCGCTTCGCAGGTGTTCCGTGTACAGATGTCATCGGGACGGAGTTGAGGACCAGATTGTCCTTGTTACTTTCTCGAGCACTCGGGACCGGAGTGGTGGTCCCAAGCCCGGAAGTCTTTGCGCGTAGTCTTTTCCATGTCAGGTATGACTTATTCGGCGCAACTTCCGGTTGAACAGGTTCGTCTAGCGTAGAAGCGGACTTAAACAATGGCATTGATGCTTGAACACCGACATCATTACCCAACTTCTTAGTCAAGAGAACCTGAACTTGGTCGAGTACAGTATCAAACGATTGCATCTCCTCCAGAACCGCATCTGCATCATATGTATCGACCTGAGCCAATTTGAGCAAAGCGGCGGTCAGAAGATCGCAGTTGGACACTTTCTCTTCGAGGGCCTTTAGTTTGACGTTTTTCACACGCCAGACATCTCGAGGAATAAAGAGCTTCTCTGACAGATAGCCACCATGGGGATGTGCGAGTGTCTGATAGAGACATCTCATTAGCCAGAATGGACGGAGAAGGAAAGACTCTGGACATGGCTCTAGGGGAAGCGGGGCGTTGGCCACTAAGGAATTTGGACGGCCAAGAGCTGTGGGTGAGTGTATGTTGCTACTAAATAGATTTAATCCACCGCTTGGCAGTCCATTTTGGAAGTTAAAGTTGGCCAGGGTCGGTGTAGGTAAAACAGGAACGCCGCTAGTTGCGCCCCTTTGAGTGTCAGGAAATGCACCGCTCCACGGGGTGCTTGGGGATTCCGGGCACATATCAGGGATCTGAATTGGAACGGAGGCGTTCCGGGCTCGGAAAGGCTTTGTATGGGAGTGCAGTTTGTTCAATCCATCTGGAGCCGAGGGTACTTTGCCCATGGGCCGCGCTGACAGTGGCAGGGGTGGCAGTTCATTCTCATCGTCTTCATGGGTACGAGCTTTCGAGAGGCTGGCGTGGTCCGTGAAAGAGCCCACCGATGGGTTACGTTGTGTCGGGTGCAAAGTGGAGCGGGCCCCATGGGCAGAAGGTTCGTCTTTCGGCAACGGTGGCGGGCGGTTTGCCTGTGGGGTTGCAAAGTTTTCCAAGGCCGCTGATGCATTGGAATTAGTGCGAGAGGAGCGGATATTGGTCTCGATTTTAAGCTCGCGGGTCTGACTGGACAGTCTTCGGGCTCGCACTCCTGGACCTGTAGAAGAGGCGAGTGAGCCGATGGAGCCAGCACGGTTTGATATCGAGGCCCGCTTTGAAGGCGCCGGGAAGTCGGACGACGCTGGCAGAGGCGGCAAAGCCGAGGATGGAGGAGAAGAGGGCATGGTATATGGTTCAGGCCTTAGGTCTAGTGGCAACACATCATCTTCTGCAAGAGTAGACAGCGCACCCCCAGTGCTTGCAACATTGGAAGTTGCGGAGCTTTCCCATGTCCTCCCAGACATGTTGCTGGAATCAGATTCTCGTGGGAGCGCCGACTTCGACTGAATACCGAACTCGAAGTCGTCCATCACGTAGCCCTTGGTCATCTCTTCCAGCAAACGCTCCTCTTCCTCTGCTTCATCGTCTAGATATTCCGAAGTACGGGCAATAATGGGGTCATCCCCGAAAGTTGTCTGTTCCTGGATCCGGCGCATTTCACGATCACGGTTCATTGCCTCTGCTTCCTGTTCTGCCTCTCGCACTCTTTGTTTCGCTAGTTGTATGTTCCTGCGCGCGTTTGAAACAATAGCATCGCTTTCCTCTTCTCTGTGCTCCGGCACCGGCTCCAGACCTTCATCATATGCAGCTTCCACGGCCGCATCGAGAGCTGCATCAAACTCAGCCTCGGTATCATTACTGAGGCGACGACTGGTCCGACGACGAAGGTACACTGATGACGCCTTGGAGTTTGCCGATGAGGGTGACGAAGCACCCGATTCATCAATTGTGTCCAACCACGAAGTGGATTCATTGGTGTCCTCCTGATTTGCTATCGGCAATGTCATAGATCGGGGTTGATCTTCCAAGGCAGACGGCTTCAAGGATTGTCGCCGAGGGGGAACAGCTTCCAGGGAAAATCCCTTTGCTTCTTCTAGTGGGATCTGGTGGAACCCAAAGCTGGAGCGAGGCGAGCTCTGTTGACTCTCAATATGGGACCCATCATTTGTGGAATGAAGCAATTCTCCATATGACTCTTGGCTCAAAGGCCGATCTGGAAGAGCTTTGTCGTCGCTCTCCTGGAGAGGAAAATCCATACGATGAAGTTCCGTGACCCGGAGCATATATGTGTCTCGAATTTCTTGAAGTTTGAGTTTCTCTTCATCTCCCCCATTGCTACGGAGCATGACGAGCTGCAGCAAGTTACAAGCGTCGGTGTAAGCTTCCATGGCACCCTCAAAATTGGCAGCGTTGTCCAAAAGTACTGCCGTATTTGCTTTCTGAAGTGCCTTTGACAGCATCACCTTTTGGGTCTGTCCATGTTGTATGGCAGCCGGGTCCCCTTCCCCGTCATTTAAAGAGGCGGACCCTCCACTGGTCCGAGCAACTGGAATATCTGTTTGGTGGCTATGCGGTGAGGGCTGAAAAAGATGGCTCGAGGCTGCAAATGAGAGATCAAGGTGTTGTGATGTTGAATCATTATTAAATATGGCAGACTTGTCCAGTTCTGGCAAATCGAGCATCGGTAACCCATTCAGCCCCGGCGCACGTTGGGGGCTGTGGCTCCCCCGTCCACGGTTGTAACCTGAGATTGACATTTTCGAGCTCCCTCGACGATGATGACCAATATACTCTGAGGGACTTTTGCTAGAGGCCGTCGACTGGGACCAGCGATTTAAACTGCCCAGCCCTTCTTTGATAGGACTGGTTGGTCCGAGACCCTCCGGGGACAGGTTTACCACATTCTCTGGAAGCACACCGAGGCCAGTGGGCGTGACCGCACCTGGCGGCTTTACCATCCGAGCCCGAGAACTAGGCCGTGACGAGCGAGAGGAAGGCCGGTTGGGGGGCGGTCCAGACGGTGGTTCAGATGCAAAGGGGCCCGAAGGACGTCTGAGATAGGATGAATTGGGATCATCATCCACTGTTGTATAGTGAATCATTTTCGTTAATTCTCGAAGTTTAGCGAATTCAAATGTCGGAAATGTATTGTATCGAGTCTGTCCGGAATTGTGTACCCTCGAGGTACTACGCGCAACTAGACAAGCACAATAGGGGAGAGAAACGGGTATCTGCAACTAGGTCCTGTGTGTCTTCGCTCATTCTTCGCAAGTCTGGAGTATTCACGTAGTATGTCTCGTGGATTATCCTTGGTTTTTAAAACCCCCTATCCGTCTCAACACATAGCTTCGCAATCGGGAGGGCTCGAGGGGTTCAAAACAGTAGGCTGGGAGACATTGTGTCAATTGACCTACTCCGTAGAACGATTAGGAATGCGAATTGCGGGATAAAGATCGGCCAAACTCACAAGGGGATTTGCGTGAACCACCACAAAATGCGCAAAAAAACAACGCTTCTGAATTCGCAGAATAATAGTGAAAGATCAGGTTCGGGTTCGTCAGGGGGCGCTCTTCTCTTCAGGGGGGGTTCCCGGGTTGCCGGGCGGTGGAAGAAAAACAACAAGGCGGGGGGGATATATGAGAGATTAGAAGAAGTGAAGAAGTAAAGAAGTAAAGAGAGGATTCTTGGTTCTTGATTCTTAATTCTTGATCCTTGATCTGGATGAATTTTCAAGGGAGAAGATAGAAAAAGGGGGAAACTTCTCCCTAGCATAGGCCTATATACAGGGATAAAGTACTGATATTGTAGAATTAAGAGATTTATATCAGATATATGTAAAATTTATATATTAGAAACTTGAAATCGAAAATCGAAAATATGTTAATAAGACCCGACTATACAAGTTGACGCTTAGATACGGGAAAAAGTAGATGGGGGGAGATGGGGAGAGATGGGGAGGGGAAAAATTTCCCCAACCTCATGAATCCTACCTTAGGTCGTTCCTTTACTCGGAACTTGAATTTCAACCTACGTGCTTCTATAGTGAGATTCACCTCACGCACTATGGCTACTATCAATCCTCCGCGGGATCCGAACACCGTAAGCAACTACAACAACTGGCGTTCTACCCATATCACGGCGAATTTCGATATTCTGTTCGACCAGAAGAAGCTGGTAGGGAATGTGGTCCATCAATTCAAGTCGATCACAGATGGTGAATCCCAGGAGATTATCTTGGATACCAGTCATCTCGACATTGGTGCCGTGAAGGTGGATGGCCAGCCATCTAAGTGGGAATTTCTTCCCCCGCTAGAGCCCTATGGTGTGCCATTGAAGATTAGCCTTGATAAGCCCGTCAAGTTGAATGGTACCCTCGAGGTTGATGTATGTTCTGCAATCCTCCTCGTGAAGCTCTTACTCACTCAATCATAGATCGAGGTGAAAACCACCGACAAGTGCACCGCGTTGCAGTGGCTCACGCCTGCGCAAACCTCAAACAAGAAACATCCATACATGTGTATGTGGTATTAATAAGCTTTCCCTAGAGCTCCAGTAGCTGACAAAATTGCCTAGTCTCCCAATGCCAGGCAATTCACGCGCGGTCTATCTTCCCTTGTCAGGACACTCCAGATGTCAAAGCTACCTTTGACTTCAACATTACCTCTCCGCTCCCGGTCATGACCAGTGGCCTGCCAATTCGCAAGTCGTCCATGGAGTCCAAGGCGGACCACAAACTGTATCGATTCCACCAGTCGGTGCCAATCCCCAGCTACCTCTTTGCTATTGCTAGCGGGTAAGAATTCCTCTATCATTCTTAAAGGTACTGGTCGTTAACCCAGAACTCCACAGTGATGTTGCCGAGGCTCCAATCGGGCCCCGGAGTGTTGTTGCAACCAGCCCTGACAAGCTGGAAGAATGCAAATGGGAGCTCGAGGCTGACACCGAGAACTTCATCACAACAATCGAGGTACGAAGCCTATATTCTATTCGTATCAACTGTGAATTCTGACTTTGCACAGAAAATTGTTTACCCTTATGCCTGGGGCGAGTACAATGTTTTGATCCTGCCACCCAGTTTCCCGTACGGCGGCATGGAGAACCCGATTTTCACTTTTGCAACCCCGAGCATCATCTCGAAGGTAGGCAGTATAACGCGTCCAATGGTTTAATAGACTTTGACTAATGGGTTCCCCAGGACCGTGAGAACATTGATGTCATTGCACACGAATTGGCTCACAGCTGGAGTGGCAATCTGGTTACCAACGCCTCATGGGAGCATTTCTGGTTGAATGAAGGATGGACCGTTTACCTTGAGAGAAGGATTTTGGCTGCCATTCACGGTGAACGCTATCGCCACTTTTCGGCCATCATTGGGTGGAAGTCTCTGACTGACGCCGTCGAGCATTTTGGTGACGACCATGAGTTTACTAAACTTATCGTTGATCTGAAGGGCAAGGATCCCGACGATGCATTCTCAAGTGTTCCTTATGAGAAAGGTTTCAACTTCTTGTTCTACCTTGAGAATCTTATTGGCAAGTCCAAGTTCGACAAATTTATCCCTCACGTACGCAATCTCTATTCTCTTATTCGGTTTCTTCTATTGACTATTCCTCCCGCAGTATTTCACAACCTTCAAGTGCAAATCGCTCGACTCCTATGAGTTCAAAGCACTGATTCTGGACTTCTTCAAGTCAGATGCCGAGGCTTCTAAGCTCTTGGAAGAACTGGATTGGGACAAATGGTTCTATGCACCAGGTCTACCCCCCAAGCCAAGCTTTGACACATCGATGGTGGACGTTGTCTATAAACTTTCCAAGAAGTGGCAGTCCCTTCCCGACTCATCCTTCCAGCCTCATATCAGCGACATCAAGGGTTTGACCGCCAACCAGTTGGTTGTCTTCCTAGAGGAGATGCTCTTGCTAGAGAGACCTCTCAGCCCCAAGATCTCAAAGTTGATGGATGATGTCTACGGTTTTACCAAGAGCGAGAATATCGAGGTTTCGAACCTCTACTGCCAGGTTGGCATGAAAGCAGGAGATGACAGCGTCATTGAGCCAACAACTGAGTTGCTGGGTCGTGTTGGACGGATGAAGTTTGTGCGACCTTTGTAAGATGTGTCCTAATTGCAGATTCTGTTCTTGACACTAACCTGACATTCTTTTTGGGATTTTTTTAGGTTCCGCAATCTCCAGAAAATCAATCGCCCTGTTGCTCTCGCAACATTCGAGAAGTATAAGGACTTTTATCACCCTATCTGCCGAGGCATGGTGGAAAAGGATCTGTTCAGCAAGAAAGACAACTAATTCTCTCTCTCCCTGCATCGTGTTTTGCTCGAGTAGGTAGCCAGTGAATGCTCACCTCGTTTTTGTGTCGTTACCTCGAACAATAAAAAGTCTTATGCAAAAAGAGTAGGGCAATTAAATATTGTACATGTCTTTATAACCAAATGGTGTAAAATAGCAGAACGGATACCACAAAGGCAAACCACTCACTTATAGGATATTCCCTCATTTGTTTGCTTGAACAAGTTTCTTGTCCGTCTCCGAGTACTCGAAGATACCAGTGTTCTTCTGGTCACGTCCAAGAGCAAAAACAAGATCCACCTCATCCTTCTTTGATAGCTCCGACAAGACTCGGCGCATGTAGGCCACCACCTGAGCAACCTTAGCCCAGTCGATTTCTTCTTTCCCATCCGGTCCGGTCTGATTTCCCTTCCAGAGGTTTCTCCAGACAGCAGCGCCCAGCACCGCATCGCCTTTGGCCAACCCCTCGTCATATGCAGCAATGATTCCACGCCATTGAATGAACAGATCCTTCAGGTATTTGTTGCGAATAGTGCGACTACCTAAATCATGATACGTGTCCATGCGATGTTCCGCTTCATGCGAAAAGTGGTCGATCAAGTGGCGGGAGTAGGTAGTAACGCTATCGCGATGGGGCAGGGCACGAAGGCGAACCGTCAAGAGGTACATGTGGAGGAAAGTCACCTGGGACCAGGTAGAAAAGGTTGGCAGGAGGCCGAGCTCTACAGCAACGAAATTAGCTTCTCTTCAGACCAGATTGCAACCCTAGCTAGAGACCGCTAGATTTGTCTCACCTTTATACCACCAACCCTCTCCAACACCAAGATCCTCGCCAGCTTCCGTTTTCGGGACCTCCGCGCCCTTTTGCGACGCTTGGGGGATCTTGTAATCCGC
Source organism: Penicillium cf. griseofulvum (assembly GCA_028974015.1). Classification (NCBI taxonomy): domain Eukaryota; kingdom Fungi; phylum Ascomycota; class Eurotiomycetes; order Eurotiales; family Aspergillaceae; genus Penicillium; species Penicillium cf. griseofulvum. Next base: position 5,460,935 of record JAPQKP010000002.1, read on the forward strand.
TTGGCTGGAACAGGCCTCAAATAGCTTTTGTGTCATGCCATACGCGACATAAGTCTCGGCGGCATTGCCGGGTCTCCGGGAAAAGTTCTTGGCCAAGTCAGAGACCTTGCTTTGCGAATATGATCGAGTGGTGATCGATTTCAATGGCTGTTCCGGAGACGCGCATGAGGCGGAGATCAGTGTGATAGGGCTGCGGCTAGCAGTTCTAGAAAGGCAGATGTTCTGGGACCCGCGAATCTCGCGCACCCATTGTGTCGATAATCTCCTGGACGACATTGTTGAGGATGTGGAATTCGTGAATTGGTCCCTCGTGATTGGTGATCTGGATCTTTTCTTGATAGAAAATGTGTTTGCATTGTTTGTTCCGAGTAGTTAAACTTGGAACCCTTTGTGCTCCTCTTAGACTTGTGTGTATATAGGCGACATAACCTTGCAAGCTTCTACTGAACTCGGTTTACTTTTTTGCGCTTCTATATTCTAGGTGCGGCTCCTGCTGGTTATTCGGCTGCTGGTTTAGTGCTATTGAACTCAAGCTCTATCCCACTCAGGTTCATCTGCGTTGTTTGAATATGTCTCATGAATTTGATCATCAATTGTGATAGTAGCCCTGCAGCACAACTAAGTCTAAGAAAAGACTCATGTGGGCGAATCTGGGGCATTTTCATTCCCAACGTTCAGGCATATGGTCGTCATGATCGAGTGGTGTATTTTGTTTGTGGAGATGATCAGTTTCTAAATAACGAACATCCCAGTAACACGAATATCTGTATCCAAACCCGATGGTGGGTTACTCCTCGCGAATAACTAGAATATGGAGTGTCAATTTCCTAGTACCAATCGCTCAGAGTGCTTTTCTACAAGAGGGAGAATCTCAGAGAGTCGGTTGGGATCTCTCAAGAAAGCCGGAATATCGTCCCTAGTTGCTGCTAGCATCTGTAGATGATTGTCAGATCGAACATACATCCACGTTTTCCAATCAGCCCACATACCTGTCGAACTTTCTCATATTCACACTCCTTTGAGAGGTATTCCCGAATAACTTCACCTGTCGCAAAATCCACATAGACTCTAGTGTCTCGGAGTCGAATCAAGACGTGATCAAGCCTCATGAAGAACCTCGTCAATAAAAGGAGTCTTCCTGGCATGACTCGAATCTTGCAAGACAGCATGGTAATCCCATTGTCCGCCAGCTCGTCTTCATAAAGAACAACCTCATCAAAAAAGAGAATGGGGTCTGGGCGCTTCAATAGTTCAATCGGAATGGGTTTCGTCGTGGGCTCGAACGGCCGCGCATTAGGATGGAGGGTGCCCTTGTAGTCGGTGCTATATGACCAGTCGAACGGCTTCACGACTTCTTTAATCCCTTCATGGGTTTTCTCTCTGAGTACCAGATCATTAGTTAAAACAATTGATTACGCGCGAGCTTAGAAGGCTGCGGAAATACCTGCTCTTTTGCCATTCTCCCGAGTACGCGACCTGGAGCATGGATTGACCAGTCTTGTCCACCAAGTCCAAGGCATCAAACGCATTGAAATTAATGCCCCAATTTCCCGTCTCGTGTTCTATTGCAACGTAATTATCACCAAAGATCATTTCCGGGGGTGCAATGCCGATTTTCTGGGTCATTTCCTCGATCGGATCGGCTTTAAGAATGGGCAGCTTTTGTGTTGAGATTCGAAACCCGTTGATGGTGATGGAGTTGGGCATCTTCGCCTCTGGAGAGACCGTGGCACATGTTGCCATGATTAGAGCCCGATAATAGTAAGATCAAAAACAGCCGAGGATCTCCAGTACATGGATGTATAAATGTTTACGATCGGAGCTGATAGCTAGCGATAACCCCGCTAACGGAGAAAGAGGCGGTCTGTTTTGTTCGGCAGAATATTCAAAGGCCTTAGTTTATGATTGATACATAGGTAGATAATGGATATGTCCTTTTCGGTATTTTTGTTTGTAAACTGATGCCCCATTTGATTCAAAATATCCTATTTGGATAAGATTCATACAGCGCATCGTCACCTCAAGCTGCAAATACAACATAGTCTTTGAGCATATTATTGGTACGGAGGATATACATAGGTGCCAAGAGCGGAGAAATTGGCGGTGTGATAGGGTACGCAAGTTACATCAGCCGGGCGTTGCTGGGGTGACCCGTGGACGCTCTGGGGATCGCCTAAACACCCATGCTTCTGTTTCTCTCTTGATCTTTGCGATATTCCCATCGAACGACCCCGTGCAAAGTGATCATGACTGCACTGGAGTAAAATTAACCCCATATTTGGATACTTTTTATACAATTCCTTTTTCCCCATCCCTATCTTCGTCTCCCATTAGTCCCATACACCCTCTCACACCATGGCGACGACCAAAACGCTCGAAGCTCGCTTTGAGTATCTGTCCATGAAAGATGAGAAAGAAAATGGAAACAGCGATAGAACTTATGGCAAGCAAAAGGTACTTGACTTAATGCGATCTGGCTATCCACCTTGCTGATCTGATTTACAAAGGCTCCAGTCTCTTCAACCCAGTCAAACAGCAATTCGAATCGAGCTCAACTATTGAAATTGGCTCTTCAAAATAACAATGAAAACAAGGCAAATGCCATGAACGTTCCAGCCTCACCAGGTAGGGGATCTCATGGCGCATTGGTAACCCGAAGCACCGATGAAAACGGCGACCAGCGCACATCTTCTTCCCTCTGCGAGCAGCCAACTGTCCCTAAGGAGCTACACTTGGGAATGTTTGAAATTGGTAAACCGCTAGGCAAGGGCAAATTTGGGCGAGTTTACCTTGCCAAAGAACGTTCCTCTGGCTTCGTCTGTGCACTGAAGGTGCTACACAAGTCTGAGCTACAACAAGGTGGTGTCCAGAAGCAAGTCAGGCGTGAAATTGAGATCCAGAGTAATTTACGTCACCCTAATGTCTTAAGGCTCTATGGTCACTTCCATGACAGCAAACGAATCTTTTTGATCCTTGAGTTTGCTGGCCGTGGTGAGCTGTACAAGCACCTTCGCAAGGAGCATCGGTTCCCGGAATGGAAGGCCGCACAATATATTGCGCAGATGGCTGCTGCATTGAAATATCTGCACAAAAAGCACGTCATGCACCGTGATATCAAGCCCGAGAACATCCTTGTTGGCATTCATGGAGAGATCAAAATCAGTGATTTCGGCTGGAGTGTCCATGCCCCCAACAACCGACGTCAAACGATGTGTGGAACTCTCGACTACTTGCCCCCAGAGATGCTCAGTCATGGTTCCAAGGATAACTACTACAGCGAGAAGGTGGACTTGTGGAGTCTAGGTGTCTTGACTTATGAGTTTTTGGTTGGCGAGGCTCCATTCGAGGATACCCCTGTCATGACCCAACGGCGGATTACCAGGGCAGATATGTCGGTCCCCTCCTTTGTGAGCCCCGAAGCAAAGGACCTTATCAAGAAGGTGAGTCGACATTCCCATCAATATATATAATGAGCCCGCCTGCTCACATAATATCTAGCTTCTTGTTCTTGATCCCGCCAAGAGAATCCCGCTCGAGGAGATCCAGCGTCATCCTTGGATCGTCAAGCACTGTGAGAAAGACGATCGAACTGTAAAGCGAAGTTCGGGTTCTTCCAAGGAGGGCAAAGCTTGAGCCATGACTTGCCCCTTGCATTACAGAGTTTCTGGGAGTTCTGGTTATCGTTCCTTCTTGACATTTTCCTCATATGGAGTTTTGGTGTTCTGAGCCTGCAAGCATTTTCAAGGCGTATTGGGTTTGTCTTGGAGTCAAGCTGGAGAGGTACTCGCGATATGGCGATATTTTGTTAATTTTATTTCGCCTCCGACGTGTTCAATACAACATGATACGTTCAAATTACCCTATAAGAAGGTACAGCTAGCTGTCGCAACTGGTATTCTCACTTAAGTACGTAGACTATATGTTTTGATCTTATCTCACCTCCAGTTCCCTCAACTGGATGATATAGTTGTAATAAATCCCAAAGAAACTCGAGTAGATAGGTGGGAAGGTTCCTGTCGCTAGTAAAACCCATAAAATATAGTACATCCAAACAATATCTATCGTACAAATGGGCGGAGAATAGTACAATGCTGCACGAGTTGTGGTATCATCGGTAGATCTCATCAAATGGGCGCGTGTCCCTGAAACAGCTATCCCAGACTTCATTGACGACCCTTGTGGCATGGGCTTCGTCTTTGCAAGTCGGTCGTGCTCGCACAGAGAGGATGGCTCTCCGTCGGACACACTCTTGATGCTGTTGTGTAAGCTTCCACTGCCCTCTTCGGAAGAATTCCCGCGCCCATCTGCACTCGCCGCTGAGTGAACTAGCCCGAATCTAGAGAGGATTTAATGAAAATTGACCTGTCAAGACGACAAAATAAAACATACCTCGGTACACGCCGCGTGCCGCAAATTATCAGACCAATTCACCTTGAACCTGAGGTGGTCATACGCATGGACCATCTCATGGGCGATAGTATCTTCGAGGTGTCCCTGGTCCTTCATCTCATTTGCGCAGATCAAGATTCCGTATTCCGGATCGAAGCCGCCGCCCTTTCGATCCGTGCAGCGACGACAGTAGATATTATGATTGTGGAGATCGCCTCCTAATTGTTGAATGCTCTCGCTGAGGAATCGAATCGTAGGACCTTTATAAGTTGACCTTATCAGTAATCGGCTCAGATAACTCTTGGACGAGTGACTCACTATATTGAAGAAGATAATCTCGCTGATCCTCACAGCGCTTGCAGTCTGTTTCTTCATTGCGAGTGTCTCGGGCAACACGGAACTTTTCGATTCCTTCGTTGGACATCTTGCCGGTGAGGATGGAATAGATATTGCGGAATTGGGTCCAGGTGTCATCGCCGGGGAGGAAACCTGTAGTGTCAGGCTTTACACTCGAAGGTGTGTTCACACCTGGCGACTGGGAGTCTGTCATTTTCGATCGTAGAGTGTTGAGATTCATGCATCATTGACCGCGATAAAGCGAGATCCTCCGCACATGGCGGTGATGACTGGCAGAATCAGCGCCGGAATCGGGCAAAAAGTGCTCTTCCGCGGTTCATCGCCGCGGGGCAGTGAACAGAACAGGTTGTTCTGTATTCTTTTCGTTTGTTTTCTTTAATTTTTTTGTTGCGAAGAGGTTTATTTGAGCTACAACTCCGGCTATGGCGACCTCATCGGGTCTCACAATTGTGATCAAATTAGGTGCGGGGATCTATACTTATTGGCCGATGACTCGAGTACTAATCAATGTGACAGGAACGAGTTCGATTGTTGACGAGAAAACCCATGAGCCAATTCTTTCGATTTTGACATTGATTGTGGAAACTGTGACCAAACTACATAGAGATGGCCACCGGGTTGTCCTAGTATCATCTGGTGCTGTGGGCGTTGGTCTGCGGAGGATGAATGTGGACGAAAGACCAACATACCTGCCGCGTATACAAGTATGTGTCTTTGATTCTAGAGAAACTGAAGCGCACACAACATGTTCAATGCAAAATTTGCTAATAAAATCTATAGGCTCTCGCTGCAGTTGGCCAATGTCGACTGATGAGTCTTTGGGACAATCTATTCTCGCATCTTCGTGTCCCTGTGGCCCAGATTCTTTTGACGAGAAACGATATCGCTGATGTATGTACTCTTATATCTGCCCAAGTCTGTTTCTCCACTGACACTCGATATAGAGAACCCAATATGTCAATGCGCAAAATACATTTGGTCAATTGTTTGATATGGGAGTGATTCCTATTGTCAACGAAAATGATACACTGGCCGTTTCTGTAAGGAAGTTTCCCTTCAAAGCATGAATCACTTATCTGACCCAACGATCGCCAGGAAATTAAATTTGGCGACAACGATACCCTTTCTGCAATTACAGCGGCTATGGTCAAGGCTGACTATCTGTTTTTGATGACCGATGTCGATTGTCTTTATTCAGCAAATCCTCGAACCAACCCAGACGCAAAACCCATTGAGGTGGTGACTGATATCTCGTCTCTCGAGGCTGACGTCTCGTCGGCAGGCTCCTCCCTTGGCACTGGAGGTATGAGCACAAAAATTGTGGCTGCAAAGCTTGGAACCAGTGCTGGTGTCACGACAGTTATCACCAAGAGCTCAAAGCCAGGCAACGTTCACGACATTGTGAAGTACCTACAATACCTCGAGGCTCAGCCCAATGGCGTAGCAGCTGACGACCAAAACGAGGCACCCACTGCCCCTCTCCACACCCGATTCATCCGTTCAGATACCCCGATTCAATCACGGACATTCTGGCTACTCCATGGACTATACCCACATGGTACATTATACATCGACCACGGAGCTTACCACGCAATTTTGAATAATGCCAATCTTCTCCCGGCTGGAGTGGTCGGGGTTGAAGGCCATTTTGGACAGCAGGAATCCGTGCGACTAGTAGTTGTTGATCGGCCATCGCCAGATGCGTTGAATGGCGACTTTATCCACCACAGAGAGGAACCCAAGGAGGTTGGTCGGGCTCTGGTGAACTACGGAAGCATTGAAATCACGCACATCAAAGGCCACCGTAGCACACAGATTGAGACGCTACTTGGCTATGCCGATAGTTACTATGTGGCCATGCGAGAGAACATCTCGTTTCACGAAGACCACAATCATACGGTGACTCCGACATTAACACCGGCCTTGGAGGAATGGAAGTCGCCTTGAGGTATAATACTGGATCACCTATTATACGCATATTATGAACGAAAAAGAAAATTTCTCGCATTTATCTGCACTGGATGATTGATATTACCATTCAAGCCTTGGCCAATTCGATATAAAAGTTGCTCGGGATATAAAGAAAAAGAAAGGAGACACCTAGTTAAGTGGTAAATCAGAAGACCCCCAAAAGTATGACATCTTGAGGCGTGAATGATATCACCTGGGAATTGGATGTGTCCACATCAACCCAAGCGCCACGTAGATATATCTGAGAAAATAAAATGACAAGATGCTCGAAAGCCTATCAATCATTCCAACGGTCCAACCATTTTTGCATTCTCTTGTCTAATGTGGGCGCAGGAGCGGGTGCAGCCTAAGGAAAAACAGAAGGATTAGCTTTCAATATCAACCGACATCGTGCAGTTAAACATCAAACTCACTGTGTTCTCGATACTGTTCGCCGTCCATGTAGCAAAAGCCGTATCTGTGTACTGGACGGTTGGCATACCAAGGTAGGTAGTGGCAATGGAGAACGGGAAAGGCGGGTACTGGGGAGTGGCCGATCTGGTTGCGATAGTAGTCCCCGCGCTCTTGGGCATTGGGGCATATTTGATCGAGCCAGTCTGCTCGCCGTATGGGACAGTATGCTGGTCAACTGTAGCAACGACACCGACAACGTCACCGACAGCAGCCATCTGTCTTTTACGCAACTCATTGTGCTCAGCTTCGCCTTTGACTCTTGGGGTTGGGAACTGCAAGACCATTTCGGTTGAGGAACTCTTGGTGAGGCTTGAGATGTTGGCAGCCGAAGTGATTTCTGCGGCTTCGATGAGGTGATCATTGTCTTCGACCGTGGGCCAGGGAATAGCGATGGCAGCGATTGGCTGCATCGTCTTGATCGCATCTGTTACTTTTGTCGAGAAGGTACCTTTCATGTTGGTCAAAGTGAAATGGGAAGTAAACCCAGACCAGTTTTTATGAGGGCCTGATAGAACTATTTTGAGGAAGCTGATTGAAACCGGGAGATATTAGCTAGTCATATAAAGGGAATTGATGAAGCCCGTCGATGCTTGGGGGGATGGTCTTACTATGCATTGGGTTCATTCCCACCGACACTTTGGTCGACTTGAAATGATACCATATCACCAGAAGCATAGGCACCATTATTGATGACTTGCGATAGAGTGTCCTAAATATGTGGTTAACTCCATCTTTTGTAGTATAGAGAGGAACATACATATGACCCTGTCGTCTCGTCACCAGCACAGAGATAAAAATCATAAGTTGAAGTCGTGTCAGTATCTAGACCCCAAAGCATACTCACGGCAGCTGCACCATCGAAACTCAAGTCATTTATGATCTGAGAACTGATCTGGCCATAGGCGGCCGTAAATAATAGGGCAACCTGAAGCAGTTGGACTCGCATACTGATATGATTGAGAAACAATGGGTTTCCAGAGAACAGAGAGCAACCTCTCAAAAGAGAAGGGAAGTCATCCCTTCATAAGGCTCCTTGGTATGTGTATCATTCCTAAGTCCTCCCTTTTGAGGGTTATAGAAGTGATGTGCACTAAGATAAGAGCAAGTGGTCCGTGCTATCCTTCGGTTCTCCTGTCAGTGTCGGCCCACCACTTTTGACAACTCACAACTATGTCGTCTCAAGCAAACTGGAACTCAGTGACTGGCATTGCCACTCTACTGTTTGATGGTAACCTTGTTGCCATTGCTATTGCCATTCTTTTCACCTTTGGTGTCCCGATCGCACTCCACATCTTCTTCTTCCAGGCCGTAGCTTCTCCGCCCTCGAGTAATTTCCTACTCCTCGGCCCCAGTGGAGCTGGCAAAACTGCTTTTACAACCTTAGTAAGTTCTCCAGGACCTGATAGTGGTTGATTCCTTGCTAACCAATCTATAGCTCGAGGCCAAGTCCTCACTCGCTTCGAACAAGTCGCACAGTACCCACACCTCCCAACAATCAACATTAGTAACCGTGACCTTACCACCCACTGTCCCCACTGGATCCAACCGCTATCGATCGGACAATGACCCCTCCTTAAAGGAGGCCGTCCGGAATCCAATCAAGTATCGCGTAAGGGATACCCCTGGCCATGGCAAGCTCCGCGTCTCGCAAGGGATCTCCGAGCTCCAGACCATGTCCCAGTCAAAGGACTTCAAGACAAGGCTACGTGGCGTAATGTTCATGGTCGATACCGCTGCTCTAGTCGACGAAGCGACGCTCCGTGACACCGCGACCTATCTGCACGATGTTCTTCTCTTTCTCCAGAAGCGCGCAAAGAACGGGTCATCGAGCAAGCGGACCACTGATATCCCTGTCTTAGTCGCCGCGAACAAGCAGGATCTATTCACCGCACTACCACCAGGCGCGGTGAGAGAGAAGTTGGAAGCAGAGATTGATCGCATCCGCAAGTCGAAGACCAAGGGTCTTCTGGATGCAAGTGCGGATACTGGGTTGGAAGACGAAGAGGAGATTTTGGGTAATGATGAACAAGAGACTTTCAGCTTCAAGCTCCTGGAGCACGAGGTCGGTGTCAAGGTTGATGTGGTTGGAGGTGCTGTTAAGGGCGACTTGCAAGAAGAGCTCGGATCTGGAGTGCGGCGCTGGGAGGAGTGGGTTGGTATGTGCTTGTGAGTGATGTGAGTTTTTACTTTCTCGTCTTGATGATCCAAAATAGTAAATAGGTGGTCCTATCATGGTTTTCTTGTATATGTTTATAACAGAAGAAAAAAAGTAGCACCAAGGTCTTTGAGAGACTACAATGTGGTTTTCTATTGATATTGCCAATCCAACCCCAATGTCTCTGTAGCTTGTGCATCAATCCAATCCTGTATGGTCAGCAATGATAGAAATAAAACGGCACGAAAGAAAAAAATAGTACTCACCCACAGATCTCGAGCAAGCTTCATATCTCCAGATATCACACCGGACTCTCACGGCGTAGCTATAGGTATAAACTACTGACCATGGTGGTCCTGCTCTCGTACCTCGTGGCTGGTAGCAAGATATAATGCCGTAGCAGCTCCATCCTCCAGATTCTGACCCAATCATGATCCTACCATTCTTACAAGCCAACCTAGGAAAATCCCAAAATAAGAATTCCACCCGAGCCATTGATCAGTAACGATATATCCCGGGAATAATGAATTGACATAGATTAGCTTGCTCGCTGGGTCTTGATCATCCAGAAGCCGCCGACTGAGCTCTTTAGCAAAGAGGATGTTGCCCAATTTTGACCGGCCATGGCGCCATGCTCCATCGCACAAGGCGGGCCACTTGACGCGTGATGATGAGAACAGAATATCCAGGTCAAGATGTTGGCACCAAAAATGAACGATGAGCTGGTAACGACAATTCGTGCGTCGCTCCTAGGCGTTGCGCCGTTCTTCAACAGAGGTAGGAGTGACGTAGCTAGGACTTGGTGTCCGACGCAGTTTGTCGCGAATACACGCTCGATATGCTAGGGTGAGCGCTTGCATTCATTTTAAACGCTAATGGCTTCATTTAAGGGAGGCAGGTTAATACGTAATGATTCAGTTGAAATGGAGAGATAGAGCTCACCTGCATTGCAAACTAGTATATGATTCCGGTTTGTGACTTGTTTTATCTTGTTAACTGCGGCCTTGACATCCTAAATATCCCCTAGTTCGAGCGTCATTCTCAATTGAGATGCCTTCACGGTGTCTCCATTCCTCGCGAGCAGTAATGTATCTGTCTTCACTTCTAGCAATGATGATTACTTTCTTACGGCCATGTAAGAGAAGCTCGGTGGTGATCTCTGTATTTATTATTATACTCCCGATATTCAATTAGCTTGAGATCAGGGGCTCATGCTTGCCTTTGACAATGCCTGCTTCTCCACCCTGGGAAATTAGTTGGGCCGAGATATAATGAGAGTAGTCACTCTTACCACAGCCAGCCTTTCGTTTAATGCCGGTGTATTTTCCAGGGAGAAATTTCGATGTGTAAAGATTCCTGTCATCTCGGGTTGAGGTGAAGTTGGCACAAATACCAGAAATCGACGTCATCGCCACCTAACCTGAATCTGAACAAGTACCAAATATATATATATATATATATATATATATATTTGTTTTTATATGGTATTTATATTAAGTATGTATCACATTCAACACCTTTGCGCTGCATAATCTAGGTATTTCATTCCCACGATGTGTTGAATCCCAACGGGGAAACCTTCATGCTAACGCAAGAGAAACGCCTATCCCAAAATATCGAAGAATGTTCAGGAATGTTGAACCCTTACCCAACAAGCAAAGTCTCATGCGAATGCATTTGAGGAAAGAGAAGAACCCTATTTTAGGCCTTGTTCGCCTTGGACTGGTGTAGCATCCAGGTGAGCAGATCGACCTTGGTAACGATGGCCAATGGCTTCATCGCACCACTTGCATCCTTCTCGGTCACAACCGCAGCGCTGTTCCACTCGAAGAAGCGGTTCAGGACACTGAGAGGGGTATCCATGGTGATCTCAATGAAGCTGCGACTCCGGGTCTGAGGCTTGAGGGAGTCCATTCCCTTGGAGAGATCACGGGGGTCGGTGACCACCTCGGAGATCTTAGAAAAGTCAAACATGACATCGGAGACGGGGCTCTGGCCCGAGGCCCGGCCGTGCGTCAGTCGGCTCAGAACGTTGCCTAGCGTAACGAGACCGACGAGCTTGCGCCCAGAGGGGGCGAGAACAGGAAGCTGGTCGAAGCCTCGGTCGCGCATAACTTCGATGGCAGTCTCGCAAGGGGAGTTGGCTGTCACGGTGGTGATGGGCCTCAAGCGCAAGGCGCTGACCTTGGCATTGGCCATAGGGTTAGACTCGGGCTCCTGAGTTTGAGTGGTCGATGCAACGGCGGGGAGCGATGGGAGCAGATCGTTGGCTGCGAGCCAGTCGTCATCGGCAAACTTGAATCGGTTAGTTTAAATGCAACATAAATGAAAAGATTTAATCCTACCTTAGAGAGGTAACTTCTGATGCTGTCTGGTAGAATCACAACGACGACATCGTCCTTAGAGAACTTCTTGGCCTCATTAGCCTTGACCAGAGCCGCAATGGCACTGCCACTGCTACCGCCGACCAGCAGACCCTCCTCGGCGATCAGACGGCGGGAGTACTTGAAAGACTCCTTATCTTCGGTCTTGATCCATTGGGTCACGGCATCTTGGTCCAAAACCTCGGGGATGAAATCATACCCAATACCTTCGACCTTGTAAGGCTCATTGGCACGAGCTTCGTTGATGGAGGGAGGCAGAGCGAGAATAGAACCAAAGGGATCAGCGGCGATCACGTTGATATCGGGGTTGTGCTTCCGCAGGCCACGGGCTAGACCAGTGATCGTACCACCGGTTCCAGCACCGGCGACAATAGCACTGATCTTGCCATTGGTCTGAGTCCAGATCTCCTCGGCAGTGCCAAGCTCGTGTGCCAACGGATTGTTGGGGTTCTCGTACTGATCCAAGATGTGGGCGTTGGGCAATTCTTTCTCGAGACGTCTGGCCACGCCGATATGCGACTCGGGCGAGTCAAAGGCAGCTTCATTGGGAGTTCTGATGATAGTCGCGTTCAAGGCACGCAGAACTGAGACTTTCTCGGCGGACATCTTCTCTGGGAGAGTGATGATGGTCTTGTAGCCTAGAGAAGAATAGACAAAAATTAGGGACGAATCGGACAAGCAAAGCTTAGACAATATAAACATACCCTTGACAGCACCAACCAGTGCCAGACCAATACCACTGATGAACCTCAATTAGCATCCGTGCCACCCTTGAAGGGTGGAAAGAAAGAACCTACGTGTTGCCACTGGTGGGCTCGATGAGAGTATCACCAGGCTTGATGCGACCAGATCGCTCAGCTTCTTCAATCATGCGAAGGGCAATGCGATCCTTGACACTGCCACCGGCATTGAAGTACTCCAATTTGGCGTAGACTGTAGCATCGATTCCCAGGGTGCGGGGCAGACGGTTCAATCGCACAAGAGGGGTGTTACCGATCTGCTGGGTAATAGTATCCAAAGTGACCGGTGGATTGCCGGGAGTTGTGATAGAAGCCATGATATGTGAGTTGTAGTAGAGAGTAGGTAAAGAGGAAGTTCGAAGGCAAGAAGATTTCCGACTTATGGCGCCACGCCCGATGATAGCCGGCTTTTTTTTTTCGCCGGGGTTCAGATCTACAGTCACACCGCAAAAGTATTAACACCACAGGATCAATATTCTGCCGGCAATTGAAAATACACCAAATCATGGCTTGTAAAAATATGGCGGTATACCTTTATTAGAAGGCGGTACATATTTGGGTACGAAAACTTCTTCGGAGTCACTGTACATGTGGACTTTTTCTGTAGATATGTTATAGTAAGAATATATTATATATATTAATACATAATATGTATAGTTAGAAGGATTAATATGTTATCCATAGTGGAAAGGTCATTCAATGCTATATATTTAAGAGAACAAATCTAGACATTTAGGAATCTCAAGAAGGTTATATATATCTGACCACGGAGGTCTCCGTTATTGTCCCTCTACTTTAATCTTAAAATATCTGAATAGCCCGGGGTGTGGCTGTGCAACCTCGTTTCACAAATATTATAGAATTATACAATAGAGGAACTTCTGCTAGATTCTATTTTCTCATAAATGGTAAATGGATACAAGAGATAAAAGATATACGCCAAGAGGTGAACTAGTAAATATGATGATTGAGTTTAATTAAGTGGTGCCAGCGCATATTTGTTTTTGTACTCTATATAGTCTTTTCCTCTCCTTTTTTCCCCTGCTTTTTCTTTCTAACCCTTATCCTTCAAGTTGTTATCTTCTTCCATTTCTCGTTTTTTTGGTTACCCCTTCACCCTTCTAACCCTATAAGGAGTTATCGGAAATGAGCTCAATCAGGTCAACGCATTCACATACCGACCTCCGTCTCCGAAATGGCGAACTGAAAACCGTCCAGGAGAAGCGTTCGCAGAACTCGATATTACCCACTAACTCAACCACTTCTAAGCGAAGATGGGCCTTATTTCGCGTGGACACAGCCGGAGAGAGCGGTCGAACAGGCATTCACCCATGGCATCTCCTCAAAGTATGCTTTAGGAGTGTCTGTACACTTTCGATGGTCGTGAATATCCTCTGGCCGTTTGTCCCCGCCGCAATTGTCGTCCATTTTGCGCGACCCGATCTTCACGTCTGGATTTTCAGTCTCAATTACATCGCCATGGTGCCCTCAGCAAACCTGCTCGGCTTTGCGGGAGGAGAGCTAGCCAAAAAATTACCAAAGATGATAGGCATCGTGGTTGAAACAACTTTAGGCTCTGTGGTGGAACTCGTGCTCTTTATGGTTTTGTTATATAACCATGGCCGAACCGAACACACGGATCTGATTCCTGTCATCCAGGCCGCTATTCTCGGTTCCATCATGGCAAATCTCCTGCTTTGCTTGGGTCTGTGTTTCTTTGTCGGCGGTATCAAGCGTCATGAGCAGAGTTTCCACGAAGCCATCAGTGAAGTTGGCACCGGGTTGCTTCTTGTCGCGGGTTTCGGTTTATTGATCCCAAGTGCGTTCTACTCTGCGTTGCGTGGAAGCGTCAATGACCATTTTACTCTGGTGGAGTTGAACGAGTATGCCTTGACGATTAGCCGTGCCAGTGCGGTGATCCTTCTCGTAGCATTTTTGACGTGAGTGACCCTAGGCTCTTGCTTATAATCCTACTAACACTTGATAGATATCTTTTTTTCAACCTACACAGCCACAACTCCATTTTCGATGAGATTCTAGAGAAAGACGAACACCATGACGAAGACCGACACGAAGAAGCTGCGAGGGCAAAGCTCACAATGATAGAATGCTTCGTGGTCATAGCTATTGCCCTGACCTGCGTCTGCATGTCCGCCGTCTTCCTGGTCGAAGAAATCGAGTACATTGTGGAGCGCGGCGTCTCGGACAATTTCCTCGGTTTAATTCTCGTCCCTCTGGTGGAAAAAGCTGCCGAGCACCTCACGGCCATCGACGAAGCCTGGGACAACCAGATCAACTTTGCACTCTTCCACTGCCTGGCCCCTTCGATCCAAACAGCACTGCTGAATGCGCCACTCACTGTCATTGTTGGTTGGGGCATGGGCAAGGATATGAGCTTGAACTTTGAGATCTTCATGGTTGTTCTTCTCGTGCTCTCGATTCTGGTTGTTGGGAACTTCTTGCGTGATGGCAAGTCCAATTACCTTGAAGGTGCTCTTTGTGTGCTGGTTTACTTCATCATCGCCGTTTGCACTTGGTACTATCCCCCAGTGCACATGACCTCGACTAATCAGTCTTGAATGTCGGGTAGTTTCGCGAATATATTCCATACATGTATATCATATATCACCCATGGTTGTTCGAAGGAGTTTGATGGGTGGACTAAATCGCCATAGATGGTTAGAGTAAATAAGTAAATAACTGCCCGAACATCAGACAGCACCTAGCTAGTCAGATGAAGCCACATAATGTAATATGACCTCATATGAGACAAAACACAATATGATCTGACTGAGTGTCATTTCAGGGTAGTTTGAGTGCGCAAGGCTTCGTTCATCAACATCTGCGCATCGACACGCAGCTCAAAGTCGGCCAGGAAACAAAAGCTGATTTCGAGTTTTGACAATTCCTGCTCACTGACTCCGCCGACCTTCGCAACCCGACTATGCGGATAGCTCAAGTCCTCTAGAGCTTTCGAAGCAACCCAAATACCAGCAAGGACAAGCCTGTGCATATTCTTCGGCAGAACGCTCAACACATTCTCGACTAGCGTCATCTTCGATATATACACACTAGCTGCGAGATATACCGCCGTAGACATAGGGCAGTACCTATGCAAACGGAGCAGATACTCGTTCAATGGAATCGGCGGCACCTTCTTCGACAAAAACTTCTTCGCCAAGATAGCCATTTGAATCGCCTCTTCCGTCGCCCGCAGAGGTGCATTGGAGTCCTTAATATGTAGCCCGACAGCTTTCGCCTTGAACTTATCCTCAGCAAGTGTATCATAATTCCGAGGCGGGCCATGCGCATGCAGCTCATCGGTGCCGGCAGGCTTTTGAGTGAAGTAAGCGCCTAGCCGCTCAATATTCAAACAAAGCAATTGTAATGCAGCCTCGGGCGAAATATCAAACACAGCGGCGGGGGTCTGTGACGAATCAGGATCGTCGGGGTGGTGATGATCAATATTATCCGTCGAGCCGAGTTTCAGTATGGTTGGCGGGGAGTTTGCGTTTGCGTTTGGGTTGGAATCTGTGTCTTGGGACATGGACATGGTTGTAGTTTGTGTCACGGCAGTAGCCATGGTGTGTGAGTGTGGTTTTCACTGCCACGCGCAGGAGTGGGCTTGGTAGGGGGTTGCGAGTAGAGCGCACCTGAACCTCAAGGTGGATGGTGGCTCCCTGGCTGGGTATCTCATTTTCCAACGAGTGGTTTATTGCCTCTGCTGGGACTCTCTCTCTCTCTCTCTCTCTTTTTGGATGGTTAGGGGAGTTGGGGCGATAGAGATGGTAGAGTCGTATAGCGGGGGTGGTAATTTGGTCTATATGGAATGAGAGGCTGATTAATTTCTCAATGAATTAAACTCACCAATAAAAGGTGTCGGAAATTTAACTAGTACGGAGCTACAAATGCAAGATAAAGGGGAGATAAGACAGTTGCCACATGTGACCTTAATATTTTATACATTGAAATCAAGAACCTCCAACTCCAATTCTATGATACAAAGTAACGCGCAACATAGAGACGGCATTGCAAACACTCTGAGCGGATTACACGATATTATTCAGAAGAGCACTCGCAAATAGAAACATACCACATGGGATACACTTATCCCTCAGAACCTGGTACCTACACTCGACAAGCGGTCTCGCCATACCTATCCTCCTGTTTGCAATTCCAGTTACAGCTCAGCGGTAAAGCTAGAAACTATAGGGCTGGAGCAACCAAAATGCTGCTCTAGAACCTATGTCGCCTAAGGACTCGCCGAGCCGAGTCCGACATTCCACGGGATCCATATGAGACCACTCTAGGTTCTCGTGTTTCGTAATACACGTTTTCTTCGTGTATGTTTTGGGCCCGGGCTGTTCGTGAGGATGCTTGGTATGGAATCTCAACAGAGCGATCAACGAACCGAACATTTCTCGGTGCTCGCTCCACTCTCATCGGCCTTGAATAAGAGTCATATCTTTGTCTGGCAAAATTAGACGCCATTTCGTAACCCGGGGGATTAACCATGAAGAGCTTGTGAAGCAGTTCATAAGTTAAAGGTGCATACCGGGAACTGGAATTGTAGACAGGCTCTGACCTGTAAACAGGATACGGATAGCGAGATCGCATCCCTGTCGAGTATAGGTAACCGGGTTCTGGGGGATACGTGTATCCCATGTAGTATGTTTCTATTGGGGAGTGATCTCCTGAATAATACCGTGTAATCCGCTCAGAGCATTTGAAATGCCGTCTCTATGTTGCGTGTTAATTTCTTGTTCTCGAGACTCAACGGAATCCGAGGATAACTCGAGGGCAACGAAGTCATTATAGATGATCCTTGAACAATGTATCTAGAGACAAAGATACTCTTGAACAAGGGATTTGTTGAAGGAACATAGACGGAGAAATAAAGAATGGAACTTGACGAACATCGTTCTTTGTAGCAGCACGGCTGAATTTCCAGGCATAGGTTGTGCAAGGCATGTGGACAATGGGTTCTTATAAGAGCTGATTTCTTTCAAAAGTGTAAAGATAGAGAAGTATTAGTATATTTGGTTCAAAACAAAGCAGGTTTGACAAAGGTGATCTGGTATAGATTGAAAACAAAGAGCTTTATGGCGAGATATCGACTTAATTTTATATTCGAGCATTTGGATGACAGGGATTTGAAGGCAACATCTCTAAGAGACCTATAAGCAGTTATTAATTGTTGATCAATATTTTCTTTCCCCAAAAGATGGCTGATACAAACCTGAGGTCACCAGGGCACAGTTCAACGAGCGAACGTCTTTGAAGACCAGTTGCCTGCTAACGTCTGACAAGATCCCATGTTCAACTTCCTTCCATCACACCAGAAATGCGATGTTGGAGTTTCATCTCCCCAAACAATGAGGGTATATCAAGAAGTGATATAGTGTGATTGACAAGGTACTCCTGCGTGAGGCGCAGCTTGAAGAGGCTGACGAGCACGCGGAGCGTCAAGAAGTAGAACTGTGTGGCCTGCTATTTGTCCATCACACAACCAACACAACTCTTTCGGAGAATAAGATCCAATACTCTCTATACAATTGCTGACATCACTGCCTAAAATTCACTGCGCAAACATTATTTACTAATATAAGGAAATCCTTCAGCCACACACACAACCAGGCGTCAAATCAGAGGTCGTGCCACTTAGGCGCCAAAACAACCAACGGCGATTAAGAGCCAACCATTGACATCTTCGAGATCAGACAAAATTTCATGCATCAACGCTTAGATTCATAGAAACAATAGAACCCCGAAGAAAAAAAAAAGATTTTGGGCAAAGCTTCGCCACAACTCCTATGTCCACCGCTCAATTAATTTATCTTGATTACTATCATGTTGGTAGAGAGCATCCAAATTCAGCTTCTGGACCCCATTTTGAAGACTCGTGAGTTCTTTCTCGAGGCCCAAGAGCGCTGATTCCTCGGAAGAATCGCGCAGTGATGTTTCATAGTAAGAGTTGGCGTGCAATGAGCAACGAAGAAGCTGAGATGCGTTATCCAACGGTGCTAAATGCGTCAGGAGAGGAGCATCCACCGCTATATTGAGAGTGTGGAGTGTTTCGGAAACGTGATATCGCTTCTCATGGAGGTCATCAACCCCTCCATTCTCGCGCGGGTGGAGGATTGATTCCGGTGGCACACCAACACGTCTCAGAAGTCTTTCTAGTGATGGTTGGGCAACTACAGGCGCACTGGGCGTCTGGGTGGCAAGAAGGAGGCCTGGCTGTAACGATCGCCGCCGCAGAGACTCTCGTCGGGACGATGGCTGTGTGACGAGTTCGCCGCCTGCTTCAGATTGGTATAACGCGGCTAGCTGTTCTAACAGTTCAGAAGACGACTCCCGGACCCCGAGTTGGTTTGTAAGATCTTGCTTTGATAAGGTCATCTCGATCAACATGTCAAGTGCCTGGTATGACTTAGTTCGTTGCTGGTAAATGATACTGCCGAGGTATGGCCTCATACCTGTTCTAGTTTCTCCTGCGACGCCACTCGAAGCTGGTCATGCTCGTTCTGAAGTTCACGGAGAATAGGCTCCTGGAACTGTTGCCTGGTCGACATTTCTGCCAAGATTTCGATCTCTGGATATAGCGACTCTAGTTCTTCCTCGAGGGCAATGCTCGTTGGCTCATCTATTATGGCGTCGTAATCCGAGCCCCCTGCGTGCATTGTTTCCAGATATATTCGATCCAGACGGTAGTGTATTTCCTCTGCCACGTAGTCTGACAGCGTCGCACTTAGATGGTTCGTGCGCTTGACCGTAGATGCGTCATTCCCACGATATTTGATGTTGGACATGAGCGTTTCCAGACTCGCAAGAGCCTTGTCGTCCTGCTTTAACCGAGTAGACAGAGAAGCGAGGATTCTCTTGCTTTCCGCGCCTGACCTGTCCGTCGCGGTTCTAAAACCGGGCTCCAACTCATCGGCAAGCTCAACTGCCTAGATATAACCAGAATCAGCAATAGGCGACGGTTTTTGACGGACATGCCCCTACCGCCATTGTAGTATTTTGCCTCCCCGCTTCGTGTTTCTTTTGCAACCGAGCGATATCCCGGCTCCGCTGCTGCTCCGCTTTGTGTTCCAGATCGAGTTGCTTATTGAGGCTTGCACATTGGAACTTCAGAGTCTCGGTCTGTTTTTGAATTGTCGCCGTTGAGGCTTCGAGCGACTCGATCGTGTTGCGGAGTTCATCTTCGAGGATAGGCCGCGTCGCGCCGAGGTCTGGGTTGTGGAGAATAGGTTGGAGAGCGCCAGAGTTTTCGAGCTGGAGGTATCTATCTCCAATTAGTTATGTCTTGTAGATGGGATACGAAACGTACAACGCGAGCTCGTCTTTCGATAGCAGAGTGTCAGGATGGAGGTGCTCAGATGCCCATTGTGCATTCCTGTCATAAAATCCCGACACAATAACCCCCTGTTCAACTGGAACATCTCGATCCTTGAGGATTGAGATGAGCTTCAAATTGTCCATTGTTTGAGGGGTTGGCGGAGACATAAACAAGGAGCTCCGAAAGTGGAGCTGCAACGTCCAAAGTCCTTTGATCTCTCAGAAGAGTTATGGATTTTATGAAGGAACAATGATTATTGTGATATACTCTTATAAATTCATATAAAGAAGTTATAGTATAATTTTAGATCGAAGTCAAGACGCCAATTAATATAAACATATTTTTGAAAGAACCTTTTTATGTTCTTTTTTATATCTTTCTAACCTTTATGAAGCCAATGAAGATTGAATGCTCAAGTACAAAAGGTGCTGACCCCCAGGTTTGAAATATACCGACTGAAGCCAATTAGCCAAAAATTTCTATTCGGACACTGAGATCAGGAACTAAACATGGAAGCAACAACTTTGAAAGCTCGAGAATTTTTTGACTCGCGAGATGAGTTCGTCGTATATATCCAGCAACTATCCGCCGGGGATATCTCATGTCAGGATCTCGCTGCAATCCAGATTGAGCTTCATCGTATAGCTCACACACTCTCTTGGTGGAAGGAGCTTCGAAGTGATCCCAACGAGCCAACTTGCAGCTGCTTTGCGGACCAGTGCGGCAACCTTCGGGTATTATTGTAGAAGTTGCTGAGTTGGTCACTATTAAGAACGGGCAACTTCCTCTCACTGTTCTGAAGATGTTCAGTATGCTGGCTCTGCAGGTAGGAAAACTCACTCTTGACGGCCGAAAAGACGAGTATGCACTGTGCTATGATCGCATGGCCAAGGACGAAGATCGTAGATGGCAGATCAAGTCCCAGGGACCGGATGACGGTAGAGCTGCACTTCTCTTTGGCTTGTGGACTCGCATGAGTCGCACATCGGAACATTGTCCAAACGGCTGCGTGTAGAGTAATTCTTTTTCTAACTTCTAGGTGATCTAATTGCAATCTAAGACATTCAAGTATGAGAGTAACAAATGAATAGGATGACGCTGTTAAATGTAAAGTAGAGAGCATGTAACCATTTTCAAGAACAATATACTCACAATATACTCCGTATACAACATGTAGTTATAAAGATCGGCAAGAAAAAGAGAAAATACGGCTGCCTATAGCTGAGTAATCACCAAAAAAGGAGGTTACAGAAATAGAAGAAATAAAATATAGAAATTAAATCTATAACTACGGAGGACTTATAACACAAGTGTGTACAAAATATACAAAGTGGCTGCGTGTCGATTAGCTTAGCGTCTCCGCAACTCCAAAGTCCGCCCTTTCGACCTCTGGTTTTAACATTTACCATTTACTCTACCTTTTACCTCCGCATATCTTAAAAGTGAATGCGCTGGTGAACAGCCATGCTCTTTTAGACCGTCCTAAAACAGTTCAAGTCTCCTTTCCCAGCCACGTCATTCGATACATATTCAACAGACAACGCAAAATGTCAGCCAAAACCTCTCCAGAACCCCCAGGCCCCAGTCCAGGCCAGACCTCGAGTTCAACCTCCACTTCAAATGGCAACGAAACACCTACTCCTCCAAACGATATGGAGATGAAAAGCTTGGGCGCTGATCCCCCGAAAGGCTCAATCCCTCTGGGGGAGGATGTGATGCAGTTGGCTCGGATGGGGGAGATTGGCACCATGCAGAGGTTGTTCACAGCCAAAAAATTCACCGCGAACCACCGAGATGAAGAGGGAATTACGCCACTGCATGTTCGTTACAACCTAGCACAATATACATCTGTTTACTGACTGCATTCTATCTAGTGGGCGGCAATCAACAATCAATATGCGATGTGTAAATTCCTGATCGACTCCGGAGCCGACGTCAACGCCAAAGGAGGAGAATCGGTAGCAACACCAGCCATGTGGGCCGCACAACGGTGTCATTATTATATTGTGAACCTACTGCTCCAGAATGGAGGTGATCCTCTCCTGACCGATGTCCAAGGATACAACATTCTACACCTCGCGACGATCGATGGCAACGCTTTCCTAGTTTTGCTGCTTTTACACCAGGAGATCCCCGTGGACGTTGTTGACCAACAAGGGCATACTGGACTGATGTGGGCTGCATACAAGGGGTATCCTGCGTGTGTGGACTTGTTCTTGCGATGGGGTGCCAATGCAAATGCCGTGGACGAAGGTGGCTTGACGCCGCTTCATTGGGCGCTGGTCAAGGGTTCGATGCCCTGTGTCTTGAAGTTGCTGGAATATGGCACCGACCGCTTCGCAAAGACTCGCGATGGAAAATCACCTGCGACTGTGGCCCAGGAAATGAATACCCTGCGGGTTTGGTACCGCTCGCTTAACGAGCGCGGCTTTGAACCGGATGGTACCCAAAAAGTGGTGCCTCTGGGCCTCTCAAACTTCGTACGCAGCAAGAGCATCATGGCCAAGTTCTTCTTCCTCTGGCCTTTCTTGATTATTCTGGTTGCCATCTGGATGCTCAGCAACCTGTCGATTTTCGTTGCTGTGCCCCTCGTGTTAGTGACAGTCTTCGGGATGCAGTACGTTGCACAGCAATTTGCGAACAAGGGGCCCATGGAATATCGTGTTCTACACAAAACACCGTATCTGGCAGGCGTTTTTGCAGGCACATTATTCTGGGTCGGCTTCCGTTATACTTTCAAGGTGCTGCCAGCAACCTATTTGTCGTCTCCGATTCTGAACATCTTGTTCGCGGTCTTCTTCTGCTTGACTGCTTATTTCTACATTTTTGCCATGGTCCAGGACCCGGGTTATGTTCCAAAAGTAAGCAGCAGGAATCAGCAGAGAGAGATTGTTAAGGAATTGTTTGAGCAATGGAAGTTCGACGAAGAGAATTTCTGCATCCCCTGTATGGCAAGAAAGCCACTCCGGAGTAGGCACTGTCGGCGCTGTGGACGCTGCGTCGCCAAACATGATCAGTATGTGCCTTGAGGAATTTTCTATTGATCAGCCCACTAATTTTTCAATAGCCATTGCCCGTGGATTGATAACTGTGTTGGGGTAAACAATCTCCGCCATTTTGTTCTTTATATAGTCTCGCTCGAAGTTGGCATCATTCTGTTTGTACAACTGACTATTGCCTGTGAGTACTACCTAAGAAGTGATATCTTGCCTCGGATCAGTCAACTAATATGATGCAGATATCAATTCTCTACCCGCTCCTACCAATGCTACTTGTAATGTTATCAACGACATGTTGTGTGACTACGCCTCTCGCGACCCCTTCACTTTGGTTCTTAATGTTTGGATCACCCTCCAGCTGGTCTGGGTCACGATGCTGTGCGCCGTCCAGCTCGTCCAGATCTCTCGAAACCAGACAACCTACGAGAACATGCGAGGCCACCACATCGACCGGTCCTACCCAAGCTCCCAAGCCTTTGCATCGGCCATGACCGCAGGAACCACGTCAATGGAAGCTGCTGGTCTCTCGGCTTCTGGACAAGGACCTAACCCAGCCCTCCGCAGCCCAGCCGAACCCCGACGGAAACATGGCTGCATCCAACAGTGGTCATCTCTTCTCGGAATTGACGCTTTTTGGACAACCGCCAAGGACGGTCTTCGCGACGGACCCCAGGGGGATCGTCCCCGCAACCCTTTCTCCCGCGGTGTCATCACCAACTGCCGCGACTTTTGGTGTGACCCGGCTCCGCTATTTGGCAAACGCCAAACCGGGGCGGCAATGCTGGGCGGAGAGGTGATCAACTATCATGATATGTACGAAACTCCAATGCGCATGCACAATGGCAACCGGTCCCGCGGCGAGGGACCTGGCTACCGCAGCGTTGCTGGCGAGGACCCCGAGCGTATGGTGTAAGCTGATCCGAGATCAGAGCGTATTTGCATTGATATCCTCCTACCCTGTGTTATATTATGCAAATCAGCGCGGTGTTGCATTATCGGGGCACGTGGCACGACCAAATGTTTGTATTTTGCATTTAGAATGGATCCTGTACAGTTGACGTTAGACATTAATGATTCCAAGGCTTCTTTTTACTGTATTGTTATGGGAGATGGTTTGACTCTTGAGTAGCAACAGGAACCAGTATTCATCAGGTATATACACCCACTTAGCGTCCAATGTCCTCAACATCTCCCCGCAGTTTCACATTTCCATCAGATAAGATAGATAATTTCCCTTGGCTCCTGCAGCCACCAATACACTGCATAAGGGCCGAGTTCCGGATCCATCTCGGCGTTTCTGGAATGATGCCTACCAAGGAAGGACAGTCCTATCCCGTCCGAACGAGCCGATTGGTGCATCCAACCGAGTCTAGGTCCAGATACATGTATGTATCACGCTGCACATGACAGGTTTACGCATTACATTACACATTACAAGAGTATAAAACGTACCTGCATGGGAGCAGTGGAGGTGCATATGGCCAGCACACACTAGGTGACAAGGTACTTCTGTAGCTTGCGATCCTGCCAAGCGGTTAGCGGCAGTAGTGACTCCGCCGGGTGTGCAACCTTGGCTGCAGGGCTGCAGCCTTTCAGGAACCCGGGAGGAATGTTTGACGGCCGAGGCTCTAGTGTGGCCTGATGTTTTTCGATGGTCCTGAACTCTCTGATCTAGCGGTCAACGATTACAATAGGTTCCAAAGTTTCTTGACTGATTAGACAACCTTGGAAGGTACTGTGCTAGGGCTATCACCCACCTAAATCCTACCTAAACACAGCGTAGACAGAGACAATCCTATTATACGATATAAAGGCCCATCCAACGGCTTTCAATATTGGAGCTCGAAACAAGTCCGAGTCACACCAGTCTGAAACCTACCTCGGTAGGGAGACGAACAGCAGGACCAACAGCATCAGACAGCTGTTCCCACTCTGGACACATCCGATATCGCCGAAGAAAAAGCCGAAACTCAGTGCGAAATTGGGGAAGATCTAATCTCTCGGGTACCGGGCTAGTCTATGGACCCATGGAGACGAACACGAGCCATGTCCATTGGGTCTGTGGTAGTTGTAAATAGGAAAATTCAGGTATGGTAAATACTTTAGGGGAAAAGGATATCTGCATATGTACGAAGGAAATGTGCTTCTACTCTTGTCTTTTTTTTTTAAAAAAAAAGGCATCATACGATGCATATGGAAGCGCGGTTTCCGGAGATATATAGAGTAACATTACAGATTTACAGATTTACAAATTTACAAAATACCAAGTCATAACAGTGCGTAAGGCTCCATCTCGCTAACGACTCGACTAGGCAGGTGACGGAGCTCTTAAGAAGCCACTTTTACCTAGTGCGAAATTTGACTCTCATGAATATTGTAAGTGGATTACTGTAAAAGAAGAGATGTTACAATCAAACCTCCAATAGTTTTTTTTTTAAAAAAAAAATGGAAAGAAATAAAATAAAAAATAAAAACTGCCAAGTTCGATCAGATAAAAATTTCAAGTTATCTGATCCATGCAGGACCCACTTGCTTTTATCTGATTTGATGTGAGTCTCACCCTTGCACTTCAAGGTTGAGACTTGAAATAAACAAAAATACCAGGCAAATCGACACAAACTAAGTAGAAATTCCCGGATACCTTCCATTGGGATCGGCACCGATCAGCGCTTGAGTTTCTATTACTTGAAATTCCATTTTGTCCCGCACTTGCCAAGGAAAGATTGATTAAAAGCTGTTTTTTCTTTACAACTTCCGATCGGATGGTGTGTACGGAGAACTCCGATTTCACCCCACTTACAGGTCGGGACACATTTCGGTACTTGTTACCTGCCTAGGGGTTTACAGGGATGATCCCAAATGCCTGTAGATCTGATGGTAAGGTCGACAGGTTCCTTAGTATTGTGAGTAGGAGAAAAAGAAATTGAAGATCATTGAATAAGCTCATCATTAACGCGAAGTAAAAATAAATAAAAGAACCTCTAAATACACAGGATGTCTAAATGTTTCACACAGAACAGCGAAGGGAGGGGGAATCATCGAGAGCTGTCTCGCCGGACACATTTTCAAAAAAAAAAAAGTCTCGGCCCACTTCCCAAAAGCAAACCGGAGACACGAAACGACGATCATGTCACATTTTGTTTCATACCTTTTTCACAGCATAGCGCGCACCCGGGTGTCCTGCACTAAGGGAGCGCCAGCCAACTGATCCGCAAAGACGGAGCTAACAATCTCGCCGCCCCGCACGGCCAGTACCGACAGCAAAGAATCACTCAGACCGTGGGTTTTCTCGTTGCAACCCTGCAGCCAGATACCAGCCTGGGCACTGACCTTGGCACCGTCCAGAGAAACACGGTAATCACGACCGGGGTTCCAGGCCGATGCGCCGGCGGGCCGCAAGCTACGTACGTTCTCGAGGAGTCCCTCGTGTGCGTCGCGGAGGTAGCCCGTCGCGACCATCAGGGCGTCAACATCCAGCACTTCCCTGCCCTCGCTTTCATTATTAACCGACTTGACGTGGATGCGCATGCGGCTCGATGCGTTGTGGTGCTCGATCCGGGCCACCTTGGTCTCGGGGAGGATGCGTTGCTGCCATTGTCTCTCGTCTGGGTTCTCCACCCGCTGCAGGTACATATCGTTGTAGATGGACTCGATCAGCTCCAGGCGAACCACGCTGTAGTTGGTGGCTTTTTCGATGGCGATACGCTTCTTGCGCTCCTCGGCACTCATTTCGTAGAACTTATCGACGCGTTCGGGGTTGAAGATTTCGTTCACACTACAAAAAATGGGGGAAAGGTAAATGTTAGCTGGGTTATGATTCTTTAGAGCTGTGTATTTGCGGGGAAACGTACAAGGGAGAGTCATCACTGGGACGCAAAGCGGTATCACGGAGGATAAGGGTGGTGCGCGAATTGGGATAGCGACGGTGCAGGTCGTGGTAGATCTCGGCGGCACTTTGACCACTGCCAACGACGGCAATGTTGTAAGGGGCCATATCGTCGTTGAGCATTTGGGGTAGGTGAGTGCAGTACTTGGAGGAGTGCATGATGCGGGGATCCTGGGGGAAGCCAGGAGGCATCCTAGCCTTGCCACCGAGTGCAATGACCACTTTACGGGAGTTGCGGGAAGAGATCTCGCCAGTGCCAGTATTGCGCGAGACGACGGTAAAGAAATCGACGACACCACGGGTATTGGTGGGGCCGGGGACGACCTCGATAACCTCCTCACCGTAGTTGACAACGTTGGCAAAGCGCTGGGCACACCAGCGCATGTAGTCCTCAAATTCCACACGGGCAGGCAGGAAGGTGCCCAAGTTGGTGAAGTGGACGAGTCGGTTCTTATGGTGCAGGTAGTTGAGGAAAGTGAAGCTGCTGCGGGGATCACGCATAGTAGCAAGATCCTTCATGAAGGAGATTTGCATACGCGATCCCGGGACTAGCATACCAGAGTGCCAGGCGAACCGGTTCTGCTTCTCCAGGAAGCAAACCTTGGGATTGAAGTTGGGGTCCTTCAAGGCACCCAGGGCGGGGTCCATAGCGTCATTCAGGGCAATGCCGACAGCAAGTGAAGCTGGACCGAATCCAACACAGAGTAAATCATGTACTTCGTCAGCGCCAGTTGGTCGCAATAATGACCGAGTTGACTGGGGTTGAGTGCGTGGCACCATGTCGAGAAAGGAGAGCTCCGATTTGCGGGTAACAGACTCCATGATTAAAGTAAAAGGTGAAAAAAGAAGTGTCTATATAACCAAAAGAGGAAAGTCAAGAGCTTCACGGAGCTTCCAAGCTTCTTCAAAAAAAAAAAAAAAAAACAAGGTACAAAAAAAGCAGGGAAGGAAAATGGCTTTATATGCTTGTCTCTCTCCGGAAATCTGAGCGGATCAGATAAGTAAGTGGATCCTGGAGGTCTCTGAAGCCCTCGCTTGATCTGTTTTTTTTTTTTTTTTTTTTTGCCAAGTTTTGGTATATTTCCTTTCTCAAATTTTTATCAATCAGTCTCCACTGGTTTTTTTTTCAACCGGTATGGACGGATATATACGGAGTAATATTTCTTCAACCTTTCTATAATATAGATTGATATATACCTGCGTACCACTACAGGAAGATAAAAAATGTTGTTTCATAGAGAAATAGAAAATATTCCCTAAAACACAAAGGCCTTATAGCCGATGTCGGGAAAAATTGGGATCGGAGATGTACATGCACGTTGCTACTCTTGGCAACGCATTGGACTCGTTTACAGTGGGGGTGGCCTGCAGGAAAATTCCTCCGGAGTATAGTGGATTTGCTGTTTTCTACGGGGCGTTTGAAGGTGACAATGACATTATATGAGGCTATTGTAATTCTGTAAGGCTTTACGTCATTTATAATACGGTGTTTCAGAATATGGTCTGATCCTTTAAATATAATAGAGATAATATAGATCTTATTGAAAGAGTAGGATATTTATAAGGGTCAGGATAAGGATAATGTAAGGCCTTGGAACATATCTCGTATATACCTTTACTTCTCTGGGAGATCAGACAAATCTCTATGCCTCTCTATTTACTTTTCTTAAATCCGAACCCCCCCCTCCATTCAAAAAAAACTAAAAAAAAACTGTGGGACTCTTTTTTTTTCTCATGCGCTTGCATATCCTCTTCAGCCACTCACGTTGCACCTAATTAGATCAACTAAGCAGACCTCTCGAGGTATATACTTTAGCTTTGAATATGTATAAGTGAGAGGGGTAAAAGAAAAACACTACACAGGTCATGGATCGATTCACTCAGTTCCCCGCCGTCAATGACGATGATGATGTTCACGTTATACCCTGGCAGGTGGATGCCCAACTCCCCACAGACATATTTGCTTTGTCATGGGCAATCTTGCTACGCGAATTTACAACAGATGAGAACCCGGTTTTTTTATTGAATGGCGTGCCAGTCAAGACCGATCTATTCCTCCAGACGATTCATCCAGCAGATCTGGCTGTATCAGACCTCTCAGTCAAACACACAGCCGTAGTGTTGGGAGATCCTCTGTTCAACGATGACGAACACCCCCCAGCGTTGCGGTGGACCCTGGACCCCGCCACTCAGTTGGGAACCTTGTGTGCGACCGGAGGCATGAATGCCGATTTCCTGTACCAGTTGGGCAACCAGTTGAAGCAGATCGTGCAGGAACAGGCTGCCCAGAAGGGTATACAGGTGACACTGTCTGCCACTGAGGTTCCCGAGTTAGCCATTTCAAACGCCTCCCCCTCCACACTGCCAGGACCTCAACTTCTACACGAGCTTGCCCTGTCGGGGCTCAATGATTCAAACCATGCCATTGAATTCCTCGCTGCGGATGGAAACGTTCGTTGCCTGTCGTACTATGACTTGGACCGACTTTCCTCGAAGCTGGCGAGTAAAATAGCTCGTGCTTCGACAACCCCACAGGGCATACAGAAGGTTGTGCCGGTACTTCTACCCCAGTCCGTGGAGTTGTATATTTCATGGCTGGCCATTCTCAAGGCTGGCGCAGCTTTCTGCCCCTTGAACACCGATGCACCAACAGATCGCATCGAGTTTATCCTGCAAGATGTGGCTGCATCTGTGATTGTCACCAATGATGCTCTTGCAACGAGGATACCGCTGAAAGAGCAGATTTCTATCCTTACAGTAGACGATCTTCAAACCAATACCATTATCACAGAGCTATGCTCAAAAAACAGCACTTCTACTGATCTGGCATATGTCATGTACACATCTGGTTCCACGGGTCGCCCTAAAGGCGTCGGGGTGTCTCATCTTGCTGCCACCCAGTCACTCCTTGCTCATGACGATTTGATACCCCCTTTCAAGCGCTTTTTACAATTTGCATCTCCCACCTTTGATGTGTCCGTGTTTGAGGTCTTTTTTCCGCTGATGCGAGGGTCAACCCTCATCGGCTCCGAGAGAGAGCATATGCTTCTTGACATTTCCCATGTGATGACTACGATGAGAGTAGATGCCGCTGAGTTGACCCCAACAGTGGCAGGAGAGTTGCTGCGCACGCGAGCCGCAGCTCCATCTCTTCGGGTGCTCCTCACAATTGGTGAGATGCTCACCAGACAAGTGGTAGACGAGTTTGGCCAGTCTGAGGGCAGAGATGGAATTCTCCATGGGATGTACGGGCCTACCGAAGCAGCCATCCACTGTTCCGCTGCGACCCATTTCCAAACGAAGGACCGAGTCAATATGATTGGAAAGCCATTTAAAACCGTTTCCGCATACATCATGTCACTACCCTCCGACGAGCCATGCCCCACGGAGCTTCGCCCCCTTTTACTAGGCCAAATTGGAGAGCTTGTGGTGGGTGGTCCCCAATTAGCAGATGGGTATATCAATCGACCCGAAGAAAATGCCAAGGCTTTTATTGACAGCCCGGTGTATGGCCGACTCTATCGCACGGGAGACAAAGCCCGCATACTCCCCACCGGAGAGATTGAGTGTTTTGGCCGAATTTCCAGCGGCCAGGTCAAACTGCGCGGCCAGCGGATAGAGCTTGGCGAGATCGAGCATGTTATCACTAGAGCCTCTGGTGTCCGCAGTGTTGTAACCATAGTAATCGACGGGAACTTGATTGCCTTTGTTCTGGTTACCGACAAGGAAACGACAGACAGCGGTCTCCGAGATGTCTGCCGTCAGCTGTTACCTCGGTTCATGATCCCTGGAGAATTCGTGCTCGTCGACCAATTCCCCCAACTTCCCTCGGGCAAGATCGATCGTAAAACACTAGAAGCCGATTTTATTCGTCACCGAAACACCATTCAGGTTTTTGATGACCAACCCTGCCGAGACGAAAAAGAAGAGTCTATCGCCTCAAGTGTGGCTGATGTGCTAGGCCGACGACTCTCCTCGACAGAGAGCCTGACAGCAGCAGGCTTTGATTCGCTAGCTGCAATCCGTCTCGTGTCTCATCTCTTGGATGTAGGAATTTGCTTAGGTGTGGCTACCCTGTTGGAGGCCGACTCAGTGGACGGAATCTGGCAGCTTGCCACCAGCCTTGAAGCAACGTGCCCCAGTGACGATACTCAAGCAGCACTTCATACTATTTTGCAGCTTATTTCAGATGCAGGTGCAGCAAGGGTCGAGTCGCTGGGTTTGAGCGAGCAGGTTTCAGACATCGTACCGTGTAGCCATATCCAACAGGCCATGATATTGGAGACTGTTCGAGACAATAAGGCATACTGCAACTGGATTGAGCTGGAATTCGAGCCTTCGGTCAATTTAACTTCGGTAAAAAATGCATTTGGGCAACTGGTCGACCGCAACGAGATCCTGCGGTCTGGGTTTGTGGAAATCGGCCTCAAAGATCATTCATATGGTCGTTTCACATGGAATACCCTTGACGGACATGTTTTAGTGCAACAGGAGCTTGACTACGATTTGGGCTTGATTGCGGGTCATGATGTCTTGAACCCCTTCCGAGTCCAGATCAAGGAAGGGAAGGATCGTCTCCACGTGCTGGTGCATATCCATCATGCACTCTACGATGGATGGTCTTGGCAACTCATGTTGAAAGATCTCAGAAGTGCCTTGTCCGGAGAGGAGCTCACTTTTAAGCCTTCATATAATGTCGTCGCAAACTTTTTCATTGAGTACAAACTTGATAAATCGGCAACAGAATCCTCGGCCTACTGGCGTGATCAACTACAGGGTCTTTATCCTGCATATTTCCCCAATTTCCATGGAAATTCAGATATTGTACATGCTACCAACAAGGCTACCCGCGTGCTGAACATATCTGTATCAAAGCTCAATGAAGTTTCCCAACATCTTCGCGTCAGTCGGCAGACCATTTTCCAAGCTGCATTTTGCTATATTCTCTCCTCCTACATCGGAAAGGGGGATGTTACCTTTGGAACTGTCTTTTCAGGCCGGACTCTTCCCTTAAAGGGAATCGAGGCTGTTCTCGGGCCCTGTATCAGAACTCTGCCTACACGCATGAACCTTGATAAAATGCAAGATGTGACCGACCTCCTCTTGGCCATCCAGAACATGAACCTCAAATCGCTTGAGCATGGCAGTCTTCCTCTCCGGGATATCAAGAAAGCTTCTGGCATCGACCTGGATCGCAGTCTCTTCGATACTGCGTTCGTGTGGCAGGAAAGCATTTGGTCGGATGATGACCAGGGCTTAGGTTTCCGGGAAGTTGAAGCGGGGGAGTTCCTAGAATTTGCACTTTTGCTGGAGATTGAGCCGCGGGAAGAAAACATATTTGCCCGGGCGACTTATCAAAATTCGGTGCTACCATTCGAGCAAGCTATGATACTTCTCGAACAGATCGATTCCGTGGCTTCGATCTTGATTGATAAGATTAATCTTCCGATCCAGAAGATCTCGTCATATCTTCCTTCGTCGACGTTGTCTATTCAACATGCAGCATCGCCCGAGCAAGTCGATCTGCCAAGCTTGGCATCCAGCGTCGAGATGATTGCATCTACAAACCCAGACCGGGTAGCCGTTGAGTTGATGTTCTGTGATTCAGAAACTTCTGCTCCATTTGTCGAAAGCATGACCTACGGCCAATTAAACTGCCGAGCCAACGGCTTTGCACACCTTTTGCTCCATGTCGGAGTGACGAAAGCCGATCTAATACCCATTTATCTCCCACCGTCCCTTGACTTTTATGTTGCCGTGCTTGGAGTTGCCAAGGCCGGTGCCGGTGTCCTCCTACTTCCCCAGGCCTCTTCACAGATGATCCACTCCATTCTCTCCATCGCGAAATCCAAGTTCTGCATCGTCGATCCGGTGACGGAAAAGAATCATTGCTTAGATTCTTTAAAGTCCCTCCTGCTGATTCGCCTCTCTTATTCGCTGGATATTTATCGTGATTTCAATGTTCCTTATACTAATGAAGTATCTGATGTTGCCTATGCTGAAGTGACGGTAGTTGAAAACGGCCTGATGGAAAACATCGTCATCTCACGCCAAAATCTGCAGAGCAGTATCAATGCTCTTTCAGACATGTATCCAACACCCACCGGGTCGAAAATGCTATCATGTCTTGAAGAATCAGGTGGTAAGTCTCGTATTAAATATTAATATCTAGATTATCTCGCTGACAATATCACAGCATCAATTTGCCGGACATTCTTCGCTTGGCATACTGGTATGACATTGTGCTCAGCAACAGACGTAGTCATGATGACTCGCATCGAGCAAGCCTGTAAAGACATGAACATAACGCACCTTCACTTGCCTCCCATGCTGGTCTCCCGTATTGATCCACAAGCCGTCCCAAGTGTGCAATATCTCCTCTCCTCAGGCGAAGCGGTGACCCCCAATCTCCATCGCAATTGGGCTGGCAAAGGTCTCCACCAAGCATACAGCAACCGTGCATTAGCTTACGCATGTACTCTTTGTCCCAATATACAAGCATCAACCTATGTTAGGAACATTGGTAAGCCCCTGAAGAACACATCTGCTATGATTGTGGCAGACGGAGATTCACTTGGGCTTCTTCCACGCGGCGCCATTGGGGAGTTATGCTTTGGCGGAGACCAAGTTGGGCGATGTCTACCCGACTCCGAGGCATCAGTGACTGGACGATTCGTTGACCATCCTGAATTCGGTCGAGTATATAGAACGGGTGATTTTGGAAGGCTGCTTCCTGATGGTACACTCATTCTCTCCCGAATTTCCGACATTGCACAGTCGTATTCTTCATTTATTGACCTTGATATGGTTGATTGTGCTCTTATGTCTTTGGAAATCGTCCAAGAATCAGTGAGCATAGTTTTGAATGACCCAAAACTGGGTCAGCAGGGACCACTGGTAATATTTTGGGTTTCTTCTACGAAATGCTCAGGTTCTGTGCAAATCGAGGCAGCTACGAATAATCTTTTCAAGGAGCTCACGAAGAAACTTTCTTCTTCTAGCCTTCCATCGCTTCTTGTTCTCGTGGATGCGATAGATCTCACCATGTCTTATAAGACTGACCACTTTATGCTGAGGCAACGGCTAGAGCAATTAACAACAAAAGAGCTTGCGATATTTTCGCCAAAGATAAATGCTGATGGTACTGGTGACAGTTTCAGCGAGCTTGAGAAAACCATGTCTACCACATTATCAGCAGTTACTGGCACCGACCAAAGCAACATCCGCAAACACACCTCGTTCTACAGACTGGGTTTAGACTCTCTTTCTGCCATTTCCTTCTCACGGAAGCTGCAGGAGTCTGGGTGTGGAAGGGTTTCTGTGTCCACAATCCTGCGCCATAGCTCCATTGCTCAACTTGCAGCTGTCATTTCTGCCACAACCGACAAGCACAAGTCCGAACAGGCTGTGGTGCCCACGCCACCAATGGTTTTCGACGAAAATTTCACTCATCAAGTAGAAGATCAGTTCAATGCTGCAGCCATAACTGTCCAAAGCATTTACCCTTGCACTCCACTCCAGGAGGCTATGCTTGCAGCTGAGTCTGGTGGTCATTCAGCCTATTTCAACCACCTCCTACTTCTTGTGCACACCGATGCAGAGGCGATGAAAGCAGCATGGACTAAAGTGATGCAAAGACAAGACATCCTTAGAACCTGTTTCGTGCAAACCAATGATAAGCGGTTCGCATATGCTCAAGTTGTACTGGATACATTGGACTTACCGTGGTCTCATATTGAAACTTCTTCAGAGCTTGGGAATATCATCAAAGAGAGCAAGTCCAAGTTTGAGGGTCTTTCTCCTGTCAACGGCCAGTTGCCATACTCGCTAAGTTTCATAACCGACTCCAATGCGCAGAAGACACACCTTCTGATATCCATTCACCATGCACTGTATGACGGAGAAGGTATCATCCAGTTATTGCACGAGGTCCAGCTGTTGCTCTCAAGTCAAGAATTGCCACCAAACGCTCCATTCCGCAACTTCATTGATTACATGACCTCTCTTGATTATGACTCGTTGGACGAATACTGGGACGAGTACTTGTCCGGTGTCTCACCGACCCTCCTTCGCACATCTGAGCTCACGGCCAATGCAGATGAGTCGGCATCACAGCAAATCCATACATCCCTAAATGGCTCTTTCATATCGTTCAAACAGCAATGCAAATTCCTCTCTGTGACCCCTTTGAACATCTTCCACGCTGCGTGGGCCATAATGCTCTCTCTATATACCGATTCCTCCGACGTCTGCTTCGGTAATGTCTTCAGCTGCAGAACCGTTCCCTTGGATGGCGCAGATCGGATAGTTGGGCCCTGCTTCAACACACTCCCAATTCGAATCAAGCGCTCCTCGACTGCAACGAATAGTGACATTATGAAATTGTCCCAACAGAGCAATAACGGCATTTTGCCTCACCAACTCAGCCCTCTACGACGTATTCAACGGCGTGCTCTTGGTGATGGCTCTCGCCTCTTCGACACGCTGGTCATTTTCCAGAACAGAAATCCAGACCTCGATTGCAATGTCTGGGAACTTCTTCAGGACGAAGGAAATATGGGATTCCCCTTGATCTGTGAGATCGTCCCCGATGAGTCTGCCGACAATATCCAGATCTGCCTCCACTTCCAAGTATCGCATATCTCGCAAGTCGTGGCTGAGACCATTGCGCGGAACTTTGTGGCCCTTGTTGAACACATCACTCAATATCCATCTGGTCAGGCATCTGATAAGCGACTATTGGGGCCAGAAATTCCTCGAGTCTTCCAACAGGAGGTATCCAGAACGACAAACTCCGTTCAGTTCTTGACCAAATCTCGGCAAAAGCGCCCTTGGTCCTACCAGGAGGAGATTATTCGCGAGATTCTTTGCAAATTCACTGACGTCGGCTCGGACAATGTATTCCAGGACACGACGATCTTCCAACTTGGCCTGGATAGTATCAATGCTGTGCAGGTATCATCCAAGCTGCACGGATTAGGTTATAAGATCTCATCTGGTGATATTCTCGAGGTATGTCATATTTTTGGATTTACTTGTTGATCATGAATCCTATTCTCTGGTTACTGACTTGTATCAGGCTGCCTCTATTGATCAAATTGCTTCTCTTCTTACTTCCAGTGCGAAGGTTGCTGAGGAAATGGAGTTTGACTTTGAACTTTTCCAAACCCATCACTTGCAATCTGTTTGCGAACAACTTAACATTTCTTCGCAAACAATACAGTCTCTTCGCCCTTGTACGCCAGTTCAAAATGGTATGTTGGCGATGTTTACAAATTCTCAAGGTTCCGTGTACTTCAATCGAATGACATTGAGATTCTCAGCACCTTTGGATAAGAATATTTTGAAAGAAGCATGGTGTAAGGTTATGGCTCGGCATGAGATGCTTCGAACCGGCTTCGTTCAATTGCGCGATCATCAGTATCCTTTTGCTATGATAACTTACGATAGAAATATCGAGGTACCATGGTGTGAGACCTCGACTTCCATGACAAACACTCCTGATGTTCAAGAAAAGCATGCTTTGGAAAATCTCCATCAACCCCCATGGAACATTGAAGTCGAGGCAGGCGACAACACCAGCATCATGCATTTCTCTGCATTACACACCATTTACGATGCTCAGTCTTTGGCTACCATATTTGCAGACGTCAGAGCAGCATATGACGGAAAGCTCCTGACTACGCCAGCACCAGTCACCGCAACTCTTGGTCCTATCCTTCTTGAAAGCAGCAGCCAGAGCGAATCTGCACAATCCTTCTGGAAAGAACTGGCCCCAGAAGTGCAACCCTCGAAATTCCCCGACTTGCATCCCATCCGCACAGGCGACCGTACATTACTCACCACCTCCATCCATTGTTCACAGTCTCGCAAGGCCCTTGAAGATGCCTGTCGAGATATCGGTGTGACACTACAAGCAGCAGGGCAAGCCGCATGGGCTCGGTTGTTATCTGCATACACGGGCGAGTCCAGTGTCACATTTGGAACCGTGCTATCGGGTAGGAACTTATCTGCCGCTGCTCAACATGCGGTATTTCCCTGTTTGGTCACTGTGCCAACGCCTCTGCGTATTGAGGGTTCCAACCGACAACTTCTGGACCTCACGTTGAAGCGGAACGCTTTGTTGATGAAGAATCAGTTTGCGCCTCTGTCGCATATCCAACGTTGGCTGGGTAGCGATGAGCCACTCTTCGACACGCTGTTTGTCTATCAGAAGTTTACTTCTGACGCTGTTGCTACTACTATGTGGGATATTATTGACGAGGAGACAAAGATTGATGTAAGTAATAGGCAAACAGACGGGATACTTCATAGTTTTGCAGGACTTAGACTAACATTCTACAGTATCCTGTCTCTATCGAGTTAATTCCTCACTCGACAGATCTTCAGATCTCGTTGAGCTACCGGGGCGATCTTGTCCCCGCGGAGCAAGGAACGATCCTCCTGAGTCAGTACGATAAGTTCTTGCAGGATACTGTCTTCTATCCGGATTCCAATTCCACCTATCACGGGCCCGTGGGCAACAGTCTGCTATCTATTACGCCTGCCAAGGAAGCACCAATTCTTACCACAGTATCTTTGTTGCATCAATTCGTCGAAGGAAACGCGCTCAAGATTCCCGAGAAGACTGCGTTCGAATTTGCTTCCGGCGACACTGCGGACAGCCTCCGCAAGATGACTTGGACTTACCGTGAGTTCAATGAATGTGGCAATAAAATTGCGCATTTACTGCAGGCAAAGGGAGCTGTTCCTGGTGGAATTGTGGGGATATGTTTTGACAAGTGCCCTGAAGCTTCCATGGCGATTCTGGGTATCATGAAAGCCGGGTGTGCATTTTTGGCCATTGATCCCGGCGCTCCTATTTCTCGCAAGCAGTTTATGTTAGAGGATTCTGGTACCAAGATCCTACTCTGCAATCAATCGAAGATGGCGGAACTGGAGGGCCTCCCGGCTATTGACGTCCAGGCACTTGATGAACCTGGGATGCTTGATAGGGTCTCAACAGGCGATGTCTCACTCTCCCGCCCGATTCGGCCAGATGATACTTGTTATTGTCTGTACACATCTGGTACGACCGGAACACCGAAGTGCTGCGAGATCACTCATGATAATGCCGTTCAAGCAATGCTGGCATTCCAACGATTGTTCGCAGGACACTGGGATGAAGACTCTCGGTGGTTGCAATTTGCCTCCTTCCATTTCGACGTCAGTGTTTTGGAACAGTACTGGAGCTGGAGTGTTGGGATTTGCGTCACTTCTTGTCCACGAGATCTACTATTTGAGGACCTGACTGGAACGATACAAAAGCTTCAAATTACGCATATTGATCTAACTCCCAGTTTAGCAAGGCTAGTCCATCCCGATGAAGTCCCGTCTCTTTGCCGGGGAGTATTCATCACCGGCGGAGAGGCGTTGAAACAAGAAATCCTCGATGCCTGGGGCAAGCATGGTGTTATATACAATGGATACGGGCCTACTGAAGTTACTATCGGATGTACTATGCTCCCAAGGATGTCTGCCAACGACAAAGCCTCAAACATCGGGCCACAGTTCGATAATGTGGGGTCGTATGTCTTCAGTCCCGGCACCACAACACCTGTCCTACGCGGTAGTATAGGCGAACTCTGCGTCTCCGGGCCTCTTGTTGGAAAGGGCTACCTGAACCGAGCGGAGCTCACCAAAGAACGATTCCAAGAGCTCCCCGAATTCGGCGATCGCATCTATCGCACAGGCGATCTTGTGAGGATTCTACATGATGGGAGTTTCCAGTTCCTTGGTCGTATCGATGATCAGGTCAAGCTCCGTGGACAGCGACTTGAGATTGGAGAAATTAACGAGGTTATCAAACAAGCCACGCCTGAGTTGAACGAAGTCGCTACCCTGGTGATCACGCACCCTAAACAATCTAAGGACCAACTTGTCTCATTTTTCACGACTATCACTGCAGATAAGAAAGCTCCTGCTGTCAACGTTGGAGTCCGATCTTCAGAAGGTGATCGCGCCTTGCTGTCGAAGATCAAGGGCGCTTGCCGCACTCATCTTCCCGGGTATATGGTGCCTACCCATATCATCCCGATGACCCGCTTCCCACTCTCTGCCAACAACAAGGCGGACATGAAAGTCTTGAAGAGTGTCTATCAGGAGTTTTCTCTGGAGGATATTCAGAAATTAAGTTCAATGAGTGCTGGCCAGCCTGCTGACAGTGTCCAGGAACAGAAGATCATGTGTGTTCTGGCGAAGTTTATTGGTTCTTCTGAAAGGGAGATCTCTTCGTGTTCCAGTATCTACGAGCTTGGTCTGGATTCTATATCTGTCATTGCTTTCTCGAGAAGTCTCCGGGAAGCTGGATTTTCTCAGGCTCAACCATCGGTCATCATGAAGTGTAAGTCTGACGTTCCAGGTGTTGATTGAGAATAGACTTGGCTGAACAATCCACAGATCCTACAGTTTCCGGAATGGCTTCTGCCCTACAGCTGCCTATCTCATCTTCTGTGTCCATAGAAACCATCCAACGAAATGCCAAGCAAGGCATCGAAGCTTTCGCTCACAAGAACTCCCACACTATCATCGAGCGTATTGGAGCCATCAACGATAACATCGAAAAGATCGCGCCCTGCACCCCACTCCAGGATGGTATCATATACCACTACCTGTCGAGCAGCACACCATTATACTGCTCATCATTCGCTTTCGAGCTCGACGCTTCCGTCAACCTCGAAAATTTATACGCAGCTTGGGATCAGGCTCAGAGAGAAGTTCAAATGCTGCGTGCCAGATTTTTGCCATCTTCAGACGGCTACGCCCAAGTTATCATGAAGAAAGATGCGCTGCCTTGGTTCCTTACTACTGTCGGCACCAAGGAGAAGATTGATGACTTGCGCAAACAACGATATGAACACTGGACCACCCAGCTGGACGGTCTTTCGTCCAATCTATGGGAAGTCGGAGTCATAGCTTCCCTCGAGACATCGGTAATGTGCCTGAACATATTCCATGCTCTCTATGATGGAAACAGCCTGGTCCTGCTCCTCGAATCGGTTGCCCGAAGTTATCTCGGCCAGAGCAAGAGTTCGCAGTCAATCCCGGAGTTCCTTGATGTATTGCACTTGGGTCCCCTTTGTAAAGACCCTGCTGCAGAGTCATTCTGGAAAGAACATCTTGCCGGCTGCCATAATCGACCTTTCGCCGAGAACGGGCAAGTAGACAGCGCGCCAATTTTACTCAAAGTTCAAATCAATTTGACAGAGCAGGTCGACCATCTTCGCCGGTCTCTCAATGTTACAGAACAAGCCGTTCTCCATGCCAGCTGGCTTCTCACTCTCCAACAGCAATACTTATTCGTGCCACCACTTGGTATCATTGCCTCGGGTAGGACAGTCGACGTACCTGGCATTGACAACGTTATTGGACCGCTGTTCAATACCATTCCTAGCAACGTTCAGATGCATGGCTTGGAGTCTTGGTCTGATGTCGCTCGGCGCTGCCATGACTATCACGTGTCCATGATCCCGTTCCAATATACAGCCCTGAGGGACATTGTGAAATGGCTTGGAAAAAACCCCGACGAGCCACTCTTCAACTCTTTGTTTGTCTTCCAGAGGGAAGCTGATAACGATGAATCATTCACAAAGGATCTTTGGCATACACTCGACTCAGAGGCCCAGCATGAGTATCCTCTAGCATTTGAGATTGTGCGCAATAGCCAATTCCTGACAGTTACCATTGCCACAAAGAGCCATGTTGTATCATCGGAGGACGCTCAGCAGATGTTGTTTAAGTTCGAACAAATCCTTTCTGAGTTTGCGCAAGACCCCAACAGAGAGTTGCCCAGGATGAACGGAGTCTCTATCACACAAGTTGTGACGAATGGTGAAATTAATGGTCACCAGGAGTCCCTGAAAACACAAGTACAAAGCAATGTTGAACATACCAACGACTCTTTGTTTGAATGGACTTCCCAAGCTTGCAGAATCCGCGACGTGATTGAAGCTCTTGCCGGAGTGGAGCCACAGTCAATCAGTGAGAACACATCAATCTTTGAAGTTGGACTTGATAGCATCGATGCAATCAAAATCTCCTCGCGGTTGAGCAAAGTCGACATCAAACTTCCCGTGAGCTCTATCATGCGCCATCGTACAGTTAAGGCTATGAGCAAACAGCTCTCAATGAAAAATGGCCATATCAAAGACGGGACATTGCCATTGCTCAACCAGTTAGAAAAATCGCTGGCCAAGTTCCTTAGCACCGAAGGTCTTCTTCCTATGAGCGCGACTCGAATCCTACCAGCTACACCTATCCAAGAAGCTATGGTAGCAGAGATGTCTGCGTCTGGGTACGAACATTATTACAACCATGAAATCCTCGAGCTTGAGCCAGATGTGGACATCGAAAGGATGGAGCGGGCATGGAGAGCTGTCGTTAGAGCCCACCCTATCCTCCGTACTTCATTTATTGAAGTCTGGGATCCGCAGATTCCTGTTTCATATGCCCAAATAGTTCATGACGAGGATCGAATTGATCTCCAGACTGTCCATCTGCACGGAGTATCCGTGGAATCCATTATAGAGACTCAGCGCTCAAGGGTCCGCAATGAGCTGGCAGGCTGCCCCTTGCTCACTCTCGCCATTGCGGTGGACGGAGCTAGGCGGCACCTTGTTTTGTCGATTGCGCATGCTCTCTATGATGGCTGGTCAATCAATCTGCTGCATGAAGATGTTGCCAAATCCTATGCTGGTGCAGAGTGTTCACGCCCACCAGCTGATGACATTCTCGAGCAAATTATTGGCTCGTCTGGCGATGAAGCACTCCGGTTCTGGCGAGCAACGCTATCCAACTTCACCCCGGTGTCGTTCTCGCCCATGGAGCACGCTGACAATGGCTCGGCCGTCGTTCACCGAGCAGAACAATCGTTATCCGTTTCAATGTCCAAGGCAGAGGCGTTCTGCAAACGCCATGGCGTTACTATCCAGGCGCTTCTTATCGGCTGCTGGTCTCTTGTCCTTGCCACGCATGTCAAGAAGCTAGATGTGGCATTCGGGCTTGTCCTTTCTGGTCGGAACGTGGCTGACTCTGAGCATGTGATGTTCCCAACCATGAATACTGTCG
This sequence comes from Penicillium cf. griseofulvum, assembly GCA_028974015.1. Classification (NCBI taxonomy): domain Eukaryota; kingdom Fungi; phylum Ascomycota; class Eurotiomycetes; order Eurotiales; family Aspergillaceae; genus Penicillium; species Penicillium cf. griseofulvum. The sequence continues at coordinate 5,502,716 of JAPQKP010000002.1, forward strand.
CCATGCGAGTTATTCTTCATGGTACGCGCATAGAATTGGTGAGGTATGTGCAGGAGGCTCTCTTGGCGATGTCAGAGCATCAGCATTTCCCGCTTCGGCGTGCCAGACCAGATACGGGATCGCGGGCGCTGTTTGATACGCTTTTCATGTATCAGAAGAGACCGGTGGAAAATTTCCAGACTGGGTCGGGGCAGGTTTTGTATAAATCTACTGGTGGAGCAGCCGATGTTGAGTACCCTATTTGTGTTGAAATTGAAGGTGTTGGGGAGGATCTGATTGGGCGGGTTGCGTGTCGTGGAGATGTTGCTGGGGATCAAGATACTCTTGCACTGTTGGGGCAGATGGGCGATATCCTTTCGTCTATCATTGATAGCTCGTCCGAACAGACTGTCGAATTCACCAGCGAAGGAGTGAAGATTTGTGGAAGGGCGGCTTTCCAGGATGAGTCTGGACAAGATATTGAGGTTGATACAGTGCCCCGGAGACTTAACCACGCACGGTGGTTGCCCATTGAGTCAAAGATCCGCGAGGTTCTTTCCATTATATCTGGGGTACCTGAAAACTCTATTGACAAGAGCTCCACTGTTTTTGAGCTTGGCTTGGACAGTATCAGCGCCATTAAGGTGGCTGCACTCCTGAAGAAACAGTCCATCAAGCTCGCAGTGAGTGACATGCTTCGGGCTGGTGCCATCGAAAACATGGCCAAAGCAGCCAACAGCAACGAGATGGAGCTTTCGCTCACAAACATCTCGAGCATTCTCCACGAGTCACTCGGTGGCATCGGTGTGATGGAACTGCTCCAGACGCACGATATTGATTCACAGCGCGTGCGGAAGGTATTCCCTGCAACTGCAGGACAGACCTATTTCCTCTCAATGCACATGCTGAATCCCGAGGTATTCTATCCTGAGTTCTATTATGTGACATCACGACAACTGAGCCCTGAGGTACTGGATCGAGCCTGGGATCGGGTTATAGACCAAACCCCAATGCTTCGAACAGCATTCGTTCCCACTGCGGGCTCTCGGCTAGTGCCATATGTGCAGATCGAATTTGAGGCTGTGCAAATTCCTGTGATCTGGCATTCCAGGTTTGATCGACATCTTGTTTCAACAAGTCTTAAGCAAGGATTTGGGGCAGTGCCAGTCGCACTACATGCCTGTCAAACAAACAAGGGAACGGCGCTTATTCTGCAAATCCACCATGCATTGTACGATGCTGTCAGTCTATCCCATGTCATAGACAGACTTGTTGCACACTGCAGCCAAGAGGAGGTTGCCAAGCCAAATCCCGACCTTGATCTTTCACAACTCGTGGCATTCCAGTATGTTCATTCGCCCGTGGATGTTCGGCGGCAATTCTGGCAAAAGTATCTAGGCCAAATCCCAACAGCGATAAAAATAGGGGATGGCTTCGGCACTGTACAACATCACTATCGACCGGGGCTGGTTTCAAATATGGCCAGTGTCGAAAAGGTTGCTAAGCGCCAGGGCATTAGCATCCAGACCGTCTTTTTGGCAGTCTATGCTCGAGTGCATTTGCAGGAATTCGGTGCAGCTGAAACGGCCGACGCAGGGTCTCACGGGCGGTTAACGGTTGGACTATACCTTGCCAATCGATCGCATTCCATCGAGGGTCTAGCCGAATCGGTGATTCCCACCGTTAACATTGTTCCACTACGACTGGATGACAAATTCAGCGATTCCGACGACACGCTTCTTGATGCCGCCCGCAGAATCCAAACTGAAATCAACGAGATCAGCCGACCAGAATACTCGTGTGTTTCTCTCGTGGAGATTTCTGAATGGACAGGCGTCCGAATCGACACTTGCGTCAATTTCCTACGACTTCCTGAGCAAGAATTGAAAGCAATCCATAGTGAGACTAAATTTTCTCTCACGGCAATTCAACGCGAGGAGTTTGAAGATCTTAGCGGGGTGCCAGTTTCGGAAAAGGTCCCAATCGAGATTAATGGTTTAACGCCGGGTGCAGTCGAGACAAGCCCCAAGCATCCAAGCGCCTCAACGGCACAAACCATTTTTCAGGTAAGTGGAATGCATATCACATCTGCATCTAACGGTGATTGAGCCATATGCAATTGCTTACATTTCCACAGCCTACGATCGACGTGGAAGCCGCCATCCGCAATGGGCGGTTCGATTTTGGGCTCTTCGCACCGGAATCCCGTCTTGACCGGGATACAGCGGAGACTGTGATCGGCGCCATGCGGCGAGAAATGTCTACATTGGTGACAAGCTTCGAATCAATGTAGAATGTCCGTAGCGATGCTAGGGATGGAAAAGAGAAGAGCATGGGTATGGAGTACGGCGTATGATAGTAGGATTTTCGTGTATTCTTTTTGATCTATTTCTATTGTGCATATGAGGCGTTGGATGTGTCTCGTTTTTCCCAGAAATCTAATTTGACGGGACCCACGGACGGGACGGGCCCGGGGATCTTTAGAACTAAAATACTATAAAACAGCTATCTATACAAAGAGATCACTTTCTCGAGTCTCTTCATATATCTCCCGGGGTTTGTTTTTCCTTATATCCCCCCTTTGGCGCCCAGTACTCCCATTCCGAGAATAGGCTGGATGAATCAGATGTGAGAGGCAGTGCAAAAGAGGGCAGTTTAAGCAAGGGATTTCGCGTGGCCCTATTTGAACTATTACTTTTGCTGTCTCTCTTTTTTTTTTTTTTTTTTGAGGAGGATAATGAGACAGTATGGAGTAAGTGTGAAATACTCCAGAGATTTCTAATAATCATAATCATAAATAATGTGTTTTTCTAAATAAAAAACGGATAGCAGAAAGAGTGCAGAGATACGGGGTACCCCTCCCTCTGGCCGTGCAGATTTTCCTCTTCTTTTATGATATGATGGGTTTAGAGATAATATATATTATATTATACTATTATTATTATTACTATTATTACTATTATTATATTTATTATTATTTTATAGATAATATAATACAATATAATATAAATATACTAAATATCCATGGATTGTTTGCTTACCTAATATTTGTTGTCACAATCACGCGTCAGACTAATCCATATCGGGTCATCGAACGATCAACAACGCGACTGCGCGTTAATCGTTTTGGACTTGATTTTCTATAACCTCACCTGAACACAACCTGAACCTTTTTTTTTTTGATAAAACATTCTTAATCTCCCCCGTCCAAGTGGTCTAAACATCACACTCTTCGATCCTTGGACACGGGCTCACATACCGATACCCAACCCCTCCTCGATTCGCCCTCGTGGGCTGACCTCACATTGAACTTCACACCCCTTGTATCTTTTGGATTCACCTTTTACAAGTCCAAAAGTGAAACAATTCTATCACATCTGCTATCTCCTGATATCAACCGTTTGTCCCCGTCTATAGGGGAGAAGTTGAATCCCTTGGAATCCGCGATGGAAGTGGTGTGACTCGACTTGCCACTCGCACCTGCCTTTGGACATTCCATTCCCGTGCCTTCTTGGATATCATAATCCTTTGATATCCTTTCGACTGTTTTCCTTTTCTAGACGCGTTGTTGATTCGAACGCGTCGTGACTCTAAATCTCAACGAATCTCTACTAGATTTCCTTTATATCAAGAGCGCATTCAGTAACGCGCTCTCTTCATTCTGGATTGCACAGCACACTGACACATTCCCCGATAATGGTTGCAACCTTTTCGCCGCACCGGGACTCCGGTGGCACACTTCATCTGCCATCGCACTCGGGAATCCATCACGTTGACGCCAGCTCTGCTATCCGCCAACTGAGGCGCTCACTTTCGCGCTCCCCCTCTAAGAGTTCCAACTTCTTCCTCAACCCGCGTACTCATTCCCCCTCCAAATCCGCCTACATCTCTTCTCCTTTGTCGCCCTCACGACGCGCCTCGCAGAATAATTTTGTTCTCTTCCCATCTCAGTCGCATCAATCGCAATCGCCTCTCGCTGTCCCGTACCCTCCCAGCGCGAAAATTAGTAGGCCGGTCATGCGTCGACGCACATCACCCCGCAGTCCGGCCAAACGCGTTTTGAGCGTTTCAACTGACAGCGGTAACGCGACTCCCACCCAACCCATCTCTTTACCTTCAGGTGAAGAAAATGATTTGACTCTCGACGACCTCGCGCCAGGTCAAAGTACTACCCCAGGCAGCCCTTGTTTTCTTAACACTCCTTCTGCGCCTCTAAGCGAATCGACTTTTGCGCGATCAACACTATCGCGTGTTGAAAAACGACGTAGTGGGACCTTTGGTAGCTTTGCGACTGGCAGTCCCTTGAAGCGCAGCGACGGGATTATGAACTTGGACCAAGCATCGCGAGGCAGCCCTTCTGCAAAGCGACGCAGCGTGCACACCCCTACTTTCGCAGCCGAATTTAGCATTTTCGACAACGAAGTCGAGAACACCACTCCAGAGGGGTCCCCAACACGGAACGAAATCCCCTCTTTCCCCACGCCTGTCCAACCCCACAGTCCATTTGCGACAATTCCAAAACGCTCATCTTCTCTGCGACGCTCGACCTTACAGCAGCGCGGCGACCGACCTCTCTTTGGGCGACCTAGGACCATTGATGATTCGCCCGATGCGTCACCACCGGATACACCATTGTCTGTTAGGCCGCGAATGTCGTTTGATAGCAGCCTATTCCAGCCAGGCAGCGATAACATTTTCTCTCCCCGGCCGCCAGCCAGCCCTCTTTTCTCCAACTCCCCCGCCAACCTTCCCGTCAATCCTACCGCCAATACCATTCAACCTCCTCGACCCGCTGCTCATCCTCTCTCTCGTACGATCACTCAATCATCTTCTGGATCTAGTCTTGAGGACTCGCCCACCCATGAGCCAGTTCACAAGCCCGAGGGCCGACGAACAATGTTCAACTTCTCTAAATCTCTCCCAGCCGGGGCTACTCGCCCTGCCCCTGTGCGTCAGATCGCACGAGAAGATGCAACAGAAACATTTGCTACTCCAGATAACTTCAGGCTGGTCAAGCCTTTGCCCGCGGCCTTTATGTCCACTGGACTTATCTCCAAGAAAAACCGCAACGCGGAGGAGAATCCCGGATTTAACAAGAGCATGCCCGACACACCGTGTAAGCGGCCTGTCAATCTTTTCACCGCTGGGCCAAACCCCACAGACCGACTGTTCGACAAGTCACGTCTGGTTCATCAATCGGATGCTGCTTCCGCATCTCCATTCAACCCACCTACTACCTCGCGCCCTAAGCCAAGTCCCTTCGCTCGTGGCATGGGGATCTTCGGTAGCAGCTTTAATCGTCCTGAGGCCTCACGGCGTGGAAGTTTCGCTAGCATCGATGGCGATGAACTGATTCTCGCCCAATCGCCCTCTTCCCGACATGACAGCCAGCCCCTCAATGATGACTTCCCTCCCACGCCGACCAAGCAGCCTTTCCTCCCCTCTCGCACTTACCCTCCCACGACTTCTCAAATCCCCTCTCTAGAACGACTATCCGACACAGCGAGTCCGCTGCATGAGAAGCTCCTGCAGGCATCACCTCACACTCCCCGCGATCAGTACTTCCCCCCCGACCCGAGTGGCCTATCGATCTCTGTGCCAAGTGATCATCAGTATGTGCAGGAGCATGATCTTCCAGCCACTCCAACTGGACCGCGAGACTCCTGGTCATCATTCAGACGTCCCAGTCTCCAGATCAGCGGTTACCATGTTCCAGATGTTGACCCCACTTTGACATCCCGTTTTGACAACGTGGAGCTTATTGGTACGGGCGAATTCTCTCAGGTTTTCCGCGTCGCGCAGCCTCATGACGCGTCCTTCCCGTCCGTGTTCTCCCTTCCATCAAGCGAACCAAGGTCGCCAACTTCCCTTCCCCATCAGGTATGGGCCGTCAAGAAGAGCAAGCAGCCCTATCTGGGATTGAAGGATCGTGAGCGTCGTATTCGCGAGGTCGAAGTTCTGAAGACTTTGACCAACTGTGACCATGTTATTTCCTTTATGGACAGCTGGGAGAACAATGGCCATCTGTACATTCAGACGGAGTTCTGCGAAGAGGGTAGCCTGGATGGTTTCTTGGCCCAAGCCGGACTTAAGGCCCGACTTGATGACTTCCGTATCTGGAAGATTTTGCTCGAGATGTCTCTAGGACTTAAGCAGATCCATGACGAGGGATTCATCCATCTTGACTTGAAGCCTGCTAACATTCTGGTCACCTTTGAGGGTACTTTAAAGATTGGTGACTTTGGCATGGCGACACGCTGGCCTGCAGAGGATGGTATTGAGGGCGAAGGTGACCGCGAATACATTGGACCGGAGATTCTGATGGGCCAATTCGACAAGCCCGCCGATATTTTCTCACTTGGTCTCATCATTTTTGAGATCGCTGGCAATGTGGAACTTCCTGACAATGGAGTATCTTGGCAGAAGCTTCGCAATGGCGATATGAGCGACGTGCCCAGCCTTACCTGGAGCTCGGAGACAAGCATCTTCCGTGACGCAACTGGAAACCCCATCTCGGAAGGGTCATCTTTCGAGGACCTTTGTACATCCGATCTGGGAGACAACGAATTCGGCGATGACTTCCTAACGAGTCGTCAGCTGAACAACCCTAAACCACAGCGACTCGCACGAAGCGGGGAGTTGATTGACCCACCCAGCTTCATGGTCGATGCCAACCACCCACAGGCATTGGACGGCATTGTTCGATGGATGATCTCCCCCGAACCTCAGAACCGACCCACCGCCGACCAGATCTTGGAAACTTATGGTGTGCAATTTATTAACCAACGACGCCGCGCTGGCGCCACCGTCTTCGAGGGTAACTGGGGCCCTGCTGACGAGATCTTGGCTGAAGATGCCGAAATGATCGACGTGTAATTTAATATCCCTTTTACTATTTGTGCATACGGAGGGTGTTCTATGCTTTGTTTTTCTTTTTCTTTTTTTTTCCCTTTGTCACCCGGCGTTCAACCTCCCGAGTTCGGAGCATGTCTCTTTTTCTTTCCCCTCCCATCTTTGATGCCATGTTTTTCACGTCACGACTTTATCCCCCTTCCCATGCTTCAACGGTCGAGGCTGGGGTTTTCTTTTTATTGTGGGCTGGGCTTTGGGGCGTTTTCGATCCATCCGGTTTGGATCTGGGCGTTACCTTGAGCAGTTCACCGATATCACGACTGGAGTTTGCAAAGGGTTCTTTGCACTGTTTCTCGGATCCTTTTGTTTCCTTTGTACAATTCAATACCTAGCGTTACGAGTTGCCAGAAATGTACCAACTTCGCAGGGTGCTCGCTTCTGGAAATGGTCCAGGTCATTCTGGGATACTGCCGTATTCGTCCCAACATGTCTTATCATCTTGTCCTTGGAATTGCTCCAAGGTGATTATGTTTTCTAGGGCTGATATCTGATCGGACGGCATGTCTGGTTGGCTCGAAGGCATCAGTGCCATCTTCGCTTTTTTTTTTTTTCTTTCTGTTTGTCTGATGATGAATGTGTGCCCTCTGGGCAGTGATGACTCCCTATCCATTTTCTTTGAGCGTGATCTTCTCTGCTAGTTTGGTGTCTTTGGTTGAATACCTGGGTTCCATGTCTGTATAGCAATTGTGGAATTACGAATTGAAATGATATCTGAATATTTTGCTTCGGTAGTATATTAATAGGGATGTCCTATATATCTTCCAGCACTACTTTTGTATATGTAATATCGCTATGACGTGTTTCTATATTCTACCAAAGGCTCATGCTCTATATGGGCACGTGACTGGCAGGTCTATCAGGCAATTTCAACTTTCCACTGGAACTTTTTATATTTTAGCCCATGTTTAATTGAGAGATATGAGACATTCTATATATAAGTACTGTTTACTGTTGCAACATATATTCTCTCCGTAGTCAAAAATATATTTCCAAATTGCCACTGGATTTCTTGGCGTTTTGGCGCAAACTTCCAACTTCTTATTCCAACATCTTGAACTTTTGCTCATATGCTTGTTCCTTTCTCCTAGCCTTGAGCTTGATTTATTAGACCCTTACAATTTGTGCAACATGCCCTACCTCTAAGACCCTACCTCTCCACGTCTCCTAAGTTCCCCCTTAATAACAGCCCATACCACGCACCATGGACATTAAAAATTTCGTGTCGGACAATCTCATCCGCCTCACAGGCGCGTCAGAACCTACCGTCATCGATTTCGTGCTTGCGACCGCCAGCTCAGCCAAGTCAAGCTCCTCCCTCCAAGACACCCTCGGGTCATTCCTGGACGGCGTAGATGCTAGCTCAGCCGAAATTGGTACATTTGCTCGCGAGCTCCATGCCCGCATGGGCAAGGGCACAAAGCCCAGCGCATCTGTTCCCAAACACGCGACGAACAAGGAATCTACGAAAAAGAAATACCGCCTGGTAGATATGGGCGAAGACCAGCCAGAACCCGCCCTATCACTAGGGCCCACCAACGTCGATGCAGACCGAGAGCGACAGAAGAGACGAGACAGAGACAGCGGCAAGGACAGGGGCAGCAGCAAGCGGGACTCCGAGTTTCGGAGTCGCGGGGAAAAGGATGACAGCAGAAAGCGAGACCGAAGCCGCGATGCAGAGAGCCGCGACCGGCCACGGACGAGGAAGCTCCGCAAGAAGGGTTCGCAGGACTTCGATGATCGATGGGGCGACGAAGAAATTCCTGAAGACGAGATGTACCCGGAGGAGTTCGAAGAATCCCCCTCAAAGCGCACGAGGCTCGACGATGGTTCCGCGTCTCCCAATCCCACATTACCGGGCGACGATATCGATATCGACCCAAAAACTAAACAAGAGATCGATCGCCAACGAGATCTTCGCGAACGAGATGAGTTTGCCAAACGACTGGCCAATAAAGAGAGTACCAAGTCGAAGAAGGTTGTTGAGGATCGGACACGCGACGGCGAGGCTGCACGGCGACGTGCGCTGGGTGACGATGCCAGCGCGCGGGCCTCGATGATGCCCGATCTGCGAGAAAGATCTCGACAAGAATACCTGAAGAAGCGAGAGACAGAACGGTTAGCATTGCTGCGACGACAGGTTGTAGAGGAGGCCGCGGAGTTGCGTGATAACCCAAATCTGTCTCGCAAGGAGAAGGAAGAGTTCGCGCGCAACCGAGAGGTTCTTCGTCTCGCCGAAGAAAGGCTTCGGATCGACGACCACCGTGATGGTTATCAGATGCCATCTGATTATATCACGGAGAAGGGGAAGATCGACCGAAAGAAGAAGGAAGAAGCCCTGTACAAGCGATACGTTGAGCGTGATGAGCTGGGCCAGGAGCGATTTGTCACAGAGCACGAGGAGTGGGAGCTGGAGCAGGCGGCCAAGGCCAAGGCACAGATTAAAAAGGCCGAGTTCGTGGACGAGGGAGACTACGAGTATGTCTTCGATGATTCGCAGAAGATCAACTTTGTTACGGACACCAAACTCGAGGGCACGCAAAAGCCAATGACGAAGGAGCAGCTGCTGTTCAAGGAGCAGGTCGATGCAGCGGAAAAGAAAGCCCTCTCGATGGATGAAACTCGCAAGAGTTTGCCCATCTATCAATTTCGTGATCAGATCATCCAGGCCGTGGCAGACCATCAAGTTTTGATCATCGTTGGTGAAACTGGTTCCGGTAAAACTACACAGATCCCGCAGTATCTCCACGAGGCCGGTTATACCAAGGATGGCCTCAAGATTGGTTGCACACAGCCGCGACGAGTGGCTGCCATGAGTGTTGCTGCTCGTGTGGCGGACGAAATGGGCACGAAGATTGGGAATGAAGTTGGTTATGCTATCCGATTTGAGGACAACACCAGCGACAAGACCATTCTCAAGTATATGACGGATGGAATGTTACTGCGGGAGCTGTTGACAGAGCCTGACCTAAGCCAGTACTCGGCCTTGATGATTGACGAGGCGCACGAACGGACCGTGCCAACAGATATTGCCTGCGGTCTGCTTAAGGATATTGCCAAGGCACGACCTGATTTGAAGCTGCTCATTTCCTCGGCCACGATGGACGCGCAGAAGTTCCAGAAGTATTTCGACGATGCTCCCATTTTCAATATCCCTGGTCGTCGATACCCCGTCGATGTGCACTACACTTCGCAGCCTGAAGCCAACTACCTCGCTGCAGCCATCACAACCGTCTTCCAGATCCACGTCACTCAAGGTCCTGGAGATATCTTGGTCTTCTTGACTGGACAAGAAGAAATTGAGGCCGCCGAGCAAAGTTTACAAGAAACGGCTCGCAAACTTGGGAGTAAAATCCCGGAGATGATTATTGCTCCCATCTACGCCAACCTTCCATCCGAACTGCAGACTAAGATTTTCGAGCCTACTCCTCCTAACGCGCGAAAAGTGGTGCTTGCCACCAATATTGCCGAGACTAGTTTGACCATCGATGGTATTGTCTACGTGATTGACCCCGGATTTGTCAAGGAGAACGTGTTCAACCCACGAAGTGGGATGGAGAGCTTGGTCGTGACCCCGTGTTCGCGTGCTTCAGCCAACCAACGAGCCGGACGTGCCGGGCGTGTTGGGCCGGGCAAGTGTTTCCGCCTGTATACCAAGTGGGCGTACTATAATGAGCTGGAAGAGAACACCACTCCGGAGATTCAGCGCACTAACTTGAACGGAGTGATTCTGATGCTCAAGTCGCTGGGCATCGACCAACTCCTCGACTTCGACTTCATGGACCCGCCGCCGGCGGAGACCATTATCCGCGCTCTGGAGCAGCTGTATGCGCTCGGGGCGCTCAACGACCGAGGCGAGCTGACCAAGGTCGGCCGACAGATGGCCGAGTTCCCAACCGACCCAATGCTTGCCAAGGCGATCCTTGCCGCCGATAAATACGGATGCGTTGAAGAAGTACTGTCGATCGTGTCGATGCTCGGCGAAGGCAGCGCACTCTTCTTCCGACCCAAGGACAAGAAGATTCATGCGGACAGTGCACGCAACCGGTTCACTATTAAAGACGGTGGTGACCACCTGACGCTACTGAACGTTTGGAACCAATGGGTCGACTCGGACTTTAGCGTAATCTGGGCGAAAGAGAACTTCCTACAGCAGCGCAGTTTGACGCGGGCGCGCGATGTGCGCGACCAGCTCGCCAAACTGTGCGACCGCGTCGAGGTCGCCGTCAGTACCTGTGGGTCTACGAATATCCAGCCAATCCAGAAGGCCATCACCGCCGGGTTCTTCCCCAACGCGGCGCGACTCCAGCGCGGCGGTGACAGTTACCGCACTATCAAGAATGGGCAGTCGGTGTACTTGCATCCTTCTAGTACGCTTATGGAGGTTAACCCGCGCTGGGTCATCTACTTTGAGTTGGTACTTACCAGCAAGGAGTACATGCGCAGCAATATGCCGCTGCAGCCGGAGTGGCTGGTTGAGGTTGCGCCACATTACTATAAGAAGAAGGACTTGGAGAGTCTGGGGTTGGATCGCAAGGTGCCGAAGGGGCAGGGTGTGGCTGGGGAGAAGAGCCGGGAGTAGAGATATGAAACATAAAAAAATGGATTAGTCATGTATGAAATATCAAACCTCAGGCATCGGTTTTTCAACCAATCACCGCCCGGGCAATTCAAACCACGACAAATCAGCCGAACCTCGGTTCTCTCCGCTTTCCCCCAGACTTCGGAATTTTATACATCACCCGAGTGCCGAATTACTTATTTCTCCCTTTGAGTTGATTCCATCTATCCCTTCACTTCTCAATTTTTCAATTACCTCAAAAATGTCTCAAAAATTCACACCCGCCGAAGTCGCTGCCCACAAAACTGCCGATGAGGGCCTCTACATCATCATCGACAACAATGTCTTCGATGTAACTAAATTTGTCGACGAACACCCCGGCGGCGCAAAAATCCTCAAGCGTGTAGCTGGCAAGGATGCCTCGAAGCAGTTCTGGAAGGTATGTTCTCCCTTCTTTTCCTTCACAAGATATTATTGTTGCTATGATCGGCAATCGGCCGAGCCGAGTCGGCCATTGAAAACAAAGCAACTAACACCGCTTAGTATCACAACGAATCCGTGCTGAAGAAGTACTCGCCCAAACTGAAGATTGGTGAAGTCAAGGATACCGCGAAGCTGTGAATAATATATTGGAAAATGAATGAAATCATAGCTTGGGGTGTTTTGGTTTGGGGGGAATCAGCCCACTGCGGGAACCCCTCGGTCAACAGCACAGAGATGTCACCATATTGTATTTACTCCGCTAGCGAACGTTATACCCGCGATTCGAGTTTGATTCTTTTGTTTTGTGAATATTATCTTACTACATAGAACAGAGAATAGAATAGTATAGGTTGGAGGTTGATACTATAGAAAGCTTCATTCTTCCTCCCAACCAACACTTATACATAATGTTGAGACATATAAACACGAAGATTCAATACATATATCCAGGGTCTGCTGGGTTGATAGTTGTAATGTCCAAGCAAAAAAAAAGAAACGCCCTTCTCCCCCCCGCTGCACGAGAAATGGTATCCAAATCAAAGTGGTATCAACTCGAAAGCGATAAATGGCAAATGACAGGTAGATGTGTGAGTTTAGTAAACCAGAGAATAAACATGAATAGGTGACAGTGACAAAATAGAAGGTGAATATGTCCAGTGACGATGTACGCAGACAAGTCATGGAGGGACGTGGCGATAAACCTGCGCCAAAAAAAGTTATGTTGCTCAAGGAAAGAATAGGTATATGGTAAGTAATTAAGAAAAAAAGGAGAAAGTAAAAAAGGTAGAAGAGAAAGGGCCAGAGAACCTCATGAGAATCTCGTCCACACTATAATTAGAATCCCCGCCATGGATCCTCAGGACGATATGAGAACTCGCTGCCCTGAACCGAAGGCGTGTCAAACTCATACCGCCTCTCACTCCACTGACTAGAAGTCTTGCGGGTATGGCGCTGGCGCGGAGGCGCACGGGGACGATTGATCTGTTCTGCGTGGTGATCGATGAAAGCCTCCATACGCACAGTACCTATGTCAAACATGTTGCTGCCCGCCACACTGGGAGCGCGACCACTCGCCTCCGAAGTGCGTCGACTGATACTACTGCGGCGGCTTCCAATGCCGGGGGGTGGGGCTGGAGGCTGCATGGCGGGGAAGTGGAGCTCTGAGGAGCCTGCTGTGGTGCCGCTGTGTGAAGAGGGCATAGTGCCGGCGCTGGAAAAACTGCGGAGAGCGTGGAGGGCTGGAGGGCGGGGTGCGGTGTTGCTGCGCTTGCGGTTGTGGGTCGAGAAACGGGGCACATGTGGTGCATCGGCTGCTAGGTCGATGCTGCCGCCTGGGATTTCTGGAACTGGGGCTGGGGCGCCAGCGCTGTTGAAGGAGTGTTTACCTTTTGGCATTGGGCGGGGGCGGCCTTTCGCAACGCGGATGGAGTCGCGGATTGGGTTTCGACGGTGGAAGGCGTGGGGTAGGGTTGGGGATTCTTCTTGGGGGACTGGAGGTAGGGCTGCAAGCTCTTGGAGGCCCATTGAGGAATGGCTGAGGAAGGATAGCGCCGTTAGCCAGACGTAGTGGCGTTCGACAGTTAGCGCTGTGAATTTCAGAGCGCGTTGTGGTGTCAGCACCAGGATGGAGCGGTTGAATGGAGTCGAAAGGCCGGCGCCTCTGGGTAGGGGGTTGTCGTCTTTGACGTCCAGGACGGATTGGATGGTGACTATAACGAGGAGGGATTCTACGTTAGCTGCTATTCGAACCAAGTCAAATGAGTTCCTTGAAGACTTACACTTCCGACCACTCTTGCCGAGCAGTGCAGGCCCACTGGTAGGCTGTTTACTACTCCACATAATGGAGCCTTCGTAAGGGGCGAGCCAAACCCATCGCTTATGCCGCACACCACTGTTCGTGATATTCGCCGACACATCGTCGGGGTTTTTGCCTTCCCAAATCTCCTTAGACTCGCCCATCCCGAATGATTTGCGCCGACGGACGTATTTAAACATCCATTCGCCAACCATAGTCTGAGCAATAGCATCAACGACACTGGTTGGCTGCACGCCGCCGGTGGAATCCTTTCTTTCACGCTGGTCACAGTCCCAAGTTTGAGATGGAGTCGCACGATGCGTGGCTCCGTACCGCTCACGAGGTGCTGTGATTTCATCACAGGGCATCGGCGGCGGTTGTCGGTATGGTCGGTATGTGGGGCTTTCTGGGGAAAAGGTAGAGATCGATCGTGACGGGGAAGAGCGAGTTTCCGGCCTCTGGGTAAGTTCCGACTGCGATGTTGCTGCTGCGGATCGTACCCGGCGGATGGTTGGGCGCCGGACAACAGGCTGCCGACCGCGGTCTGAGAACTGTCTGCCAGATGATCGAGTAGGACTTGGTGGTCCGTCGCTGCCGTTGAGCGGGAGTTTGCGTGAGCTTAGACGCATGGGCACGGGGAACGGCGGTGCAATGCTTGAACCTGCACTGCCACTCTCGAGGCTTGGTTCACTGGGGCTGCGGGCACGAGATTTCTGGTGTACGGCGGATCCGCTAGAGATCATGGCCATTTTGCGCATGCCGGGCTGGCGAATACTCGAGGCGGCCGTGCCAGACCGCTGGGAGGCCCGAGAGCGGCCAATATCGGGTGGCCTTGACTCGGGGGAGGACAGCTGCTCGGCAACTTCGGGAAGCGCCATGTCGTCCAAGCTGGGTCGGGATTTAGTGGTGATGAGCTTGCCACGACTGACAGTATATGCAGCAAATGGGCGGTTGAGGAGCTCATCGTCGGTGAAGACATCACGTTCGCCGTGGGAGCCTTCATCGTCGCTGTTGTGTTCAAAGCCGGCGAAGAGACTGCTAGATCGCAGAGGTCGTCGGATATTGGACAAGGCATCATCCGAGAGCGGGCCATTGTCGTTGTTACCAGGGTAGGCCTGCACATGATCTGGGCCGGGTGCTCTAGGAGGTTTCACCGGACGATCCGTCGGATGGTCTGTTATTAGGCGTCTCTGGTTTCGTTTTTCGGACCTTGGCGGAAGCGGGGGCACAGTATAAGACTCAAGACTAGGCTCCTGAGGTTCGGGGCGAGATAGTACATCTTGAATAGCAGAAGGGAGAAGACTGGCGGGAAGTTTGACAGGGCGTTGATCGATACGGATCTCTTCGGTTTGGATGGCGACGGATCGACAATCAATAATTTCTCGGAAGTTAGCCTGACAAGCGATATTCTTGGTTTGCGGTGGAAGAACGACACTGTTCCGAGGTGATGGTGGCTCTGAACCTGGTGGGTGGATGGCAATCATCGGAATGTCCATCTTGGATAGAGCATTATTCGGTAACAAGCTGATACGATTCTCGCTTTGAACTTCTGTTTCCGTACGGACGTCTGTCTGAGTGGATGTCGATGTCATTTGCACCGGCTCTGGGGTAGATTCAACAGGATGAGGCGGCTCAGCCACATTGGGCGTCCATGGAGGACTTGGAAGTTCATCCACTGTTTGACAAGAAGTAGAAACCATCAGAGGTGCAGCTGGGATCGTGGCGCTGCCCTTCGTTTCAGGCATGCTTGCGTTGTTGTCCCCTTCTTTCTCGGGCTCTGAAGCCATACTCGTGGACTCGGGAACAATATCGTCTACAACCTTCTCTTGTATTGTAGGCGACGGAGGAGGCGAGTACTGGATGCCGATGTCGCGGTATTCGACCGCCGAGTCGAGTTTCACCGGGCTAGCAAGCCCGAGTTCCCGGGAACGGAACTCCATGGCAGTGGGTGAGTGAGAATCCGAGCTCTGAAGGGACAGACCCAGGATCCTTCTGGCCTTGGAAGAAATACTATGCGACCCCTGTGAGTGAACCGACATTGGACGTTCTTCAGGGAGCGCCTCTGGAGAGACGGGGAGTTCATCGTCAGATGGAACAAACTCATCCTCTTCATCAAAGTCAAGTTCCTCCGCCAGGTTCAGGCCTGAACCATTCCTGACGCCTGGCGCAATGCTCATAACCGAGTACCGCATGCTATGAAATATGACCGCCTCTTCACCTTCTTCCGAGCTCACGCTGGTAACGCTCGTGGGTCGATGGCCTAGGCTACTAGATGCCACGCTGACCGAGTCGCTTTCTTTATTCTTGTCATGAACAATGTCACCATTCTCACTCGGCTGTGACGAGTGGATAGTCGCTACCTCCTGGGCGACTGCCACCTCGTTCAGAACGGTCTTCAAGCGGCCCTCCACTACGTGAACCTTGCGTTCCAGGGCTCGGCGTTCATCCGCCCAGGAGTCTTGGTCGCGACTCCAGAGTAATTGGGTTCGTTCGAGGTCCTCTTCCCGACTTCGAACTTTCTTCTGTGCCTGCTCGAGCTTTTTACGAACATCACCGATGTTCTCGACCGCTTCATCCCGCTCCCGAGCTAGCTCGGTCATGGCAGATGATGTCCCACCTTCCAGCAATTGGATTTGGTGTTTCAACGAGCGCCCTTCCCAGGTCGCCTGGGAAAGATTCGCGGTCAATGTTTCATTTTCCGTTCTTGATTCGTCCAAACTGTCTTCCAATACATCGATCGACTTGGTTTTGTTCTCTATCTCCCGCCGCAGCGAGAGAATCTCCGAAACAAGAGATGCATGGAGAGTGGGCGTGATTCTGCGTGGGTCGAAAGGTGATAAGGTATCCTCGATGATATCATCTTCGTCTGTTTGTCCATCGGGGGAGAATGCGGGCGTTGGGAGGCTAGGTGGCGGGGAAGATGGCGGGGAGGAATCTCGCCGGCGCAAAGACGGTCTCGATCTTGATCTTCCATTGGATGGAGCTCGAGATCTGGGTCTAAAGGACGGCGCCGGGGATGGGTGGGCCATGGAGGCTGGGGACTGTAAGTCGGCCATCTCTGCGCATCCGGATGAAAAGCCTCAAATCATCAAACCATCACCGGGGCTATGCTCGTTGGGCTAGCCAGAGCAAGGCACTGGATCCCATCAAAAGACTACCGTAGTTCAACCATCCGACTAATAACTGAAGTGCTGATCTCCGGAGACAGGTTTCAGCTGCGACTGGTCGAACGCGGGGGATTCAAAGACCGTGTGGAACTTGGAACGGAGAGATCAGTTACAAAGATGTACGCCTGAAGGCTTCGAAAGATATGTGAGACCCTCCGTACACAAACAGATTTTAGCTTAAGAGAGTAAGAAACCCGTATGGCCGATCCCCGGGAGGGATAATCGATCAGTCCGAAGGGTCGATCACGATTAGAGTAAGATCAAGTTTACGTTGGCAATGGGAGCTTAGACCCCCGTAGAAAATCAGCCCTGCATCTCGGAGAAGGAAGGAAAAAAAAAAGTCCCAGGGGCGTTAAGGGGGAGGAGGGACATGGGGAAAGAAAAGAATCCACCCGATTAGCCAGACACTCCACTGCCAAAAGGTACTAAGACATATAAAAAGCTTTGATAGTATTATAACTCACAGCGGATTTAGTAAGGTAATTTTTTTTTTTTAAAAAAGGGCCATCTCGAGAGCTATCAACTGGAAAATCAGTTCGATATTTCATAAATTAATTGTAATTCGTGAAACCCAAGCTCAAGGTATTGGAAGATCAGCCCCTATTCTTTTAAATCAAGTCAAATCATAATTATAATAATAAAAAGCCTTCACAATGACCAATAGTGTTCCGAAGACACTAAAATAGTGATTGTTAGCGTGTTTGAGAAGATAAAATTAGGTGTGTTCAACTCGTACTCCGGAGCTGTGGACGATCGTATGTTGTAGACATCACATAGGCTCCAGTTTCAGAATCTGCATATGTTGCATGGATAGTATTTGACGCCTCTTCTGTGATCAAAATCCACGGATATTGCGGATCAGGGGTAAAATAAATAAAAAATGGATAAAAATCAGACCCATTCAAGGTCTCCACTGAAAGAGCTTCGAACCCACAATCGTTATGGTAAAAGGTATACCAGTCTTGTTCTCTTTGGTCTTGTTCTCTTTGGAGTTGACGGAGGGTAAGAATAAATGCTTTATTCTCGTAATCGGAGTGTCTAGACTCTCCTAAATTGTCAAATCGGAAAAAGGAAGAGGAGAAATCTCCGCGAACCATCGCCGTTTGCCCCACTGGCTTCAGGGGATGGGTACTTTTGACTTGGCCGTTGACAGGTCGAGATTCGAATACTTCGGACTTCATATCCCTTTTCTTTTCGCTGCGGGTCTTGGAGGCGCAGGCGATATCGTAAGGCGGGAGGGGCTGAGGTTGTGTAAGGAGTAAGGAGGTTGCCAACGTGGAGGATTGTTGGACTTGAGAAATGCTGGTCAACAAAAGGCGAAGGAGAGGGCAGAATGTTGAATGCTTCAAATATGCCCTTGTATCGACCTAATTTATCCCTTACAAAATAATCTTTCAAGATTTCGACGTATTTCATGTGCATCTTATGAAATAACCTTGGAACCTCGGAACGTTGACTAAGCACATTTGCCTGAGGCCACGTTCTGGAGGTGAACTCGATTTCACTCTGACCTACATATATCTAGCGGGGATCTCAACTTTTTAGCTCGGAAACCGACATAATTTGGAAATTGTGGGGAATAACTATATCTCTCTCCAACGACGCTACATAAACTACAATGTCGACAGACCATCCACCCCAGGTGCTATTTTTTGACACATTCGGCACAGTAGTTTCATGGCGTACATGCGTTACGGAAGAGCTGAGTGCAGCCGCTCTGTATGCTGTGAGCCACCCCCGGGACCTCCCAGCCGATCTGCAGGATCGGGCTGCAGCCATGACCTGGGACGACTGGCTAGCATTTGTTGCAGAATGGCGGGAGTCCTATAATATATTCACCAATACATTTGATTCTTCCAAAGGGTTTGTATCAGTTGATCAGCACCACTACAATGCCGTTCAGGACCTCTTGCGGAAGCGTGGCCTGGATGGCCTGTTCACTGACGAGAAGCTGCGGGAACTCTCTTATGCCTGGCACCGGCTCAGCCCGTGGCAGGATAGTGCCCAAGGTCTTGAGTTATTGAACCGTCGGTTCTCCACTTCTACCCTGTCGAATGGGAATGTCTCTTTACTGCAGGATCTCCAGCGACATGGGTCACTCCCTTTCACCCATCTTGTTAGTGCCGAGAATTTCCGGGCTTACAAGCCTTCGCCGCTGGTTTATAATGGTGCCGCCAAGAAGTTTGGACTGGAGCCAGGCCAGTGCGGAATGGTTGCGGCGCATCTCGCCGATTTGAAGGCTGCCAAGAGATGTGGGTTTCAGACTATCTATGTTGAGCGTGAGCTGGAGGAAGAGTGGTCAAAGGAACAGACTGCGAAGGCCAAGACCGAGGACTGGGTGGATATGTGGGTTGATCTTGAGTCTGATGGCTTCCGAGAGGTGGCTAGGCGATTTGGGATTGAGTAACGGTCTGCCATCTGGGTCAGTAGTGAGTAGCTGGAGATGATCCAACTGCGGCGACTGATATCCAGGGAGCTCCGAAGCGATTGATGTGGGTCAATAGTTTTGGGGTGTATCCCTCTTGAGCAAGATCATATAGTGTCCCGGTTCCAACGAGCATTGCTGTCTTTGGGTTAGCAGAAATACAGTTGCCGATAGAAATCTCTACTCACCAGAATTACCAGCGCTCCATGCACTTGTCACAACGACGGCATTAATGATCGAGGGGACCACTTTGATCCCGACATTAATGGGGACGCTCCAGCATCCCCCGGAATTTGACATCAATCCCTTGTCGTTGGATGGGGCAATTAGGCCCATTATGAAAATGGTGACCAGATGAAATATCAAGATTCTCCGGAACACACGTTTGGCGGCCATGTTATGGCGAGAATTCTGCGTCTCAGCTGCTGCAACCGATATATTTTCGACATTGGAAAATGCGTAGGCTGCACTGCTCAGAACATGCCAAGCCCCAAGGAACCGTCCCCATGAGCTCTCGATACCAAGAAACTGCACAAAGGGTCCAGGATCTCGCCAAAATCGAAACCCCATAGGATAACCCCATGGACCTGCGCTAGATGTATTTGTTTTGAGTTTGTCAGATGACTTTAGCAATTATCAGGAAGAAATTTGAATATGTATATACTAGGTACTTTATCACTCACCGTCTTTTTTACTATCCTGATTAAGTTGAATTCATAAGGTCTACCTATTATTGAGAACTGGTATATCTGTTTATAGTACGTTTATTGCTCTCATACATAAAGAAGCACACCTATAAAGCTGCCACCTTTGTACTAAGAGTCCGAAGAAACAAGATATTACATGTTGGATATTTATATGGTGTCATTTCTTCAAATAGTGACTTTTGGTAACCGTACATACTACTATGTGTCCGGCCATCACATTCTCCCTGTCTCTCATGCGTGTATCGTGTTCAAGATGCGCAAGACTATCAGGATTAGCTGCTCTGCCAAAAAGGAGATGACAGACTCATCGGAAGGAGTCACCGGACTATCTGACTTGTGCCATGGCAAGACACCCCAAGTGCCTAAGTAGTAGAGTCGTTAGAGCTAACATAGTTCTGTGATGAAGTGTAAATAGCATCAGATTTGTTAGTTGTATCACACTCAATGTGCGATTTTGCCATGAGGCAAGAAATACTAAGGTCCTGAATGCCAGCAGTATTGGCTTTGCTGGTAAGGGAGGACAGTTGATGGTCGTGGGCAATTCCTTTTTCATCTTCAGAGCATAGACATTCAAAAGCATTAGATGTTATATAGTAACTTGATATTGTTTTTGGCGATGGGTCAGAAAATAATGTCAAATTCCGCTCCTGCCTCGCAGCTATCTGACCTCAGGCAGTGGCCAAGTCCTTAACCAAGTTCGATCTGAACACCTTCAGCACATGACCATCGCATAACCACCCCTACATCGCCAAATCATCAAGTCCGTACCACGAGACTAGGCACGTATATCATCCCATCTACTCGTTTGATTCCGATCGTTACTGGGGTGCCTTACCGTCGGTCCTCAAATATTGATATCCTCCCCAGAGCGCATCAGAGCCGAGTTACTAACAAAATGGCTTGTTTCAGGCAAGATGGCCTCCAAGGCTCAGGATCGGCTGGAGCCCCCTAAGAATCCATGGGTCACTGGCGATGGCAGCCCGCTCCGGGGATTCTACTGGGTGAGAGCCGACCCCAAAGTGCAACCTAACTACTGGATGTAAGCATCTTTTCCCTAAGCTAGTATATTTACTCACACATAAACTCTGCAGCCAACGCAAGAAATTGTGTGAATGCCGACAGCACTTCTCAACCCAGTGGCCGGTTGACCATGTGGTGATCGTAAGTACTCCAAATCAAGTCACCCCAAGAGGTAATATTTCAAGAAATAACTAACCCTTGTCGGTCTCACAAAGACTATCCCCGCATGCGCCTTCAAGTGCCCATATTGCACGGCTCTCGATAACCAGGAGAAAGACCAGCGACCTTGCCCAGGACGGGTCAAAAGACATATTTCGGCAGCGCATATCGTGAGTACACCAGCATACCTACCAGCCCGGTAGCCTCGGAACGACGCTCATATCATTCAGAAAAAGCAAGGAGACTTCTATGTGGGACTGCAGATTTCCTGTAAGTATACGCAAGAACCAAAAGAAATACACGCATACTAAGCTTTGCTATCCTTGTTGTTAGGGTCCTCCTGCTCTGCTGTCTCGTCTCACAGTTGAGAGGATACCCGTCCCTGATTTCATACATCCAGTGTACGCAATAACAGTCCACCATAGCTATCTTGCGAGTCGACTCAAAGGAAACACATGAGAAATGACAAGTTGACCGTTGAATCAACCGCAGAGCCTAGACCTTGCCAGTAGGACTTGTTTGTATTGAACATGAGTGATGTATCATGACATATACGAGCATCACCACATGTCTCTATTGCGTTGCTATCCGGGTCTCTCTGTTGTATCTATTGACAACAGAGGACCAGATAAGGACCGTGTAAGAATACATCATGCCAAGCGAAGTGGGGTGGATTAGGAACACTGCGACGCTTGTAATCAGGTTCTCATCGTTGGTGATATATGCAAGAAGACCTGTAGGTTTGTGATCGTGAGACTGTGCCGTTCACTGCAAGTCACATCCAAACAGCAAGCGAAATAGAAACACGCAAATACTGTAGATTGACTTCCCGGACACCCATCCAAGCCCAACCTTGCTGAAAATGTGGAGATGAACTCGATGGCAGACAGAAAGAGGCACATGGAATCATCTCGAGACCGGGTACAGTCGGTCATCTCGCACGGAGTCAAGCTGCCAACGATATTGCCCAAGTTTACGAGTAAGAAGGCTGTGCTGGGGGTACTGGCACCTACTGAGGGCAACAAGTTCAACGAGTGGGTAGGAGTGCATAACATATTTCCGTGCGCAGATATCAGAGGGACTTCTTAGTTGGTGTAGATGGAGTAGGCGACATAATCACTAGCTTACTACGTTGCAGTGACGTCGGTTAGTGATTGTCGACTGTCTTGTTTGACGAGTCGGTATTGAGATTCTGCAGCTAAACACGACTATTTTAAGCCGCTTTATAAGGTCATTTGAAGTTTGGTATGATTCCCTTCTTCCCATGACACCTCCATCGGGCATCCCGATGATTTTATCATCTTTATTGAAGGCAGAAAGATGACGTGCCGTTGGTTCTCCCTTCAGAGCAGCGCCCAACGGCTGCGATAATTTCCTCGCTCGCTCCTGGAGTTGATAGAAGCTGCAGCTTTGTCGAGGATCAATATCTTAGGATCTTTAACTAGAGCTCGTGCGACCACAACTTGCTACTTTTGGACATCGCTCAGAAAGATTCCGTTGGAACCAACTATTGTACCGAGCGCCCTTCAAAGAGCTGGTCGATAAACCGTGCGGCGTCCACGAGAGTCGTCGCGTGCTAAACCACCTCGCCAGCCTTCAGTGCATCTAGGCAGACATAGATGAGAGTAACTGCTTCACCAACGTGAGCAGAATGTAGGCAGCGTCTTGTTAATTCATAATACATATATGCCAAGGATAAAGGTAGATACCTTTCCGCCCTTTTTTCCGAGGTAAGTAATTGAGAGGAGTATGAAGTCAAATTCCGATGCCAGGAATTGTTAATACAATACGAATAATACACGCTAGTAATATATCCGAGTCCCATCTTACCGCTTCGTGAAGCCGGTATCGGAATGGTCCGTTGCACCTGGCAGCTCCTTATCTGATGGTCTCTTATCTGATCTGACGCACATTTTCAATCCAATCTGCAACTGAGCACCTGCACCTGCAGCACGCAACATCCCATAATGCAAATCAAGCTCCTCACCTCACTATCACAGGGACAGCCCGGTGTGCTACATCACTGCGTACACCATCCACCCCCACAGTCAAGTCATTCACACCGCTAACGCCACCTCACAGACTGAAAACCTCGTCGCCTTCGAATACACCCGTAGTTATGTACCCAAGCCACACACACTCATCTTCGTCGGAGGGCTAGGTGACAGCCTCGGCTCAGTCGACTATCTAAACGACGTAGTCCGCGCGCTAGACCCATCCCAATGGAGTGTATTCTCCCTAATACTATCCTGCGCCGGCGGGGGGTGGGGCATGGGACGACTAGGAAAAGACATCGACGAGCTATCCCAGTGCGTCTCATACGTGCGCAAATACAAGGAGCCACAGTTCGGTGTCGGGAAAGTGGTCATCATGGGCCATTCGACGGGCAGCCAGGATGTGATGCACTATATCAACTGTCCCAACCCACGGCCGGCACACCCTGTCTTTGACCGCCACTGGAAGCCAATTGTGCGGGTACCAGTTGACGGGGCGATCATGCAAGCGCCTGTTTCTGACCGCGAGGGCATATTGTGGGTTGTAAAGTGTGGCACTGAGCGTGATAGCCCGGCCAAGATGCGGACGATATACAACAAGGCTGTTGCTGATGCGCAGCGGGCGATGTACGAGGATCATGATCTTGTCGATACGGTTGTGCCGTTGTCTGTGACATCCCGAATTGGGTATCCACCCTCTGCTCCGGTTAGCAGTCGGCGGTTCTTGAGTCTGGTTAGCCCAGATAGTCCAGAGAATCCGTCTGAGGACGATTTGTTTAGTTCTGATTTAAGTGATGAGCAGTTCCGTGGAACATTTGGGATGATCCGGGAGAGGGGTTTGCTGAAGCAGAAGATGCTGGTGCTGTACTCTGGGAGGGATCAGTCGGTCCCGCCGTGGGTTAATAAAGAGACTCTCTTGAAGAGGTGGCAGATTGCTGCTGATGGGAGTGGGCGGCAGATCTGGGATTCAAGGAGTGTGGTTATTCCTAACGCATCACATGCGCTGAGTGATAGCGATCAAGCGGAGCCGCGGCGGATTTTGGTGGAGAGAGTGACGGCTTATTTGAATGATATTCAGCGAGGATGACTGCTGGATCAGTGAAACTGTATGTTGGGAGGTTACAATTTATTTAGATATTACAATAGAAAAATGGCCCCGGGGCTACATATGGATTACGGAGTAGATTACGCTACGGAGTACGTGAAGCTCGCTCACTGGCAGCATTTATTGATCGAGGATTTATATGAACTTCCAAGGGAAAGGGCAAATATAATCTTAGCCCGAAGGAAAATAATCCTATTAGGCTAATTATACGTCCAGCCGTGTTCCAGATAGATTGTTCAAGCCCGTTCTGCGTCATACCATATCAATGTCCATTCTGTAGATCTCACAGAACTGTAGCCCCTTATCGCAGATGAAATGTAAATATGAACTTTTCTAAAAAAAAAAAAAAACTAGTACTTTTGAGGGTCTAGTGCAGCCTAAAGAGTAGGGTTGCAGTAATATTAGATCATGCTTACAGCTTAAGCATTTTGGCCACATGGCATCCTCCCCCTTTCTCCACAAAAAAAAGTCATATACCTATTACATTTTGAGCTTTGACACGCTCACCTGATATTGAAGTCCCACCGTCGAATTTAATAGCGTAATGGGAGGATCCCATTATTGTTTCCACGCGCTTTAGAAGCATATCATCAGGGATGTTTCGGTAGCTTAGCACATTGAGATCGATATCTACTTTGTTGTCTGGATTTACAGTGTACAATATAAACATGTGATCCTGGGGAGATACCCGAGGGACAAACCCTTCAAGCAGTATCCAAGCCACGGACCAATAATGCAGATCTCTCGAGCCAAGATTGAGCTATAAGGAATAATTTTTGAAATATTCCAGTGTCCAACGGTTAATTTTCCAAGGGCCAATCTGCTGGGAACCGCTCTGTCGATCACACGAAGCCTAACACATGGGTGCATCCACAAACAGATAGGACATCACAGATTCACGGGGCAATGAACAAGAGCAGTTGCATCCTGCACGTCAGTATAAGGCAGGTGCATACCGAGCCCCGCCACCGGTACTCCGTAGCCGATATGAACAGGAACTAGGATCCTGGATCAGGGCGAGACCATAGCGGACCGTTAAATGGTATGGATTTCATCGTTCCCCGTATGACGGCCAAGCGGGAGGAGCCGTCTGCCAACCCCTGGAGCTACAATTAACCCATTATTGGCGGGCAGAGCTCCCCCTTACGAGTATTTTGAGCAACTCTGTTGGTCCAGGCGTTTCCGCGTGAACAGGGGGATGAAACAGCTCTGGGGCCCAATTCTCTTTAAATGTTTACTTACAGAGTTAAATATATTGGGGGGGGGGGGGGGGCTACTCCGTACTCTGTACCCCGTACAAAGATTAAATGCGCATCACTATTGAGGTCTTAAAATTGGCCGATCAAAACAGAAAAAGAAAAAGAAAAAGAAAAAGAAAGAAATGGGATCCGTCGGGGCCGGGCCATTTCAACAAAGAAAAAGTGGACAGAAACAGTTTCTCCGATACCCCCTGGCCCACGACCACAGAACTGGGACGGGAAACGGAGACATCCCGGACCCTATTGGGTTTGATGCCCAACCAGTTACCTACTATGGAAATTGACCGAGTTTGAAAGGGGAAAAGGCCAAACAAAGGACAGGGAAAGAAAATAAACAAGAGCTTAGACGGAGTACATACTCACCTTCCGAACTTTCCTTCCGCTGTCCACTTTTGTAGCTTCAACTGATCAATTGGGACCGTCCCGGTGGACATTAGACCTCTAACATTTACCAGTAATTATAGGTCAAAGATGAACCTATTGCCTAGCTAGGTATTAGGTCTGACAGAAGGAGATTCCGGGAAAAAAAATTTTACAACAGGGGTATAACGTGGGAACAAGCCAATCTACGCTGGCCAAGACTCGATCCTAGACTAGTTCGAGGCTGGCGTTGAACCTTTAGATATTCCGGAATCCCAAATCCATTAGGATTGTACCTACGCTATTCGGGTAGCGTCCAGGGACTTTATAAACTATACCTAAGTAGGCGTTGTGATCGGAGTAACTCTTTTTTAAATCGGGAGCGTATTTAATTCTATGACATTACATTCCAATTGTCGAACTTTTTTTTCGTAAATGGACCCATATACAATATACGTATAATTTATATTATATAGTACATATATAATATATAATATATAAAGCCCAGAGACTTGTCTTGAAAATATAAAGAACAGGTTCTCGGTTAATCAAAGAGCTCTGAGCTTTAGTACCCGGGACTATCCACTGTGCCCTGTGCGCTTCTCCTTTTTACAGTGGAGCTTCGGGACCTGGACTTTTTCATTTTATTATATGTTGTATATATGAAATAGAATAGAATATAGAAGAAACCCCTGACTAAAATGTGGTAAGAAAATGTATGACTTCATGGAGCTGTCACGAAGTTATAGATTCCTTATATCTCTCTTTTCTCACTTTATTTTATATTATTTTTCATACCCGAAACCGTCTCAGATTTGTAGACTTAAATTTCTTTAAATTTCTTTAAATTTTTTCTAGATTTCTATATATTTCTCTATATATATTTTTTTTCAGTTCTCTATCTCTTTGTAAATTCGGTCTTGAACCCCTCTCTCCACTTCGTTCCAGCCCCCCGGACCAAGACTTCGCACAATCCTCTTCCCCCCCCCCCCCCCCCCCCCCAATCCCAAACTTCCATCTCTAATTCCTTTTCTCTCTTTCTTCTCTTCTTTGCAAACAATTGGGGGATTGCTGTGAAATCGGAAGCTCCCGCTTTTTTTTTTTCGCCCCCGCCTGGAACGTGGGCCACTTCACCCTTTCCCCCTCCTTGCCTTTCGCTCCCCCTCTTTCCCCTGAAATAATTATAGGGTATGTCTCTTTGCAAGTTCTATCGCTATGAAGCTAACTTCTCAAAGTTAATCGCTCTTTTCTCTTGATTTTCAATTCCAGTTGCCCGCCATGGCTGGAAAAATGACGTTGTACAAGCTGGTGGTGTTGGGAGATGGAGGTGTTGGAAAGACCGCCCTTACCATTCAGGTTGGTTGACCTCTTGATCTCTGGGCTTATGAACCACCCACTAAAACTGTGGATACTTCTAGCTGTGTCTTAATCACTTTGTCGAAACATACGATCCAACCATCGAGGATTCATATCGGAAACAAGTCGTGATCGATCAACAGTCGTGTATGCTCGAGGTGCTGGACACAGCGGGTCAGGAAGAATATACCGCACTACGAGACCAGTGGATCCGGGATGGGGAAGGTTTTGTACTGGTGTACAGCATCACATCGCGCGCCTCCTTCTCCCGCATCACAAAATTCTACAACCAAATTAAGATGGTCAAGGAATCGTCAAGCTCCGGTTCGCCTTCCGGTCCCAGCTACTTGAACTCACCCATGAGCGCATCATCGGGTCCCGCAATGCCCGTCCCCGTCATGCTAGTCGGCAATAAGAGCGACAAGGCCGTGGAGCGCGCAGTTTCAGCACAGGAAGGCCAAGCATTGGCCAAGGAGCTGGGATGTGAATTTGTCGAAGCCTCCGCCAAGAATTGTATCAACGTGGAGAAGGCCTTCTACGACGTTGTCCGCATGCTGCGCCAGCAGCGACAACAGACGGCAGGTCGTGGTGCAGACCGTCGTCCGACAGGCTTTGGATCGGGCCACCGCGATCGCGACGCAGGCCCCGAATATCCCAAGTCCTTCCGGCCTGACCGGTCTCGACATCGCAGTCGTCTCTGTACTCTCTTGTGATCGGCCGGGTCCGTCCGGGAGTTGGATCTGTTGCTCACTGAAATAATGGCTGTTTCCTTTTCTTCTCTCTTCCTCTCTTCCTTTTGGTCCCGGGTGCATCTGGGGGGTTCTGTCTTTTGGTTACCTCGTTCGGCGTCGGTGGTCCCTGCCATGCTACATCTTTTACGCTCGCATTCTGAAGAGCTTGAGAACTGGCGTGGGGGAAGGCCAGGCAGTATCTGCCAGCCTTTGAGCGCAAATCTTTTTTTTTTTTTTTTTTGGCTTTGGTTTTGCTGTTTGGAAATGCGCCAAGGCATGCAGACTGGCTGTCTAGATTTCCCCAACCTCCCCTTACTCTTTTTTTTTCCCTTGATAGTCTCTCTTCTTCAATCTCTGCTTTGATAAGTGGCGATCGGAATCTTTCGGACACGTCTTGGAGCCCGAAAGAAACAAAAAATTCCCAGACGAAGCCAGAAGATCGCAGTCGCGCATTAGCAGGCATTTCGATATGATACCCTACGACTGAGCTTGTTTTATTTGATTCATTTTTCAGCCATTTATGCGATATAGACAATAAAGGGGTTTACAAGAAATACAGACTGTATTACTATATGGGTATAAGCTGAGTACCCAAAAGAAAGTGCGGGGAAAAAGCACAGACTCACCTCGGCTGCATCCGGGGGATCTCTTCCTCCCTTTCCCCCCGCAATTCAAGTCTTACCAAGGTAGCTTCCATCTCTCCGTAGAGACCTCGGGTAGAAACGCTTATTTGACCCCTGTTCTAGCTTCTCTTGTAACTTTTTGCTTTGAATCTGACTCTTCTATCATGTCCCACCCCCAATTAACCACCCACTCACATTCCCTTAGCGACCCAGAAACCTTCTGGTCCCATCACGCGACCAGACTCCACTGGCACCGCAAGCCTTCACGTGCCCTAACTCGGCAGATAAAGTCCCTAAGCGGAACCGAGCATGAACACTGGTCGTGGTTCGCCGACGGTGAGATCTCCACAACCTACAATTGTGTAGACCGACATGTGCTCGCAGGCCATGGCGACAGTGTTGCAATTGTATGGGAATCACCAGTTACTGGTGTAACGGAGACGTATACTTATGCCCGCCTACTCGATGAGGTTGAGGTTCTTGCCGGTGTACTTAGGGAGGAAGGTATACAGAAGGGCGACGTTGTTATTATTTACAGTATGCAATTCACCATCGAATAATCAAAAGCACCCAAAGCTGATCACTTACCCCATCTAGTGCCCATGATTCCCGCGGCCTTAATAGCCGCGCTGGCAATAACCCGCTTAGGGGCAATCCACGCCGCTGTCTTTGGCGGCTTCGCCCCGCAAGCTCTAGCACAGCGTATCGAGGCCGCGCGCCCGAGAGCTATAATGACAGCGTCATGTGGAATAGAGGGGTCCAAGGGAGCTATTCCTTATCGACCGCTCGTCGAAGGCGCCGTCAATGCAAGCAGCTTCAAGCCGAGTAGGGTGATTGTCTGGCAGCGTGACCAACTGCGCTGGAATCAGCCCGATAAGCGTGGGGGGCAGCGTAATTGGCAGAGACTTGTTAAGAGCGCACGATTCCGTGGGGTCAAGGCTGAACCTGTTCCCGTTAAGAGTACGGACGCCCTTTATATCATTTATACAAGTGGTGAGTAGATCTCAGACCTGAATCCAGTTCCTGATAGACGTGCACTGTTCATACTCACATGTTTTCATAGGAACAACCGGCCTCCCCAAAGGCGTCCTCCGCGAAGCAGGCGGCCACGCCGTGGGTCTGGAACTATCCATAAAATCCCTCTTCGGGATAAAAGGTCCCGGTGATACGATGTTCTGCGCATCAGACTTAGGCTGGGTCGTCGGACACTCATACATCCTCTATGCGCCGCTGCTAGTCGGCGCCACAACCGTGCTGTTTGAAGGCAAGCCCGTCGGAACGCCAGACGCAGGGACATTCTGGCGCATCGTCGAGAAACACAATGTAAATGCACTCTTCACGGCGCCAACAGCCATGAGAGCTATCCGGAAAGATGACCCACATGACCAGCTTATTGGCAAGGTTGGGAAGCGTGGAGGATTGAAATCTCTCCGTGCGCTGTTCCTTGCCGGTGAGCGCAGCGAGCCGAGCATTGTCCACTCATACCAGGATCTGCTTGGTAAATATGCAGCGGACGGTGCGCTTGTTATTGACAACTGGTGGTCATCTGAATCCGGATCCCCGATTACGGGTGTTGCGTTGAATGGGAGTGCTGCCATTGCTGGTCTGGCATCCGAGCCAGATCATCTGCCCCTCACGCCCCGCCCCGGCTCAGCAGGCTTCCCAATGCCTGGGTTTGACGTCCGCATTGTCGATGACGAAGGCAATGAAGTCGGGCACGGCACAATGGGTAATATCGTTATGGCACCACCACTCGCCCCGTCGGCATTCACGACCCTCTTCGAGGACGAGGAGCGGTTTTACCGTGGGTATCTTAAGCGGTTTAATGGCCGCTGGATTGATACAGGCGATGCTGGGATGATTGATAAGGATGGATACGTGCATGTTATGTCGCGGAGTGACGATATCATTAATGTTGCCGCGCATCGGTTCAGTACCGGTAAGAACAGAACATCCTTTGCTTTGCTTTCCAGCGTCACGACCACGACCTAACTCCTCTCTACAGGAACTATTGAACAAGCAATCCTCTCGCATCCATCGATCAGCGAAGCAAGCGTTGTCGGCATCCCCGACCCGCTTAAAGGCCACCTTCCCTTCGCATTCATCCAGCCCAAAGCCGGCGTAATCCCTGAAGAATCCGGACTTCTTCCGGCAACGCCGAGCCTGCGGTTATTTTCCGAGATTAACACGCTGGTCCGTGAGCAGATCGGGGCTATCGCGTCGCTGGGTGGGATTATACAGGGCCGGGGGATGATACCTAAGACGCGGAGTGGGAAGACGCTTCGGCGTGTTCTTAGAGAGCTTGTTGAGCTTGGGGTAAAGGGGGAGTATGCGGCAGAGGTTAGTGTGCCACCTACTGTTGAGGATGCGGAGGTCGTCTCTGTTGCGAGGGAGAGGGTTAGGGAGTATTTTGAGGGAAAGGAGAAGTCGGATGGGGTTGGGAAGGCGAAGCTTTAGATACATAGATGCATAGATATTTGTGATGGTGAAAATCTCGGGTTGAAACAGATATATCAAGTGGTTTGAAGTAGGAGCTTCGCACCTGTCACCAAGTCTATCAGTTCAGGGATATTAAATCAAACTGACAAGATGCAGACGAAATGTTTGATTTTCCGGGCATTCCATTTCCCCTCCAAAATCCCAGAGCTGTACAAACTTATCTTCTCGGTCTTCTCAAAAGACCTGCAGAACATCCGCGGAAAGGCCGTATAGGTCGGGGTCTCCAAGCTGATAGGTGAGGAATTTGTGAATTTGAAAAAGGCGAAATAAAAAATCCGAGTCAAGATTGAAGATTAAAGCAGTCTAAGTCAAGAATAGTCAAGATTGAAGATTAAAGCAGTCTAAGTCAACATTCTTGACTCATGATAGATAGGTAACCCATGATCTATGAAGATCTTTCGGTTAATATAATCTCATTAAGGAATACAAATTTATATCACAATTTCACTAAGGCTTGCATTAATGTGATATCACCGAAAAGATCTGATGTACACGTTACTGTCGATCTTTTCGGTCCCTTCTATACTGTGGCTGACCCATGACCGCCTACGCTAGAAAAAAATACATATATCCGTCAATCTCTCTCCCATTGCCTAAGGACTCATTATATGAACCCATTCATTTTTTCTATTATTTACTTACCAAGTAAATCAAGGGATCTTGAAGAGTGCAGGGGTCTGTCTACCTATGTACATGTAGGTAAGTAGCTGAATACATTTTGTATTGGGATGCTAAATATAAGTTCCATCGAGCTCCGTACAAAAGTAATCAATCTTCCAAGGTTGTTGTTGGTATGTATGTAATAAATAGATAAAAAGGTTGAGAGGTAATTAATGAATGTATATTCAGGAAGAAAAAAAGAATGAGCGACGCAGGGATCGAACCTGCAGTCTTCTGAGAACTTGTTGAGCTTAGCTCAGCCGAAATCAGACGCCTTACCATTAGGCCAGCCGCCCTGACTTATATGTGATAGGGTCAATTTAATTCATTCTATGGCCGCCACCCATGAGACCAAAAAATCTGTCGTGAAATGTTTTTAAGACTGCATGGCCGACTCTTCTCGGAGAGGTGAGGCGCTTGGAAAACTTGATCAAACGCGCTACGACATCTCGCTGGCGCTCACCATACTTGGATACACACATTATTCTCACATGTCGCCCAAGAACACGTGGAAAGTGTTATCTTTGGCCTGGACGATTTCTACCACGTTAGCGATTGGTCAATTGAAGCACATCAAGAAGCACACTTTTCAGCTCTTGCCTGGTTGAATAAGGAAATTGATTCGATTGTTTTGACTCATTATTGTCCTTCGACACTCGAAAAAGTTGTCGACCCTTAACAAAATAGCAAGCTTTCCTCTGGATTTATGACAGAGCTTCGTACTAGCGTATCAAATCTGATCAGTCAAACTTCTTATGAGCCACACCCGAGACTGTAACGGTGACCGTCCATCACAGGCCCTGATGTTTCACAACAACGGCTCTTCATGGTGGATCCAAGTTACCGTGGACTGGTCACTGCCAACGCAGGTATTAACTCTGGGCTATTTGAAACGCCGGTCCGTCTTTTAAGAATTCCTCGAGGCGATTAGTTTCGGCCAATTGCTGCTTTAAGACGATACTGTGGCAAAATTACTTTAAGCTTGATCGAGCAAAGCCAAAACTCGATCATGTTACGGGATAGGTATCAATATCCAGCGAACTTCTTCATTGCCGTTGCCAATCAAGTATACTGTAATATCGCGGAAGATCCAGGGAGGGTTATATACCCGACTCTAGGGTGGGTTCAATGTTTACCAACATTGGAGGCTCGTTGTAACTGGACTATTGAGGTTGTCGCTCTAACAGTCTCCAATGTTGTATTTGAGCAATATATATTTGCTTACAAAACGACTGACCGCCCTATCTATAAGCCTGAAGACACGGGATATATATTAAACGAGATTGATATCCTTATACAATTCTGCGGACTTTCGAGCATCGCGCAGCTAGTTGGCCTAATTGTATCAGAAAACCTGTATAAGACCTGCTCGTCAACCGATATGCCAATGGTGCTCATAGATTTCCATTCAGCAATCCACTTTCCTCCATCTTCCCCCATTAACTCAAAAATGACACCTGATGACCGAGGTCTGTTCTGTTTCTGATCTTCGCTTTGATCTTCCTTCGACGGCTAGCGGACAGCCCTTCAGCAATGGGTTTCTGCTAGCTTGCTTTTTAATCGCAACTCATAGTCATTACTTTCACCATAACCGTGTCATCCCCTCGCTTTTGAATAGTACCCTTTGAAACGCACTCTATACTTCAAAACTGCTCTGCGGTATCTGGCCGGATAAATCACTCGATGCTATGCAATCTCTGATTCCCAAGACTAAACCTCGTTCGAAAACCATCTTCCCAACCTAACCCCGATTGGAGCGTTCTTTGCGGAGCTAAAAGCCTTTATTCGGCGTCATTGGCAGTCTTATGCCGAAAATCCGGGTCAAATATTTGATAGTATCCTTGACTGGTGTGTTAATAAGGTCGGAGCGAGGAAGCAAAGCGCAGGGGGCCATTTCCAAAACGCAGGTCTCGATATTGACGATATGTAGTGAAAATCCACGTGAGAAGTGCATAATTTGGCTTTGATTGATGACTTGTACCCGTTCATGGGCGATGACGCAGTCTATATACATATATATCTACCTATCAATTTTAAATAAATTTAAACACGTTCGTGTTGGGCGCTTGGCACGGTTACTTACTTACTACTACTACTTACTACTTAACTACATGAATATCAAAAACTAGATTGCTATGTATGAGCTAGCAATTGATTACCTCAACCATCATTTTTTTCTTAACTCAAAAGTATTATATTAGTCTATATAGGAAAGCTCCTACGGACTAAACCCCACTTTGATCGAGATATCAAAAAATGAGCGACGCAGGGATCGAACCTGCAGTCTTCTGAGAACTTGTTGAGCCTAGCTCAGCCGAAATCAGACGCCTTACCATTAGGCCAGCCGCCCTAGCTACGTTAAATCAAATTTTTAGTAATAATGCCTCAAATGCTGGTTAAAGCAACAGTGCCAAGAGTCACTGTATATAATCTTTCCCGAATCAATTAGAGGAACTATAGGAATAGTGCTGGAAGTAAAGATGTAAACTACCTAATTTCTTTATAACTACAATCAAAGCCGCATTTATCGACTTCATTTTCACCCCTATAAAATACAGACCCCTTAAAGACTACATAAGATTATATTTTCCTGGTCTTCCTATGATTTATGTTTACGCTAAGATTTCCCCTTCTTACGTGACTTTACGTATTACGTTGTTTTTTTAAAATTTATCTTTTCAAATCACCACAGGGGCCTGCATTGTTGATAAAGCACTGGTAGACAGTGCTTGAAAGCCTCGACGGCCTTATCACAAAGTCCTGACATAAGAAGAGCCAGACAAAGACGAAGAGTAGATGCTGATGTAAGGTAGAGTGCTGGAAAATAATGAGTGTTGTTGAATACCAGGCTAGAGTATTGTTTCATCATTTTGACTTGAGTGGTTGCCATCTGATTATGTCTCTAACCAGCTTCAAGCTTTCCTCCAATCTTCTCTTTATTTCATTGTCTTTCACTGTCACCTTTCCTTGTTATGTGTCATCCCCTCGAAGATGAAGCCAACCAAATCTTCAAAGAGACCCACGGTTCGATGGGATCAATACAAGCGACAGGTACTCTGCTGTTTGTATCGATTCTTTATCTGCGACAAAAAGGAAACCGAGGAGATATTCTCCTACGTGTTTAGGGGCCATCTAGACGAGCGCGGTATACAAGGCTTTGTTCCATTTGCCACCCTCAAGACTCAGTGGACTTGGATGAAGAACAAACAGGATCCAGTTTGGTGCCATGTGCATATAAACACCCCATCCGCGACCGATCCCGAGTGGAAGGAGATTATTTCAAAGATCAAATCTGCAGCCAAAACTTTACGGTTCCAACTCCGTGAGAAGACGGAGGATGACACTAACACCTCACACTGGAGTTCTTTGGGGTCCGACGAACGGAACATTGCATCCGTTAGTCAATTTAGGACACATCCAATCCGAGACTGCGAGCTGACAACTCATCCTCCTAGAATGGACCCGTACTATTACTTCCCCAGACATTGTCTACCCCACAGACTCTCAAGAATGACACCCGCAATAACATCCCCGATGCCCATAGATCCACCGAGCCGGTCGTCACTAGCCGTGGAAAGCTCTGCCTCTGGTGTAAACATGAAGGAACCACCTACGAATTTGAGGACATCCAGGAACCACAAGACGAAGACAATGACTACGGCAATGGATATGAGGATAATAGTCATGCTAACCCGCATAATGACCGACAAGAAGACCCTAGCATGAGAGAGTACACCCTGGGATTCAAGCAGTTCATGGGGGAACTAGAGGGCAAAGTCCTTTATTCGGATAAAGAGCTGTTTGGTTCAGGGAGCGAGGACTATGTGGTGACATTCCAAGGAAGCCCCCCGAAATTGCGCCCATTCTGCAACCCAGACTTGTCCTTGCCTTCAGGCCTAGAGAAAGAGAAAGAGCCTCTAGGGACTGAGGATAGTCTAAACCGGTCTACTGATAGAGGAAGCCTAGCTAATTTGACTGTTCTTGAACCCCCTTCTATCCCAATGGAAGACCAGAGTGGCACCCTTGACGATGACCAAATTTCCACACAAGAGACCCTGTACAACATCCGTTTCCCCCAGACTCGCGCAGCTTCGACGGCTAGAGGGCGTCGCGGTATGAATGGCTCTCCGACGATGAAATGAGGGTGGAAACCCTACGCCAGATATCCGTGGAAGCTCTCAGCCAGATTGAATACCAGTCAACCACTCACCTTGCTCATCAGGAGGAGATGGATATCTTGATGTACGATGGCAAGACCTGAAATCAGGTGTAGAAAGAGTGAGATGGATGGTGTTTGGAGTCAAGTGTCTCATAGTTGACAACAATAGGCCAACACCAATTTTATTAATCGATACCAGATTCAACTATGACCTTTTCTGCTAGGAGCCACTCAAAAAATAAATAGTCTTGA
Source organism: Penicillium cf. griseofulvum (assembly GCA_028974015.1). Lineage (NCBI taxonomy): Eukaryota > Fungi > Ascomycota > Eurotiomycetes > Eurotiales > Aspergillaceae > Penicillium > Penicillium cf. griseofulvum. The sequence goes on from JAPQKP010000002.1 coordinate 5,538,919, forward strand.
AATTTCTCAAGACCCCGACGGTAGTCTATTACAGTACACCCAGTTTAGGTTCATCATGGCTGCTTCTAACATACATTCACTCAAAAAAATTCATCAAATCTCTTAACTACCGTTTGACCCAGATTCTGAATTTGAGCTCACTCTGAACCAGACGTGTTAGATTCTTTCAACTGCTCCTCAAACTTCGCCCACTGTCCCTTCACCTTACATGCGGAGGTCCAGTAATTCCCCCTTTCGTCCTTCCCGAGGATAAAGAAACCATACCTGTTCCGGACGTGCGAACCATGGCGTAGTATGCCTCGTGTTGAGCACGTGTGCCTTTCTTGTTAATCGCGCCACGGACCTGCCATGCAAGCCAGCTGAGCGGCTTGGAATTCACGTCGCCGGCGGTAATAAGTACGTTGGCCCAGCCGAACGCGTTGCCAACGTATGGACGCTTAGTTGAGGCAGGCAAGAGGTCCCCTTCGAAAGATTTGCGGAGCGACATAGCAATTGATGCAGCTACCTAAAGAGGAAGTGGTGTCAGTAACTCATTTAACAGGGTATAGGCATCATGACTTACCGTTCTTTCGGGGCTCATCCCTATCTCGCCAAGCACACAGCGTAAGATCCAGGCCGTCAGAACGTCATTTCCGGTCAAGAATACCTTTGAGGGATGTTCGCCATTTGCAACCGCCTCGTCCCGAAGCTCCTCTACAGCCTTCTCCCATTGCGGCTGCCAATACGTCTCTGGAATGCAGACCAAGCGGTTCTCCTTGGCTCGCACAAGCATATCGACTCCATAACCCAGACCCCATCGTAGCAACCCTCCCCATCCGACTCTCCTGTCAGTCAATACATGTTCCTCCATCATGGGACGCGATCCTTGGGCAAGAGAGAGGAATGAATCCGAGTCAAGACCACATGGGATCAATACTTCGGCTGTTTTCCCCCAAAGCATGGAACTCCAACCTTCGACGACGTACTGCATGCCTAGCGCGTCAAAGGCAACATGCTGCCACTGCAGCACTACAACGGTCTTGTCGATGAAAGAGTTGACTCGCAGGCCTAGGACAGGAAGGTCTGAGGTGAGGTAGTCATTTATCCCGTTGGGCTTGTACCCTGGCTCCCACGCTAGACCTTCCAGGTCATCCGGATCGCCGACGACGCAAGGTCGATCTTGTGGCTTCGGTATCCGAGAAGGCTGCCGGGTGTGAAGCAGCAGGCATCCCATGGTCGATATGCTTGAAGGATATTCCTGGTCTTTCGGCTGAGAACTGGGCTGGAATGTGCCATTCGATCTTACCAGAGGTCTATTTGGTAACACGGAAAGTGTTAGTATACATCCGGGGACATTTCTGATATTTATGCGGCTCTATATCTTCCTGGAGATGGCCCGTTCATACGTTTTTCCTCAGTCTTCCTCCTAGCCTTTGCCACCCTTCTTGCCTAACTAGGCCCTCAAGAGACTCGCGCAATCTCTCTGGGTCGAGTACTGCATCAAACACGAGGGATACGGCCATGTTGTTACCCTGAACCAGCAAGCTATCCTCGAAGAAATGGAGTGGCATCACTCGATCACCTGGGATTGGCTCCATGGTGGGCTGACGCCCAAACGGTAATTTACAGGAATCAAACTCTTTCAAAAGGTTGCCAGATACCTCTTGCCTTGGAGAAAGGGACCTATGTATAATCACATGCAGTATTCAGCTGGCGACCCCTATTCCCAGCTGTCAAAAACATAGCGCGGGGGCCGTTTCGATTTTCTTTAAAGCCTAGAGCTAATGCGCATTATACTAGGGTTAATCCCCACTTGGTGTTGATTTTCCTTGAAAATTGGCAAGCCTCCTCTCATAATGTTTTCCCCGTGGCGTGGAACAAGTACCAATTTGTGGAGAATTCAGGTGTCAAATGGAACAATGTCTTTGTGATAGGCCAAGGAAGCGTAGTCTACGGCAGTTAGCTCTTCTAGTAAGATGCGCTAGGGTCAAGGGGTCCCCACTTGGGCTTCATAATCCTCCAATACTACTGGTTACAGTCTCTTACTGCTACCGTTTTGGATCCCTTTGACTAGGATGGATAAGGATCTTGCCCGCATGGTGGGAAATTTGATGACACCTAGTTGGGAATGATACAATATAGAAGCAGAACCCCAGATCAATATGGATTTAAATCCGTAATAAGATACAACGGATCTGGCTACGACCCCAGGGCTGCCGCCGCCAGACGGCCAGGAATCGCATTTCCACGAGCCCTATAACTCGTTGCAAACAGGGACTGTCATCGCCTTTGGAACCACTTATCTCATAGCCACACTTTTCCTTGCTTTTCGCTATTTTCAGGCTTTCAAGCTGATCAAGAAGATCGAGATAGATTTAAGTACGACATAAAACTCTTTGGGTTTCTGCTAGACACTTACTTATACTACCCTCGATAGTCATTATCACGATGTCCTATGGCGTTGCACTGATCTATTTTGTGACTATGGTTAACTGTAAGTCTCTAGTATATTTGGGTTAAGCTATAGTCTGACTTCAATAGTAATGGATTATGGTTGGGGAAAACACATGTGGAATGTTAACTTGGAAGATCTCATGGAGTTCAATAAAGTGAGAACCTTTTTGCATATTTGGGAGCACAATGGCTAACAAGTACTAGGGCTTGCTCATCAATACTTTGACTTATTTAATATGTCCATGCATCACCAAGATGGCCATTCTGTCTGTCTTGTATCAAATCAATCCTGCAACGATGTGCCGCTACCTCGTCGTGGCTGCCACAGTGGCGATCTTTGCATACACCCTGACCTTATGCATCATTACCGGAGGACCGTGTAATCCTCTCCATGCAGGAACTACCGTGTGTCTAGAGAACGTCGCCTTGTCTCAGGCAGTTCTGAACATTGCCTCTGATTTTGCCGTGATTGCCATCCCGATCCCGACGATCCACGGTCTCCATTTTTCGACAAAACAAAAAGTCACGGTCGGCTGCCTGTTGGCTTTGGGATCCGGGTACGTTTTTCTTCTCTTACATTAGCAGTGTTTTTCTATCATTCCAGAAACAATTCTCGCTAATCCCCATATCACAGTGTCATCATCTGCTCAATAGCTCGCCTACCATACGTCTTGCTCCTTGGCAAAACTACCGACACAACCTATACTGAAGCCATTCTAGGAGTATGGTCCTTCATTGAGGTCAATCTCGGCATCATCTGTGCCTGTGCAATGCAGTTCAAGCGCCTGATCGCGATATATCTACCGCGACTGTCGCTATTCTCGTCACGCTCACCCAGTCCTACGAAACTCACAGCTGGTACCCCTGTAAACAGGTTCCAGCCCCAAAATATTGGAGGGCAGCACTCATACTAGCTTCACTCCATCCAGGATGAGCACACCGATCCATTTGTCGGTGCGCAAGGTATCTCCATCCACCAATCGTTCAAAATGGATGAAGAACGCACACGCATATTTCTGTATTATCTGCGGTTTTACGAGTTCGTAAAATTTGACGGAACTATTGGGTGGAGGGTCCTGCAATAGAGCATTAATTGAGATCAGCAGTCTAAACAAGTGACTGGAATTTTGATATCCTCGGATAAAAGAACTACGTCTTCTTCATATCCGGGGGCCGAGGTAGACTCACAGATGCCCCGCGCTATAAGACCCTAGCTCCTCGCACTCCATTCTTTTTTAGGGCTCTTCAATCCCTGGATGTGTCATGATTTGTTCAAAATATTATAGAGTTCTGGCAAAGTCCCCTGTTTGAGGATTGTGTGTGTCGATCATGACTTCACATATAACAAGTTTGAACAGTATAAGTACATAAGAATGTATAAACCTGCCGATAGCTCAGTATTATCTCTTAAACGGGTGAAATCCAAACCCAAGAATGTCTACCCAACCAACTATAAAGCGCAATCCGGCAGACTCCATGGTGTCTACCTGGCGTCATGACCGATCTCAATGGAATTCCTCGCACTGGATGATTGAGCTCCTTGGCTTGCATCTCATTGACTTTGACGCGGAAGTTCCAGTCTTTTCCAAGAAAGATAAAATCCCCACCATACGAGAATGGACCGTCCACTTGTGGATTCTCCTACATGCCGCGATCCCACTTGCACTACACCACGCCTACACAGCCTACACCGGCCTGAACATGCATCCGGTTGCCGCATTGGCGTTGTATTCTAGTGCGTTCAAACTGAATGGCATTCACGAAATGCACATCATGCGCCGCCTAGGTCAAGTCTATGGCTTCTTGGATGGCGACAAGCATCCTCGGGATGAGATCCCGGATGTTGGGGTTGGAAAGGCGATACGAGAGCTTATATCCACCTCAACACTGCGTATGGTGATGGCTGTATTTCTCACCTACCGCGCGGGGAAGACACCGGCATCACTGGAATGGAAGTGGCTTCCTTTAGAGATCGGCTTGTACAGCCTCACAGTCGACTTCTGGTTCTATTGGTATCACCGTATGATGCACTCGGTGGGCCCTCTGTGGAAGTTACACCGTAGGCACCACCTAACGAAGCATCCTAACCCTTTGCTTTCTGCATACGCCGACCACGAGCAGGAATTTATGGATATTACGGGTATTCCACTTCTTGCGTATACTACGTTGAAGATTATTGGGCTGCCAATGGGCTTTTACGGATGGTGGATTTGCTTTCAATATATTGCTTTCTCGGAGTTCATTGGTCATAGTGGGCTTCGACTTCATGGTGGTGCACCTTCTACTGTGAATTGGCTGCTGGAGCTATTTGATGCTGAGTTGGTGATTGAAGATCATGATCTACATCACCGCTATGGATGGAGAAAGAGCCACAACTATGGCAAGCAGACTCGTCTTTGGGACAGGATTTTTGGCACTTGCCACGAGCGCATCGAAAGCGTGAAAGAGAATGTTGATTACACAAGTCGTGTGACCATGCCCCTTATTTAAGGTGTGATGTGTAAATGAGCTATGCCAGGAGATACTATTCATGAGATGTGAGTTGAAAAATGAATATGCATGAGTTTTAGGGCTATCCCTCTGGGCTTCACATCACTTAGAGGGAGAACCGGTTGAAATGATAAAAATTGTCTGATCTTTTGAAATTGAAAACAAATCTATGATGTTTCCGACTAATAGAAGTACCGAAAAAAAGGATTGCAATGTGCGCAGCAAGCTATCGTAGTTAAGTAAAGAAGTAAACAGGTCCATCTATTCATCCCCAGGCACGCCACCAGATTCACCAGGGCAAGTGCGTTCATCAGAGCTCACAAAGAGTGCATTGCCTTCCCCATCACTCAATTCGAGCGGGTTCTCGGGACCACCCATGAATCCACCAGCGGACTCAGGCTCAAAATCATAACCATCAAAATGACATTCTAAACCATCATATTCATGACAATCATCCATCGCCCCCTTATTCTCCAGCATTACGCTGATCCCACGCATAATATCTTCAATGCGAGTCGAAATATCATACAGCTCATCGTACATCTGGCGCGCTAACAAGGTGTCACACGCGCTCTCACACTGGCTCCAGATGCGCTCGTTGTAATGCGACACCGCGTGTAGACCGGGGGTGTATGGAGTGGGAGCTTCGTTGTGCTGCTCTGGAAGGTATTCGGAGACTGGCTCGTATGAAGTCTCCTTCTCGGATGAGCAGTCAAGTATACCCAACCCCAACTCGCGAGGGACAATGAACTCCGAAGCCGGGAGGCCTGGGAGTTCAAAGGGGTTCATGGGCTTGGTAGAAACGGGGTCCTTCATATGCTTCTGGTCCGACGAAGCCTTGGGCGTGAGTTCGCGTTGAATTGACCCCGGAGGCGTGGATCGTAGGGCTTCATGCGACATAGCAGACTTGCTTTTACTCTTATCTCTCTTGAACTCTTTCTTGTGCGAGGACTTGTGCCCGGCCTTGCGTGAAGTCTTGGAGGTCTGTGGTGTCATGGAGTGAATTGATCCCGGGGACAGGTTCTCCATTGGGGAACTCATCCTCGCATGTTTGGCCCTAGATCGATCTCCCCTCTTGCGCTTTCTAGTTGCAGCAGTTGCAATCGACTCAGAGGAGCTGCCGTCGAGGAGATCCTACAGCGCATACGTATATCAGCATCTTTGTCATCATCCACAAGCTGCCTAAGTGTGTTTAGGTATTCAATATAGATAGTATCAAGGCCATTGAACTCATGATGTAAGTGATGTAAGCCGGAAAACTAGACCTTTATCTGTTTAGCATGGGTGGGATCATTGAGGGGGGCTGGAGCCTGGATCTTTTCCTGTAGAAAAGCTGACATCCTTTTCGTCGGATTAATGGTGAAATAAAGTGATCAAAGTCTCCTATTAGGAGAGGGGATGATGGAGGATACAGAGATGGAGGGGGACGATGAGTAGTTGTGCAGACAAAGTGGCATCAATTTATAGATGTGCATAACTGTGAACGACAAACGACAAACGACATACGAGAGTAAGTGAGAACGACAAATATCTGGAAAGCCTAGCGACATGCATTGTAATATCAAACTTGACAAGTATCAGATGCCTATGCCCTAATGAAGATGCCATGGTGTGAGGATGGTAGTGATAGTTGATGTCACATAGAATGCACCTCAGTTGATAATCACATGTGTATATGGATAGCTCTACGTTAAAACAAATACAAGCGGAGTATTTGGAGTCCAAAGCAAAAGTAGAAAGTAAAAGATCATTCTTGATCGAAGTCAGATGTGAATATAATAAAAAGCGTTATGTCCAGGAGAATAATGCGCAAAAACCAACAAAATATAAGCTTCACAAGAAAGGCAGACATGAAAATTTAGCCCAAGAGGGCTCATTATGTATTATCTAAGACGTAGACAAAACATATACACCCGAAGAACCGTAGCCAAACACCCGATAGCATCGGGCCTATATCATCAAAGCGATAACATCAGCCACAATGCTATCTCTTCATAGCCCCATTGACACACTCAACCGCTTTACAGCAGGAGGGCAACGGCACCGAAGACAGCAACCAGACCGGCACCAGCACCGGTAGCGGCGTTGATGGCACCGGCGTTGAAGGCGGGCTGGGAGGGGGTAGCGGTGGAGGGACCGCTGGGACCGCTGGGCACACCGGTGGAGGCGGTACCAGGGATCAGAGGGGTGGAGGTGACACCGGGGACCGAGATGAGGGGAGTGCTGGCCACGGGAGTGCTGCTGGCCACGGGAGTGGAGGAGGCAGGGATGGAGGAAGAGCTAAGTATGTTAGATTGGACTGATTGAATTAGATAGAGAGGAATCCTTACCAGCTCTTGCACTCAGTGACGGTGGAGGTCACAAGGGGACGGGTGACGGTGTAGGGACCGTGGGACATAGTGATGACACCGGGCTGTGGAATGGTGTTAGAATTCGCGACGGCAGACTTGTTAATGCAAACATACGGTGGAGATGCTGTAGGTGTGGCTTCCGTACACAATGGAGGTAGCCTCAGGGCAGTAGGTGGTGTACTCGGTAAGGGTCTCGGTGACAACATTGGCCATGGCACCGGCGGCAAGAGCGAGAGTGGCAATAGAGAAACGCATTGTGATAGAGTTGACTGGAATGGTTCCAAAAGGCTCAGATATATAAGGTTATATGCAGAAGAATGAATGGGTTAAAAGAATGTAATCGGTTGATAACCGGGGATTTAAGAGAATGTAAGCGTGGGTGAAGAGAGAAGAAGGGGGGGGGGAATGGGTGTTTATGAAGTAAATTAAATGAGATTCAGGTACCCGTGCCACTCAGGGCCCAGCGACCAAAAAAACGGGAAAAGGGGTAGACAAGAGAGTGGCAATAAAGACTTGAAAAAAGTAAACAAATTGGCATAGCTAGAGGTACTTAAGGTTACGGCTAAATTACTATTAACATTAAAGTCACTTCTCCTTTAGCACCCACCTTTCCCTTAAGCACACGCTCTCAGGAACCGGTTCGAGGTGCGTGGCCCGGTGGATCCTTTCCCAATTAGGCACTAGCGGACCGCTAGGGTTGGACCAACTTCTCTGGGCATTGGCCATTGTAGTTCTGGGTTCTTTGATCGACTTTAATATGTTTTTGAATATCTTATATATTCCTCTTATGTTGTACGGAGTACGTCTTCATATATTCAAGTCTAAAATACTTCGGAGTACAACGATCCAGGGTTGAAATATACTCTCCATAAAGAACGGTATCTCTACAATATGTACCGGGGTACCTGGGGTACGTGACCCGTTGACCGCTTCGGCTACAATTTGGGTACATTTGGCTACTACACCTATCTAACCCGTGGACCTGAATACCACGGGCTATCAGACTTTTCTAGACTCTCTAGAGCTTTCACCTGATGTTACCTAATCCACGAGAATATGGATTCTCCTTTGACCTGGGGTCTCTTCATTTTTTCGCCCAAACATGCGGAACGCTATACCTGCTTTTAAAGATTCTATCAATAGGATAGGATCCCCCGAGCATGATATCGATCCGAATATGGTTGCATACAGTGACACTGAGGCGAAAGCCTCCGGCGAAACTTGGAATGATGACTGTATCAATCTGGTCGAGGAGGCCAAAATCGTCAATTATTAGGTCATGGGCCGGTTACTGATACCGAAACATGCAGCGCGGGCAGGACACTTGGTATCACCAAACTTGTAGAGAATGTCCGTGTTCTTGAATTGACCTTGCTGACCACCAAAATACTCTATGCAAAGCAATCGAGGCAAGATCTACCGGTATGGTATGGCTCGGTTCCTGCTTGAAAAAGAGTCCCGAGATACAGCCCGCGATCCGGCCGCCGAGTCAGACATCCATGACTTTGGCCGCTTGCCTGTGGATAGGACGACATGATACGATAAATCCTCGACCAGGGCTGCCTGGTGGATACAAGGGTAGCCAACCCGTACACTTTCTCAACCAAAAGTTCCGGCATCTTCAAAAGAGCGTCAGAATCTAGAGCGACCGGGATCTATCAGTCAACAAGACTATCTATAGGATATGGAATTGTGTATACAATGTTGGATTGGTGATCTTCATTGCAATGACTATCCCCTGCAATGCAACAGTATATACACGGCTCATGTGCGTTCTTTAGGTTAACACCCCTTGCTGGACAACGTAGTTGGCCTGAACGTATCCTGTCTTGGGGGTGTGAAGCGTACGAGGGAAACACGAGACAGGAATATGGATAGGATCAAATCATAAGACTAACAGTAGCGACTATAGACAGTGGAACTAATTGTACTCGAGAGTCACTCGGAGCATACAAGAATCGTATGTCCTCGCTGTACTAGAGTGTCGACAACGCGACAAGGGAACTGTTGCCAAAAGGGGTTCATAGAGATGTGGATCTGACACAGCAGACTAATCCCGACCTTGTAGGTGAACCAACACAACAATTCCAATCCGATGGTACTTGTCCCTCAAAGGATGGTTAAGAGGCGTGGGACATTTCAGCAGCGCCCGTCCAGCGCCAGCTAGACCGAAGTCCAGTCCGTCACCGACGAGTGCTGAGACAGATTAAAACGCCGTTTCTTCATCTTGGATTTAGTTGTGTGAAGAAGAAAAAGAGGGAAAAATTTTGCCGAGCGAAGATAAATCAACAGCTGGCGCACGGACCAGGCGGAGAGCTCAAATGGGAATAGTGCATTTTTCCGCTTTCCGCGGGCAACGGAAAGGTGCCAGTTGCTCATCCGACAAACATCAATTTAAAAGCCGTCGCTTTCCTATCGGCTAAGTACATAATACTCTGCTTAAGAATTTAAATTCTGCCAGCTTCATCATGTATTTGTCTCGCTGTGGTAGATCTGCTGCTCGCTTGCTCCCCCTTGGGAGCTCCCGGGCAGCCGTTGTCTCCGCTCGCGCCTCTATCGTGCCCAGATTGGCCCAATCGCGGGGAGTAGCGTCGTCCACTCGTGATACGCAGCACAAGGTTGGTGACCTGAATGGATTCAATGGCAAGCGGAACATACAAACTGACAATTTGATAGTTGCTCGCGGCCTCTCTGGAGGAGTCCGACCCCACCGTTTATAATATCCTGCAGAAGGTGCGTCATCGCTGATAGAGAGCTCACCAATTGACGGACCAGTTACTAAAACCATTCCAAGGAGAAAAAACGTCAAAAGCACTTCATTAACCTGATCCCCTCTGAGAACTTTACATCCCAAGCTGTTCTCGATGCCCTTGGCAGTGTCATGCAAAGTATGTACTCCGGGTTACCGCCTCTGCTTGCTCAACAGACCATCCTAACCACAATTCAGATAAATATTCCGAGGGATACCCGGGAGCCCGTTACTATGGAGGAAATGAACACATTGATGCCTCCGAGCGGTTGTGCCAGCAGCGTGCCCTAGAGACCTTCCGTTTGAACCCGGAGGAATGGGGAGTTAATGTCCAACGTATGATACTGTCGACGTGGTGCCATGATATTATGCGAAGCTAACTCACTCCAGCTCTGTCCGGCTCACCCGCTAACCTCATGGCCTATTCCGCGCTCCTCAACACCCATGACCGCCTTATGGGCTTGGACCTTCCCCACGGTGGCCACCTGTCCCACGGTTATCAGACACCTACCAAGAAGATTTCCGCTATCTCTAAATACTTCGAGACTTTGCCATACCGCCTTGATGAGTCGACTGGCCTGATCGATTACGATGCATTGGAGAAGTCGGCCACCCTATACCGGCCCAAGCTGATTATCGCGGGTACCTCGGCCTACAGCCGTCTGATTGATTACCCGCGTATGCGCGCGATCGCCGACTCCGTGGGCGCCTACTTGCTGTCCGATATGGCCCACATCTCGGGTCTTGTAGCTGCCGACGTGCTCCCATCTCCCTTCCCCTACTCAGATGTCGTGACCACCACCACCCACAAGTCCCTGCGTGGCCCGCGTGGCGCCATGATCTTCTACCGCAAGGGTGTGCGCAGCACTGACAAGAAGGGCAATCCCGTCATGTACGATCTCGAGAACCCTATCAACGCATCCGTCTTCCCCGGTCACCAGGGTGGCCCTCACAACCACACTATCACCGCGCTGGCCGTGGCCCTCAAGCAGGCTCAGACGCCAGATTTCGAGGCCTACCAGAAGACAGTGCTTCTCAACGCCTCCGCTCTAGCCCGGCGCCTAGGTGATTCCACCAGCAACGGTGGACTCGGCTACAACATTGTGTCCGGTGGCACCGATAACCACCTGGTGCTAGTGGATCTTAAGAACCGCGGCCTGGACGGTGCCCGCGTTGAGCGCGTTCTCGAGCTGTGTGGTGTCGCCAGCAACAAGAACACCGTGCCCGGTGACAAGTCCGCACTTAAGCCTGGCGGTCTGCGTCTGGGAACCCCAGCCATGACCTCCCGTGGCTTCCAGCCCGAGGACTTCACCCGCGTTGCCGATATCGTCGATCGTGCGGTCACCATCACACAAAAGCTGGACAAGGCCGCCCGTGAGTCGGCCCAGTCGCGTGGTGTCAAGAACCCGAATACTGTCAAGGCCTTCTTGGAGTACGTGGGTGAGGGTGAGGAGATATCGGAGATTGTAGTGCTCCGCCAAGAGGTCGAGGACTGGGTTGGTACCTTTAGCTTGCCATGGGCTGAGGACCAGTAGATGTTTTATTTTTATTTTATTTTTTGATTCCCTCTGTATATTTCCTTGCATGATTTCGAAACGAATATGATTGAAGACCTTTTTATTTAAAACTAGAAGAGAAAAGAATTGAGTTCCATCTAGACAGTATTGTGCACCTAGTGAATTGGCGGGTTTTACTCCGCAAAGCCTAATTCGGGAAACCGGGGAACGATGTCATCTCTCTCCCCACTGTGGCCGAGATCGGCTTGTCAAAGTGACTTTCATACTGCGAGATACAATACACCGCTCTCTCTCATCTACAGGGGTTTCACTTACTATCATGAAAGTCAGCCAGGTATGAACATGGAATTACCACGAAGGGGGGAAGCAAAATACTGACTCAACCGTCAGCTCTATGTCTACCCGGTTAAATCCCTCCGGCCTACAACAATCACAGAGGGTATCCTAACCACACGGGGCTTTCAATATGACCGCCATTTCATGCTCCTCAAAGTCGAGGATAGCTCCGGCTCCTCGACCCTGAAGAACATGCATGTCCCGCACTTCCCAGAAATGGCTCTCTTCCACACCAACATCGAATATCCGCAGACAGAGAAGGACAGCGGAAAATTGATTATCACATACAGCCCTCCTCTGTCAAAGTCAGATCCTAAACATGAAATCACCCAACTGGAAATCCCGCTCCAGCCCAATACAAAGAGCCTCAAGCCCCTCAAAGTGATAATGCACCAGAGCCCAACGACAGGATACAACATGGGTACTGAGTACAACGACTGGTTTAGCGCTTGCTTCGGGTACCCGGTAGTTCTAGCTTACCTTGGACCGAATTCAAGAGAGGTTCTGGGCACACTCGGGCCAGCAAAGCAATACAAAAAGTCCGCGCTGCGCACAATACTTGAAAGTATAACAAGACCCGACAGGAAATGGGAACGGGTCCTCCCAATTATCATCGTAGCATCGGCGATCAACATACTCCTTCAGGGTGGTACTCTAGCCCGCGACGGGATAACCCCTCAAACAGCTCACAATCTCACGTCCACGATCCTTTTCACTGCTAGTGCGGCGGTGCTGATGCTGGTGTTATATTACTTTTACAGCCTACGCGCACTGCACGAGGACCGTATTACCTTCGCGGACTGCGCACCTTACCTCGTTATCTCCGAGACATCCGTTGATAATGTCTCAGCGCGGCTGCCGGCGGGAGAAGAGATGGACCGCACGAAGTTCCGGCCTAATATTGTTATATCGGGGGCCCGGGAGGCTTTCGAAGAGGACTTTTGGGGTGCGCTGACCGTAGGCGCTCAATTAGGCTGCGGGTCGAGTAAGCTGTTGCTGACGGGAAATTGTGTACGCTGTCAGAGCCTTAATGTTGATTACGAGACGGGGAAAATGGGGACTGGTGAGTCTGGTGCTGTACTTAAGAAGTTGATGAAGGATCGCAGGGTGGACTCTGGGGCGAAGTTTAGTCCTGTTTTTGGTAGGTATGCTTTCTTGGAGCCGAAAGGTGAGGGGATTAGTCTGAGGGTTGGGGATGAGGTTACGGTTGTTAAGAAAGGAACTAAGAGGTCTGTTTTTGGTGAGTGTTTCTCTTTTTTCTGGGGAAATGTGGGAGTGGATGCTAATTAGGCTCTTTAGATTGGCCTGGCCTAACGAATTGAAAATGGGTACGGTGTACATATGTAAATTTCTCTTTTTGGTACATCGTTATGGACAAGATAATTGGGGAATTTAACGTTATGTTAGAGGTTGGAATTACAATATAGGGATTTCGGACATAGCTTTTATAGAACAATTATACATGTAGTTGGATTCCGAGACTATTGACGATGAAATAGTATTGACTTCTCAATACAACTGAAATTTGAGAGAAAGCAGATAGACACACAGCCACAATTACATCATAGACAGGCACCGCCACCAGTTGCCCCAAGTAATCACCTGACTTTCTTGATCCATGGAAAGACGAATGAAAGACTTGGATTCGATTTCTAAGAATAACTTGCAATAACTTTGTCCCATTTCATCTTGACAAGATTGTTTTATTCTGTAACTTGTGTGAACTCATATATTCAAGTCCAGCCTTATCGAACTATTCAGGGACTGTGGCTCAAGCCCCTCCGATCACTTATACACCGCTGCCTATCTGGAGTCCACATTAAAACAATCTCACGTTGACCTGTCACTCATCCAACCAGAGCTGCATTCGACTTGTGTTTCAGCTGTGTCACGCTTCTACCTCTTTCCAAGACCTAATCGGTCAGGCGCCATCCATCCCGCGATCCGGTGCATAAGGCATCGCTGAGCCCCGCCGCGGGTAAGCTGCCGCAGCAGAAAAAAAAGAGCGATCGTAATCGTTCCAAAACATAACTGCTACAATGGCCACAGATCCAGACCATCTGCGTCGTAAGGACACCACCAAGGGTCCCCCCTACGGATCCTGTCTCTAGGTTAGTATCATCTCTCTCCGGCCTATATCAGACTCAGCTGACCTGTACAGATGGGGGTGGTGTTCGTGGATACTCCATGCTTATTCTCCTGCAGGAACTTATGTACCGCACCTATGTCGAATGCGAAGGCAAGCCTCCGCGTCGCGACCAAATTCCCAAACCCTGCGATCACTTTGACTTGATCGCCGGTACCGGCACTGGCGGCTTGATCGCCCTGATGCTTGGTCGCCTCCGCCTAGATCTCGAGACGTGCAAAGAAGTATATGTGCGCATGACTCGCAAAGTATTCGAGACCGACAAGACCATCGCTGGTATTCCCTACCGCTCGACTCTGTTCAAGGCCTCGAAACTTGAGGAAGCAATCCGGGAATGCGTGCGGGAACATACAGTATTCGAGGCGGAGGGAAACGACACGGGAAATGCCCCTAACCGTGAATCTATGGCTTCTATGGCCAGTTTGCCATACAGCCCAGCCTCTATTCCACAACGCTCCATCAGTCGGGGTAGTTTCAGCACCGCCGCTGCTTCGCATCCGATGTCTCCGACAAGCCAAAGAGGCTCGGTTTTTCTTAATGGGCTACGTTGGGGTAATCCAGACGCTCTGCTTTATGATAACCGAGAAAATCGGACGAAAACGTGAGTTCTACAGTGCGAAAACATGGGTCGCTAGTACTGATCTGAAATATAGTGCGGTCACTGCTATGTACAAGGGCACCCCGCGCAAAGGATCGGCTGTCCTTCTACGGTCCTACGACTCCCGCCGAGAACCTCCACCTGAATTCGACTGCACTGTCTGGCAAGCAGGACGTGCGACATCTGCCACAGGGCTTGCTTTCAAGCCCATCCAGATTGGTCAACACCATTTTATTGATGAGGGTCATGGCACATTCAACCCCGCGCCGCTGATCCTTGATGAGGCTATTGTAAATGAATGGCCAGGCCGTGAAGTTGGGGTCTTTGTCAGTGTGGGAACTGGAAAGCGCCCAGCTGGTACCAACAACCGACAACATGAATGGTGGGAGGATTTCTTCGGCGACTCATTTGGTACATTTGCTGAAGCGCGGCGTCGACTAATGACGAAGATTGAGGGCTGCGAGGATATCCACAATGAGATGCTTCGAGACCGTCTTGCCAAACGCAATGTCAGCAAAGACAACTATTTCCGCCTCAACGTCGAGGTTGGCGTGGGCGAGTTTGGTATGAATGAATGGAACCGGCTAGCCGATATCAGCACCAACACGCGGCAGTATCTGGCCAGGCCCGAAGTCGGGAAGATGATTCTAGAAGCAGGTGTTAGATTTGCTAAGATCGAGCGCATGAACCGCCGTCTGGCGACCCACGCCGCAGCTGGCGGGGATCGCGACGACCTATCCTTTGACCTTGAGAATGAAGAGCTTTCGCTTTCACCCCCCATTCAATCTCACGTTCCACCCCCTGCGCATTTCGCTGTCGAACTACCTGCGGAATTACCTGCTGAGTTTGTTGACTTCGCACATCACCACCCTTCGCAAGCACCGCCACCTATTCCAACCGTGGTGACTACGTCACCGCCAGATGACACGCTCTCGGTTCACCCAACACCTCAGGATAGCATATCTACATCTCCCCGCCGGCAATCTGGCAGTGACTATCGTCGAAGCCACGAGCTTGCAAGCCGACCTAGCTCACAGCAACAGAGCTCGCCCTCCCATAGCGATGAGTATTTTACATTCAATGGTATAGCGCCGCCAGTGCCTCCCAAGACGCCCATCCCATACCCAGCTCAAGATGACGGCGGTGTGGCCATGCCCGCTCCACTCTTCTCCCAAGCACCGTCTAACTCGAACATCAAAGCCCGGCCTCCTTATCCAGTTGATGAGCCGCCACCAACGGTGAACCGGCAACGGAAGCCCAGCTACCACGTGCGGTGATCCATTCTCACGTTTCATCTCGAGATCTTCAGTATTTTTTTTTAAATGTGCATTACGTTTTTATGTCTTTCCTGCTGAATACCCCTCTGTTGAGACGGTTGATTAGGGTTGATAGGGCGTCCTGTTTTATGGTTTTTATCTTAGTTGACTCTTGCGAAGATGGTCAGTGACCTCGGGCATAATGAATGATGACATTTATGAGACTCCAAATGTGGGAATGGTCTGTATAGTAATTATGAGAAACAAAAAAAGGGGGTTTAAGAGATACTTTCATACGGAGGAGCAAGTTAATTGCCTGTTGATCGTAACATATACTCCATATCGATGCCAAAGGTACAGGTACCTGTCGATCGCAGTCTAGCCCGCCCTGGCCAGAAGTAGCAGTACCTCCTTTTCGCCACGCCCAGCCTCTTTGTTTTGATCCCCTTCCCCTTTCCTTTTTTTTTTTCTCTTTAATTTCGTATTCATATTCTTCTTTATTCTTTGTAGTTTCTACTCTCTTAACACCTTCAAAAAAATAACTGATATCTGCCATCTGAAAGTCATAGCGCCCAACGGCTGCGCCCCCTTGCAGAATCCCTTTCCTCGTGGACATTTTCCAGAAGCATTCCCAGATATTCCAAATCACAATTCCACCCCCCCACAAAAAGTGATTGCGACGTGTGTTGTTAAACCTCTATTAATAGTCCCGATACGAAGCTTTATCATCGTGGCAGGGGTTACAAGTGTTTCAAATAGTCGCTGAGTCTTGTCTTCGGACGACTCTCTGTCCCCGCGACACAACTCTTCTCTTCCCACTGCTGGCCAGTGCAGTTTCCCAACCTCTATCATGGATCCCAATTTTGCCTTATCGCATGCAAACCTCCTCGCGCGCGCCGAAACCTCAGGCCGCCCACCGATATACAAGGCCGTCGGTATTTCACTAGCTGTCGCATCAGGCGTCTTCATCGGTGTCTCCTTCGTGGTTAAGAAGATCGGGCTGCTGAAGGCGAACGTGAAATACAATGAGGAGGCTGGCGAGGGATATGGATATCTAAAGAATTTCTGGTGGTGGACTGGCATGACGCTGATGATTGTTGGAGAGATCTGCAATTTTGTGGCGTATGCGTTCGTCGATGCGATTTTGGTTACCCCTCTTGGTGCACTCTCGGTTGTGATTACGACGATTCTGTCGGCGATTTTCCTCAAGGAACGACTTAGTTTCGTGGGGAAAGTTGGCTGTTTCTGTTGCATAATTGGATCGGTGACTATTGCCATGAATGCGCCTGAGCAGTCGTCTGTCAAGGATATTCAGAGCATGCAGCATTTTGTTATTCAGCCTGGGTTTCTTGTCTATGCTGGGCTGATCATCATTGGAGCTGCTTTTACGGCTTTTTGGGTTGGCCCGCGCTATGGCAAGTCGAGCATGTTTGTTTATATCAGTATTTGCAGCATGGTTGGTGGTTTGAGTGTCGTGGCTACGCAGGGCCTGGGGTCTGCTATTCTTGCTCAGATTAATGGCGAGGAACAGTTCAAGCATTGGTTCCTCTATGTCTTGCTTGTGTTCGTTATAGGCACACTGCTGACTGAGATCATTTATCTCAATGTACGTCTTCGCTCTCCTTGTGTTTTATACTCGTGCTAACTGCTATACAGAAAGCGCTGAATCTTTTCAATGCCGCTCTGGTCACCCCGACTTACTATGTGATGTTCACCAGCGCCACCATTGTCACTTCCGCCATTTTGTTCCAGGGCTTTAAGGGCACCGGAATTCAGATTGCAACTGTAATCATGGGGTTCTTGCAAATATGCGCCGGCGTTGTATTGCTACAGCTATCTAAGTCCGCCAAGGACGTCCCCGATGCTGCTATTTTCAAGGGCGATCTGGATCAGATTCGGGAGGTTGCCGCTGTAGAAGAGCCCGAGTCTGAGCCCAAGGCAGACTCCATTCGAGGTGCAGCCTCTATCATCCGTCGCATTTCAACGGCTCGCCGCACTATGGAATCAGATGAAGCCCGCCGTTTCTTCCATGACAAGCATGAGGATACACTCAAAGTGCCAGGCGAGAATGAGATAATTGAATGGGATGGCCTGCGCCGGCGCAAGACTATCATTGGCGAGGGGCCAACCATGTCACGACCAATCACTCCGCGAACACCCTCGGTCAAACAGCAACATCCACCGTGGGGCATGTCTCGGGTGCCCGCTGTTGAACCTGAGGAGGTCCACCGACCTAACACCAAACAAAGCGGGCATTCCTTCATGGATAATATTCGGTCTCGGGCTACCAGCGTACTTCATCCTTCCCAGTGGAAGGCTGTAGATACAGAAGAGGAGAAAAGTTCCAATGCCAACACACAATCGATGGGCATGACAGACATGCCACACCAAAGTGGCAATGCTGACACCGAATACCATGGCGCTGGTATGTCTGGAGGTCTGGAGGCTCCATTCAACCCAAACCGTCCGCGTAGCGACACACCGCGGTCGATATCATGGGCAGATGAAAAGCCCGAATCCCTGGCACCAGAACCTCTCACCAACACTGCCCGCCGCCAGTTCTCTTTCAACAACATGATGAGCCGTGTGAAAGTCGGCAATGAATCTCCCGTCAAGACCACACCAGGTTCGCCGCCTCGTGGCATCCTACGCCGAACGCTCTTGGAAGCCGACCTGCGCAAGTCCGCAACAGAGGAAGAATCCCTCGGCCTTGTCCACGGCGACTCACGCCATTCACGGCCAGAAGAAGAACTTCTGAACGAAAAGCTAGAACGCTGGTCGAGCGCTGAGTCGGAACTTGGGGAGCCCCAGCCCATGTTTGCGGGCCGGCCACATGGCGACTCTGTGTCCAGCATGTCTACCGCCGCATTTCCCGCATACGAGGATACTCACCACAACCACTCCGAGTCCCACAACCCCTACTACCTCCCACACAGCCGACAAGCCACCTCATCCCCAGAACCGCTATCGCACGAAGAAGAGGGCTGGAAACACCCTTCATCGCGAGGCAGTGGCAGCAGAACTCGCACACGGACCAACTCTTCTGTCCATCCCCATTCCCGCGCCCCACCTCCCGCCCAATCCTCCTTCTCTACCCACCGCCATCCAAACCCCCTTCCGCCACTCCCTGATATCACGCCCACTACCACAATCGATCTCATGCCCACCGCAACCAATGCATCGGGGTTGAGATCGGTCTCTTCGGAGTCTGATATGGTAACGACCGTCTCTAGCGAGACAGAAGGCTACAATGATCACCCGCCTGCCCACCCGACTCGCCAACAGAGCGGCTGGCGTCGGCATATGTCTGACAATAGTAGCCATGATGGCGAGACATATGCCGCGCGTGGAGGTAGGGGAAGTTCCTTCAGGTGAATGTGAGATATCTTCACGATCTATCTGGCCTCTATAGCCATCTTGGGATTCTGATTTATAGCGCATATATCATGATTTCTTTCTCACGCTGTATTTTGCATGGTTATGGCGCTTATTGGGAGATTTTGTTGATATTTCTTTTCTTTGCTGTTAATTTTTCCCGGCTATTTTGTGTCCTGTGATCGAACCCCGTTTTATCGCCGATCTGTACATGATATGATTGTGATTATGATTTTGATTCTGTATATAACGTATGTCATGATAATGGTTCATGATTGATTAATGAAATGAGAGCTTCAAGTACAAGTGTTAAGTCTAAAGTAGAGTATTGGAAGTCGACATTCATCGTAAGTGATATCGGCAACGGTAGTGCAGTAATCAATGGAACAAGAGAAATTTCAAACAGATATCTCATAATCAGGATGATTGAATCAGATTCGATGTAGTCATAGATCGTTGGGTATCATAAGTGCATGTAGCTGGAAGATTCATCATCCCAACCTAGAAGATTGACAGAAAACCCTGACTCTATCCAGAGCGCCATAAATGCAGTGCAATGCAATGCAAACCAAAAAAGAGAAAAGAACCAAGTCGCTAAGTGTCAACGATATTCATGTAAAAGAAGATCACTTCACCCCCTGCACACCAAACATCCCAGCAACACTCCGCTGCCCCTTAGCCGCAACATGCATACCAGGGAACCGGGACTCCGCAAGACGACGCCCGGCTTTGATACTCTCAAGAGCCCTAGTGATGATAGGTTCGATGTCAGAAATAATCACTCATAGGTCATTCAACAACATGATAGTACATACCAGTCCACACTAACGACCTTCACACCTTTCCACCCCCCACGGGCAATTTCCTGCTGGAGTTTACCAGCAGCAAGACCTCCCCCTGCACCAGTCACAGCTGTTCCACTCCCAACCCCAGTATTAGGCTGTCCGATGAGAACATGTGTCACCGTCTTCCGGGCCATGTAGATAGAAGTTTTCGCCCCGTTTGACGCGAGTAGGTGTTTCAGCTTATACTCCGAGATCTGGGGAAGCGTGGAGCCGTTGACGAAAATCGTAACACCGGCGAAGATATGCGAAGTCGATTTCAGATCGAGGCTGGCGCCAGAGCCGGAGTCGGGTTGCGGTTTGTTTTCTATTTGAGACTGTTCCTTTTCCTTTTCTATTTCCTTTGTATTTCGAGTTGAGCTTGGACTCTGGTTCCCTCCAACAACAGTTCTAATCTTCTTCGTCTCCACCTTAGTATCGTTTTCAATTTCATCCACTGCCTTCCGCTTGCTAACACCCATAAACGACCGGATATCCCGAATGCCGAGTTCATTCCGTTTAGCCACATCCCCAGCAACCATGACCCATTCACCAAATGCGGGTAATTTAGGCGGCGACTGTGTGCATTTCCCATCGAACGCACCGGGTACAAGCGTCGACTCTCGCGTTGCTGTGTTCTGCACTCCCAGTCCCAAGGCCCGTCCTGGAAGACAATCCCCGCTTTGATACTGCATGGTCAGTTTCGCCGAGCGCGTCTCCCGCCATGACGTTGAACCGAGGAAGCCGCCACCCTCAGCTGCGCGCTGGTGCCCTGTTGAGGCTGACTGCCAGGGGTCGAAATTGCGGTGGTTTTGAGGTTCTGGGCGTTGTGGGCGTTGTGGTTTGGCGGGTGGTTTTGGTCGGTCAGTAGTCATGGTTGGATCTTGCGGGTTTGTAACGGGTTTATCCATTCGCCATTTGAGGGTTAGGTTGGCTGGGATGACATGCTCTAGGATATGGTTGTGTCTGAGTTGAAATTGGCGAGAAGTCGCCGTGGCGTGAAGCGGAAGGAACCATGGTTCAGATGTATTTTGATTTTGCTGTTTTGGGTTAGATAGGGTAGATGGGATCACGTGGTGGTATGTGACCCAATGAAGCCTATACAATTTTCACAGATTCTATTTTAATAGTTTCAGTCTGCTAAAATGGTGGGGTTTGACTTTGAATATAAGTTACAGTTGATCTGAGGCTGCCGCTGCCAGACTGGAACAGGCATGTCCTCCAGCCGCTTCAGGTTGAGTCAGAACACACTCATTTGGGCAAAGTGTAAGCTTCATGAATGTCCCCGATGGTTATAGTATCAAGTCGGACAAGCTTTAACAGTAACACGAGACGACACTCAGTAAGTGACATTTGCAGAAAACCATCAAGAGTCGGAAAAAGAACAATCCATTTAGACCGGACCAAAACCAACGTTGTATGTCGCTAAAGGCATGCAAACCCAGAGTTCATAACCGTTCATTACCATGATAATCACTCTCTAGTAGAGTGGCAGTAGCAAAAGCAGAAACAATACCAGCGCAGAGAAGTAGAGAGGGAAGTAAAACCAAAGCCGAGGCCATGCCACAAAGAATATCCTTTTCAAAACCCAGAACACGCACAAATGATAAAGCAACAATGATAGAAAGATAATAAAAAAAAAAGATAGAAAACAACTCGTTAATGAAGATGGCTCGTGGTCAAGTCATCACACAAAGAAAATTCGTTCATAAGAGATTCGTCACATCGTAGTCATCGAGGTTTGCGATCACCATCCAAGTATTCAACAAGACTTTCAACATGGAAGTATCAAGAAATGCCTGTCTAAGGTTGGACCGTGAACAGATCTTGCGCCTAGTTCTTTCCTCCTCCCCACACAGGTCAGATATTCCAGGATTTCTTCAACCTGAAAGCATAAAACAAACGCAGAGACAAATGAGCTTCGTTTCGTTTCGACACCGCCGAGGTTGCCAGTCTCCACATGTTCGTGTGTGAGACGCGGACCCTGACGCGCCATGCGGGTTGTGCATGTGCAGTCTATCATGAAAAACAAATTCCGACCGAGAAATGGACAAACAAAAAATAGGGATCCAGCAGAAATCAAACAAAACCCGAACAGAGCTAGAACAAGCTAGAAGCCACAACTGAATCACACTCACCGATGGCGAGCCATGACCGCGCTAGGCTTCATCGGCTGTAGTATGGGCGGGCCACCAACTGGACCACCGAGCGTAGAATCGGTGATCGTCTTACGACGCTTCGATGTCTCGTACTCAGCAGTACTCTCAGGGCGGATATCCTCGTCCTCGCGCATGCGTTTGCTGCCTGCACTTAGCGAGCCATTCCCAGTCGCGTAGACCGGGGCCGTGGTCGAGGCCATGGAGTAAGGGTCCGAAGCACCGTTGGCCGGGGTACCGCGCGTGTCACTGACAGCGTTGTACAGGGTAGCGGCGGCAGCGGGACGGGGAGGGGTGTTATACCCCGAAGCCCAGTGGGGGAGGGGGCCAGCGCCCGTGCGCGGGGTCATGCGACCGGAACCGTTTTGCTGGCTCGGGGAGCTGGTCATCTCCGGGGTGAGCTGGGAGTGCTCACCGGTGAGGGTGAGGGAGCTGACGGAGGGGTTTGTGGTGTAAGTGTAGGATCCACGGTTGGAGTTGTAGCCAGCATTGTGGTCTTGCATGTACTCCTGATCGTGCTCAGCGACGGGCTCGCCAGGCCCATTGCTCTGGCTGTAGCGGTTGGAGTCGCGCTCGGAGGTTTCGGGCTCAGAGGCGCCGGGACGTGGGTTCGGTGGCGCCATTTCACTTTTCATATACCCGCCGGGCAAAGACTGGCCGTAACTGGACATGCCTGATTGGGTCAGTGGGGTGTGCGGCGCGTATTGGGTGTGCGTTTGTGGCGCCGCTGAGTAGTAGGGCTTGGAGCTGTCGTAGGCTTGGCTTTGGTAGGCCGGTAAGCCGTGCATGTTGTTACCCGGCGGGGTGGTTGCGGGGGTGGTTGGCATTGAGCGCTGGTTACTCAGTGTGGTGTCGATAGACAGGGGCTGCGTGTGTGGCACTGGTCCGCCCCATTCGTATGAACCGCTCTGATTGTTGACACCCATCAGACTAGATGCGCTGGCTGGCGGTGTAGGGAAAGTGTTGGCACGCTCGAGGCCAGGTCTCGAACCCGGCTGGCCACCCATTGGGCCTTGGGACATGTGAGAGGACATGGGCGTCGGCTGCATAGAGGACTGCTGATGGTGAATTGGGGGTTGCTGAGATCCAGACGGTGTCCGATGGGGACCCGGGGGAGGGCCTTCCAACCGTCGCTGCTGGGATTCTTGCACTACCATGTTTGTCCGAGTCTGGTTAGCCGGGTGGTATAGAAGACCGCCGATATTATGCACAAAGAGTGGATATAAGAGATCGGTGATCTTCTCCTTGTTGGCAAATTCCAGAGCACGCTCGAATGGGATCCTGAATAGCGAATTAGCGATTGACGGTACACATGCTTGTGCGAGCGCAAAATACATACCAGACACCTTTCAAATGCATCGGCCCAATTTTCACAACATGGCGAAGCTTTTCGCTTTTCAGAATTCCATCACGTCGACCACGGGTCATGCCAGCTACATTTAGCAGCTTCGTACCATTGATCATGTGGTTGTCTGCGAAATAATCAGTCAAAAATGTCTAATTGATCTCTTGTCATAGAATCAACGTACCTTCTCGTCGCGCTACGCACACTCCCTTTGCTTCCACCTGGTAGCAAAGGCTCCCTTCATCCTCCCATAATGTGGCAGTCACTCGAGGTTTAGCTCCTGGAGGAGCGACCTGGCCGGTACCATCAAAGACGAACCCTTGCAGCGGAGCGCCAGTGTTGTTCCCGTATCCGCTTGGAGGCGCCACGGCGTGATTGCTCACTTGATAACGATCAGAATAATCATCGACACTCTGGCTTTGAAGCTTACCAGGTAACGGCAGCAACTGAGCCGTCATCTGGCCCATGGAGCTCGGTGGGTGTCCTGTTGGGGGTGAAGTAACGCCATTGGCGTAGCCATATTGGGGGTAAGCAGCCGGGGCGTAAGAGGACGCGGGCTGCATCACGGGGGGTTGTCCGTGATACTGATAGTGGGACATTGCGCCAGCAGTTGCACCTTGAGGAGCGTATGACTGAGCGGAAGACATGTGCGAGTGGGCATCCATATACGGTTGGGCCTGGTTCATGCTGCCGAGAGAAGTCGGGCTAGGATAGTACCCTTCGTTTACGGAAGGTGGAATACTGTATTCAGTCGCAGAAGAATCTAATGAAAGCCGACTCTGGGTCCCAGATAGGTCCGCAGAGGACGGGGGGCTCCTAGATTCGTTGATCGGCACGGAGGCACCAGACAGACTCGTGCGAGCGCTAGAATTGGTGGAATTGGTCACGGACGGATCGTGATAGGCGGTCCGGGAAAGGCCCTGGGCTGTCGGAAGGCTGAGAGCGGGGAGTTTGTCGCCGGGCAATAACGGTCGTTCTGCCGCGTGATGGTTGTACCAGGGGATGTCAGCAGGACCGCGGGTATGGACCTGCGATATCGACGGCAGCTCCAGCTTTTCGGTTGCACGGATAAACGGTTTAGAATAGAGAGTTGAAGCGAGCGGACGTTGAAAATATCGTCCGGCGTGCTATCAATATAGGCTGCAGAATTGGAAAACCACAGAAAGTTGCGAGCGTTGCACGTTGCACGGGGAAAACAGGAAAAGAAAGAACTGCAAACGAAATATTCCAACGGGCTTTCAGGATCAAACGTTCAAAAAAAACAAATTATAAGTGATGGAAAATGCACGCGATGCAGGGGCGTGCAATATCGTAGTGAAGCTTCGTAGAAGTCGTAACCCTTTTGTAAAGACTCGGGAGGCCTAGACAGAAGCGCAATAAAGACTCTTTGGAGAGAAAAGTAGACGAATTCAGAGAAGCACAATGGTCATCAGAATCATTAAGAATCGTCAATCGAACACATCAAAAGTTCGGGTAGCTTCAGCAAAACTAAACAGAAAGGGCGTAAGTTTTGGGTCGTTTCAAAATGCAGGAAGCATATCAAGAAACTCTCAAACTAGAGCACATTGAATCATAAAATAAGGCCGAAGCCGGATAAAGGGGGGAGAGAAAGATCTCAGACAGTCGAGGGATGGGGGGGTTGAGAAAGAAGTGCGTGAGGACGTACAGAAAGGTGGAGGCTGGGGTGGTGCAGCAAACGCATCCCTATGCACTGCAGGCTGGATAGATGGCGTTTGAAAAAGAAACCAAAAAAGTAAAAAGGGAAAAGGGAGCTTAAAATAAAACAGGGAATCGTACAGTGAAACTTAGCAAAGGCGGTTAAGAGAGGGGAAAACAAGTGAAGCGAAATGACGCTGAGCCGCAGCGGGAAAGTCGATCAGTGGAGGATAATCAGCTGACTAAGTTAAGCAAGAAGAAAGAGAAGAATGTCTGCAGAAATCCCGGCTTGCCCCGTCTTTTGAGTGAGAAACGAAGAGGAAAAAGGGAAGAAAGTGAGAAGCCATCGAATCAATCACAGTGGACCCCCGGAGAGGAGTGACAAGAACCGTGCGTTCAGATCATCCTCTAGACTCGATATCTGCTGTTTTTTTTTTTTTTTTCCCTCTTTTTCTTTTTCTTTTCTATCCTATTTTCTTTCTTTTTTTAGTTTCATATTACATGTATTTTCTACGCCACCAAGTAAGGACTATTCAGATCAGCAGAGTTAAGCGCCAAGGGAATCATTCTATTAAAAAGGTTACTAACATTTCCTAATTAGTATATCTAAAAACTGCAGGGACAAAAGAGAAAAAAAATTCCCAGCTGAGGATCCTGGTCTGTGTGACAGGAAAACAAAAACAACACGATCGGCCGGGATAGGCCCGCTGGATCTGGGAGTTGATTTCCTGAGTGGAGTCGTCCCGATGAGATTTAATTTGTGAGAGGGTTCCTCTGGACTTTCATAGTATTTCGGGTCGAAACTTGTTTATACATATATATATATATATAGAGGAGGTATCTATGGTATACCTATATAAATACTCTCTTATATAAGGCTCATAGAACCCGTTCCAAGGTTCTCCACGCGGGTCCCACTCAAGTGAACCATAGTCGGGGAGAGGGGAAACCTTGGAATAGTTATAATTACACAGTATTGTTCTGTACGGTGAAATCTCTCCGGAGAAACTACTCCGTAAAAAAAACCCCCCGGTAATGCGCGGCGGCTGCACCGTCGATTGCACTCTCCCGCTTTTGGAGCCAGCGCTTGCACCATTTCCCCCTCTGTTTGGGGTATAAACTAAAGGTCTTGAATGGGCAGAATCCCAGCGCTAACTCACCAAACCATTCACCGGACAGGCCGGTCCCCTCTCGGAGATCCTATTACTCCTCCAAACCCCACTGTTCAAATGGAGTAGATTATACGATAATGGAAGTGGGTTATTAGTTCAATTAGCCAAGAACAATTACAATACGCCTTGCCTTTCCTTTTTGTGGTTCGGGACGATCTGGGCGTTAAGACGGGCCGTGAGTAACAGTGGAGAGAGAAAGAAAGCACGTCACACCCCCAGGGATGCAGAGGGGAAAATCAGTGGCTCAGAACGCACCACGAAACACGGGTGGCTTGAAGTAGATCAAGGGTCTGTTCTCTCACAAAGAGATAAGTTGAAGAGAAATGAGAAAATAAAGAAAAAGCAAAAAAAAAAGAGACTGCAAAAACAAATTAGTCGAGAACATTTTGTCCCCATTTTAGGCCGAATTGAAAGATGTTCACACGTAGCATCATAATCCCAACTGAGAGTCCCCGTGATGATGCATCCAGAAACTCCTCTTTTTCTTTTTTTTTTCCCTTTGACTCTTGTAGATCGTGCCTAATGGGACCTAGAATGGGTACAATCTCCGCATTGACACTAGAGCCATAATATTACATCTCGGAATAATAACACACATATTTATTGATTTCTTATGGTTTTATCCAAATGCCCAGAGCCAGATCCCAGTAAGGGGAGCAAAGTGAACAGCCAACTCAACCCCAGTACACCGCTTATTTCTTCCCTGAGAATAAAAAAAACCCCTATAAGCCGAAGTGAAAAAAGGGCAGGATCAATGTCCCCTTGCATTTTACTTTTTTTTTTCTACGTAACAGCTATCTCCACTAAGAGACTAAGCTATTCACGGACTAGATTTCTAAGCCGACAATCTTTCAAGGTTGACAGATGTCAATTACCACGCATTCCAAAAAGGTGACAGCTAGGGATTTACCTTTTTTCAGTCCTACCCTGATAGATGCATTGACCACCATACATGGACCTAGATCCAATGGGATTCGGGGAGATAACATATCAAATTATCCTATTTCCATTCTTTATTTTCTGCAAGTGGCGCCGACTTTGCCCACAGACCCTTGAGAGGTCGGTGAACATGGGGTCGGGAAAACACGGACGCATATTATTTCTTCACCTTGATATTTCAATGTAAAATGCTTGGCAGTAGATCTTTAGAAAGAATCTGCTCTAATCTATTTTTTTTCTTTTTCTCAAAGCAGGTACTTAAGAATATACTCCGTCGGCCGTAACAAAAAGAGGGGGGCTGACAGATCCCTGCACCGCAGCTCGCTATCGACGGCCCGATACCCGCTGCACATACAGCGTACAGTAGTTTAGGGGAAGATCCGCCTCAATACTTTCTAGAAAAGGAAATAGCCTTAGGATTTGAATAAATCTTGAAATGAGAGTTGTGGCTTTTTCATATTAATTTTTCTTTTATTGATTTCTATATTAAAATGAACCCGGAGATCCACTATGAACCCAGTTATTGAACGGCAACTCCGCAATTCGGATGTGTCTGGAACCGTTGCAAGGAGATATAACTCTTATATGATAGGTATAGTTAATAATAATATTTGAAATAATCTCCTTTAGTCAAAAATCGGGGTGATCGTCTCTCCGACGTTTTCCGTCTAGTGGAACTGTTAGAGGTTACAGACAAAAGCTAGACAATCTTAGTGTGTCCATCAGGCTCCCATAGCTAGAACCTCCACTTCACTGTGCCGTCAATCTCGCGTCGATCGACGGGTTCGTCCGTACCTTGCAGTTACCTGCAGACTCTGTCCGTGCAGACTTTCACGCTCTTCTCAGGCTTTTCCTTGGTTTAGGCGAGAGATTTGTTTTCTTTTTTTACCCTTCCTTTTTTTCCGAGTCTTTTTTTTTTCTTCATAGAGTTGCACTATTATTAAATTGATAGGGTTTTTTTAGTTCCCTTTTGTATCCGGTCTATAATGTTTCACCAGGGGCTGCCATGCTTTCCCCATGCTGTACCTCATTGCAAGAGGAATATGCCCGATGCCGTCTGGGCAGACGTTGATGCCAGATAAGGCCGACTGAAGATCGGGGACACAATGGGTACAAGGCCTTTGAGAGGCATGTGTGGTACAGCATAATTTACGATGTACAGCGCGAGACTCGGACACGAGGAGAATTTGAGCGAGAGCCGACCACTGACAGGGATGTTCCCTGCAGACTATTGATGTGTTGTACAGGAGGAAATTTAAAAAAAAGAAAGAAAGAAAAAAAAAAGAAAAAACACACGAATCGACCGAGAGGGCCCGTAAATAGAGTAACCAATACCTTGCCCAAGTGGAGACGGAAGTACGGAATATATGGATATCATATAATGAGGTATACAACCCTGGAGATTAGAAGTATGACTCTCCGTTCCATGTGACTTGGGGGAATTTATGAGGACGCCACTTTCCCTCGCGCGAATAACAGCGCACCACGAAGCCAGGATCTGGCGTGATGGGAGAACTAGGCTGGGGCCGTGCAACTTGGGATTTAACCTCGCATTGCATTGTCCCGTGGAGCCAAGAGATCGACTGCACGTTCATCTTGCCTTTACACACTCTAGCGCTTGTGTAGCAAAAAGAGAGGGGCAAAGAAATAGCGAGAAAGGTTGAGAGTATGGTATTTTGTATTTTGTAGATGTTGTACAACCATATCCCTTCTTGAGTGCCCAAAAGGAAAAAAAGAAATAAATAATTCACCCGCCGTAACCGTTAGCAAGCGCCACTATTCTCGAGTCATTTACTCCATTTGCTCCAGTGACCGTCTAGTTCAGAACAAATACCTGAATTCATATCTCCGAAAGAGCCAGGATGGCTCGGGCCAAATGTGTAACGAGACTAAAACACCCCATCCAAGCCAGCGGCGCCAATGATTGGCTTCGTGCACCAGCAGCCCGCCGATCGATGATCCGACACAACAATGACTGGCTGCGGCAACAACCACGTAGGAAGGGCTAGATCGTGTGGATTCACCGCCAGTTGCCCCCCCTTGCGTGCAGACGTGGCACAGAGGATTATCTCCTCCGTAGCTCCATCTGGTATGCAGTGACCCGGTCTCTTGATGTATGTCGGCCGTTGTCTGGTATTTGGATTTATTATTATATATCTTGTAGGTGAGACAGGTATGAATTTGAAAATTGGTATCCTTCTTTTTCTAAATGGCCTCACGCCGATGTCGGGCTATTTCCGCCGATCGGCGAGATGTAGAAACATTTCTAGAAATATAAAGGATCAACTTTTTATGTACAACATAGTCGAAACATGTCACTCTGGTGAGATCTTGCTTTCTATGTTGTACAAAACGTATAACACCAGGGCTATTTCAAAAAGCAAATATACTAGGAATTTGTCAGGACAACCTTAGCTTCTGCACTACCCCATTTCACATTTCAGCCCTTAATACAAGCGAAAGGAGAAGATCAAATATCACCTTTCTGTAAAACTCATGTGATACTGTCGCTGTGTCAAAATAAGCAACTCTCCCTTGTGTTCCTATGTTATCCCGGATAATTGACAATGATAAAATTAAAAATTAAAAAAAAAAAACGTGCAAGTCTAGAACATGGAGATTCCAAGCTCAAAACACCAGACCTAATTCCAATAGGCAGAAAACGACAGCCAGAGAAAAACAGTCCAAGGCCCAAAAGAGGAAAGGAGGAACCCGCTCACCGTCTCTTTGCTGTCTCAGCTCATATTCTATATTATGTACGGTGCATCTGACACCAACACACGCGCCGTCCACGCTTCTCTCTCCCCGGGAGGCGTCGCTAGTCAATCGAAGAATGCAAATACCATGCAGCATGCAGCGTGCAGGCCAAGATGCAAGTATCTCTTGTACGATGAACCAGACCCAGAGGACAAACTATCTGCCAAGTGCCAGCGCAGGGCGTCTGAGAGTAAGTGCCGCCCACGAACTAGATTTCTGTACTCCGTACATGAAATGATTGTACGGGGTACATAACGGGGTAATCAATAGCGCCCAGTCTACTGTCTATGGATGCGAATCATTCCCAACTTGAAGGGTACGCGTGGGGACCACATTCTCGAAGCATGTCTGCCATTCATATTGTGCATATAGTGCATATTGTCTTGGATGTGAGATTTGTTTCTAGCTTTTATTATTTTGTTTTAGGGGGGAAATTTACTCTGGTTAGTGCGGGTTGGGGAATATCTGGGGGGTGGGGGGATGGGGTTGGCAGTTCGCTATGCAGGAGGAATCTTTCAAACTTCTTACCTGTTCAACCTTCACGATTGGGAGGTACGTACTCACCGCTGATTGAGGACCTGCATCGGCTACAATTCTCATGTTTGTCAAGGGATAATCCGTGTTGTTGAGCTGGTGGCGGTGGGAGGTTGGTATATCCCTTGATTGTATTGTGGATTGGGATGGCGGGATTGTTGCAGCTTGTCTTCGTAGACCGATTGTTTCCCGTGGGAAAATGGTGGGAATAAGTTTGAGAGGCTTGGTCTCGACTTTTGCTGAGATGGCTGATAGAAGCCTTGGTTCTTATGCTTATTCTTGACTTTGTTCCTACGCTTATGCAGTACTTTTGCTTTGAACTCGATCTGATAGGGGTCGTGATGATAATGCAATGGTTTACGCACGGCGGATCAGTGCTGACAGCGTTAGTGCATTGACTCGAGGGGACAGACATATCTGCAGTGCTCTGTGCTATGTACTCCGTAAACTCGAGCTTCTAGAATGTGTGGTTGATGCAGTATGCTGTCTCCCGTCGTTCATGTAGGGATGCTCCTGTTCCTGCTGATAGATAGCCAGGATCATATCAGAAATGTCTCGGTACCAATACATAAGTCAAAGTATGCTTAAATCTTCAGCTCCAGTCAGTATGGGGGATATAATTCAGTAAATGTATATTGAGATGTGGTGCATCTCCCAATATATATCCCCTCCTCAAGTTACTAATTTGAGTGACATGGCAAGTATGGACCACAGTTTCCATACGATAGAATGGAACAATCCCAATATATATATAGTTACACTATACGAAGAACCCAGAGCATCATTTCAACGAAAAGAGAGTGTTTGTCCATTGAAGTAACTCTAAAGCCAACAATATTCCGACAAAGTTCTATACCCGACCCAACCATATTCATCATGATTTTTTACAAGCATATCTCATCAAAGGCGCAGAGCATAATCACACATCCGCGCTGGTATATTCATCGCTTACCAGCCTGAGCAAAGATCTGTTGCCAAATGTCGATCCACTGCTGATGCTTATATGACAATTGACGGTGGGGGTTGCGGAAGGTGTTCGAAAGGATCTCGCGCAGGCGGCTGTTAAGAATTTTCAAGGCTAGCATAGACTTCCAATCTCGCACAGCGAACCGAATACGGTTTGCGTCAATGGAGACGACACCAGAATACATCTAATTTTCGGTGGTTAGCTTATTGCCAAATGAAATTAGGAAAGGAAATGCGAGGCTCGCTTTCATACCTTGAACTCGGCATCACCACACAGTAAGGCTATAGCAAAATCGTCCACTGCGCTGGTATCGTGCGCGCTGAGATTGCGGGCACGTGCCATGATGCTATAGTATGACAGCCACTTGATAGATGGGTCCGCCCTCTTGTTAACAGAAACAGCGGGCAGTGTGACTGTCTGGTTGTTGCCAACGTTGCGCCAGCCCTTGCCTTCGCGCGTCAGAAGCTTAGGGTAGAAACTCCAGGCGATGACCGAGTTGATCACAACATCGTTGTTGCTGTTGACGTCGAAATCCTCAGGGATGATGAAGAATTGGCGGTTCCGGCTGTTAGAGCGTGCACTGTAAATAGGGTTGGTTAGTAGCTGTTGGGCTAAGATGTGATGTTCGGACGAATGGGGCTCTTACCGATTGAGGGCAGCTTTCTGTGATGCATCCAGGGCCAGAAGACCTGCGTCGGCAATTGACACTACCAGTTGCATTTTGATATCCTCGATCGCCAGTAATGTCTGCGCGCTGAGGAAGTTCTTTCGGTAGAAAGAATACTCGTTGGACCCCGGTGTGCTTCTTATACGTCTCCAGCTGCAATAAGCGTTGTATACGGTCAAAAGATCCGAGTCACCTAGTATTTGTTAGTTATCAACTGTGGAGTATCAATAAATTGGGACAGACCTCTTCGGAAAGACGCCCGTGCACCATCGCGTTGTGAGTTGGATCCGATTGTGTTTACAAATGGCGACTTGGAAGAAAGGATAGCAGCAATGCTGACAGTAGCATCCAAGCACCGGAAGAAGGCTCCATGAATGATCATTTTGCCGAGGAAGACATCCAGCGGCAGCTTGGCCAGCTGTGTTCCGAGAGGGGTCAAGCTCTCGTTGCTCGTTAGAGCCTTGACTTCCTTCAATGAATCAATGGCGCGGCGGATATTTTTAGACGATGGCGGGTCAAGAGCTTCGAGGAGTGTCTGCTCCACTTCTCCCAATTTGCAGATTTTCACACGAAGCACCAGATCCTGTAAAGAAAGGCGCAGCAATTCAGGGGTTTGCTGTTCAGAAAGCAACTTTTCATGACGATGTCTAGTGAACAGGTGGAAACAGATACCGTTCTGAACACGTCCAGCACGGCCGCGACGCTGTTTAGCGTTCGCACGCGATATGAAAGATTCAACAAGACGGGACAATTGGCGCCTCTCATCGAATCGCATGATCTTCTCCTTTCCTGCGTCGACCACAGCCGTAATATCCGGGATGGTGATACCTGTTTCCGCAATGTTCGTTGCAATAACAATCTTTCTTGTGCCTTCCGGGGGTACGTTGAAGGCCTTTTCTTGGTCCTCACTGGCAATCGAAGAGTGAAGCGTATGCACAATCCAACCCCTCTGGAACGTTGGCTCGGACAGGATCTCATCGTTCAGGCGACGGATTTCCGCTAGTCCTGGCATGAAGATCAAGATCGCCTTGCTGTAGTGAGCCATCTCCGGGGCCGTAGCAATCTTCAGAAGCAACCTCTTGATCAGATCATAGTCTAGTCTGTACTCGTCGATGTTGATAACAGTCTCCTTGGTCTGCCTAGAGTACCCATCAAGACTGGCTTGGAGACCTCCTGTGGTGTCAGCATCCGTGGGTGGATCATCCATATCATCGTCGAGGACTGTGTGCTGGACATCCTCGGACAGACGGTAGTTGGTCATCTCGACCGCATCCTCCAGATACTTCATTTCCACGGGGAAAGTCCGCCCTGGGATGTTCAAAACTGGCACACCGCCGAGATAGTTCGAGAAACGTTGCGCGTCAAGAGTGGCTGACATGAGGATGAGTTTCAAGTCAGGCCGCTTCTGCATGAGACGTCGAAGGACGATCAGAAGGAAGTCACTGTCGATAGTGCGCTCGTGAACTTCATCGAGAACCACATGAGTGATGTCTTGGAAGTCATCGGGCCGTTCGAGCATTCGTACAACCACTCCCGTGGTTCTATAACTTATTAGCCGAGCTACTACTAAAGTAAAACCGAGAGATAAGTGAGAACTTACGCATAGATCAATGGCGTGGATTGAGTGAACTTGCTTTCCAACCGCACCGCAAATCCAATGAGAGATCTATTAGTGCCCACTTCGTTCTTGCTCTCTCCAAGCTCCTCGCTGACACGCCGAGCAAGCGATATTGCAGAGATACGGCGGGGCTCGGTCACATAGATCTTGCATGGTCGGCCTTGGAGCATCTCGTGCTCGAGAATGAATGACGGGATCTGTGTACTCTTTCCGCTACCTGTTTCACTGCAAATGATCAGAGCTCGGTGATCATCGAGCGTGTTCAGGATCTCGTCTTTAAACCCCCAGATTGGGAGGTTCATTCTACCCTGCACCATGCGGTGATAGGAGGGCGTCGAGGATTTAGCCACCCAGGCTTCTCTCAAGCGGTCATCGATACCCGAGAAATTGTCACGCGTAGACCCTTTCATCGGCGTGCCAGGCTTGCTAGCCACGCCGTTTCTCTTCCGGAAGTTGTCAGATAGAACGACATCATCTTCAAAGGTGCCTTGGTTCTCTTGGATCAGACGCTTCAATTCTTTCACAGTATTCTTGTCGATTTCATCCTGCTGGGCCTTCTGCAGTGTTGCAAACTCAGTCCAGAGTTCTCTCCAAACAGCCGGCAATCGCAGGTAGGCCTTGCCCTCCTTGGAATTTTGTGGGAACAAGATGAACAAAGCCAGAGTCGACACGTACCCCTCAGCCTGCTGCGCATTCGGTGTGGCAAGGCCATCCATTGACACAAAAGTAGCCAAGGCATTCGACTTGTGTGTAATCGATTCCACTGCTAACGGGAATGGGGCTTCTTGGGGCTTCGACCATCGCACCTCGAGTGCCTTCCTATTTGAATGACTCGAAGAGGAGAAATCTTGGTAGGCAACTACGCAAGATGAATCTCTTGATTTGCAAGTCTCTTCCAAGACTCGCCGTGGGCTCAGACCTGTCGACTTCCCGAAGTCGCGGAGTGTGAATGAGGTTTGGGTCTCTGGAGAAGGAATACCTAAAATTGAGCCCGAATCCTCAGTCTCGGCTTGGAACAAGTCCCCAAGGGCATCCTCCATTCCATCGATCGCAAGGAGCTCCGGGTCTAGCTCTTCGCTGATCTCGGGCTTTGGCTGATCTTCTGCATCGGCCGGAGATTTTTTTTTTCTGTCCACCGGGCGCCGAATAAATGAAGCATCCTTTCTGAGCTCGTCAAGCTTTTGCTCCCATATGTACTCTGCCTCTCGGCGTTCGAAAAGAACATCACGCTCGATCTTGGCAATCTTCCGCTGTAGCTTGGAGGTTTCAGGGTTGTCTGACATATTGCCAGCGCCGCCTCGACCTTTCTTGCCCTTTCCAGGACGATCGAAGAGATCTGGCTCCAGGCTATAAAGTTGAGTCTGCAGCTCCAGCCATTCGGGAACCATGATATCGGGATCGACTGAGCTATCAGAGTCGTATGAAATAAGAGGGGCAACCTTTGCTGCCTTCCAGTCAGCTTTCTTGTTTCCTTGCTTGCTTCGATTTTGGGATGAAACAGGAGTTGAAGTCTCTGAAGCCTTCGATTCTGCTAAGAGTCAGCGTTATGTTCTAACGAAAAACTTCAAGTCATGTTGGGGTTTACCTGTCATCCATGAGGTGACACTATCCACGTCTTTCAGTTGGCGAGTATTTTTCTGTGTGTAAGAAGGCAACTCATTCTTATCACTGTGTGTGGCCAACCATTCTATTGCTTCATCAAGATTCCACACGACATCCCGACCGGCACCGGTTGAGTTGCTAGAAAAATATTGCAAAACATGCTTCAGTGCATCCTCGATGCGGTTTTCTGGGAAGTCGAGTTTGAGTAGGGTTTCCTTCAAGGTCCAAAGCTTGTTGTATAGTTCCTCCTCAGACCAAGCTAGTTTTGAACTTGTGATCCGTCCACTTGCTATAAGATAGTCATGCTCTTCGATACCGGCCAGTTTAAGAATACTGTCTTGGATATCTGTCGGTAACCACTCCATAAGGCTCAATGTTACTGATTGCTGTCGGAAAACGCGGCGTTCGTTCTCTAGCTTGGTGGCCTGGCGCGCTGCGTCATTTTTACACTTGACAGCGTATTTATCAACCAAAATCTGGATCTCCGCTTCTTCAAAATGCTTTTCTAGCTCCTCCGGTGTGTAGTCTTGTAACGAGGTGATCGTTTGTGGTGCGGCGGCATCTGCGGTGCGTTCAGGTTGCGACTCGTTTTCCGGCGTGGCTTTTGATTCTTCGGCGACCGAAGAAGGTGTTGATATTGCCTCTGGCTTAGGCTTCGAGGGCATAGACACCGTCGCAAAGCCTCGAGCCGGGTTGGAGGCGGGCTTCTTCTTTTTTCTTGCTGCTGGGCGCCATTATGGCTGAATTATCAGCGGGCCCAGCGAAGGAGTCTTCAAAGAACGCTGAAAGTCAGCGGTCAAAGACCAATGGATTTGGCCTATGAAATACTAGGAGATATGGTGTGAAATATTCCTAAAAAGGGTGTTGAAATGTGTAAAGAGCGAAGAGTCGGCCATGCCTGTTTAATGGCGGGATGGAATCCAGCTCCCCACACAAAACTCTTATGACAGCATTCCTAGCCCACTTCACCAACTTCACACTCTCTGAACCAACCCTTTCCCTCTCCATTCCCCCGTATTGACCGCCGATCATGGATGGAATTCCATGGGACCAGGTCAAGGCCGGGGATCTGGATGCCTTGCAGGTCGTTCTCCTCTCGAGTTCGACCTCGCGCAGGCTCCGGGCCCTGCAAGAACTCCGCGACAAGAATGGTAGCGTGATAACCCATGGCCTCATGACAAGCACATTCACTAACTATTCATTGTATAGGGTCTGAACTATCCCCAGAAACCCATCACGATATACTAGAGTTGCTTTTCCGTACCTATCCTCTCTATGTTGACCGATCCTCCCGACAGGCGGTTCAACAATGCCTCCGCTCTCTCCTCCGCGGACCCAATGCGACCGAAGAATTAAAATTCCTTACGCAAAAACTGCAAATTGAGGCATCTAGACCAGGTCTGGCTTCCTCGTTTGCATTTGTTTTGTTGGAATGGTGCTGTATTCTGTTGCAGCAGGCTAGCGAGGACCAGAACACACCGTTGGCCACTGTGCTAGACCTGATTGCGGTTGATGCCAAGGCGCTGGAAAATTGCCTTTCCCACAATCCTAAGCCTGCAGTAAAACAGTCAGCTCTCCGGGTAACAAGACGTGCTTTGCGCGCCGTATTTTCGTCTGAGGCATGGGGTGCTGATGCAGTGCGGCAGTCTGTTAGCCGACTGACTGGAGACTCTACCGCAGCGTACAAAAATGCGCCTCTTCTTGGTGTCGTATGTGGAGTCTGTGCGCGGCTAGCAGACAAGACATCGATTCTCGAAGGGTCGAAGAAAGAGATTTTGGCTTTCTACATCAAGGAGGTCGTGAGCTCAAAATCTGTTGTGCCCGCACATGTCGCCAATGGCATGTCAGATTTCTTTACTTCCTTCGTGACACATGAAGATGTCGCCACCGAATTGGTACCTCCCATGGAAAAGTCCATATTACGAGCACCGGAGGTGGTTCTCGGGGGCGTTATTCCCCCTCTCTGTGCCTCTTTGCCGGAAGAAATTGATATCTCGGAATTGGTGCATACACGCCTTTGCAAGCACCTTTTAACTAGCATGAAGTCAAACAACCCATCAGTCCGCCAAGGAGCATCTGACTCTTTCGCATCCTTGCTCTCGCGATGCAGAACCGATCCCTTGGTCTTGAAGATCACGAGTGAAATCATTGGTCCTCTGAAAACCCAAAAGATTACTATTCCTGAACACCGTTTGGCATACGCCCAGGCCATTGCGGCTATTTCACCTTCGGCGGATGTCTCGAAAGAAATTGTTCAAGGGTTCTGCCCCGTCTTTTCACGGGAATCAAACGAAGCTGCTCTGGAAGAGGAAATCAAATCCTTCAGCAAACACCTTACTTACCTCGTTCAATCTAAGCTCAAGGTTAGCGATGATGCTATCAGCACTATCGTTAAGGGTGTATCGGATAAGCGAATTCCGTTCCGAAAGATCTGGCAAGCAAGCGTGGGAGAAGTCCTATGGAAATCTGATCTTCAGGATTTGAAGACTCCCGAAATTGAACCACTTGTCACCAAGTTCCTCGCTAAGATGAAGGATTTGTTTGGCGAGGTTGCTTCCAACCCGCTTCCCTCTGCCCAAAGCGGTGCTCTATCTTCTGCCTATCTCTTCCTGGCTCTGTTCCACCGAGTTTCCGATATTCAAGGGTCCGCCAGGTCCGCTTGGGAGGATAACATAGCCCAATCGATGACATTCAGTCCCAAGCCTTCTTTCCTCCTCAACCCTAAGGCATACTCGAAGTTGAGTTCCAAGGAAGAGGTTCAGTGGTTTGTCAGGGCTCTGGCCGCTGTTGCCTCCGGGTCCAAGTTTGCTAGTTCTGAAGATGCATCTAAGACGGCTTGGGCCCAGGCCTTTATCTACGCAATCACTGCACCTGCTATTCCCTCAAATATTCGCGAGAACTCCGCAGAAACCTTATCCCGGGTCTATTTGACGGATGTGGCCTCATTTGGGCGCATCGTTTTCAACGCACTGTGGGCCTGGATATTTTCATCCCGGACTGCGGAGAAGGAATCAGCGGCCTTTTCTGCTGGGCCAGGGAGCGAACGCCTGCTTCACATGGTCTTGAAGGCTCTGTGTCCAACCAAGGCTGTCATAGAATCCTCTGGACTTCCCTCGTCCGATCTGGAGGCTCTACTCGTTGAACTTCTGATTTTGGGTCGACCTGAGTTGATTCCGAACACCTCATGGATCGATTTGTGCTTGAGGACCGGCACCGACCCTGGAAATCTTGTGCGCGCACACCCCGAGAAGTGTATTGAGCAGTTGGTTCGCGTAAACGCAGACTATGTGCAGTCAGCGGTGCCGAATGTTAACCTCGCTGTCTGGAGCGCTGGAGCTGAATTGGCATTTGTTGCCCCCGATGCAATGATCCCGCGCTTGGTTGATCAGATCAAATATGATTTGGACGGCACTCGCCTATCTAAGTTCACTGCCACCGATGCTGCTATTTCACGCACCCCCGAGGGAACCGCTTTCATCGATGTCCTCAGCAGCAAGTCGAAGCAGCCTGCCTTCAACAAGAGCACTAAGGACTATGACACCCTTAAGTGGGAAGAAGAGCTCCGTGCGCAATTAGCTGAAAAGAAGGGCCAAAGCCAAAAGAAGCTTACACCCGAGGAAAATGCTAAGGTCAAGGCCCAGCTTGCCAAGGAGGCCAAGATCCGTCAAGAAGTTTTGGAAGAAGTCAAGCGGATCGAAAGAGGAGCGGGCCTTATCCAGGGTCTCGCAACGGGTCCCGCCAACGACGTCGAGGGATGGATCAACGCTGCCATCAGTTCTTTGCTATCGCTTGCCCAGGCTGGCGCGGGTCTATTTGCCGGTGATGTTGTCTCCCGGGCGTTTATCACTTGCGCCGACGAGGTGTCTTCCCGCCTCGGTCCTCTACGTTCTTTCATCGGTATCGCGACACTGCGAGCCATTGGCAACACCAACCTTCCCGCCAATATGGAATTAGAGCCCCTCGGAGAACTCGTGACGAGAATCCTCTACCGATTGCGCTTTGCTTCTGAGCAGCGTCCTTTCGATACCACATCTCTTGCATACGCCCTTCCCCTTATCTCTCTGGTTTTGACCCAGAATGGCATTGAAGAAGCAAAGGGAGAAGAAGAAGGCACCCAAGTTCTCCTTGCTCTTGAGTTCTTGTCCTTCCACTCTGGCTCATGTGAGTTTTTTTTAGCCTTGATAAAACTGTGTGAAACTATATGCTAACGCCGTCGTGTAGTTACCGACGCCCGTCTTCCTCGCGTCGAGGTTCTAGGCCAGCTTATATCCGCCATGCAGAGATATACCCAGCACTACAAGCTGGTCAAGGATACCTTGTTCGACTTCTGTCGGTGCATCTCACCGAACATCAACAGCGAGGAGCTGGATACGCTTCTGCGGGGCACCATCGTCGCGGAGGCCTCTGTCCGAACAACTGTTCTTCAGGTCGTTGAAGCTGAGATCGATTTGACTGACCTCGATTTCTCCGAGCACATCTGGCTTGGTTGCCACGACATAGTGGAGGAGAATGCCGAGATTGCAGACACGATCTGGGAAGACAATGCGCTGGAGGTGGATGACACCTCGTTCAGCAAGATCATGAAATACTTGGACTCTAAGGACCACCAGCTCAGAGGCGCTGCTGCTCGCGCTTTGGCACATGCCATTGAGTTTGATAAGAGCAAGTTTGCGGGCATTCTGTCTGAATTGCAATCCAAATATGTGGAAGAAATCAAACCTAAGGCACCCGAAAAGGACGCCTACGGAATGCCTAAGAAAATAGATAATGCAGACAACTGGGAGGCTCGCAGTGGTATTGCGCTGGCTTTCAATGCCATGACGCATGGATTTGATGGTGATGAGGCTGTCTCCTTTTTGCGATTCCTAATTGAAAAGGGTCCCTTGCTCGATGGAAACTCCCGGGTTCGTGGCCAGATGACTGAGAGTGGTAAATCTATCATCATTTTGCGAGGAGAGTCGAAGGTTGAGGAAATGATGAAACTGCTTCAAACAACCTTGGAAACCTCGGATAAAGATACAAAAACCTCTGACCTGCTGAACGAGGCCGTCATCGTTTTATATGGATCTGTGGCAACACATCTCAAGGCAGATGATCCTCGCTTGCAAACTGTTATCAGTGAACTGCTTGTGGCCCTCGATACCCCTTCAGAGTCTGTGCAGCACGCTGTGTCCGAGTGTCTGCCACCGTTGATCAGATCGTCTGGTTCCAAGACGGCAGAATATGTGGAAAACCTACTCTACCGACTTTTCAATGCCCCCGACTATCCTCGCCAACGCGGTGCCGCGTATGGTCTTGCTGCAGTCGTGTGTGGCAGAGGTGTCGCAACCTTGCGGGAGTACCGAATTATGAGCCAGCTCAAGGAGGCCACTGAGAACAAAAAAGAAAAGGATCACCGACGGGGAGCTTTGTTGGCTTATGAGCTTTTCGCCCTAGTTCTGGGCCGGACCTTTGAGCCTTATGTGATCCATCTCGTACCCCAGCTTCTGGCAGGATTTGGTGACACCAGCATTAGCGTCCGCGACACTTGTCTGGAGGCTTCGAGGGCTTGTTTCCAGAACCTCAGCTCTTACGGTGTAAAGGAGATTCTCCCCACCCTGCTCGACGGCTTAGATGATACGCAATGGCGTAGTCAGAAGGGTGCTTGCGATCTACTTGGAGCCATGGCCTACCTGGACCCGCAGCAGCTTGCAGCTAGTTTGCCCGATATCATTCCGCCTTTGACGATTGTGCTCAATGACACCCACAAGGAAGTCCGTAGCGCAGCGAACCGCAGTCTTCAGCGCTTCGGCGAGGTCATTAGCAACCCTGAAGTGAAGAGCCTGGTTGGCGTGCTTCTGAAGGCTTTGAGTGATCCAACTAAGCACACGGATGAGGCGCTAGATTCCTTGATCAAGGTTTCCTTCGCACACTACCTCGATGCTCCCTCCCTCGCTCTTGTTGTGCGCATTCTTGAGCGTGGTCTTAGTGACCGATCTAACACTAAGCGGAAGTCGGCACAGATTATTGGTAGCTTGGCCCA
The DNA here is from genome assembly GCA_028974015.1 of Penicillium cf. griseofulvum. Lineage (NCBI taxonomy): Eukaryota > Fungi > Ascomycota > Eurotiomycetes > Eurotiales > Aspergillaceae > Penicillium > Penicillium cf. griseofulvum. The sequence continues at coordinate 5,580,426 of JAPQKP010000002.1, forward strand.
TCTCACAGAGCGCAAGGATCTTATCGCGCACTTGCCCATCATTGTGGCCGGTCTTAACTTAGCCATTGTTGATCCAGTTCCCACAACCCGTGCTACTGCCTCCAAGGCCCTTGGTTCACTCATCGAGAAACTTGGAGAGGATGCTTTGCCAGAACTCATTCCCAATCTTATGGCTACTCTCAAATCCGATACTGGAGCTGGTGACAGACTTGGATCTGCTCAAGCGCTTTCGGAGGTTCTCGCAGGCCTTGGTACGACCAGGCTCGAGGAGACACTGCCAACTATTCTCCAGAACGTTTCTAGCGCCAAGCCTGCTGTTCGTGAAGGCTTCATGACCCTCTTCATCTTCTTGCCTGCTTGCTTCGGTAACAGCTTCGCCAACTACCTCAGCAAAATCATCCCCCCTATTCTTGCTGGTCTGGCCGATGATATTGAGTCTATTCGCGAGACCGCTCTTCGGGCCGGTCGTCTGCTTGTCAAGAACTTCGCCCACAAGGCTATTGATCTCTTGCTTCCCGAGTTGGAGCGTGGTCTTGCGGACGACAGCTACCGCATCCGTTTGAGTTCCGTCGAGCTTGTCGGCGATCTCCTCTTCAGTCTTACTGGTATCTCTGGCAAGAACGAGGGAGACGAGGAAGAGGAGGAAGCCACTCAAGCTGGCCAATCTTTGTTGGAGGTTCTCGGAGCCGAACGCAGGGACAAGGTTCTTTCAGCTCTGTACATCTGTCGCTGCGATACCTCAGGCCAGGTCAAGAGTGCGGCCCTGGGTGTCTGGAAGGCTCTTGTTGCCTCTCCTAGGACTCTCAAGGACATGGTTCCTACGCTGTCTCAGCTCATTATTCGACGCCTCGGGTCCTCCAACATGGAGCAGAAGGTCATTGCCAGCAATGCTCTTGGAGACCTTATCAAGAAGGCTGGAGAGTCTGTTCTCAGCACCTTGCTGCCCTTGCTTCAAGATGGTCTTCAGACTTCGCCTGATGTGGAGGTCAAGCAAGGTATCTGTATTGCTCTCCGCGAGCTTATCAATGCCGCCTCCCCCGATGCGCTGGAGGACTTTGAGGATATTCTTATCGCCACTGTGCGTGTGGCACTGGTCGACAATGACGATGATGTGCGAGAAGCTGCTGCTGAGGCCTTCGATTCATTGCAGCAGATCATGGGCAAGCGGGTTGTGGACCAGGTTCTCCCTTACCTTCTTCACTTGCTGAGAGACGACGAGAATGCCGAGCAGGCGTTGTCAGCTCTGTTGACGCTTCTCACGGAGCAGACTCGCGCCAATATTATCCTTCCCAACCTCATTCCCACACTGCTCACCCCGCCAATTACTGCTTTCAACGCCAGAGCCCTGGCATCTCTAGCCGAAGTTGCTGGCTCTGCCATGACAAGGAGACTGCCAACTATCCTCAACTCTCTCATGGATGGCATCATTGAGACTACCGACGAGGAGCTTCGAACAGAGCTCAGCACTGCCTTCGACACTGTATTGGTGTCTGTAGACGAGTACGATGGCCTGAGCGTCGGCATGAATGTGATGGTCACTCTTGTCAAGCACGACGATCACCGTCGTCGCGCTGCTGCGGCGCTCCATCTGACCAAGTTCTTCGCGGAAGCCGAGGTTGACTTCTCGAGATACTACCAGGACTTGATCCGCGCCTTGCTGATTTCATTCGACGACCCAGACAAGGATGTCATCAAGGCAGCATGGACTGCCCTCACTGGTCTTATGTCTCACATGCGCAAGGAAGAAATGGAGAGCTTGACTATTCCTACTCGCCAGATTCTGCGCCAGGTGGGCGTGGCTGGCGCGGACCTTCCCGGCTTCAGTCTACCCAAGGGTATCATGGCTATCTTGCCGATCTTCTTGCAAGGTCTTCTCAACGGTACTACCGATCAGCGTACCCAGTCGGCTCTTGCAATGTCGGATATCATTGACCGGACCCGCGCCGAGTCATTGAAGCCTTTCGTCACTCAGATCACCGGTCCGCTTATTCGTGTTGTGTCAGAACGTTCAGTCGATATCAAGTGTAAGTTGTGCAAAGCCTTTATGTGGTCTCTGTTCGCTGATTAATTTTTCCAGGCGCTATCTTCTATACTCTTAACAAGCTGTTGGAGAAGATTCCGTTAGCTGTCAAGCCGTTCCTACCGCAGCTCCAGCGTACATTCGCCCGTGGTCTGGCCGATACCACAAGCGAGACTCTGCGCAACCGAGCTGCCAAGGGTCTTGGTATTTTGATTACGCTAACCCCCAGAGTTGATCCTCTTATTGCTGGTAAGCCTCGGCGATTTTACCATGGAATGTAGCTCATCGCTAACTTTGATATTCCAGAACTCATTGCTGGATCGAAGACCTCCGACATTGGCGTGAAGAACGCCATGATGAAGGCTCTCCAAGAAGTAGTTGGCAAGGCCGGTGCCAACATGAGCGAGGCATCCCGGCAAGCGATCCTTGCTCTGATTGATGATGACGCTAGCGACCAGACTGGTAAGATAATTATGGACAATTCCTGTGTCTCACAGCTTTCTGACATGCTCACAGATTCCGTTGCCATTACCAACGCTCGCCTGCTCGCTGCTCTCGTGAAGGTTCTCCCTGCCGCAAGCTCGGTTCCTCTTATCAAGTATGCATCTTCGTTCTCGTGGTTTGATTTTGCCGGATGCTAATATCTTTCCTCCTAGGAACCGTATCCTTGCTGGCTCCCTTTCTCATCCAGCGATCCTCGGACTCAATGCTCTTTTGGCTGAATGCCCTGAGGTTCTGACAGAACACTTCTCCGTGGAGCTGCCCACCGTCATCTGCCAAGGTCTTTCAAACAAAGATGTAAGTAGAATCCTAATCCACTGACTATGACTCGAAGCTAACTCAGAAAAAGCCCTTTATCTCCGACAACAGTGCTCTTGCTGCAGGCAAATACCTCTTGTCCAACGATGGCGACCATTCTTTCGAGTCAAGCAAGACCATATCCGAGGCCTTGGCATCTGCCATCCAGGTCGGCAACCCGGTCGACACCCGGCGATTGAGCTTGGTAGTCATCCGGACTGTCAGCCGTCTTCACCCTGAGCTGGCCCGTCCACATCTGGCTCTGCTCGCACCACCCATCTTCGCTAGTGTCCGTGATTTGGTGATTCCCGTCAAGCTGGCCGCGGAAGCAGCATTCTTGTCCATCTTCTCCGTGGTCGAGTCTGACAGCGAGGTGTTTGACAAGTATATGGCCGGTCCGGGTGCATCTCTCCCACCAGGCCCCAAGCGCAGCATGTCTGATTACTTCAAGCGCATTGCTGTCCGTTTGGCCAACCAGGCGCGTGAGCGTCGGGAGGCTGAGGGTGGTGAGGGTGGCTTGGGACTATCGAATGATGAACTAGATGATGAGAAGGAACTGTGGAGCATTGGCAAGGTTGATCTCGGAGAGGCCTTTGGCGATGAGTGATGATTTGTTTTCCCATCCAAGGAGCATCTAGATGTTTATAGATATACCCTTGGGTTTTATTTGTTTTAGTCGTACAAAAGTATTGCATATGTATGTTTGTCTATATTTCATATCACAGCCTTCTAGATCAATGGGCAGCCATCTACTAGACTGCTTTATACTGCAGATCACCCTTTCCTAAATGGGAACACCAGATCATGTGACATTGCTTGACTTTGATATCACGTGATGATATTCCTTTTTTTTTTAGCCATCTACAACGAAAGCGATAGCAAACAGCGAAAGAAAAAAAAAGCAGACTTGCAATTCTCTTAATCCAGCATATTCATTCCAACTTTTTCCCAGTGTAAGTACTCTTGGCTTCTTCCCCGGACTGCAAGATCTTCAAGTTCCATCATCCCGATTCGGACTAGGGCTAGGGCATACACCCTGGAGCACTCCGCCCGTTGTGGAAGGAGCACTCGCTTAGCCCTCGGCTGACCTAATGTGGCCCGCAGTGCCCTCTCAAACTCTCACCGTCGGGATTTCTCAGTGCCACGAACATCATCCGCCAACGACCGTCGATACGCCGACATCAAGATGTGAGTTCATCTCCAAGCTGCTATTGAGCTTCTCGAATGCACTCCCGTGTGCTGTGGAAATTCATACCCAATACCCAACTCGTGGACCCGATATCTTCGTTATAGTGGAGGAACAACTTCGTGATGTGTGTGCCATGATGCTGACCGGGTCTTTCACCACAGGGTCAACCTTACCACCCAGAAGCGCCTCGCCGCCTCCGTGGTCGGCTGCGGCAAGCGCAAGATTTGGCTCGACCCCAATGAGATGAGCGAGATCTCCAACGCCAACTCTCGCCAGACCATCCGCAAGCTCGTCGCTGATGGCCTCATCATCCGCAAGCCCGTCACCATGCACTCCCGTGCCAGCGCCCGTGAGCTCAACGAGGCTCGCCGCAACGGCCGTCACCGTGGTCTCGGAAAGCGCAAGGGTACCAAGGATGCCCGTATGCCCAGGTATGCACACCATCGCCACAAACTTTTTCTGGTCTCCATCCGGCCTGTCTCGGACTCGCCCGACTAAATTGGAACCCGGGGCACAGTTGCTGATCTCGTTTTCCTCTGTTTAGCCAGGTCCTCTGGATGCGCCGCATGCGTGTTCTCCGTCGTCTGCTCGTCCGCTACCGCGCCGCCGGCAAGATCGATAAGCACCTTTACCACGAGCTCTACCACCTGAGCAAGGGTAACACCTTCAAGCACAAGCGTGCCCTCGTTGAGCACGTAAGTTACAACCCGGATCAACCCCACGGATGACGATTGAACATGAACCATCTATGAAACACCCAAAACAGAAAAAACCCAGGCTGACTCGTTCTCTTTTTCACCGCTACAGATCCAGAAGGCTAAGGCTGAGCGTGCGCGCGACCGTGTCCTCAAGGAGGAGATGGACGCTAAGCGTGCCAAGAACAAGGCTCTCCGTGAGCGTCGGTTGGAGCGCAAGGATGCTAAGCACAACGCTCTGATCAACGAAGAGTAAATCTGATACAAAAATTCAATTACCCTTCCGTTGTTTGACGCTTTTCTTGCAATTCGGCGGTCCGGAGGTTGGAAACGGTTAACTTCTGGGTTGGATTCGGGATTCTAGGCTGTTTCCGATATCGAACTCAGGTCGGCCTTCGGCGTCTTCCTATTAGTCTAGATTCTGTTACGACTTTCTCTCCCTTGTTTTCTCTGATAGCATGGGGTTCGTGGCCTTGTTGGATCTTTCGGAAAATATGGGGTATGGGAAATAGGAAGATGCGATGATGATGTGATACTCAAGCTATTCTTGTTAAAATGTAACGAGAAAGCAAAAGGAAATCTTTTTTTACTTCACCAAAAAACATAGCAAAAACCGCACTCTTGTCCCCGGCCCATATCTACTTCTGTATCAACCTGATGTGCAGAGAAGATGTCCGTTCCTTTAAGCCCAATAGCCCATCAGCCCATCATAAGCCGGTATCCTATTAGTGGTCTTGCTCATAGATTCCCTCTCTTTTGCGGCTCATAAGAGGTCTATATCACCCTTGGAGTATCATGGATATCTACATATCCTCTATGCAGGCTTTATCTCAATTATTCCTATAATCCTTGTCACCTTGGCAACTACCATCAAAGACCAATGTAATTTATGGGTCTTGTGGCTAGGCCACTGCTATTCTGGGGATTTGATCTAAAATTGTCTACCCACTCACTTCTAGACTTAACAGACCCTCAACCCACAATATTGGCATGGATATGGAGGGAGGAAAAGAAGGCTTTTCTTTATCTATTTTGGTATATCAGACAATTAACTCAAAGATCTAATTAGATTGACATTCGAACATCATTCCCGCTGAATATATATCTGTAGCCCACAACCCCACAATCCCCCAATTATTAAAACCTATTAACAGCCAAACATCAGCGCAGAACGAAAGTATAGGAGAATCTGATAACCCCAGACTAGCCATAGCAACTAATTACTTCCAAAACACATCAATGACCCCCGAATAGACAACAATTATGCCTCAAGCGTGGTGTCCGAACCATGGGAATGTAGCACACACCAGGGCAGACGCGTGTCTCAGCTCATATACTATGCATAATATTGGGATGGAAATGAAGGAATGGTGAAGATATGTCAATATAGATTGAAATAGAGATACAGTCCTTCCACCCTTTCTTTAAATTATACATATCAATATAACCCCAATGAACGACCCAGTCCAACACCGAACTCGAGATGATATACAAACGAACCCAAAGAGAAACCCCAGCAAGCAAGTGAATGAAAAAGAGGAGAAAAGGAAAACATGCAGGCATAGCATTCGTAAGATCTTGTTATCGTAAGCCAAAGTAAAGCAAAAAAAAAAGTGTATCAGCGTAAACGTATAATATATGCACGAAGCAAAACCCAAGGTAGAAAAAAAGAAGAGTTCACCACCTAAAACTTGACACCCCACGTAGTCGGGATCGATGGAGCAGAAGACCGGCGGTGGTGGGCATTCGGTGGAGGCTCCAGATCAAGATCGAAGGGGTCACTGCGCATGCTATCACGCATCATAGGCGTATCCAAATATCCATGCGATACTGCGAGGGCATCCACGCTGGCACGCTCACAGTCCCAGTACCCCTGCCCACCTCGCCCGACCCCACGGGAAGAAGTAGAGTAGAGCGAGACTGAGCGAGATGGCGCTGAGATCTCGATGATTGCGGACGGCGGGTTTGTTAAGGGACCCTGTACTGTTCTCTCACCGCGCAGATACATGCTGTCTAGAGATAAGTCCGGATTTGAGGGCTGCTGTTGCAGCAAGATGACGGGGAGTGTGGGTGATCGCGGGCCGATGTTGCCTGGGATCGAGGGGTAGGAGTGGTAGCGGTGATGGTAGCTAATTGATGAGCTCACCGAGCCGGTTCTTATGAGTTTCTGCCTGATGCCCAGGCGCTCTGTTGCTATTTTCCGTCGACGACGACGCATATAGAGTGCGCAGGCTAGCAGGGCAAAAATCGTGATTGCTGATCCTCCGATGACGCTCCCAACTATCGTTCTAGTTTTGGAGGATGTTGGGCTTGGATGCTTATCTTGGGCTGTTTCCGAAGAGGTTGCGCTCGTGGCGATTCCGACGAAAGGTGAGATTGTAGCTGTATATGATGGCGCGTTGCTCGCGCTGGCCGAGGTACTGATGGAGCTCATGGAGCTAGTGGCTGTTTCCGGAAAGACAGGCAGTGATGAAAAAGATATAGTCGAGCTAGTTAATGGATCCAGTGGAATCCATGTGCTGCTGGGAGCATCAGAATGCCATGAGAGATCGTCGAAGGATTCCGAAGTTGCCGAAATAGGCAGGTCCTCTCTTGGGCTTGGTGATGTTGTGATCAGAGTCGAAATTGGGGGCTCCGAGATTACAGATGTAGAGCTAGTCGATATTGCGGTGTCTTGCTTCGTCGTTGACAGCTTAGTTGTCAGGGTCACAGTCACCAGGGTTGGGTTCAGCGTTGACGATAAGTCGAGCACAGTGCTGGAGTCAGGCCCGGAACCAGATATCGTATAGATCCATGTAGGATAAACAGTCTCTGTTTCAATTGATGTGACTGTCACTAGATTGAAGGGTTCAGAGGTTAAGTGTGTGGACGTCTGGATGAAGTTGAGTGCAGGAGTATCGGCGGAAAAGGCACTCGACATTTCGCGAGCCAGCCACGGTAAAGAGATAGATCTGATACTTTTCCGATTCCGTGGATGAATGGGACATGATCCCTTTGTATGAACAAAGTGACACAGGGGTTATTTGACGTTGGCTCATCCAAGCTCCCTCTGTTTGAAGCCTTGAGACAGCGAACATAATCCCAGGCTGGGATTCCATATAGTTCCCGAGTCACCTTGGCCCCAAAAGTGTATCACGTTAGAGACGGAGCGATCGGGGAGTTATATAGACTGTTTATTTTTTTTCTCACAGAATCAGGGGGATTCTTTAGTCTGTAACCTGGCGCTTTCATGTTAGAACCCCCTCCTGTGATGGAACGGCGCTTAGCCATCGGTCCAATAAGACCACGATCATCTCAGAGAATATGGGAATTTTGGGGAATTCCCATGACACTTTAACCTTGTTCTTTTCCTGTAGGATATGGCAGTTTCAAGATATTTGGACTCCGTTGGAAGACCCTATTTGTAGTATAGTAAACGAGAGAAGGAAGAGTATGACCTCTCTGAAAATCAAAGTACAAATGTTCCCGATAATTCTCCACCTGGAAAAAAGTCCCCTGAACTTGAAACTTCTTGTTTATCTTGCCTTTCCGCCTTTTTCCCATGTGACCTTGAACTTCGCATTGCATTTGCATTTACATTTACATTTACATTCCCATTTATAACATAAAATGTTTGGCTGGGGTTCTGGGCTGGGTAAGCTATATCCTTTTCCTTACCCCTCGATGTTCTCCCCCTTCCCCGCCATACCCCCCTTGTGGCGAAAGGTCAGTTCACTAAGGAGCTGAGGGGGAGGGGACTCTTAAAAGTCATATACATCCTCTGTCTAGACTTGATGAACTATCACATGTGAACTAACACAACTTCGTAGCCTTGCCCTCCGCCACTTCAGAGCCGGAGAAGGAACGCAGACCCCCCGCTGACCCGACACCTCTCGATTTCCCCGTCTACAACCTATCCAATGTCTCTGAAAATGAGTCGGACTCGAGACTCATGGAGATGTCCGACCTCCTGGCCGAGATCAAACGCCCACAGGATATCTGTATGGAGCGCTTCAAGCCGTTGAACCTACAATTGGACACAGACGTCGAAGTCGCCCACATGATCCCCGAAGACCACTCGCACCCCCTAGCTCCTTTGCCATGGGAAGATACCACCGAACCGACGGAAGACAACCCCCGACCGTTGATGGACAATGGAGCCCCTTACCCCTCGAAGGAACGATATGAAATTCTGGAAAAAGAGCTGGCGTTGGATAATGATGACGCTTTCCGCGAGGTGGCTCGATTCCCACCGCGTGAGGGCCACAGCCGGGTTCGTATAACGCAGTCGAGGAAGTTTTGGACGGGATTGGAGCGAATGGCTCAATACTGGGATACTAGCCTAGACCATTACTACGAGCGTCCGGCAACCCCCGAGCCGACACCCCCATCTCAGATGGACCGGGCAGAGGATGATACAATGCAGATGGACACCGAGTCCAAGGACAGATACCCTTTGACAGACAGTCCAATGGACTTGGATGAATCACAGACAGCCGCGCCTTCGAGCAATGACAATGTTGGCGATAAGCAACGGCCCTCTGTCCCTGTGTATACTGGCCGCCGAATTGGCAACGGGGCCGAGATGCCCGATGAAATGCGTGACGAGACAATCCGAGCCTTCGTGGAAATGGTCGCATGGCCATTCGGATGTCAGGTCACGGCCCCCACGCTCCCACCACGGTTGACCACCAAGAACCTCCTGTTCCCCGTCCGGCAAACATTTCAGTCCTCACGGTCCCCGCGAGACCGCCAGATTGCGCGGAGCGGCATGCTCGAAGGCCCCGTTCTTATCTCGCAGTGTCGACCTGAGACTTCGTTCCGCACTGCGGACAATACCCCCGGGACCGGGATTGGCGAGGTAAGTGATTTATTCCGCGAAGTGGGCGGCATGCTTCTCGCAGCCCAAGAGCGTGCCCGCGAAGGCGCAGTCGAGAAGCGACCCGGCGAGGGCAAATGGTGGACCATGGAGCCTCGCTTCGGAGGCGCCCCTAACGATGGGATCCTGGATGATCTCATTAACAAGGGACGCGGGATGTCCCTGCCAGACTCGATGATGGAAGAAACCAAGCCATCTGCCCAGGAGGCGGGTAGCGCTTCCAAGCGCCACAAGTTTGAGCATCCGTTTGTCACGTCTCTTTCCCGGAAACCGAGTGCTATGCGCAGACTTACTAGCAGTGAAAAGTGGAAGATTCTGCAGCCTGGACCTAGTCTTTGGGATAAGCGGATGAGCTATTTGCAGATAGGCAAGGTCCAGGAGAGTCCCTTTGACGATGTATGCATATCCTACCTTCTTCATTGACATTGAATCTGCATGTTATGGCCAGACAGAGCTAACCCTCCCTCCCTCTCGCAGATTTACATGATCTCATCTATCAACCATCACATCTCAATCCTCCACCTTCGCGTCCACAGGCGATATTTGGACATCCTCACCAACGGCGACAGCACGTTCCCGGCAACCGAAGGCGAGCCGTGGCATATACTGAATCTGCAGAGGACTAGATGGTTCGATCTGCTTGATTCCAACGACCGCATAGAGGCGTTGAAGGGTGTGTGGCAACTGTTCCACCACCAAATGAGACAGACTCATCGCGAAGGCGACGTTCCAGTCCCGACAGAATTACCTTTAGATTGTCCATTATAGAGCATGCATGATGGTGTCCGTGGTGACATGCTTTTGACTTTCTGGCCCTCAATGGCCTTTATCAAGCGATGCATCTTGTACATACGGCGCAGCAATATTCGGTTTTTGTTTTTTTTTTTGTTTTTTGGCTTGCTGTGCCGGCCTTCATCTCGTTCTTTTACCCATACCCATCTCCAATGACAGAATATGTTGACTATTTACAAATCTTGACCATGTTGGCATCTGGCGGGCTATTTATACCCGGTACTAGGTGCTCTTTTCGTTTTGGATGGAAAGTGACTAGATAGTTGATTTGGGGCGTTGGTTCATATGTCATGCGACCCATGGAGAGCTTTCTTGATATCTTCTGGACAAGTTGGTTTGATAATGTGTACGGTGAGACCTTGACTTGGATGACTTGGAATTTCCATTGAACTGGTCATGAGAGAATCAAGTCTTTCTCATGCAATACCTCTCTCGTTCTCCATTTCTGCCTCCAAATCCACGCCCTAACCCATAAGTACTTTTGTCAAAGTAACCCAATCCTCAGTCTAAGCGAAACCAAGATCCTTACACCCTCATCTTCCATGAAACATCCACACGCGGACATATTCGGTGTTGAACCCCATGACTTCTCACACAATCCCATCGAATTGAGAGAAAGAGAAAAAGCGAGAGCGGTCCAGACCGGCCAAGACATGAAAATGTGATATATCAACATGATAGTCCCTCTAAATCTACTTTCGGTCTGTGTATGGCGTAGATGGGAGAGTGGAGCAGGACTAATTGGCTAAGGGGCGTCGAGGCCCTTTATGGTAGTATTTCCCGATTTCCTATACTAGAAATGGGGTATTATAGTCAAAAGCCTGACCCTAATAGAAGAGTATTCCAGTGTGTATATTTACACTAATTTCCGTAGGTACTTTTAAGAGTTTTCTTGCAGAACTTGACAGATCCCGTAACTTTCTAGGTTTCACTTCTTTCAACACTACGGAGCGGAGTATACGGAGTACAATATATGTATTCGGTACATGTCCTCTGTGCATGACTGTGAGCTTGCGGTGTATGGTTCCGACTTTTTTTCTATGGTTTGACGGTTTTTTGCGGTGAGCTGTGTAAAGAAATACAAGAATATAAAACATTTTATATCGTTCAAGACATCCCGAGATGGGGGTTATAGTATAATAAGCACCATCTTAAAAAGTCCGACGTTAACTAAATTACTCTGTAATACTCCGTATTATACTATATATCCTATTTAGCTCCCAATGAAGACCACCGACCCGAGTACCGATATCCGCCAGCTGCAAATCAGATCACATCACACATCGCGCTTGGTGCGCTTTATCAAAACAAACCCAAATATGGCATATGACCCGTGTAGCAAGACCTCGGTACCCGGGATCGCCCAATGGGGATGAAAAAAAAAAGTACAGTGTCTGCTCTACTATGTACTTTGTATAAAGGCTATGTGGAGGCTGAGTGAAGATCGAAGCTCGGGGTTCTCGGGGACCAGGACCAGGCTAGGGGCATATGTACTTTTAAACATGAGCTATCCCTTGGAATGTGATTGGGAGGAGAGTCTTGAACTCCGTAATGAGGAATTCAGGATGAGATCAGAATAGACTAGGGATCTGGTTTGATCTCACAGATCGCAAATTATGCAAGTTGCTTCATCAAGAAGTGGGGGGATGTATAAGTAAGTACCCCTGGAGGCTATCAACAACTTCAACCCCAGACTACTGCCTAATAAAGCAATGCCTACATAAATTCTCCATACTCAATATATAAGCAAGCGAATAGTGTGTGAGACCATGACTGATGTGTGAATGGTGTGCATAAAGTGGATGTGACTCCAAAACGGCGGATTTGACTACAGCGGGTACTGATGGTCGCGTTTGAGATCTTCCTTCTTCATGGTAAGGTACACAGTCGCGCTAAATGGCTGGTACATTTTGGTGTATGAAGTATCTATGTACGGAGTATAGGGATAATGCTAATAGCCAATTGATAACCTTTGACACTGGCTTTAAAAATCTAACAGAATTCTCCTCTAAAGGAATTGATATCAGCTTCACAGGGATATTTCAGGTATGTTGACTTCCTTGACTTTTGCCAGACAATAGGTTAGAGCCTCTGCAGGAGCACCGATCGGGATCAGGGCGCAGGACTTGATCTTCAATCTTCATTTTTTTTCTTTTTCCCTTGCATCTGGCGAACAGACCAGTGGTTCATGTGAGCTCGGTCTGGTCTTTAAGCCTCAGTTGTATGTGTTCAACGTTGGATTACAAGGGATGCAGCGTAAGGAGCTTTGTTTTTCTTATGCATCTGGCCTGGTTAAGTCTTCTTGACGACCTTGCGGAGGGCGACAATTTTGAGCTGGTGGGGCTAGTGTGATGGTAAGCGAATCACGACGGTTGAGATATGACAGGGGGAAAAACAACTAGAGAGTGAGTCTCGAGACTCAAGCATAGCATACTATCACCACATGGGACTGAACCCACGTGGGAGTGCATCCGGGCTTCATCAAGTCATCAATCTTGACGTATCAAGTTGCACAGATGTGGCAATCGGACGTCCAAAGTTGAGACGAGATCTCAACGAACGGTGAAAGTCTGTGTTGTACAATCTGTACACATCACATTTCCCTTCTGTGGAGAAATGAAATCAAACAGTGTCGTGCATGCGGGGATGAGCGGAGAACGAATATCACTGGATTTCAAATTGATTGGCAGGTCTAAATCTTTTAAGATGGGCCCTGGGAGAATTGCGTTTGCTATGCAAAGGAACGGGAGAGCCCCAACCGTGAAAAATCATGTCGTGTCCCGCGGGATGTAGAGTGTGTTGATTTCTGGACTTCATCTCGATGCCTAAGATGCCCAGGGTGTCTAGGCTTCCCGCATAACTGATCCAATGGTATAGTTTCAGAGTCATATGTCTAGGTACTGTGGTAGAATGGAGGTGATCACATTTCAGCTGCGGTGGCATAATCTGTGGAGAACGAATCATGCGCTTACATCGATGAGGCCTAGATACTATGTACAACATGGTGATTTGAGATTTCAATGCATATTGAGATATCGTATTGCCAAACATTGAATTTACTTGTATTGTGGTGTTTTTGGCCTTTTAGTACGGATCATGTATACCTATTCAAGGATTCCAGAAATGTAAATTAGAATGTACTCGGTAGACTAAGAATCTACCATCTGTACTATTTATGTGACCTGTTTGGAGATAAGAGGCAAAGAGAGTGGCAGACTGGGGTTGCGGTTGCAATTTGGTTCTGGATTTTGTCTTTGGCGCGTGTCAACACTCTCTTTCTAGGCTATACTTGCCCGTCTGTGCACCTTTCACCAGCCTTATGATATTAGAGTTGGAGACATATACTCCGTATGTCAATATAATATGCCGTTGATGGTATTGTAGCATAAACCTGCCTATGTATCTTATTCTATCCCTATCTAGATACTGGAGGTGGACGGAGTAAAATGCATGCATTTACTGCCTTGATATGCTGATTGAACATTAGAGTCTCAGTCCAATGCGAGGAACTCAACTTATTCCGCGGCCAACTGCAACCTTCCGTGTTGCCTCCCCTCGATAGGTGTGGGGATTTTTGTCAAGGGAGCAGATCTGCATCTTCCCCATGTGGAGCCATTCCAATAGTCTTGTTAAGTTATACTCAGTGCTGATTCGACACAAGCTGTCTGCTGCATACTTATTCGGATGGGGGTTTCTCCAATTGTCTCTGTAGCACTGTGAATAGCAGTACATGACACTAATATACAGGCTACTTCTTAGGATTCAGAGTAGCGGAATATAATCTTTATGGTGCCAGCTCAGGGATTGTGCCTCTAAGATACTTCACAGTAGTATCGAAACTCAGGCTATGGCCTAGAAGGTCTGGTTGACTCATTGAGATGCTGGATTTTGGGTTCCTTGACAGTGGATATTGTCATGTTGGTTACCCCTTGCGTTCGCAATTGAGCATCTAATAGCTCTAGAAACTCTATTCCAGATACCTACATAATGCAATATGCATGGCGTGCAGTTACCATCTGTACGATATAGGCCAGTGTTATCTTCGAAACTATGCCTGTTTAGCGAAGCTCAGTTTTGGGAGAAGAGTTGGGAGCCGAGTGGCATACAATAGCTGCCTAGGACTCCTGTTTCTATTAGACATAAAAATAGCCCGTAGGATTTCGTGTCAATTTACATGATACCCACTAAAATCAAGACTTTGGGCCGCGACGCATAACCACAGATAATGGAGAGAGCTGAAGATCTAAACCAATGCGCCGCCCCGAACCCAGGAAATGGCTGGAAAAAGAAGAGTGGAAACGGCAGATCGACAGGACAAATTAAAACTGGAACGCAGCTTGGATACTCCGTAGACATTGAATGCTGGAAGACCCGTGATTGAAATCCATGTAACCCTGATTACCCCTTAACGGTGGCAAGAACTTGTGATCCTACAACAAAAGTGGGATGTCTTGGAATTTGCAACGGACCAGTAAAATACCATACTTACATCATTGAAAGAATGGAGCTGCTAAGGTTAGGCTCGGATTGTTTTCATTCCGAGTTTTTAGCTCAGATCCCGTTCATGCACGTCAAATCCAGTACCATGTTGAATATCCCAATCATTTACTATATTATATATCTTTGATATGGGGGAACTCCATCCCGATGTTACTTGAGGGGTTTGAATTAATCAAGGAATACTCAATGAAACAAAGAAAACCATTGCGTAGCAAAGTCTTGGCTCAACGCGAACCAAGGACTATTGTACTGTAATCAGCCCTAAAATGTGTATCCATACTCCATACTCCCTCCATACACTACCCTATACACCATCAAGTTGTACTCCACCATGATCCTTCATCCTTCATCTTGACTATCAGCGGTTGAAGCGGGTGACTGCACAGACCCCAATTAAACGGCCAGAAGAAAAAAGAAAAAAGAAAAAAAAGAAAACCAGGAATGCTGGGGCAACTCTGTGTCCTTGTGCCATTTTCAGTCCGCCCGTTTGACTCGTTCAGAAGACCTCCGACTGGGGAACACCGTTGAGTCTTCTGTGGCACAGAGGCCTTGAGCTGCATCCTGACCAAGCCAGGGGTAAACTGTGCTACTGCCTAAGTTGGGAAGGAGAGGAGTTGCTAAACGTGACTTGAGAGTTGCCCTCATGGTTATCGAACAAGCAGGTGATTCAAGGGGGCATATTCAAACCCACCTTCTATATCCATATGTTGACCAGAATAAGTTTCAGGAAACCTCTGGAGTCCGTGGATGATTCCCGTCGTCAACCATGGATGGATGACGGGTCACCCCGAGACCCGATCTCTCCAGGTTACTAGCATACTACGTCACGTATTTTCCGGTATTTACAATCCCTCATTTCGTCAACTTGGCATGTTTTATTAGTACCTAGGTACATTATATAAAACCTACATTCCGACTTCTACAAAGTGTCTAATAACCCCTAATGTGTATCTGTATTAAATAGACTAGTGCACGGGGAAGAACAAGGTGCCCAAAGCTCTGGGTTGTTGATCTGCCCCGACAACCTGGAAGCCTCGGAATAAGATATCCCTTCGAATGACGAGTGCGCTGAAGGAGGGGCTGGAAGCTTCGAACATCGCCGATCTAGTGGTGTAGATGCACTGATTTGAGCATCGAATTCTTACAGAGTTTGTCTTGATGTTTTGGAAAAGCAAGTGCCCCTTGCGAGTTATCCGTGGCCGGCTTGACGGCCAGTGCGGCGTGTGTTATTGGGTGCTTGGGGCGTTGAGGGATATTCAGCTTGACATACTACATACCCCTCCACTGTTCGGCTATACTTTCTAGTTCTCCTAGAAAATCATTATGGATTGAATGACTGATCTAGATAGTTTCTACGGAGTAAGATTTTAAGCGTACCCCGTACCCGAGTCCTGGGTACTGGGCAGCGATCCCTGTCCGACACGGGTCATATTACTCCGTATAATGTGAAATGCCAAAAGAGTAGAAAAAGAAAAGAAAAAGAAAAAGAAAAAGAAAAGGAAAAGAAAATTAGGCAAAAAATAATTAATCTCACTGCTCCTTCCTGGACTTTGACCCTCTATGCCAACAGTCCAAACCAGTATACGCTACTCCCGGGTGAAATCGACTTGCATGGCGCATTTCCCGGTGAAGTGGTTGACCTTCGGGCGGCAAGTTCGATCCCCGTTCCACGCGGAGGATCCTAGCTTCGATCATAGTATATAGTATTCTATAGTCTATCAGATTTCTAGAGAGTATCTCCCTGTACCAATTTATATCCATCTTAGATCCAAAAATATGATATTAATTTCGCTTCTGCAGAGCATCTCATATTTTACGGACCCACTGCCTGTTTAAATCAAAAAAGAAAAAAGCAGACCTGTCAACTGTATTGAGTGTTTCTTTTCTCAGGGGTCTATATGTGTTATTATATATGTGATATAAAAGGGCTAGAAGAAGAAAAAGCCGTCATTTAATTAATTCTTTTCTTTTCTTTGCTTTTTCCTTTTTTTTTGAAGTATTTGATAATCATGATTCTAAAGAAGAATATTTAATCCAGGGAGGGGCAAACACACAACCTGTCGATCCCTACAGACGGAATTATAACTGTGAATTTATATTATGTTATGTTATGTTCTTCCCCCCCTCCCCTCCCCCAGGTTATATTATTTCTTCCCTTTTGTTTTTACTTTCTCTTTTCGATAGGACCTTGAAACTTATACTTGACACATTTGAACGTGAAATTTATACCGATCTACAAAGTTGTACACCCAACCCCACTTAGTCCACGGTATTGACTACCCACAACCCAAAGCACAGGTACGTGGTTATATTACATATTTACCATACCAGACCGAGGTACCAATCGTGTACCTAATGTGTAAACTGGTACAAATCTTCCTGGAGCTCAGATGTTTTCCCCTCCTTGTGGCCCAACCTTCAGGTTGTATTTCTTTTTTCGATCTATCTGATCTACACATGTGGATACATTCTCTTTCCTTGTTTTATATTTTCCTTGATATTTCTACCGCCCCTGGTCGGATCATCGCCGTAATCTGACTATTTCTTTGTCTAGCTCCACACTTGCCCACTGCGACATCAACCACCGCATTTTTGCGACCTGGGAAACTCGGAGCTTTAGGCACTTTGATTCGCAGACTTCTAACGGCGCGATCTGATTTCATTGTTCCAGCTTTCGCTCCTTCCCGATATCAGATCCACCCGATTCATTTCATTCCTCTTATTACATCCTTCCTCGACGCCAACCCGAGAACGCCATGTTGGCTTGAGTTCCGATTACGAAGCTAGATCGCTTTTCAACGGTAAATTGGCCACCCAAGATTTACCCAGACGACCCGGGCTAGTTGCGACACGGCCGCGCCTGCTTTAAACCTCTCCGCACACCCTGTTCCTCCATTTACAATGAATCGCATGCCTCCCCCGGAAGGGCACCATGCACACGCGGGTCCGCATCCAGCATACGAGCCATCATGGCGCTCTTCATACCCCTCGACATTCGATAGCCACCACTCTGACCCCCGCCGCCCCTCCGCAAACTCCCAGACACCCCTACCACCGCAGCCGCCAGGATACCCCGTGATGCCCAACCGTGAGCTGCCACAGTTAACATCGGAAGGCCCTTATGGTCGTCCAAATGGTCATGGCCTGCCCCTGCATGCGCCCGTGCATTCCCCGCAGGACCCAATTCCTCCTCACCCAAACTTCCACCAGCCAATGAATGGCGCGCCGCACGAGGGCTCACCTGATTATCGCGCTCGGATGGGCTACCCACCCCCGGATCAGATCAACAGCGCTGAACATACACCCGTTTCAGGCGCCCTACCTCCTCCTTCACAGTTCATGACGCCCGTTGTCACAATGGCTAGTGCTACGCCGCCTGCTGGGTATGACCAGGGATTTTACCAAAACCAGGCATTTGGTGCACGTCAGCGCAAGGCGAACAGAGCCACGCAGGTATGTTAAGCTGATAGAAGTCATGATTGCCCCGGGGAACTTTCCACTGACACTCGAGCTATATAGGCTTGCGATCAATGCCGAGCTAGGAAAGCAAAGTGTGATGAGGGACGGCCGAATTGCAGTCACTGCAAAGAGAACAATCTTGGCTGTGTTTATAAGGAGGTGCCGCCGCACAAACAAGAGAAGACTACCCAGCTGGTATTGGATCGGCTCGCCCAGATAGAAAACAACTTGGACGAGCGTTTCGAAAAAATGCAAAAGCAAATACTGGAGCAAATTCTCGACAAGCCGGACAAACAACCACCTCCGACTGTCCAAGAACGTCCGGACCTCCCGCCGCCACCACCACCGGCCATCAAGCAGGACCCCTCGTCTGTCAAAACAGAGAACCCTCCGACTCAGGCCTCAACTCCAAATGTTCTGGACCCCGGGAGTCAGGATGTAGGCGCTGCAAAATTTAGCCAACCGGTCGGAGCTATGGACCCGAGGCTCGAAGACCAGAAGGAGGCTGAGGGAGAGCTCTCCATCCCAGTGGAGCACACTACTGCGGCTCACAAGCTACTGATGTGGCCGTCAATAAAGAGGCTGCTACACCCTGCGTTATATGACGAGGATTATGTGATGCGCTTGGAGGAAGAGCGCGGTCTTATCAGCATATACGGCCAAGGTGAGATCTCATTCACTGCTGACGACAGTGAATTACCAATGGCATATACGGATACCCGACCCAATGGTGCCCGACCCGATGGAGACGGGGCAGGGCTAGGTGCCGACGTCGACATCGACGAATTTGGTCACATGAAGCTGGATGCTACGACTGCAAAGCGCTACTATGATAGCTACATCGCGCACATGTTCAAGCTTCACCCATTCCTTATGGAGGGCGAACTCAATCTCAAGGTTGATAGCTTCATCCGATGCTATTGCCCACCCAGTACATCACCGAGCTCGGCTTCCAATTACACAAGACTAGCTCGCGATGGTCCGCCATCAGCTAAAAGGAGGCGGTCGAACGAAAATTTGGGTGTGCGTGGCGAGTTCATGGAGACTGTCTCGAACCCAGTGCGGCCCCGAGTCGGTAAAAATATCGACAATGCCTTGGTCTTGCTATGCATGGCTATCGGAGCCATTTGCGAAGCTGGTGCTCCTCTTCCTGGGCCTATCATGGATAAGGATATTGACTACCAGGGCCAGGTCATTCCTGCTCCGCTGCCACCATTTGCCCCCCGCCAACTGCAAATGGAGCATATGTCACCAATGGTGTTCTCTCGCCCGCAAACTCGGACTCGGCGGCCATGCCAGCCTCGCTTACGCATTCACTTTATGGTGCGCCAATGCAGGCTAATAACCAATCTTTCCCAGCCGCTCCTCCAATAAACGAAAGATTAAAAGGCTTGTCAAGAAGAGACGTGACAAACATAAAGGATGTACAAGGGAAAAAGAAGAATTATCAGGCCATCCCTGGCCTGACTCTCTATGGATATGCGACCGCAATATTGGGCCACCTGCAGGGGGGCAACGAGCTAGAACATGTCCAATCTGGCTTGCTTGCTGGTCTGTATGCTGGCCAGCTGGCTCATCCTTTCCAGAGTCACAGTTGGATTTCTCAGGCCTCCAGGGCTTGCCAGGTGCTTGTGAGAACCAAGCGATATGAGCGACTCGAAGAGGGGCCTTTACAGGACTTGTATAACTTCGCGTACTGGACTTGTCTACAATTGGAGAGTGATCTTCTCGCTGAGCTGGACATTCCAGCGAGCGGTATCTCGCGTTCCGAGGGTCGGATGGCTATTCCGAAAGGAAAATGGACAATTGTTCTACCGAATGATCTCAACGCACCCCAAACGATGATGATGTTGTTTTATTCTGCGCAAATTCATCTGCGTAAAGTCCTGAATCGTGTTCATACAGATTTATACAAGGTCGAAAAGCAAGGCCAGACACGATGGTCATCCACTGTTCAAGAAGCTCTGAGCCTGAACCTCGACCTCTGGCGTAGAAGCCTACCAAACAGTATGCAGTGGGAGGAAAACGACCCGCCAGCAAATGAAATCAACGCCGCTCGCATGCGTGCCAAGTATTACGGTGCCCGGTATATTATCCACCGACCTCTTCTCTACCACGCACTACACTACGGCCATACAGGTGCTCGCGTCGGTCCAATCGGTCAATCTTTAGTAGACTCGCCTACCTCGCAACAATTGTCCCCCTCGATGCTGCATAGCGCCGCCCGGGCTCCGAACATGGCGCGTATGTCTAGTGACATGGGGTCTCTGCCGGCTGTAGTCTCCACTGATTGGCAGCCCCCCAAAGTCCGTTTACATGATCTGCCGAAGAAGCTGAAGTCTGCATGCGACATATGTATTAAATCGGCTATCAAGAGCACGGAGGCCTTTGACGGTGTAGGCGGACATCGATTGATCGTTACCAACATCTTCGGCACTGCCCATGCGTAAGGAATCCTCTGACACCCATGTCGAAGAATCACGGATATAGAGGTAATACTAACATATTCTTTTCGTAGGCAATTTGGCAATATGCTCGTCCTCTCTGCAACTTTCATGTCGAGTCTAAAGGAGCTCGTCGAGGCAGATCAACTCGACCGCCTCCTCACACGCACAATAGGCTTCCTCGTCCAAAGTCAAAACATATCCCCTACCCTCCGCGCCGATGCTCGCATTCTCACTGAGATCTACCGGAAGATCTTCGGCCATGCTCCTAACCTAGGGAAAGCCACTAGCATGAGTAGCCACACTCCGAGCATGAGCAGCCATACCACTAGCGCGAGCGCGAGCTTCTCTTAAATGTGCATCTAGCGTCTGAGTTTTTTTTTTTTTTTTTTTTTTGCCCCTGTTGCCGTGGGTTTCGCAACCTGATATCTGACATCTTATATTCTTATGAACGCATCACGCATGTCCCTGTCCCTTTAAGCCCGAGCCCTTCTGCGCTCGACATCTGTTATTTGTCTGTCATCTATACCTTGTGCACTATATGGTTCTTTTCATTGATGATTCCCCAACCCTATCCTATTCAACACTCGGCACCCGTGCGTCTAAGACCACATCAGATTACACGGGTTTTATCTGCGGTGATTGATTGGTCTGGCTTATTTTCATACGTCGAGCAAGCTCACCTTTACTTTCATTACCTCTCTCAAGGTGATGATTGAGTTGACTTTGGCTGGTGTTTTTTATTCCCCTTGTCTTATTTTTTTTTTTTTTTTTTGGCGTCGAAAGCATTTCGTGGCTTCGACGGTCTATCCCTGCGGAGATACGTCTCGGGAATGGAGTTATTGTGTCTTGTGTGGCTAGTCTACCTGCATGCATCTCAAAGTCATCCATGTCTGTTGGCTTTTCCTTTTGGATGCTTTTACAATATGCGAACATGTTTTTTGTTGATATGGCTGCGCCAATCACTTTCATATTCAGTGCAAAGGTTTGCATTCCGTGGTTGGCTTTCTGTGTTTTGAATTATACTTCATCTTCAGTGCGGGCTATTTTTTTTTTTTGAATTTTGTCTGTAGATTTTCTTTTTAGTAACTATAGATCTGGACAGGACACAGATCAATTGAAGCCCCCCGCAGAAGCTCGGAAGCTTGGAATTACCTGTGGACCGGATCCAAGATGGCGTTTTCCAAGCTTCCAAGCTTGCCCTTCCACTCCCATGGTTTTCATCACAGCTAGCCGGTATCAAAACCAAAATTCTTAGTTTAACTCGAACCACCATACCTGATCAATGATTATCTCAGGTTCGCCATCAAAAGACCTCGCTTGATCAGAAGAATGGCAATCTGCTGGAAGATTGCACGGAAGGAGTATATGATTCATAAAGGTCGATGCATTGATGCACAACACTGAAGAAACGGCTCTTTCATCGAAGTCCTATTCAATCCGATCCATTTATGCAAGGCCTCCACTAGGTAGGTATCGGAAACATATAACTATTCACGCTTTTGTATCATTTAAATCTAAATATATTATCCGTGATAAGACCTCTAGTCCACTCACGGGTTGTGCGGTGCTGGTGGCCTTGCATACTCACTCGGCTTTTGACACTCTTCTCAGGCAGCTCTAAAATATATACGCTACTTGAATACCGTCGATGAAAGCTGAATCAAAAAGTTCTCACACAGCGCTTGAGTTACTCTGCAAACCATGGAAGTCCTCAGCATCCAATCGAATTTGGTAACACCCCGTCACCAAGCTCTAGAACATCTCTACCTTACATCAAAGAAGCAAAAGGTTGATGTTAAGACCACCGAAATCATTCAAGATGAGAAGAATCCACGCACAACTGAAGAAAAACACCTCGTGCCAAAGCTATGGCAAAACCCCC
The DNA here is from genome assembly GCA_028974015.1 of Penicillium cf. griseofulvum. Classification (NCBI taxonomy): domain Eukaryota; kingdom Fungi; phylum Ascomycota; class Eurotiomycetes; order Eurotiales; family Aspergillaceae; genus Penicillium; species Penicillium cf. griseofulvum. Next base: position 5,603,066 of record JAPQKP010000002.1, read on the forward strand.
AAACCTACGCGGTACAGGCTCTCCATAGCCCTTGGCACCGCACCATGCTACGCCTTCAAAGTGCACTCTTCCACACCTCCATAGACTTTTTCCGCCACAAGATGAACTACGAGTACCTCGTCGTTCCTCTCACCACGGGCAGCATCAGTTCACCAATGGGCCTGGGCTCGGACTCCCAACCCGTCAGTATTCAACTGAACAACAACCCAACCTACCTAGCCGACTCGCAGCAATTTCTCCTCGAATACGCCCTTCGGCTCCAAGAGGTGCCAAAAGGTGTCTACTATGCCGGCACCTCTTGCCGCGGGGAAGACCATGACGCAACGCATCTCAATCAATTCTGCCACGTGGAATGCGAACTTGTCGGCGGCTTGGAAGCGGGCATGGATGTTGCGAACCAGTACATTATCAACCTCACCCAATCGCTGCTTGCATCTCACGGACCCGAGATCGCTCGGTACGCGGGTACAACATTGCACATGCAACAGCTCCTCAAGCTCTACAGCACCAACAACAACTCCTTCCCTACCATCACCCTCTCCGAGGTGCTGGCACTACCGGAACTCACAAACGAAATGTGGGAATTCGTCGTTCCCGGAAACCCAGCATATGGACGTCTCCTCACGCGCAAAGGCGAACGAATGCTTATTGCCAAGTTTGGGGGAGCGTGCTGGCTGACGGAAATGGATCATTTGAGTGTGCCATTTTATCAAGCATATGTGCCAGGCACAACGCAAGAGGCTGCCAAAGCCCAATGTGCGGATTTCTTGTTGGGAATGGGTGAGGTTCTTGGGTGCGGGAATCGGCATGCTTCGATGGATCAGGCTATGCGTGGCTTGAGGGAGCATGGTGTTAATCCCGAAGACTACAAGTGGTATTTGGATATGCGGAAAGAGAAGGAGTTGAATACAACTGGGTGGGGGATTGGGACGGAACGTTATATGTGTTGGGTTTTGGGACATGACGATGTGCGAGATGTGCAGATTTTCCCAAGATTGAAGGGACTGGAGTGTGCACCCTGATTTTACTGATCTAATTTACAGCTTTTGCTCTACTTAGATGGGGTTTGAGGCCATGTTTTTCTCTTTTATTTTGTTTTTTTTTTTTTTTTTCCCTTCCCAAAGATTTCTTGATTGTTTGCTTTATTCAGTTAGGTACATATATTGTGGATTTAGTATAGGACGAGACATAGATACAAAAGTACAAAGTGTTGCACTGGGGCATTGCTGCTTGCTTGCCCAGGCAGTTTGTCCGGCGTCCCTTTGCCCCTTTGTGGTCAGGTCTTCGTTTCTTTGGCCTCATTTGAAGCTATATAGATAGCTTCAAGGTGGTAATGGTGATCTCCACGATATTCATCGATTGATCCCTCTCCACACGTAGATGCTATGTGTATCATAAAAGGGTGGAGGTACACCGCTAGTTACCGTATGAGGGTCATGCAGCACTGTCAAGTTCGGATGGCTTAGAAGTACCGTCTTTCTTTGTACTGCGCCTGCAAGGACGAGGAAACAGATTATTCTGCGAAAACTCATGGATCTTGCGATGATGTTCTTTCTGTCCGTAATCGATCCCGTTAGTATGCCGGTCAAGTTTTTGACTCTGAGAAGGAAATCCAATGTGATTTGAGCAGCATACCATGTTATCTTCAGAAATTAGCGCTGTAGTAGGAAATCAGATAGGAAAACACATAGGTATGAAATAACATACCAAGTCGACTGAACACCCGTGTACAACCCAGTGACTCCGCCGCAGAGCATTTGATCATCGGCCGATGAGACCTCATATGCCGTCGACAATCCTTGCTTGACGAGAACCCAACTTTTGACCGGTGACATTCCTGTTCCTTACAAAAGTAAGTTTTCTGGTGGGAACGGTAATGTTTTCGCAGGTCGCAAGCCCGCAGAAAGACCCGATCGGAGAGGCATCCGGAGTAATTACAGCGCCAATCCCCACTAGTATCTTGGTAGCCTATTTCGAAGATATCGGGAGGCGTCCAGGGTAGTGGATTGGCTTGTGGAGGAACCAACGAGGTCGATGGGGATGGCGAGAGATGCGGCTCAGAAGAACCCACAGAAGAGAGACCCTCTTCATTTACCTGGGACCAGAAGAGATCGAAATCGTCCAAATGTGGTGGGTCGACAGGGTTGAAATCATTCAAGGTGACCAATTCATCCCACGAAACGTCCGGCCATGAATCGCCAGGGTTATATTGGGAGAGCTCAGGAAAGCATAGGGGGTCGAAATCAATTGACATATTTGCTGCCAGTACAGGGATACGTTATGATATTATTTATATTGCATTATCTTCAAGATGTTCAACCCCGACGGAATCCCCCGCGTGTCCAAATAAGGGAAATCCTTTGAATAAGCGGGCCATTCCGTGCGGAGTCATATTGGCATAAGATTAATTTATTGGCTTAGCCACAGCTTGATTATGAGCTTTTCTCTTTGTCTTGAATCCTTCCAATCTATTCAGTGAAACCGATTATGCAGGGCCCGTCATTCGACATTCCTTTAGTCGAGAATATTTTTGCTTGTGATTAGTTCATGGACGATATAAACGATGTCTACCCTCGTCTTACTTGAGGTCGAACGTCCAGGTTATCCTTTGGGAGACCGAGACCATGATCCCCCAAATTCAATACTCGTCATGCTCCGATTCAACCGATTCATTGGAGAAAGATAATAATCCAGAAGAGTACGGATTCCTGTCCCCGAACATTAGAGACAAGTGGGGAACTCGATCCAACCTCTGGCGCCAGGCGCTATCTGTGACGATATTCGTCCTGCTGGCAGTGTTAGTGATTCTCAACGGAATTCTACTCTTCTGGGTAAAATCCTCTCTCAGTGATCCAAATGGGCCAAGCCAGTTGAATTATTTTCGTCAGTATCTCACTCTCTCTAACGGAAAATGGTGCTGACAGGTGCAACAGTCTACTCCCCATCTGGCGAAAAAAAGCATCCGGAGATAGTGGAACAAATATACCATGATTATCATGATGACTTTCTGAATTTTAATACAACGATATCTCAGCAACACTGGCGAAGTCTTTTCCCTGGTGAGTCTCGTTCCTCTAACTCTACCCGCCTATCACTCATATGTTGGCAAAATATAGTGGGAGAAGGCATGATCGGCTTGACCGACCAACAAGTCATCGATATGGGTGTGCATCATTCCGTTCGGGGAGTGTCAGATCCGGATAGACACATTTATATGGTGGCTGTGTTTCACCAACTGCATTGCCTGGTGAGTTCTTGTGGCTGCCTAGTACGATTGAATTGACCTAACTATGTACCCTTTTAAGAGTCAAGCGCGATCGATCATCATGCATCTCTTCCAGGACCCAGAATACACCATCCGTGAAGCCACATATCATCACACCATGCACTGTGTGGACATTGTACGACAGGCGCTAATGTGTGCTTCGGATTCGACACTCATCTGGAAGGAATATGACATCAAATGGCCCGGCGAGGGAGGGACAAGGGTGTGTCGAAACTTCGATGCTTTGACCGAATGGGTGATTGACCACCAATATGTGTCTCAATCGTTTGACCCAGCTCTCCTACCGCACACAGAATACTAAGAGGTCTGCGGGGTTTTCCCCTATCGGTTTCCTGTCTAGGGGAGCGGATTCCTTTGGCCCCCAGAGCATGGTACTTTTGTTTTTGTACTAGTGCTTGCATCATCCATAACTCGATCATACATAGATAAGTCCAGAGTATTTACCCGACCTAGTACATATTGCGAATTAATCTTTCTGTAATAAGTATAGCCTAGTATAGTGAGAAAACTAATCAAGTGGCCTAGAGGGCTTAGATAAACATGAGACCTAATGATTCTTGAATGTTAGAATAGATAAGTTTTTAAAGAAGAGTATTTGTATGTTATAGAAAAGTTATACAGAGTCCTCCGTACAAAGATTAACCCTTTGCATTGGATCATAGTGGTGTGCCCAAGCAACATACCGGGTAGATCTCCAGCCCCCGGAAGTAACGCCTAGCGCCTAGCGCACTACGGAGTAAATCCTGGTAAACTAAGCTGCACAGTACTTTTGCTTAGCCTTCAAATGATAAAGGAATGAAGGCCTTGCATAACTGTCAACCAATAATGTCAAAGGGAAAAGAAAGTCGAAATCACGAAACTTCATCCCCGCATATTCCCCCATCCACATCAATGCCGCGGCACAGCCAAAGTGACAATGTCTTGTCCTTTTAATTCTAAATGTCTCGCAATAACGCGAAGGATTTACCCCCCCCCTCCCGGGCCTTGCATAACTGGAGTTTCCCCTATCACCAACCTTGGAAGCCAAAAGAAAGGAGTTACATTGAGATGGTTGCCTCAGGTTTCGGGCCAGTGTCTCAAGACGGTAACTAAGTAGTTTTGAAAGTCTGTCTCTTCTATCCAACTCCTACATTCCTTCTCTCTTTCTCTGGCTTACGGCTTGCAACATAACCTGTCAAAATGCCCGGAACAACCCCTCATCCCCTTATCCACATCAATGCCTTCCCCGGCGCTGGAAAATTGACAGTCGCCAAACATCTTGTCGCCCTCACAGCAAATCTAAAGCTGATCCACAACCACCTTCTCATCAATCCCGCTGACGCGGTCCTCCATCGCACCCAACCAGGGTACCAGTCTCTTCGGCGCGCTCTCCGCACCGCTATCTTTACGTCCTTGGCAACTGAGCCTGCAACCTTCAATACGACCTATCTATTCACTGATTTTCAAACAACAAATGAACAAGGTGCCAGTGTCTGTGCAGAATACGCGCAGGCCGCGAAGGATCGAGGTTGTCTACTGATTCCGATTGTTCTGACGTGTGATGAAGACGAGAATATCAGGCGCATGACGCAGTTGGAGCGTGAGAAACATGCAAAGCTTATGGACATAGAGCTACTAAGGATATTTCGCAAGGGAGCACCGATTTTCGAGTTTAACGATAGGAAGGAGTTCCTGAAGATCGATGTGACTCATCTGGAGCCAGAGGAGGTCACCAGGATTATCTGGGAGCATGTCTTACTGTTTTATCCAGGGCTGAGCAGTGGGGAATCTTGATGTTGAAGTTGCATTGTTATTCCCTCACTTGAAATGTGACAAGAGAGGAGAGAAGAATGAATCTGTATGATTTACAATCTTCTGAGGTTAGTGAGCGACATAGGTAGCTACTCTAAGGCCTAGCAAACAAGTCATCTTCCACTACCACTCTGGGTGTTGCAACAGAATAAAATTACGAATTTCATAAATCGTCTATCTACTGACTAGCTAGATTGATGAAATTGTCAAATACTCCGCCATTTCGCCTGCTAGCCGCCCAAGGCCAGCCATGTCCGTCAATTTTGGCCCCAGTTCCGGGGTGAGATATTCTGGAAGGGAATCGCAGAAGGTCGCAGGCTTAGGAAATGATGATAGACGAGGGCTACCTAAGAAGATGGTGACATGCCCCTTTCGTTGAGGATGAACCTCAAGATGCGGACGTGATACATCAGAGCCCAGCTCCCGTGATAGAACCTGGAGGATATTCCAGATTTGTAATATAGTCTGGGAGTATTGTTGCAGCTCTGTGGAGAATAACCCAGTCTTGTCCGGTCGATAGATCTCCACCTTGATCAACCGGTCATCAACGTAGTGGAAATCTGCACGGTGGCCGTCGCTTAAAGGACGGTAGATGGTGGTGTGACTGTCATCTTTGAGGTCTATATCCATATACTTCGTGGATATCAAGAGTGGGAAAACAAATGCCGAAGAGGTTTTCCCACAGGCTATGAAGGCGATATCAGGCGCCTGGTAGAAACTTTGTACCTTTTGAATCACTCTTCGTAGTCGGATGAAGAAATCCACAAAGGGATCAGCCTCCAGAGACAAGACGGGGTCTCTCGGCTGGGAATGAACCACGATCTGATTTGGAAAGGTTGGATACTTTACCATCCCAGCTTTGATCTTCTCATCTTCGAAGATAGCGAGTTGGTTCAAGATCGGAATGGTTGACCTCGCGATACCAGCCCGCCCGGGTTGGGAAGAATTGGCCGATGCGACTGCAAAAATCCGACTATTACAATGGATCGAGATAGCCCCGGATATGTCGACTGCAATCACTCCACATGAGGAATCTGGGTAGAGCTCAGCAGATTTCAAAATTGCCTTCTCCACGGCATCATCCAGCTTGGTTCCCGACCGCGCTGCTGCTGCAGCTCTTCCAGCCACAGTGGCCTGGAGTATAGCATCACCGCTTCCACTGCTATAGAATTGACAACATTGATAATATTAGTATGATCCCTCGCTTGGACGTAGCTATGTGCAATCTCCACCTACCAAACAACCGCTACCTCATCATCAGCATAGATCCCTGCGCCAACGATCGCCGTATCCCCGATACGTCCTCGGTGCTTGAAAGTAACACCGCCAGTGGAATTGGCAGCTGCAAGATTGCCATAAATATCGAGGGCCACCGCACCCACAGTGCCATGATCTTCCAGCAGCTTGTTCATCTTCGCCTCCCAGTAGAGTCGACGGCTGCCGGTAGTAAAGTATGAGTTATCTACCATGTTCAAGCCATTTGTCTCCGCTAATTCATCGGCTGCATTTCCAATAATCAATGCTGGTGCCGGGAAGTCCAGCATTTTGTGGGCCAGTTTGATGGGATTCTTGGTGCGCTGCAAGCCGCCTGCTGCTCGGTACCTACAGGTTCGACCGTCGATTACAGCTGCTTCTAACTGCAGCTTTGTCAACATTCTTTTTATCCAATTATGCAGAGAGAGGACTAGTGATGGGTGTTCACCTCGTGGAAGCCATCATTGTTGAGAGCAGATCCTTTGCCGGCGTTGAATTGGGGGTAGTCCTCTAAAGCAGATACTACTGCAGTAACGACTTGTAATGCACTTTCTCCGCTCCTCAATTTATCTTCAGCTCCATTGATCAAATGATGTAGGAAGGATTCGGTTTTCTCTTGGAGTTGAGATTCTCCTGCCCAAGAATCGGCAGCTCCAGCGTGGAGGACAATGCTGTAAGACATGTGATTTATCCGATCTTGATAAAAAGTCTACAGGCAAAAAAAAGGGGTGTGAAAAACTATTCATCTAGGAGAAATCTCCTAACTTTGCCCTCTACGGTTTTGGCGTAGCCTCCGATGAAAACAAGCAAATACGGCCACAGTGATATTTCAATGCAAGGCCACCCACTGCGTCGGTTGCATAAGCCCCGAACAAATCGGAAAAAAAGCTTAGAAAGGATGGAATAAGGACTATAGCGAAGATATTGCTTCGAAAATGCTGTCTAGAACATTCCCCTCCTGATGAATCTAGATTGTCCCTCCAATTGTGCAAGGCCACCACTACATGCGAAGATAGGATCTAAGCCCAACAGGATAAATCCTATCAGTGTATCCATCTTTGTCAATGCTTTAGAGCTATAAGAATCTTGAACATTCCATAATTCAATCTCGTTATATCAACATCAACCCTCTCATTCTCATCCATTCCATCCTCCATTTCTTTCGTGCCTCATATCAAGATAAACTTGTATCACCGACAAGATGAAGTCCCAAACCGTCCTATCTATCCTTCTTGCCGCTTGCAGCGTCATGGCCGCTCCAATTGACACCCAGATCAACGAACTTGCTTGCACCAAGTCTGGTGATATGGCCTGTTCCGGCATTGTCGAGAAGCGCGAGGAGCCAATGATCAACGAACTGGCTTGCACCAAGTCTGGTGATATGGCCTGTTCCGGCGTTGTCGAGAAGCGCGAGGAGCCAATGATCAACGAACTGGCTTGCACCAAGTCTGGTGATATGGCCTGTTCCGGCGTTGTCGAGAAGCGCGAGGAGCCGGTGGTCAACGAACTGGCTTGCACCAAGTCTGGTGATATGGCCTGTTCCGGCGTTGTCGAGAAGCGCGAGGAGCCGGTGGTCAACGAACTGGCTTGCACCAAGTCTGGTGATATGGCCTGCTCCGGCGTTGTGGAATAGATGCCATGCTCTGGTGATAGGTAAGAGCCGAATCACCCTATACCGCGTCCATTGTTAAATGTTTCTGAAGATCAATTAGATGGCGAACCTATAACTTGAGGTGGCCATTTGAGATTCGATGGCAGGTGAAAGTGATGGAGAGTGTCAATGTTCTTGTAAATAGAGACCAGTTACATTGTGGTTCAGATTCTTAGACAAGACTGGACATGTGAATGTTAGCTTCTTCGTCCAATTCATTGCTCTCAAGCAGCTATGCAGATGTCTTCCTCTCTAGGCCGGGTCTTTCAGTAACTAAATATTCAAATCTTGCAGAAATATAGAACTCTCAAGCTACCTCCAAAATGTTTGAAGATTCAATTAATATTATATCAACTTTACATGTAACAGACCCACCGAGGATCATAGTAAAGCACGCCGAGGACTGTGAATTATCACATCTAAGGCTTTTGTGTAGATAAAATATTCCCCGGGGTCAGACTTAAGAAACTGGGTTTCATTATCAAAATATTCCTACGACATTTCTATGTATAACATTTGATTTGATGGGAAAATCGATAATCACACTAGCTTTCAGATTGTCTCAAAGAAAACGCTATATCATCTTCTGACCGGCTCCATTTCCACCGTACGTTCTTCCTCATCGTCTGGCCCAGTTTGCTTGCTATAGGTTCCATTTCCAAGTTCCTGGACACTGATGCCTCTGAGGCTGAGTATGATTAATACTGTGGACAGCACACATAGTCCGAACAGGACGGTGAATCCCATTGAATACGCATTGATAACTATTGCAAGTCAGTAACACTTCTTAGCTCTTGTCCCGGTATCCTAAGGATGAAAATAAACAGCAGAGCTCAACTTCATACCTTTTGATTGAATCGAGTCTGACAAAGTAGGTATCAACTCAACCTTCTGCCGCGCCTGCTCTATTGCCTAAAATTGTATAAATTTAGATATCACGTCCCAATTTCATATGCAATATAGGAATCCTTTTGTTTAAAAAAAAGAAGTATTAGGCATAATGCATGTGGTACATACCTCTCGAGATTTATCATCAACCTTCTGGTGTGACAAAGAGAACTCGAAAGCATTCTGCAATGTTGTCGTCCCCAATGCAACAGCAACAAACACGCCCAGTGATCTCATCATAATGAAGCACCCGTTAGCGACAGCATGGTCCTCCTTGGTAGAGGAATTTAGAAGTGTCAGAACCGTGCTGGGCGCCATCATTCCCACGCCTAGGGTCGGGAAAATTAGAGCCAAATTATATATGTAACCTGGCATACGAGTGTGATCAGAGGTTTGGGCAATTGCGAGGAAAAGACCCAGGACGCCGATGCCGAGCAGCATTTGGCTTCCGCGTAGAGTGTAAAGAGGGGTCTTCAGTCTAGCGATAACCGACGCTGTAATAATGCTAATGATAGTAAATGAGACCGATGGGATGATGAGGTGAAGACTGGCTTGCTGGGATGACTCGAGCAGCACGGATTGGAAGAACAAAGTGGTATGATACATTATCTTGGTGCTACGTTAGTATAATTCAAAGTGCAATACAGGAGCCACGTACCATATAGTTGATCAGTGAGAACATGAAGCCAGTCACCATCAGGCTTCTTGTCGGGCTCGAGGTGAAGAGCTGGAGAGGTAAAATGGGTGTTTTCGCTTTCTTCTCGACCATTATAAAAAACCCCGTTGAGGCCATCAGAGCTATTCCAAAAGTAACCACCATAGGATGACTCCAGGGAAGGATGTTTCCACCAGTAGTCAGAAAAGCAAAGAGCAGTATCAAAGTGGTCAACTTCAGTATCTGTTAGACGGTGGCACCATGAGAGAAAAGGGTTTGGTACATTACTTACTAGGAGCACAGATCCCCACCAATCGTAGTTATTCAGGGATACCGGACTTTGACTGCAGTGGAAACCATTAATGGTCATGAAGCGAGCGCGAGATGGAATAGAGACCACTAAGAGGATGAGGGCTGTAGCTGCGAACGGGATTTGGGCCTTTCACCGACAAGATAAAGGTGTTAGTAGGAATCATCATTTCTCTGCGTCAGGTCAGACGAACCTTGTATACCATACTCCAGCCGAATCTCTCCACTAATAGACCTCCAAGTGCTGATCCAAGTCTGAAGAACATTATGTTACCGTCAAAAATGAGATCATGTAGCGAGAATTCAGGTGAAGTATGGCTTACCCTGAACCTATCCCGTAGACAGCATAGTTCATCGACTGATAGTACCCCCGTTTCTCTACCCCGACTACATCCGTCAATAACACCGACCCTAAGACAGAATATCAGCCCCGTTTCCTTGCCATTACTATAGTATTGGGAATCTGAGTACCCATGGTCATAACCCCTGCTGTACCTAGGCCAGAGACTGCACGCCCTAATATAAGACCAGCCCATAGATCTGTATTGGCGCATACAACTAGTCCACTAATAAACAGTGTCGACGCAGTGAGATATGGTATCTTGCGGCCAAGATGGTCGGATACTCGAGCATATAATGGTTGAAATGTCGTTGACATCAGAAGGAAGGCGTTCACGGGCCATGACGAGAGATTTGTTTTACTGAATGCCGATGCGACTGCGACATGCGATGATGCTGATAGACTCGAGTCTATAGCCGTGGACTAGATTCATATGAGGCTTGGAGAGATTGACTGAACCAAACATGACCTACCAGGTTTGAGAGGAGAATACCTGAGAAATTTTGTTAGCAAATGTTTGTGCTCAAATTTTCGTTCATGACAGACCTGCAACGAGTATGATCATGCGAGATTTGGATAGTTGTCGTTTGCTCACAGCTTCCTTTGGCTCTTCGTCGATAAGGGTACGTGACGCCTCGGTGCATCTGTCTTCATACATTTTCGTGATATCCCCTGAAAAGGGATATATCGATATACATCAAAGTATTGACATCAAAGTAAATGTCATTGACGATACTTACTGTTGGTGTGGGTGGCCCTGCATACTAGGGAGATCTTCCCAACAGGGTTAAGGCGGGAGACCCACCCCTCTTCCTCCCGCAACTCCAATGGCACTCACTTCATATTTCTGCTATAATTGCAGGAATTCGTATGGATTGAAAGCATCATCAACAGTGCCTATAGGTTGCTTCTGACCGTATTGTAGAGGCCAATTCCGTTTTTGTGCAAGAGAGGTGTGGAGGTCGGGGCTGCTATATATAGTAATTATAATTCACTCTAGGCTTATATATCTCGTACCATAGGCTGTCAATTTATTTTACAGGAGGTCCACAGAAAATCGCAAGACTCAGTCTCTCGTGTGCAATACGCCTGTTGCTTGTCTGTGTAGGGCTGCGAACTCTGTGTACACATGCACGCACTTTGCTTCTGCCTAGAATAGACTGCAAACGAGTTCCTGCAAGCACGATAACTTCATCCGGCATTGCTGGGACGGAAATGAACGAGGCATCCAGTCCTATATCCTCGCTGTTAAGCTTTTCTGTTGACCTAAGATCGGCGATCTCCAGCCCATCACATGCTTCTGTGGCCCGGACCAAAATTGTCAATGTACCACTGTCCTTGTGAGCTGGACTGAAATACACTCTATTGCAACCCAGTCTATCAGAGTCATAGAAGTTGACCCCCAAAGATTCATAGTCGAGAGATGGAGTGCCTATTAGAGGCTCCGTTGAGTCCAGGATAGTAGACAACGTGCTAAATAGCCGACTTCGAAAATTGGTCCACTCCTTTTCGGGGGAAGAATTAGCTCTAGGGCATCAGTAAGTCAATACACGACTTACATTGTACAAGGCCTCCACGGAACGTTGGAACTCCGGAGGGGGAGGATATTTGTTCTCGGCGCCCTTTCGGAAGAAGTAAACGGTCTCCTTAGGAAAGGGCGTTTTCCCACGAACAAGTTCTGTATCAAAGGCTGAGTAACCTCTTACATTCTCTTTAACTTCGGTTGGTAGTTGGAGGAATCCACGAGCCTACGGTCATATGTCAGAATCAGAACTCAATGCTGGCTGGATAGTAAGAAAGGCCCTTGCATCTTGGAAAACTCTTTGTAAAAGATGTGTTGTCAGATTCGGAGCCACAAGTCGAAAGGCGCCAAATTGATGCAGAGCTGTTCGTATACTGGAGATAGTAGAAGCGTTTTGCTTTGTAGCTAAGTTGACAAGGGGAAGGCAATCTTTCGTAAACATCCTGAAGTAGGTAATAATGTAAAGACTGTATCATCGTCAGGGAGAAATTCCCCGCCTGCTCAACAGAAGGTTTTAGCGACTACAACCGCAATTCCCGCTTCCGACGCCTGAGCGCCCCCAGTGAGCTCGCACTGGGTAGCAGTTCTTGCCAGACTATTGGGACGATAGATTCACACCTTCTCGTGATATCCGGTGTTAGTCTCCGTTGGAGAGACCAAAATGAATCCACCTTGGTTGTACGGTCGGATCTCCCCGCGATGGGCCACAACCGCACAACCACACCAAAATCAGGGGATACGGATATTCCCAGGTTAGAGAATCAAAAATCAGCATGCTCGCGGGCCTCGGCTTCCCCGCATTTTGCTGATCAGTTAATTCAGAGACACGAGTCAGCTTACTATGTAATAAGATGATGTACATAAAAGACATCATAAAGACATCATCTGTTATCTTTCAGCTCTTGCAATGGTCAATCTTTGAGAGCTGGGTGAAGATCGATATATAATTTAATTCTGACATGGCGCCAAACGCAAGCAAATGGCTCTCGAGAGAAGGTACAAACCCCTGTTCCTGGAAAGACCAGTTAATGCTAACAACCAACAGGCTTCACTGCTGATGTACTGGGCAACTTCATCTCCCGGAATTTCCTAGACCCCTGGAAATTACTCCCCATTTTTGCTCTGGCCTATTACACAGCCCAAGGTCGAAATATTGCCGAATCGCGCCCAAATCTCTACAAGGCCCTCAAAGTCCTGACAGCAACAAGCCTCATCAACCGACTAGACAACTGGCTCGACCGTCGCAAGCTGAACAATAGTGTCAGCGACAAATACGATTGGCACCGCGAAGTCGTAATCCTAACAGGTGGCAGCAATGGGATCGGCCGACGCATCGCCGAGCTGCTCGGGGCGCGCGATATCAAAGTCGCCATCCTGGACATTGCCCCTCCAGCAACTGACGACGTGCTACCAAACAGTGTGCGGTATTACGAGTGCGACATAACTTCTGCAAGCAACATTGCAGACGTGGCGTCCAAAATCCGCGCCTCATTCGGCTGGCCCAGCATCCTAATCAACAACGCAGGCATCTGCACTGGCAAAACAATCCTCAAAACAACCGCAGCCCAGACCCGCCGTATGTTCGAAGTCAACACGTTCGCGCACTACTGGCTCGCGCAGGAGTTCCTGCCCAATATGATCCAGGCGAACCATGGTATGGTTGTTACCGTGGCTTCCCAGGCTGGATACATCGTCACGCCTAATATGGTCGATTACTCGGCGTCTAAGGCTGCGGCTATTGCGTTCCATGAAGGACTTAGTGCTGAGCTTGTTACGCGATACCATGCGCCTAAGGTCCGGACTGTGCTTGTTACCCAGGGTTTTACTCGGACCAATCTCATTAAGGATTTGACCCCTGAGGATACTTGGCTTAATCCCCTGCTTCACCCCGAGACTGTTGCTGAAAAGCTTGTTGAGCAAGTGCTTAAGGCTGAGAGTGGATATATTGTTGTTCCTGGATCTACTGGGTGGATTGCAAGGAGATTCAGGGGGTTGCCCGCGTGGTTACAGCATTCGTTGAGGTGTAAGTTGGAGAAGTTGATGAGGGCTGATTAGGGTTACTGGTTTGATGGGAGGCAATGAGTTGGACTTGGGTTGTTCTTTTCTTTAATACTTGTGGCTGTGTTGTACTATTTCTTGGTGTAATGCACATATTGCATTTGTTATTGGCAATAATAGGAAATTGGACATACTGTGTTTGGTTGTTAGGGAGAGTACAGTTAGCATATGAGCCTTGTTCTTATATTGGCATTGGGACATACTACTTTGAGCCGAGAAACTGATAGACTTGAACCAAACATCTTTATTTTTAGAAGTATATCTGAGGTACGGAGTACTCCGGGTGTGAGTATAGATGGCTGGGATATGAAGAAATAGCCCAGCCCCATGCTGGTCCGTGCACGACGCTTCACCGCGATTTTGATTCGCTCCACTTGTTGCACCGACAGTTCATCAGCGCTGTCAATCACATTTTTCACTGTCGCATTTTTCTTCAGATCGTCTCTGCATCTCATTTCCCTAACCCATAGATTCCATCCGACCCTCGACACCAAAACAAGAGAATAAGGTGAAGTGAAGCGCCACAAGTTGTATTGAGATCCACTGGGGGCCTTACCCGGGTACAAGATCCACGGGTCAGCTCCGTTGTTTACTTCCCCCCAAACCCATAACATTGCATTCCCTCTGACTTCCAAGGTTACAACTAACACTACCCCATACCTTTACCCCATTCCAACCACATTCCTTTCATTCCACATGGTTGACTCTGGCTACCCCAATTAATTGCCTACCATGTTCAAGGCCCTGATGGGCGGGGGTCGCTCGTCGTCTTCATCCGACGTTCGCAGCTCCAAGAGCAGCCGGCGCAAGTCCGAAAAGCTCGACAAATCCGACACAAAATCGATCTCAAGTCGCAAGTCCTCACGGGGTGACGACCGTGACCGCGGCCTGGGTGACTTGTCGTCTTATTCGCCATCGGCTTCGCGCAGTAAGCGTGGCCCACCTAGCATTGCTGGCGAGTCTATCGCATCAACCTATGTGACCGCTGAGCCAGAAGCCATCGATGACTCTGATCGCTACTACATTGAGCGCATACCAAAACGCAGGGATAGTGAACGGGAAAGCAAGAGTTATCGTCGGCGCGACCAGGACCGATCGGAGAGTCCAGAGCGCGAGAAGAGAAGGAGCCGCCGAGGAACAAAAGATACTGTGGACGATGACTTGGATTGGGAGCGGGACCGGGGCGAGCGTCCCCGCACCCAGTCAGGGGCTTCTTATGTGCCACCGATCTCTACAAGCATGCCGTCTAGCGCCCCCGGCGCGCAGTTTGCCGCCGAGATTGGCGCCCCGGGATTCTCGCAATTCCCCATGCAATACAACACTGGAATACCATCCGCGGGTCATTCGCCAGCGCATGAAGTTTCATATGACCCGCACGTGCAGCACCAATTTCCCGGCCAGTTCCCAGAGCAAAGCGCTGCACCTTATCCGCCGCCTAACCCTGCTGGCGCTGCGGCGGACTACTATGGTGACCAAGGCCAGTCTGTCGAGCACCAGCCTGGCATTCGACCCGCTCCCCCAAGCGTGCTGCCTAACACCCAAGCACACTTGATGGCTGCATCACCATCGGCTAACCCACCCCCAGAGCCAAGTACTCTGGGCGAGACTGGTGCGGCGGCGGCCTATTTCGACGATAATTTTCATGCTCCGACAGTTTCTTCATCTAAACCCCCGAACCCGTCTAAGCCTTCGAGTCCCCCGAAGCCTTCTTCCTCGGGAATTCTTCCTGCTGCTGCTGTTGGAGCTGCCGCCTATGGCATTGGTGGTATGATGTCTCATTCTGAGTCTCATTCCTCTGCGCAGCACACTACTTCTTATACCCAGCAGGGTCAGCCAATGACACACGGCCAGTCAATTGGATACGATCAGCCGATGGCAAGCAGCGGCCACCAGACTCCCTCCAAGCCGTCCCACTCTCATAGCTTCAGTGAAGGTGTTGGTATTGCTGCTGCAGGTGCTGCGACAGGGTATATGATGGGTCATCACCATCACTCATCTAGCCCTGAGCACGCACCACAATACGCTTTCCAGCACCACGGGCAACCTTCTCAGGTTGGTGGTATGGTACCGTATGCCCCTGGCCACAATAATGCTTTGTATGCTGCAGGTCCGGGAGGGTACGCTTCCCAGCCTGCCTACAACCCGGGTTTCTATCCTCATGGACCCAGTGCGCTAGCTTTCCAAGAGCGTCAGCGTGGCGCCATGGGAAGATTCGTTGATTTCTGGCGTGATCCCGAGGCCGTTGGTAGATTCGAGGACTACACAGAAACTATCGGTGTGTGCAAATACTGCTTCCAACCTGGCACGAGCTCCGCCGATGCCCCTCGCAAGCACCATTATCACAGCCGCCGCCGACACTCCGACGATCGGCGGAGCAGTGGTAGCTCTAGAGTCAGCAAAACCAGCCGATACAACACCTCAGAAGATGAGGGTCGCCGAAGGTCAAAGTCCAAGAAATCTTCGTCGTGGCTGCCTGGCATGCTAGCCGGTTATGCGACCAAATCGCTCTTCTCGAACAAGGAGTTTGACGATTCTTACAGCCTTCGCTCTGGCCGAGTAACCTCCTCCCATGGGGAAGAAGATGACCGAAGGAGCCACACCTCTCGTGGTGTGGTCCGTCGCTCTGGCCGTAGTCCTCACAGAGACCATTACGTAGACACCAAGCATGCGTCTCATTCTGGACATTCTGGACATTCTCGGCACACACGCTCCCGATCGCGGTCTTCCTCTAGATCTGGCAGGCATTCGTACCTGAAGGAGGCTGCACTCGGTGCCGCAGTGGGTGGGGCTGCGCTGGCTGTTTCAAAGTCGCGTAACCGCTCCCGCAGTCGTTCTCCTGGAAGCCGACAACACCGAAAGGGTTCTTCCTCTTCATCGTCCTTTGTAAATCTTCCCAGGCCCGGCAAGAAGTCTATCGCTGGTGGTATCGGGTCTTTCTTCACTGCTTCGTCCGAGAACAGGAAGAAACGTCATACCAAGAAGCGGAGCGGTTTCTTCTCTTTCAAGAGTGGCTCTTCATCCTCTTCATTGGACAATGATCTTGCGTTCGGGGATGGGTTCTCAAGGAAGTCCTCCAAACTCAAGAAGAAGGGCAAGAAGGGTAAAGATGTTGATACCGCTTTGCAAGAACTCAGCGACACCGCAAACCGGTTGGCTGGCTCCTCGCCACACGGTCCCGGCCGCAGTGCCGGCCAGATGTACACACCTCGGTCTCAACACCCCAAATACATCCATTCTACCACACAGGACGAAGAATGGGTTGATGCCGAGTCGGAGGACCAGTCTTCTACCAGTATTAGCTCTGCGCTGGCATTCGGAGGAAGCAGCGCCGAGTCTTCCTCTGACTCCGCTAGCAGCAAATGGGGCTGGAGATGGGGAAGCAAGAAGGACAAGAAGAAGAAGGACAAGCGGTCGAGTGCTACTAATGCCGCTCTGGTAGTTGGCGCTGGTGCTATCGGAGCCGCTGCAATTTCTTCTGCTCATCACCGCGATAGCGAACCCCCAAGTAGATCTGGGAGCTTGCAACACGTTTACCCAATGCCTACTTCCGACCCCTCTCGCTTTGATGTTGCGAAGATGTCCCCATCTGCATTTGCTGGCGAACCAGCTCTCATCGGCCCGGGACCCATTCCCCTTCAGCAGCCTCAGCCTTTTACTCCCGTCTCTCAATCAGTATATACTACCCAGGGAGCTGTGCCGGGTTCGATCCCCGTACACAGTGCCCCAGTAGTACCAATAGCCCCACCCCTCTTTGCTAATGGGGTTGGAAAATACGACATGCAGTTCCAAGGCCCCCGTGATCCAGCATGGGCGCCAGAAGAGCTAGCATACACCGACCGTCGGAGACCTCATCGCAGTGATTCTTCTCCTGTTTTCCCTACCCAAGAAACTGCTTCCAGCCTCAAGCGCCGGTTCACCGCTAAGGACCAAGCCTCCGTGCAATTCAACTTGACGGAAGAGCAAGCAGAGAGGGAACGCCATCTTACCCGCCGTGACAAGAACTCCCGGGGTGGAGTCGCTGATCAACCGGTTCAACTGATTGATCGAGAAGAAGAGCTGGCCCGCAAGGAACACGAGCGTAGAGAGCGCCACCGGAAGGAGCGAGAGGATGAAGAGCGCCGGTCTGCCGACCCCAAAGGAAATGACTCATCCTGGGTTGGCGCAGCGGCAGCTGGAGCTGCTGGGGCTGTTGCTGCCAGCACTATTCTCTCTCGCAAGACAAATGATGACGAACACTCTGAAGCCAGCCAGCGATACAATGAGCGCCGAGAGAAACGCCGCGCTGAGCGGAAGCGTGATATGGATACAGTGGCAGATACCTCGATTGTATCGCGGTTCGAGTCCGCTCAGCCTGTTGATGAGAAGACCACGGTGGAACCTCGCGAAGACCAGAAGAAAGAGTCTCCTCGATCTCCCCGTCCAGCACCCGTTTACGACGATTACGCAGAATTTTACGCCCCTGAGGAGATACGACACAGCGCAGATGATAATTCTCGCACCCGCGACTCCACCAATATGCCAAATATCGTGGAGATAGAGCCCGCCAGCGAACAACGTGCACATGAGGTGCCTGGCCCCGCAGAGCTAGACTATTCATATGAGCCCTATCAACACGTCGACCGGCTCCCTTGGCCAGTCCCTGGGCTCAACTTCATTGAGCCAACTCCCCCCAAAGTGTGCACGGTGGATCCGTACGCGAAGCTACCTCCCCAACCGCCCCTGTAACTAAATCCTATGATACCAAGCCTCGCGAACGATCAACCGGCTCCCGAGTCTCCTGGGGCGAACATGAAACTCATGAATACGATATCTCCTCTTCTTCTGAACAGGACCCTCTTGAGCATGACATTTCCCCTACCGAAATTTCAGCCAAGGATGTTCCTCTCCCGGCATCCGAGATATCCCAAATCAACGATATTCCCAGCAAACCAGAGTACGGTGCTGACATTGAATTCGCCGCCACAATCGCTGCTGCGACAGCCGCTACTGGATTCGATCCCACTCTGATCACAAATGACCCATCCTACCACACCCGCACTTCCCCTCCTGGGTCAGAAGATGAAAACACATTTACCTCGCCCTGGTCTGCGTTGGCTCGGAAGGAGCCCCATGGCTTCGTGGAGGGCAAGCTTGAAGAAATCGACCCAAAGTCTACTAAGGATATCCCTTCCGCCCCCGAGCACGTGGTCCACAACAAAGATGAGCTTTTCTTCGACGAGCCGGAATTCGTCTCGAAAGATCGTGATATTTCCTCGGGACGCCGTGACAAATCCTCGATTGCCCAGGAGGTAATCGAGCAACTGAATGGCAAATATGGCAGGCGTGATCGTACCGCTTCCCCTGAAAAAGAAATAGATGTGTTCTCGATGCCTGGTGGCTTTGACACAGCCGACTCTAGAGAGTTGGTTGACAATAGATCAGCGGTCTCGGCGCCGGCGCCTGTTGCTATGGACCCAGAGACCCCGACCAAGTCCAAGTCTAAGAAGTCGAGGCGGAGTGGCGATGTCTTCGATCTCCCCGAGTTCCAAGAGCGGGAACTGGCCGAGTCCCCTGTTGTGAAGGATGAAACATCCAGGTCCCGCAAGTCCCGGCGCAGCGGCGATGACTTTGAGATCTACGAGTCACGGGAGGCGTCCCCGTCTCAGGATAAGTCTTATTCTGTTGTATCTGCCCCCGTCTCGAAGGATGAAACATTCAAGTCAAAGTCTAGGAAGTCCAGGAGGAGTGATGATGACTTCGGAATTATTGATTACCCGGAGTCAGTCGCTCCTGAGTCTCGTGATGATTCTTTCTCTGTTATCTCTGCTCCTGTTTCGAAGGACGAGACTTCTAAGTCTCAATCGCGCAAATCTCGGGGAAGCGGTGACGACTTCGAGATCTACGAGTCACGCGAACCATCTAAATCTCGGGATGACAACCGCTCGGTTACCTATACTCCTGCCGGCAAAGAGTACGAGTCATCCAAGTCAAGTAAATCGAGACGCAGTGGAGATGACTATGATACTCCCAAATCGCAGGATGTCTCTGAGTCTCGTGATGACTCTCGTTCTGCCGTCTCAGAGACAGCGAAGTCTAGAAGGTCTCGTCGCAGCGGCGATGATTTCGATCCAAATCGTGACACCGAAGCCGTTCCCGACGACGAGGAAGGCGGCGAGGAGAAGAAGAGACGTCGCAAGCGTCGATCCAAGCATGAAAGTGACCCCTTCTCTGTTGATGATGATGCCCGCTCTGCCATTACGGACATTGGAGACGACAAATCTGAGCGCCGCAAGCATCGCCAACGCTTATCCCGGGAAGCTGACTTTGATGACAATGCCTCAATAACCTCTTCTCCAGCTCGGATTGCCGAATCCCAGGAGAAGCGCCGAGGCAAGGACGAGAAAGAAAAAAGCGGTGGCTTTTTGAGAAGTATTTTCGGTTCGCAGGTATCGGCCCCAGCTGAGCGTGTTCGGTCTGACCATTCTCGCTCTTCTTCGCTGGATAAGCGATCATCCCGCGAAGCCATATCTGAAGCTGGTGTGGACGATGAACGCCGCCGCCATAAGAAGCGTTCGTCCAAGCACCGCAGCTCCAGCAATGGAGATGAGTTGGATCGCTACATGTCGGACAAGGAGAAGGGCCAGGATGACCCAAATCTGGAGGAGTACAGGTCCAGTAGACAGCAAAAAGAAGAGCGGCGTCGTCATCGGTACGAGGAAATCGTGGATTCAGGGAGGAAACGGGGATCTGAGAAGGTATAGCATCTGAACTTTTCTTTTTACTTACTTTTGTTGTGATTTTGGTTGTACATTTTATTGTGCCATATAGTTTCCCTTTTCGCTGGTTGATCTAACCAGTTTGCACAAAAACCACAAAACCCGAACAAAACAAGAAATGTACTAAGCTTTTATTGGTTTTATTATGTGCAGGACGGATATAGTGACAGCTTCGACGAATCTTTTATAAGGGAGCGCCCTGAAAATATAGCAGAGCGCGAAGATTATGCTTCGTGGCTTCCAGCATCGGCGGGTAGCGCAGCTGTACTCGCTGCAACATCAGGGCTGAATGAGATTACACAGAGGCCCCGGAGCCACTCCGCTTCTCCCCCAGCCACGGAGAAGACACTCGACTTGACCCCGAAGTCTCTGAGCCGCCCCGCTTCACCTGAAACAAGCCACCCACAGGGGTCCCGATCCCCCAAGCAACGCCGACACTCCATGGCCAAGTCCACCACCGAATCGCCTACAGCCGTACCTCTCCACTTCCGCCGGCCCCCAACTTCCCCAGGCCTGACGCGCGCAGTACCTGTTGAACAACCCGCCGCCATCACCTCCCCAGGCTCCCCAAGCCAGCAACGCAACCGCCGACCCGGGTCAGTCGAGTTCCGAAACTCGCGCGAGATCCGCCCTCTATGGCTAGTCGAGCGCCACAGTTTGATCAAGGGCGAGCCAGACACCAAGGATCCCTTGCCATCGCTCCCGTCTAGCAAGACCTCCTCCCGCGTCCCGTCAGTAGAGGATCTAAAATCCCTCCATGACGACGATGGCCTCAAGAGCTGGGAGCATGTAGACCTGAGCCACTCAATTATGGAGAGCCAGCAGCCGACTGGTCTGATGATCTCAACTGACCAAGCAAACCAAAGCTATAATAGAGACCTTGATCTCCTCGGCTCGGAGCAGCCCACGCCTACCGCTGAACACTTCCAGGATGCAGAGTCCAAGAAGGAGAGGCCCAGATACGAGTTCCACTCTCCCTCTGAGCTCTTACGGGACCCCGCTGTTCTGGACGAGTTGCCTCCTTCACCTACGCTGAACGCTCTGCCTTCTCCGGAGGGCTCCATGGTTGGTGTTGGCACTAGGGAGCAAGAAACCCAGCGTGCGCTTGATGCTCTCGAGGGCGTGTCCCACCCTTATCCTGAGCCGGAGACTCCGACCCAAAAAGATAATTCGTTCCTCAGCGGCGCTGCGGACTTTGCCAGGGGAGCTGGCTTTGCCGGTGTCGTCGGTGCAGCCGCCATTGCCGCCACCAAGGCACATGATGAGCCTCGCACCTTGCCTGCAGATAAACCAGCCACGGCCCATGACTTCGGCAATATTGTCGATGCAGCGGTTACAGCTGACGCTTCCTCCCACGACCATGACAAGGCACCTGTCGATGAGGAGGCGATCAGTGAGCCGGTTACTGCCATCGAAGAGAATGCTCCCACCATGTTGGAGTCTGTGCATCCAGAGATGAACGCGCCCAAAGAACTCGTTACTGAATTGGCCGAACTGCCTGTCAAGTCTTCTGATCTTCAAACTCAGCCCGAGACTAGCGTCGCTCCTGATGACGGTGCGGCTACCCTGCCTTCTAAGAAGAAAAACAAAAAGAAGGGCAAGAAGAACCAGGCCCAAAATGTGGATCGAGAAGCCCCTGAGGAGCCACTCGTGCAGGAAGATTTGTCAAGGGAGCTGGTGCAGGGCCCTACTGTGGACGCGCCTGTCATTGAAGCTGTGTCTGCTGAGCCTGAGGCTGGTGTTCCTGGGTCTGTTCATGCATCCCACGAGCTTGGACCTGAGCTTGAGGTCGAGGAGCCTGTGATCGAAGCTGCTCCTGTTGAGTCTGTACCTACCGAGAGCGCTCTCGTTGAGCCCGAGGCTGAGTTTATCAAGGCCTCCCGCGAGCTTGAGCCTGAGCCTTTTGTTGCAACAACCCAAGAACCAGAAGTTGCCGCCTCCTCTGAACCCGAGCCTACTCAGCTGCCGCCTACCGAAACTGAACACACCGAAGAGACTGCATCATCTACTAAAAAGGCGAAGCGCGACAAGAAGAAGCAGAAGAAATCTAGAAACGCATCTATTGCTGAAGAGCCTGCAGATGATACCCTCGTTTCTCAGCCTCAGGATGATACTTCTGCCCCCAAGGAGATTGAGAGCCCACAAGAAGACGAAACATCTGCGCCTACTGAAGAGATTGTGGCCGCGCCCTTATCCAAGGATATTGCTACTTCTGTTGAACTCCTTGAGAGCACCTCTGATCAGACTGCGACCCCATCTGCTCCTATTGATGCAGAGCAAGCCCGAAGCCAGCAGGAACCCGGAGAGCGAGCCGAGCCTGTGGAGCAAGTATCTACCGAAGAATCCGTTCTACCTGTTTCCGAAGATCCCAGTCTACCCGTTCAGGAAGCACAGACCCCAGACCCTGTTTTTACTGATGCGAATGAAACCCAAATTCCTGGTGTGAATGAGCTAGGAGTGGAGGAACTATCCCGCAGCCTGGAAGAGATTGAGAAGCCAACTGAAGTCTCTGCTCCAGAGGCCCCTCTCGGTTACACTATTCCTGAAATCCCTGAAATACCCAAAGAAGACACCGAAGGCGAAGACAACTTCGAAGAGGCTGTTGAAGAACAGATTCCAGTTCCGCAGCCCGCTGAAGAAAAGGAGGCTGCACCTGAGCCTGCCATTGAAGTTGCTGCAGACCCCCCCGCAGAGGCCTCGGAAACGAAGACGGAGAAGCGGAAAAACAAGAAAAAGAAGAATCGCAAATCCGTTGCTGTCGAAGAGACTCAGGATTCCGCTGAAACGCCCGCCCCCGAGATTGAATCCCAACCACAAAGCCAGGAGCTCGAACCTGAGCAATCAGCTGCTGTCAATCCTACGAATACCCAATCCCCTCCAATTGGCGGTGAAGCCTTACCTTCTGATCTTGAACATCGTGAGCAGCCGGCCAAGGATATTGACCAACCCTTCAAACCCACCGTTGAGGAGCATGCAGCTACCCAAGAGTGGGAGCAAGTCCTATTGGAGGCCGATGCGGATATAACAGCTGTCGCGGCCGAGCCAGTGGGACCTGAGGAGCCATCCGATGAACTGTCAGAGATAGCTGCCGTCCAGGACCAGCCTAACACTGACATCTCGGATCCTATTGAGAACCCTTCTCGCGACATTTCAGAGCCTTCCGTTGTTGAGACTAAACCTGCAACTGAAGTTCAACCTGAACCTCAAGTTGAAGCTGAAGGCGAGCCTGAAGTCGCCTTAACTACGGCTCAGAAGAAGAAGGCCAAAAAGAATAAAAAGAAAGGCAAGGAGGGTGGATCTTCCATTTCTAACGACGATAAGCCAGCTGAGTCTAGCTCGCCGACACCTGAAACTGAGACCGTCGCTGTGGATATAGCGAAGGAATCGCCTCTTATCGCTGAACAGGCACCGGTGGATGTGTCTCAGCAAGAAAGCGAGATGGAGCCGCCCGTTGAGGTTGAACAATTGCCCGAGTCAGAGCACCTTCCCGAGATTGAAAAAATACCTGAGGTTGTGCTGGCCCTAGAGGAAGATCCTTCTGCCACTCTTCCGGAACCAACGGCAGACGTAGCAGAGGCAGAGACGCTTAAAGAAGAGCCCATCGCAACAGAGCAACAGCCTAGAACAGAAGATTCTCCCGCTGACAGGGAGGTTCCTATGACCGCCGCGGAGAAGAAGAAGGCTAAGAAGGCAAAAAGGAAGCAGCAGAAAGAGCAGGAAGACATTGGCTCTATTCCCGAAGACAACAACAAGCCCGTTGAGACTGCGCCTGCTCCTGGTGCCGAATCTGAGCCAAGCAAGGATATTGCGACTCCGGCGGAAATTGATGATGTTGCTCCAGCAGAATTCTCTACACCGGTGTCTTCCGGGCCTGCGGATCATGAACATGATGTTGCACCTACCTCCACAAACGAGCCCGGGGCATCTCCAGTCACTGCAGATACCCTTCTGCCGATCGATACTGAGACTATCGAACCAACGAAAGACAAGGAGCCTCCCGCCGAGGCCGACCCCCCGGCAGAAGACGCTGCCCCATCATCAGAAGTTGAGGCCACCGAAGCTATCGCCGATGTTCCACTTGTATCGGAAGAAGTCAGTATTCCTGTCCAACAGGACGATGCCCTTAGGGCAGAGGAGCTGAAGACCGAGGATGCGACCCTGGCGTCGGCAGAAGAACCCTCGGTTGACCCTACAGAGGTCGACGTCCCCAAGGCACAAGAACAATATCCTGAACCTGATGTTCCAATAACTGCTGCCGAGAGGAAGAAGGCCAAGAAGCTCAAGAAGAAGCAGCAGCAGAAACAGGAGTCCATGCAGCTTGATGAGCAGCCCACGCCCGAGGCTGAGCCTACTTCTACCGAGGAAAACAGTGGTGACATTTTGCCCGAGAGTGAGGCCTCTCACGCCGGAGAATCTCGTGGGGGTGTTGACGATCCCTTGAAACCTGAGGCAGCCCGCGACCCTGTAGCCGAGTCCAAGTCAGAACAAGAACAAGCTCAGGATGTGCCGATTCTCGACTCCGAAGTTGCACTCGATGCACCCACAGACGAGGCCATTCCTACCCCGAATATTGCTGAACAAACTATTGATGTTGAAGATGGGGTCAAGGAAACCGCTTCAGAGCCTACAGGTGAGGTTGCTTCCACGGAAGAGGTCCAGGAAGAGGTCCAGGAAGAGGTCCAGGAAGAGGTCCAGGAAGAGGTCCAAGAAGAACAAAAGCTTGATTCAGCCATTATCGAGGAGCCTACCTTAGACAAGTCCCTCGATGAGAACCCCTCAGAGTCTGCACCAGAGCCAGCTGTGGATACTCAGCCTGCGGAGTCCACACCAAGTCCAGCGGTAGAGCAGGCTGAAGATGAACAGTCGGCAACTTCTTCTAAGTCTAAGAAGAAGAAGAAGAAGAACAAGAAGAATCGCCAATCAGTTGCCGCTGAAGAGGATCAGCCTGCATCCACTGAGGAGTCCAAGGTTGTCACCGCCGAAGAAGAGGCTACACCTATACCTGCTGAGAGTCAATCAACCGAGCCCGCGCCATCTCAAGGGCCTGAACAGCGTTCCCCCCATAGAGAACCGGAGGCTCCTATTGTGACGGAAGAGGCACCGCAGGTTGAAGAACGCTATCCGAAAGAAACTACGCAGCTAGAGGCCCCTAGCGATGATGCAGCCCCCACCGAGCCCGCGGAAGAGGCATCAATGACACCTGCACAGAAGCGGAAGGCTAAGAAAGATAAAAAAAAGCGCCAATCAGTTGCCGCTGAAGAGGAGCAGCCTGCACCCCTTCAGGAGGAGGTTAAGCTTGCACCCGTTGAAGAGCCTACACCTATGCCTGCTAAGGGTGAATCCATTGAACCAGCGCCATCCCAGGAGGTTGAGCAGCCTTCTCCCGATTCACCCGCGGAGACTCCTATCGTGACGGAAGAGGCGCCTAAGGGCGAAGCCTCCCTAGAAGAGACTTCGCAGCCAGAGGCCTCTGCTAATACAGCCGCCATCGAGGCCGCCGAAGAGGCATTAATGACTCCGGCTCAGAGGCGGAAGGCCAAGAAAGATAATAAAAAGCGCCAATCAGTTGCCGCTGAAGAGGAGCAGCCTGCACCCCTCCAGGAGGAGGTTGAGCTTGCACCCGTTGAAGAGCCTACACCTATGTCCGCCAAGGGTGAATCCATTGAACCAGCGCCATCCCAGGAGGCTGGACAACCTTCTCCCGACAACGACGCTGAGGCTCCTATTGTAACGGAAGAGCCCCCTCGGGAAGGGACTACGCAGCTAGAGGCTCCTGCCGATCCTCCTGCCGATACAGCCGCCACCGAGGCCGCTGAAGAGGCATCGATGACACCTGCACAGAAGCGGAAGGCTAAGAAAGATAAAAAAAAGCACCAATCAGTTGCCGCTGAAGAGGAGCAGCCTGCACCCCTCCAGGAGGAGGTTAAGCTTGCACCCGTTGAAGAGCCTACACCTGTGACCCCTGAGAGTGAATCCATTAAACCAGCGCCATCTCAAGAGGTTGAGCAGCCTTCTCCCGATTCACCCGCGGAGACTCCTATCGTGACGGAAGAGGCGCCTAAGGGCGAAGCCTCCCTAGAAGAGACTTCGCAGCCAGAGGCTTCTGCTGATACAGCCACCATCGAGGCCACTGAAGAGGCATTGATGACTCCGGCTCAGAGGCGGAAGGCCAAGAAAGACAAGAAAAAGCGCCAATCCGTTGCTGCCGAAGAGGAGCAATCTGCACTCGCCGAGGAAGAGGCTAAGCTTGCATCGGCGCCTACTTCTACTCCTGTGGCCCCTGAGAGTGAATCCATTGAGCCGGCGCCATCTCAAGAGTTTGAGCAGCCTTCTCTCAATCCACCCGCGGAGACTCCTATCGTGACGGAAGAGGCGCCTAAGGGCGAAGCCCCCCTAGAAGAGACTTCGCAGCCAGAGGCCTCTGCTGATACAGCCGCCAACGAGGCCGCCGAAGAGGCATTAATGACTCCTGCTCAGAAGCGCAAGGCCAAGAAAGATAAGAAAAAGCGCCAATCAGTCGTTGCCGAAGAAGAACAGC
Source organism: Penicillium cf. griseofulvum (assembly GCA_028974015.1). Lineage (NCBI taxonomy): Eukaryota > Fungi > Ascomycota > Eurotiomycetes > Eurotiales > Aspergillaceae > Penicillium > Penicillium cf. griseofulvum. The sequence goes on from JAPQKP010000002.1 coordinate 5,630,113, forward strand.
CTGCGCCCGTTGAGGAGTCCAAGGCAGAATCTGCTCCAGAAGAGCACACTGAGCCTATCTCAGCTCCGGAAACTGAGCAGCCCGCTATTGACAAAGATGCACAGACTCCTATTCCGATAGAGGAATCGGCCAATGTCAACAAGCCATCTCCGGAAGAAACTGAGCAGCCAGAGGCCTCTACTGATACAGCCGCCACCGAGGCCGCCGAAGAGGCATTAATGACTCCTGCTCAGAAGCGCAAGGCCAAGAAAGATAAGAAAAAGCGCCAATCAGTCGTTGCCGAAGAAGAACAGCCTGCGCCCGTTGAGGAGTCCAAGGCAGAATCCGCTCCAGAAGAGCACACTGAGCCCAAACCAACTCTCGAATCCAAACAGCCAACTCTCGACAAAGACGTGCAGCCTCCTATCATGACTGAAGAAGCGCCTAAGGCCGATGGATTCTCTCTCGAAGAGGTTACACAGCAGGATATCCCTGCTGATGCAACTGCTACCGAGGCCACTGCGGAGGAGGCAATGACCGCCGCACAGAAAAAGAAGGCCAAGAAGGACAAGAATAAGCAACGCAAGTCCGTTGCTTTTGACGACGCTACCATCCCGGCCGAAGAGCTGAATCAGAAGCAGGATTCGCCTGCACCTGGAGACGAGGTTGAATCTCAGGGTGTTCCGGTGGAGTTGGTTCTCTCTGCAGAATCAGCCAAGGAGTTGCCAGTGACTGAAGAAGTTCCCGAGCCTGCTGCTGAAGGGGAAGTCCTGGAGAAGGCAGAAGAACCCGCTTCCTCTGAACAAATAAAGGAGATCATCGAGCATGAGACGGCCTCAACTGCTACACTCGGTAGTATTCCCACCGAAGTCGAGGAGACGAAGTCCGCAGCGGAGTTGCCAGAGCAATTAGAACAAGAGGTTCCCACTGCCCCAGAGGCCCAGTTGCCGAGTGCGCAAGAGCCTGAAGTTGCCTTGACTGTGGCGCAAAAAAAGAAGGCGAAGAAGAATAAGAAGAAGGGCAAGTCTGTGGACTTAGCTGACAATGCTCCTAGTGCCATAGACGCAGCGCTGGAATCTGAGCCTGAATCTAAGTCCATTGTTCAAACTTCGACGGATACTCCGGTTGAGACCCCGGAGTTGCAAGATACTACATTCTCTGAGCCAGTACAGCCCGCAGAAGCTCTCGAGAAAGAAAGCACGATCGAGCCAGAGGCTCTCAAGGCCGAGGAGCTCGAGACAACAGGAACTGTTTCCGACGATGTACTAAAAGAAGAAACTCCTGACGTTAAGGAGACCGACAATGAATCTCCGGCCACTGAAGAGATTCCTGATGCTGAGCCGACTCCCTCCCAGGAAGCGGAAGTTATTGCCCCTTCTCCTGCCGAGCCGACCGAAGAAGAAGCTGGTATGTCAGCCAAGGAGCGACGCAAAGCTGCCAAGAAAGCGAAGAAACGCCAGTCCAAGAATATTGACGCCGATAACGACGCCGCAACATCCGATTCGCCTTCCTCGGCGACCGGGCCTGGTACACCTATCGAAGCGGCTCACGGAGTTGAAAAGATCCTCACCTCCACGGACACAGACGCCCCTGGACTTTCAGCCGTACCGGCGTCCTCGCCTGCGGAACATGACGGTAAAGAACATCAGTCCCACGCCATAGAAACTTACCACGCCACGGCGCAAGATACGGCCTCGACTGATAAATACATGTCTTCGCAGGTAGAGCAGACGCCGATAGAGAGTCCTTTTTTAGATTATCCTCCCCAGCCCGTGCTTGAGCGTTCAGTTGATTCCGGCGAGTTGGTGGAGGGAAATGCTCCGCAGGAGGGCAATATCGGCCCAACTGCACGGGAGCCAGAGGGGGAGTTGGTTGAGCCTGCACCCCCTGATGAGATACAGACAGTTGTTGATGGGGAGAATGTTGAGGGGAGATCATCTGGGCCGGAAGCAGGCGATCTCTCCGCGGAGAAGGAGATTGAAGAGACGCCTGTGGATGTTTCAATTAATGCTGTTCCTGAGGCACAAGCACAAGAATCTCACGCGGAGGAGGCTTCTGAGACAACTGTCTCGAAGAAGCAGAAGAAGAAGAACAAAAAGAAAAACAAAAATCAAGAGGAAGCAGCACCTGCGCCTGAGAGCCCTACTACAGAGGCAAATGAGCAACCTGAAGCTGCGCCTTTGGTTGAGGCCGAACCCCAGCCGGAGGTCAAGGCACTCACTGAACCTGAGCCTATTGCCGAGACCGAACCAGGGCCAGTTCTAGAGGAGCAACCGGCAGTTTACCCACAGAGCATCGAAGATACCGCCGCTGTCCAGGCAACCGAGGACGTCAATGTCACTAAAGAAACTAGTGTCCCGGAAATCGAGACCGTTGTTCCTCCTAGCGAAGAGTTAGAAACAGCCGTTGTCTCAAGGAAAAAGAGCAAGAAGGACAAGAAGAAGCAACGGGAATCCATTCTTTTTCAAGAACCCGAAGCTAGGCCCCAGCCTGAGGAACAGGCAGCACCCGAGGCGGATGAAACTTCTCTCCAAGACGCTAGGGTTACAACTGAGCCAGCGCCTGCCGAAATTGTCAAGCAAGATGAGCCTGTTACTAGCGCAGAGGAGGCTGGACTGCAGCCTGTTGATGCCATCGAGGAGGCCGCTAACGATCTTGTAACGCCTTCTGAAGACACTGACCAGCATGTTCTAAGCCAAGATAATGAAAGCGGGGAGCATTCCCTTGAACTTGCATCCTCTGAATCAAAGATCGAGGAAGAAGACAAGCCATCCGAGGAAGCTGCCAAAGCCCCGGCAGATATCCTAGATGACAAGCAACCTAGCGAACAAGTGCCGCCTGAAGCTGCCCCTGAGCCCGAAGGGGAATCAGCGGCTGTCCCCAAAAAGATGAGCAAGAAAGAGAAGAAGAAGGCCGCTGCCGCCGCCGCTGCTGCTGCTACCGCTGCCGCTCCGGAGGAAGAAAAACTCGTTCAGTCACAGCCTGAACCCCAGGAGCCCTCGACCATTACTCCTCGGGCTCTAGAGGAAGTGGCAGAGCAGCCTGCCGTTCAAGAGGCGCAGCCTTCAGAAAATGAGGAGAAGCCTCAACTTGAGGCAGAGAAGAACCTAGACGAAACGACAGGATCGACAACATCCGAGCTGAAAGAAGATGTCCTGGAGCAGCCTGTTCAAGATCCCAAGTCTACCGAGCCTCTCGAATTTGAAGACAAACCGGAGTCTACAAAACAGCTAGTGGAGGAGCCAGCTGCGGCCGGGACTACTCGGAAAATGTCGAAGAAGGACAAGAAAAAGGCCAAGAACCAAGACAAGCAAGATTTAATTGAGCCGATTTCCCCTCCGACCGACGATCATATCCCTACCACCGAGCCTTCAACTGCAGAGGTTGCTCCTGGATGGGAGGCAACTATTGAGGATACCACAAGAGAGCATGATCCTACCACAGAGCCCGCAACTACGGAGGCTAATATTGAACTGGAGACGACTCCTGCAGAGCGGCCAGCTGAAACTGTTTCTGAGCCTGAGTTCATTGCCCGGGAAGAAATTCAGGGGGCTTCTAAGCCCGAGCCTGAAAGCATCAAGATGCCAGCCCTTGATGGGTTTAGCATCCTATCGGAAGACAAGCAACCTTCAGAAAAACTGAAAACTGAAGAAGTCGTTTCTCTGGACAAACTCGATACTCCTCCGCCAGTGGAACCCAGTGATGAAGATACCAACAATGAGCCCCTTGACCTGGAGGATCTCGTTGAGAAGAAGGACCAGGAAGACGAAGCTGATGTTGGGGCCGATACGAGCGATCTTAAGAAAACAGCTGATCTCGAGGTCGTTGAGGGCGTCGTTGAGTACCAACCTGGAGAACATGAAGTGACGCCGGCTCTGTCCAAGAAGATGTCAAAGAAGGACAAGCGCAAGGCCAAGAAGAATGCCGGCATCACCGAAGAAGTCTCAACTCAACTGCAAAAAGAACCTCAGGCTGACACAGCTGAGCTGCTCAAAGAATCTAGGATCCATCTTGCAGAGCCTGCTGTGGAGAAAGATATTCCCATGGAACCTGAACAGGCTGCAGATCCTCAATCTACATTGGAGCCAGAGTTGCCAATTGAGGCCCCCCTGCCGATTGAGGACCAGCCTATACCCGAGCCGGAAGTTCAGGTTGAGCCTACACAACCCAACGCAGAGCCTGTTGCCAGCGGGGAACTCCCTCTTTCACGCAAGGCCTCGAAGAAGAAGGCCAAGAAGGCTCAAAAGGCTAACAAATCCCTGGACACTGAACCTACGGCTGAAAACGTGATTGACGCGGATCAGGATGCTATCATTGTGCCGTTCGAAGAGGAGCACTCCAAGGTACAGGTCACCGAAATTCCAGATGAGAACCCGGCTCATGACGAAGACTGGCCGGCAATTGACTGGCAGGCCAAGTTCGAAGAGTCTCAGCGATTAAGAGAGGCGGACCCTGAACTTGAGCCGGAGATTCCACCTCCCGAGCCGGAGATTATTGGAGAATTTGTCGAATCTTCATTCCCTGAGCCCTTAGAAGAGGCAAACGAAGCTGCAGAGGGAGATCCTTGGGCTTTGCCGAGCAAAAATGACAAGAAGAAGGCCAAGAAGAACAAAAAGCAGTCGCAGCAACGTCCCACGGAAGCCGAGGAGTCCTCATTGGAACCCTTAAATGACAAAGAGATCGAGCCGCCTGTTCGAACAACTACTCCCGGAGGATCTAAGATTGCTAACTTGTTTCCTGACCTCGAGCGTGCGGGATTTCGGCGATCGGCACTAGACCAGCAAACACAGTCGCTAAAAGATAGTGCTGAGGATGAGACAACAGAGCTGGAAGCGAATCGCGATATCGCGATCCCTGTCTCGGAAGCACCCCTAGCGGCCACTGGAAGCAAAGAAATTACCGATGATTTCACCTCTGGTCTACCCAGCAGCCTTGAAAGACGAATTGAGGCTACAATCTCGGAACTGAAAGCTCACTCCGAGACTACGGAGAATGAATCAACTAAGGAGCCAGAACTTCCGATGTACAGCGAAAAGTCTTTGGATGCGCCATTGTCATTGTCAATGGAGCCCTCCAATGACTGGATTCGGACCGATGAACCTTCTACACGCTTTCCACCCCCGGAAGCAGAGGAGCTGTGTGAACTACGCCGGTCACCATCAATCCATGGCCGGCACCAGCATACACCCAGAACATGGAGTTTGGAAGAACCAGCTCTACCAGTTCTTGTCCCATCACCCCCTCGGTCGCTCTTTGGACCCGATTATGTGCGACCTCGGACTCCCCTTGATACAATTGCCGAACAAGAACCACGGGAGGGAAGTGCTCGAGGGACTTTGGAGATGAAGCCCGAACATGTCTTACCTCGACCTCTGACACCAATCCGGAAATTTACAGACAATGCCTTTGATCGAGAAGCTTGGCCTACAGATAAGGATTTCAAAGAAATTCTAAAAACTCCTGAAGGACCAATTTTGAAGCCCAGCACCAGCAGTGGAAAATTACGTCGTACAAATCGGAGTATTAGTGGCGATCTGCGGGCGGCTAGTCGAGCACTAGATTCCCAGCCTTCGCTCGATCTCGATCAGCTCCCATCTTCCTCCTCTTATGACCCCGTTACCGACAAGGGCAAACGACCTCTGCGAAATATGTCGGATGTCTATGTAAGTTAATCTTTTTTTGTTTTTGTTTTGTTTTTGTTTACTAACTTCCCATAGGAGGGATGGGGTGAGACGCCCAATTCCCCACGGTCGCCCAGCCGACCGCCTAGTGTCCGCCGTCGTCGCAGCATGCAACACTTGCAAGACATCGAAACCCGCCTCGACCAGCTCATATCTGAAAACCGTCTATTGATCGCCGCCCGAGATGAAGCCGAACATAAGCTTAAGAATTCCAGCGTCGCTCGTCGAAAGAGCGACCGTGCGCTCAACACACGCGACGTGGATCTGCGCGATCGGGAATCGGAGGTGGAACAATTGAAGAATTCGGTGGAATGGCTGCAGAAGGAGACGACTCGTCTGACCCAAGAGAATGAGGGGCTGGCCGCATCCAACTCTGCTCTCGCCGCTGCCCATGCAGCCGAGCTCAACACCGTGCGCGAGGCGTCCACACGCGAACTTGCCGACTTGCAGTCGCAACACACTCAACTCTCGTCCCAGATGGAGGATCGAGTTCGACAAGAGATTGAGTCGGCTCTTGCGCAAAAGGACATTGAATTGCGCCGTCTGCGCATCGAACTTGAGGAGGCTCGCGATAAAGTGAAGGAGCTCCAACAACAAATTGCAGCCTCGGTACATGACAATGCACTTGTCTTCCGCGATGAAGAGTACTTCGATGCTGCCTGCCAGAAGCTGTGTGGCCATGTACAATCCTGGGTCGTGCGCTTCTCCAAGCACAATGATAAGCGTCGCTGCCGCCCACTCAGTGAGTTGCAGGACGAAAAGATCGCAGACCGTTTCGACAATGCCCTCCTCGACGGCTCCGATCCCGACGTCTACCTATCTGATCGTGTCCGCCGCCGCGACGTCTTTATGTCGGTGGTCATGACAATGGTCTGGGAATACATTTTCACCCGTTATCTCTTCGGCATGGACCGGGAGCAGCGTCAAAAGCTCAAGTCTCTTGAGAAACAATTGGGCGAGGTGGGCCCAACCCGTGCTGTGCATCGCTGGCGAGCCACCACTCTCACACTGCTATCTCGACGACCAGCCTTTGCTGCGCAACGTGAGAGCGATACGGAGGCTGTCACTCTGGAGATCTTCCAAACCCTATCGCGAGTCCTCCCTCCTCCATCTCACGTTGAATCCCAGCTTCTGGATAATCTCCGCAAGATTATGCGGGTAGCAGTCAGCCTGTCCTTGGAGATGCGCACCCAGCTGGCTGAATTCATCATGCTGCCGCCTCTGCAGCCTGAATATGATACCAATGGCGACCTTGCACGCCAAGTGTACTTCAACGCAGCCCTGATGAACGAGCGCAGCGGTCTGACAAACGACAACGGCGAACTCGAAGCTCAACAATCCATTGTTCGCATCGTGCTCTTCCCTCTCGTTGTCAAAAAGGGCAATGATGTGGGCGAGGGTGATGACGAGGTTGTCGTCTGCCCCGCCCAGGTCCTCATTGCCCGCCCCAGCAAAGACAAGAAAGTGTCAAGGATGATGAGCGGCGACCGCATGTCCATCGACGCTTCTAAGTCGGTCCACAGTGTTGCTCACAGTGCGACCCCCTCATCTATGATGGACATGAGCAATGTGATCTGAGGCGTCACACTCCGATCATGATTGCTCCCATCTTTACGCACTTGCATCCTTGCTCTTATCTAATTTTTGTGTTTTTCTTCTCTTTGCCGGTATGGCGTCAAAAGGTTCATTTAACGGTCACGGTCAGAGGCCGATGAATATGTGGAGTTATTTTTCTATTTGTTTTTATTCTAAGAGTATCAGCGTGTGTATTTACCATGGCTTTGATGTCTTATGAAGTGATGACCTGTACTACTGGCAATGTAATAATTTTGTTCTACTTTTTCTTATGCTTGAGATTGTAAGGGATCCAGATCAACGGTCCAAAATAATATATGGACAATCTGTCTACTGTACTTTGGACATAACTCTTTATTGAAAATTAAATGCGTTGTATAGCAAAAATTCCACAACTACCTCAGGGCAATCTTTTTAAACTCCGCAGTGGTGTCCCTGATGGCGACTTCAACAGGAAGTCGTTCCATTGAACTGGCTCCATAGAAGCCATGCAAACCCTGGACCCTATCCAACACGTACTTCGCATCTTCTGGTGTAGCAATAGGCCCGCCATGACACAACACAATGACATCCTTCTTGATCCGCACCGCCGCATCCCGCATTGCCTGGATCTCCCCAACACATTGTTCCAATGTCTTTCCAGTCTTCGCCCCAATCAGCCCGGAAGTAGTCAGACCCATATGTGCGACCAGGATATCTGCCCCAGCCTTCGTCATAGCCTCCGCATCCTCAACATTGAAAACATAAGGCGTCGTCAACATATCCAATTCAGCCGCCTGTCGCACCATCTCTACCTCTTTATCATAACCCATCCCAGTTTCCTCCAAGTTAGCACGGAAGTTTCCATCGATCAGTCCAACCGTGGGGAAATTCTGAACACCAGCAAATCCTAATTCCCGTAGCTGCTTCAGGAACCGCGGGATTTGCTTGAATGGATCGGTACCGCAGACACCCGCAATTACGGGGATATTCTGAACGATAGGAATAACTTCGGCGGCCATTTCGACCACCACCTCGTTGGCGTTACTGTACGGCATCAGCCCCGCAAGACTTCCGCAGCCAGCCATGCGGAAGCGACCGCTATTGTATATAATGACTAGGTCTGCGCCGCCGGCCTCGACCGATTTGGCAGACAGACCGATGCCTGATGGGGGTATTAGTTAAACTCGTTAGAGAGGTGACAAGTGACACTACCGGCGCCAGCTCCAATGATGGGTTTCCCATCTCCGATTTGACGGCGTAGGTTGGCGAGAATCTCGCTGCGAGAGGTAGGTGGTGCCATTGGGAGATTTGTAGATTTAAGTGGAAAGGTATTGGAAAGATATTCCTCGAATTTACCTCCGTATATGAAGGATTTCTTGGGCGGATTTAAGCGCGGCGAATGACCATTCCTAATTAGGGCCTGTATTACTAATTTGTATCTCTTCCTACCTCTCTACTTCTTTGCTTTCCCTTAAAAAAAATCATTTTAGTTTATGCGAGGTAATTTGAAACCTTTAAGACAGTATGTCCCAAAAGTCACACACCATCCGACTGGGACTAGTTACCCTGTCGCTCACCGCGGAGATAGTCGAATTGAGAGATCGCGGAGGGAATTGCTGAAGCTGCTGGCCAACTTCCCAATCTTCTAATTCACAATGTGCAATAGGTACCAGTCGGCGCAGATCAAGATGTACCCATTGAATTCATAATTAGATCCCACTGGTCCCAGTCCATGTTCACCGGGTTGATCCATTGCTGCGGCTCAATCTGCCGAACTAGACTGGGGAACCCGACATTCTCTGAATCAAATGCATGGCCATTACTAAGATTCGCGGTCTGGATGATTGGATTTATCTGGCTATTTGACTGGGCGCCCTCTGAGACTGCACTGTGCGGTCCATCTGGTACCAGGGCCGAGGCAGGCATCCATCTGCTGGACCTACAGAATTTTCTGTCAGTTCCAACCAAAACACATGTCACGCGCTATAGTAACTTACAGTATCTGACCGAGAATAGTTGCGGTCCGGGTGCATAACTGACTTTGCGCCTTTGATGCCTCGAGCCGAGCATGGCACTCGTGCAGCAACCGCACCACATCCAGTGTACAAAGTTCGCGTGGCTCTATAGAAATGGCAAGAACCAGGACGAACGCGGCATGGAAAGCGTGAAAAACGCCCCGGCCACGTATATACCAGTAGAAGGGTGTGAACTGTGGCAGTTTATGGAAGTCAGCATGTAGTTCCAAGACGCGCTGTGCACTCTTTATGCAGCAATGCTTCGACCAGTTATTCTGCGGCAGACAAAATGTCCCTTCATTCAATATATTACTATGAAGAATGAGAACCAGGTGGTGGGCAAAACTGAGCAGTAGATTGGTATGAACAATCGATGAGTTGCCCTCAAGCATAGAGGCGTAACTCTGTTCCAGTGGGTCTAGCTCGACTCGGAGGGCCGCATCCAGACGGTGAAGGGATGTCGGATCGTCTGGCCATGCAGCCAGAACGGGGTTACAGATTTCCGAGGATATTTGAAAGAGGCGTGATTTTCGAATTAGATACGAGACTGGTTTGATGTCTACCGAGGTTTCAATCGGTACTGGTTATCCCTGAATGATATCCTCATCCCACACCACGGCCGGGGGCAGGACACGCGACGAGAACACGGACTGGTAGATGTCTAACCCGGTAATGGCCATATTTTGATTACAGAGCAGTGTGATCAGGCCTAACCAACAGCGGCGACGCTCCTCGGCTTCGACAATATCCAAGGAAAATGTGGCCGGGTCAACGTGACAACCAATCGAGAGCGCCAGGTGATAAACCAGCCCGAGAAGTGTCCATGTTTGGCCATGGCTATGATGGATGCCATATATAAGGTTTAGCAGTGCCTGTAGTGTCGATACGTTATGTCGCCAGAGATAGCGATCTGCTTCGAGGCATTTCATTGCCGCGGTGTAATATCGCTCCGAGAGCTCCGTGACTCGATCCCAAGGGGTAGGTTTGCGGCTGAGGTTCTTAAGCAGAGGGCTATCATTTTCCAGTGCGAGAACAGCTGTGCCCAGGATAGTAAAGAGAAGAGCAATCCATGCCAGCGAAGCCTGATCTGGATCCTTGGAAAATTGACGATACCGTTCGTGAAACGTAGGGCTATGCAAGATAGGGAAGAGCTTCTTTTTGTTACTTTTTACCCTGATGATATCGGGAGTTAGGAAACCTACGGGAGCAATCGACTGAAAGTATAGATCCTTTAACTGGTTGCAGTACTCCGTCGGGGGGAGCTTTGCTAAGAGATTAGGTCGGTCTGTTTTCAGCATCGTGGTCGCCGAAAGGATATGGTCCGCTGGGCGTGTCAATCATGGTACTCTCCTGGCTTAGACAGGGACCATCCCGAGGGACTCGATTGAAAATACGCCGGCCGGAGATAACGGGAGGAAGCGCACATGTCCTGAAGCGGATGGGATAAGAGTGCCCGTTGCAAAGGCTGTCGCTGGCTCTGATCTCAGCCTTACTTCTACATCAGATTCCAATTGGGGGGGGTATTTTGCAGAGGTGATGCTGTTTCTGGCTGCTGATTCTTTGCATGCAACAACTGCTCCAGCTTCTCTATCCGAGCTACCAGGTCAGCATTGGGTTTCCCGGTAAGACCTTGATTTAGTGGTTGGAGAGGAGCGACAGGGGACAACGAGCGATTTCCCCCAGGCCGAGCCTGTGGCTGGGACTGCTGGGACTGCTGCGGTTGTCGTCGTGAGGGTATCTGAGGTTGTCTCCTCGAGCTATAAACACATTGTTCTACAGGAACACGACGTCGTATATAAGTGCCGCAAGCGGGGCCATCCCGGGGACATCGGATCTTTCGAACGCGGCACGGCTCACAGGAGATCGGAAGACGCTGACGGGAATGGTGAGCGAACATATTGATATCCGCGCCAATAAAGAATGCAGGATATGCTTCGGGGCTTGGCTGGACTTGCAGTCGAGGGCGGAGATACACGGAGAAGGCGGGGATAATTTCTCTTTTCCCGCTCCTGGCCAAGTGATTCTACCAAATGTGAGGCTCCACGCATCTCTCGCAGTTCAGTTAAATCCTATAGTCAGATCATGTAAACTCTCCATAGTCTTCCATCAGCTCACCATTCCACATATCATCTTTCTTGGGACCCTCGACACCAAGCGTGCAGAAATCCTATACCTATACAATCAGCTACAGCAGAATGCCACACGTTTCTCGACGCCCTTAGATCTATCACCTTGATTGACTGCGGCCGTCAGGCTATTACCGACGATGCCATCACAATAAGTCACACCGACCTGCTAGTCAAGTATGCATCCGGAAACAGCACCGGGATATTAACCCTGCCTCGGGGACAAGTGATCGAACTCCTCATTAGCTGTGTCAGTAGGTGTGTTGCCGATTTACTGCGAACGACGGAGATCCACGGAATTATCGGTGCTGGTGGCAGTGGAGGAACCAGTCTGATCTCCGCCGTAATGAGGACGGCTGCGCCAATTGGCCTGCCTAAACTGATCGTCAGCACAGTCGCGTCCGGGAATACAGGCCCGGTGGTTGGCAAATGCGGTATCACCCTGATGTACTCGGTCGTGGACATTGCAGGCACCAATCGGCTCCTTCACGAAGTGCTGGGGAATGCAGCTGGCGCCATGTTCGGCATGGCATTTACATACCAGCACAGGTTGGATGAACGCCGGGCCCGGAGTGCGCAGGAGAACCGGCGAGAAGAGAAGACCCGAGTCGGTATTCCTATGTTTGGGGTGACTACCCCGTGTGTGGATCATGTGAGAAAGCACTTGGAAGACAACTATTCTGTAGAGGTCTACGTGTTTCATGCGACTGGACATGGGGGAAAGGCCATGGAACGATTGGTTGGGGAAGGCCGTCTAGACGCCATTTTGGATATCACAACGACTGAGATCTGCGATCTCATCGCGGGCGGGACTATGAGCTGTGAAACCAGTCGCCTGGAGATGACACTCAAGCGTGGAATACCCAATATCATTTCCGTTGGAAGCCACGGATATGGTCAACTTTGGTCCGGTCGATACAGTGCCATAGCTAGCTAGACAGGTCCACCGTTGATTATCAGCCAAGAAGTATATATATATGTATTGGCTGGAATATTTTAATGTATCATTATTCCCTATCATCCGCTAGACCAAATTCCGAGAGCTTAGTGCAGTCAAAAGTATAGGCCTTATTCTTCGGCCAATCGCTGGAGTATCAAGGACATGCCTTTGCTCTCTTTACTATTTTCTGATCTAAGAATATAAGATACCCCTAACGGCCCTGTGGGTTGCGTTGTCAAAACCAGGGCTGAATTTTATAGATGTGCTGACCTCATCCATCCCATTTTAGGAAAAGCCTCTAGGGCTCTCTTGTCTCTGAAACACTCAGAATATCATCCTCGGATTTCTCTTTGTATTGGATTTTCCCCTCTATTACATTATACACAACTACCTTAATACACAACTTGTTCTCTGTTAGGATATTCCCAGATTTTCTTGTGGGATGTTCCACTCTGTCTTTGCCACCCACGTCACCCCCAACTCTGAGCTACTCCTCCTTTCGCGACCATGCCGATGTCGGTTTCTCCGTGATCATCAGCGCTAGTAAGATCGTATGGAAATCTGGGTATCTAGCATACGCTTACCTTGTGAACCGGAACGAGAAGATAGATTCAGAAACTTGTTTGCATTGGCCTAGCTCCATTGGTTGATGACCTACTGAAAATCCTCCTCTTCAGTACAGTTGCTCTGTACTGGAGACACCCAACCTCCATCGCGACCCAATTATTGAGGCTGTCACAATGGATTCCCCCATGATCCCGACACCTGGCATAGCGACCTCCCGACCGCCTCGTTCCTCACATTCGTCTAGCCCAAGAAAACGTCCACAGCACAGCGATTACCCACCCTCTGCTGATAACAACGCTAGTTATCGCCCAATGAGCGGCGGTCGGGCCCCAGGGACTGCTCCGGTATCCATCTCCGAGGCTACACCAGCCAACGAGGCCCGCTTCGAACCCCCCGCTGGTATTGCTGGTAAACCCTCGAAGTCCTCCAAACGCAAAAAGAACCGCAATCGCAAACGTCGCAATCGGCACCAGTCTTTTATCCCACCTCATCCGGAGGAATCTCATGATATTCCTGGGGAGATTTCGGGTGCTGGAGGTGTTAGAGATTCAATGGAGGCCGATCGGCCAACCTCGAGGGACAACCCGTCGTTCTTCATATTGGGACGCAATCTGAGTAACACAAGCTTGGAGAGCGATGCGCTACTAGATCATCGGTACGATATTGAGCGATTTCGGAGCGTGGGATGAATACTAATTTTTCTTATCGAGCAGGGACCAACCTTCGATGCGACCTCGTCGTGACAGTCGGCTTGCATCGTCATTCCGCCCGAGCTCTCTAACATCCAATGTCTTCCGACTGAACGATGGACAATCCCGCAGCACCCCAAGGGGGGGACGGAGCCAACAACATCACAATAGTGATAGTGACGAAGAGGATGTCAATGATCGGACACCATTGATGCGGCCAGTTTCAGGCCATAATCGATATGGAACTGACACACGCCCGAATTTGTTCTTATCACGTGCTCGACGTTCCTCCGTTAAAACTATATCCTCTGGATGTTCGCCAAAGGACGATCGCAGCCCACTCTATTCTCCCACCGTAGAGCGAGACTACGATGTCAACAACCCGCCTTCGACCCCGGGGTCTCCAACGATTGGCCCGGAGATGAAGTATGACGATGCTGTGGTAACCGGAACTGAGTGGGACTTCTCGCTGGCTCGATCAATGGAGAATCGTAGGGAATCTTTGAACATCCTCAATGACACATTGATTGATATGGATGGAAATGGACTGCAGCCACACTCTGCGCCATCCTCTGCACCTGGATCGCCGATGCTGTCTCCTCACCAAGAAATGCGGCGACGCCGGACTGTGGCATTGCCAGCAGAGGGAGACGTATGCTTCCCTACCGAAACGATATCTGAAATGGGAGACGAGGGACCAAGGCAAATGCGAGATGAAGCTGGTGAACGTCGACGGCGTAGACATCGGCGATGGCCCGATCTCTCTGCACTAGAAGAATGGAGCCGCGAGGAGAAAGAGGAGCGCAATGGAGACATTCGAGTCAAACGGATCAGTGAGCCTGTGCTCATCGAAGGCCGACTACGCCCTCAGTATAAAGGTTGGCGACGGGAAGAGGATGAGGCACCGTATAGGTTCACATATTTCAACGAGGAATTCCCGAGCACTATTCATGCCCAAACCATCTCCGAGCTGGTACAGCCAGGTGGTACCTTCCGCGATTTATTTATTCCAGATCCCCCTGAATTGGAGGATTCGTCGGGAGACGAGGACACGGACGAGGAATCTTTTATGGAGAATTCAGTTTTCAATAACTTAACACATCCTGCCAGCAAGCCAACATTCCACACGGACAACCAAAGTCAAGGGCAAGGTCATCAAACCAACGCCAATCCTCAGCTCGCAGCTCAGACCGTTGTTCCTAATGGAAGAAACACAACTGACTTCAACTCCGGAAATGCCCCTCCTGTCAGAGGACCTTCACGTTTATCCGTCATCAGCGAAGGACGCCCAGACTCCCACCGAGAGCCTTCGCCGGCACCTTCAAACACCCCGTTTAGCGCTACCCCTAACCCGAAACCTAAACGGTACGGTCCGCGGCCGACTTTCTGGCTAGATGTTCTCTCTCCGACAGATGCAGAGATGCGTACGATTGCCAAAGCGTTCGGGATCCACGCGCTGACAGCAGAGGACATTATGATGCAAGAAGCTCGAGAGAAAGTCGAGTTGTTCCGCAGCTACTATTTCGTCAACTACCGCACCTTTGAGCAGGATACCAACAGCGAGAACTATCTAGAGCCAGTGAACATGTATGTGGTGGTTTTCCGCGAAGGCGTGATATCCTTCCATTTTTCGCAAACACCCCACCCAGCCAACGTACGGCGGCGTATCCGCCAGCTTATGGACTACCTGATCCTCAGCTCAGACTGGATCTCATACGCACTGATTGATGACATTACTGACGTCTTCGGCCCGCTGATCCAAGCGATTGAAGATGAGGTCGATGAGATCGACGAGAAGATCATGCAGATGCACTCTTCCAGCAAGGAGGGATCGTCCAATGACAGTGTGCTTCCTTCCTTTGGACCAGGAGAGATGCTCCGGCGAGTAGGCGAATGCCGCAAGAAGGTCATGGGACTGTATCGACTTCTCAGCAACAAGGCCGATGTAGTCAAGGGCTTTGCCAAACGTTGCAATGAGCAGTGGGAGGTCGCACCCAAGTCAGAGATTGGTCTGTACCTAGGTGACATTCAGGATCATATTATGACGATGACGGGTAACCTAACACACTACGAAACGTAAGCTTTTTGCTCACCGTTCTTGGGAAAACCTTGCAACACTCGCTGACTGTGTCTTTCCAGAATCCTGTCCCGCGCACACTCCAATTATCTTGCGCAGATCAATATTCTTATGAACGAGCGTCAGGAACATACTGCCGATGTCCTGGGTAAGCTGACTGTTCTTGGTACAATTGTCCTACCGATGAACATCATCTGCGGCATGTGGGGGATGAATGTTAAGGTACCAGGTCAGGAAATTGATAGCCTAACATGGTTCTGGTGTAGTATGTCTTCCCTGTCTCCCCCCCCCCTCCCCTCCCAGGATATTTGCTAATATATTATAGTTACTGCTGGACTATGCGTATTTGCATTTGTATCTGTTTGGACTGCTAAAAGAGTCTACAAAATTGTATAGACGTATGTGTCCCTATGTTTGGTTTCTGCTTGGTTTCAGCCGATTGGATCGATACCCTGGGTTTTGGTTTTGGTTGTTTGCTTTATTTCAGGAGCCTGGGGTTTCTTGGTATCCCTGATTGTGGATATTCTGGATTTGACACGATGTTTTGCTTGCATTTGGGAGGTTATGGTATACCATTGGATATTGGATAGACCTGTATATTAGTAATCCTGAGGTCAGTTACCTAAGGTAATCCTCGACTTGTTTGGGATTGTCCCTTTGATAGAAACAAACGAGAAATCCTAAATATAGATCATATGAATGACTGAGGCCAAATCAAAACTAGTCCTTTCATTGTAGAGTGAACAGACAAGAGATGTGTCAAATCAACTTGTATTTTCCTTACATCAGTAATTAATTATTTCCTGCACCATGCACGTTTTATTACCATTTATTACCATTTTTAGAGTCACCAATCGGTCATCACCCCCCCCCCCCCCCCCCCCCCCCATATTCTCCAAATTCCTAACTTCATCTTTCTATTTCCTTCAATTCATCTTTAGTCTCTTACCTTACTCCTTTTTTTTTTATCATCCACATTCGTTCCCGGAGAGTTTTTTTTTCTACTGGATTCTAGACTATCCCGTGTGTTTCCCTGCAGTGACCCCCTTCTCGACGTGGGCCACCGTCATTGGCCTTTGCCGTGAATCTGACCCTCTCTGTCAGCCACTTTCACCGAGGTTTTGGTCACCGACTTCTCTACACATTTGGCAGCCCAGACGCCACTCCAGAACAACGTAAAACCAGTCAAGCCAAAACGTTGAGCCGGATCGGCGGGTCTCCAGTTGCCCTAAGTCCGCCAACCAAATCTTGTCATCTTCGTTCCTTCGTTCTAGGCCTTGTTTTTGCCCTTCCGGAACAAAGCAAAACGGCACAGTGATGCGTGGGCTCTTTGCGCTACACTGACCCCCCGACCCACTTGGTATTCCAAACAATCTCCATCTCTCTCCAGTTTCCCCAACCCCTGCACCTGCTGCAGCCATTTCTCGCTTGTGCGTTTCTCTACAGAATCCGATTACCGGGAAACAGCATGTGGTCTTCGGCTATTCGTCCTGCTGTACCGTCGCATGTGTAACGACCCGTATCCTGCGCAACTTCTCATTCGATCCTCTGATATCTCATTCGCTCTTACCAACAATAACAACTCACTTCCTCACCGTCGAGCTTTCCCTGTCTAGGCGTCGTGCCTTACTTTTTCTACTTACCCTTCTGGGCCCTGTGTCTGCCCAACTACCTGGCTACCTCTCGGGTCTCCTGACTTGTCTACATCGTGTCAGCCCATTCTGACTCGATAGGGACCATGGCTGCGGAGTCCGAGGGGCCGCCTCACCTTAACGGCACCTCTGGTCGGTCCAGAGGGCCCAAGGATGCAGAGGCGGCGTCAGACCCAGTGCATCGATCGACTAACGAAAGTGGCGTGATGGAACGGTCCATCGTTAAATCCCAGACTCTACCCATGTCTCAGGTGCCTAAGCTTTTTCCAAATCCTTCTACCGCGTCTGCCACGAACTCCGCTGTTTCCTCCCGCGAACCCTCCCCGGTCCGACACTCCTCACGTACCTACAATCCTTCTTCGCCTACCCGGGTATCTTCACACTCGCGAAAGACCAGTCAAGATCCCAGTCCAACCCGATACTCTAACGGCTTGACATCTGGCCCGCCTACCAATTCATCAACACCGAATCTTCAACGCTCCTCCTCTTCTCCCGTCAGATCCCTCGTTCTCTCCGTTCCTAACGACTCGCTGGCCAATGTTCCCAGTCCAGAAAAGTCCAATATGCCATCATGGGCCACGAACCGTCGCACGGATGTGGATTCGACCCTTCCGAATACTTCACAAAAAAGATCTTCATTGCCGTTGGAGGAGCTTGCGCCTAAACCGGACCGAAACACACCCCGGACCGTCACTAGAGGTGTCAGTGGGCAAGGGTCTTCCCTGGAAACCGTCGAAGAGATGGCAAGCAATCCCTCTACCCCGTCCAGTGAGACTCCTACCAAGCCAGTGATCCCGGAAGAGTCACGATTGCACCGGATCGATGAAGACCCGACTCCGCGTGCTCCGCATCAACCTCCAGGGAGCGGGAGTGACAGTGGTGAGAATCGAAGTTCAGAACCAAAGGAAGAGACTCGTCCACAGGCGTCTGGTGCGGCCAGAACACCCAGAACTCTCATGTCACAGCGATCGACAACATCACTGAGTGCTGGTGCTCGTGGAAAGCCCGCCGACGGCTCAGTTCGTAACATGATTGTGGAAACAGAAACCGTCAGCTCGATACCACAGATTTCCATGGGAGTGGGAAATGGTGAGCGAGGCGGCGCTTCCCGTGCAGACCAGGGTACGCTTCGCATGAAACCTTCCAACGAAACGATCCGTCCGCGCAAAGAAAAGAAAAAGACCCGTCGACCCAATGCCATCACGACCGGTCCCGTAACAAGCAAAGCGGATATCTTCGAAGCTAGAGTGGCCAATGCAGTGGATGAGGCTGATGTTTCCGATTCCGACGAGACTTTCGTTTACGACTCAAACCCGCCTGATCCATATCCTTCCCGTCCACCCCGGTATCATTCTCGGACCCCTAGTGCGACCTCTATGGCGAGTCAAGCGGAGCAGCTGGCTGGCCGTACCCGAGGGTTGGGGTTGCGGGAGGCTTCCCACGGCGTGACAGGCAAACGTAGCATGAAGTTTACCAACGCCAACCCCTACAATAACAGCATAGATGGAGATGGTGTTGAGATTGACATGGCCTCCCGTTCTTCTAGAACCGATGGCAGTGGAACCATCACTCCACGGCATCACAATTTTGGCCGTCATTCACGCAACGGCATGCATCCGAATCTTTTTGATAACGACAGTACACAGTCACAGAGTCAATCTCAAAAATCGCCGCGCCATTTCATCGGGAATTCCTACAGGCATTCGCGCCACAGCAATACCCGGTCGTCTCCCAACTACAGAACCATTAGCGGTACCAAGAAGGGCGGCGAGTTTCATAGCTATGACTACGAGGCAGAGGGCGCGGATGATGAACGCACACCGTTAGTAGGCACGCCACGTACAATCCACAGTCGGAATGGTCGACGGCCCAACAGTGCAAGCGTGCGACAGATGGAGTACATGGCGCAGCGGCACCGCGGATTTTTCGCTCGATTTGGCTCATGCGCTATTATCTTCCTCATGTTGTTAATTGTTGCTGGCGGTGCTACCTCATTCATCGTTGCGGCAACCCAACCCCTTCTAGATGTCCAAGTTATTGCGATTCAAAACGTGCTAGCTTCGGAACAGGAAATCATGTTGGATTTGAACGTGCAAGCCGTCAATCCGAACTTGTTCCCCGTTACAATTGACGACACCGATCTTAACATATTCGCGAAAAGCCGATATGTTGGAAGCGACAAACTTTGGCGTGAGCATGGTGACGTGGATAATTTCCCACGCGTGGAGCAAAGCCGACGTCGCTGGCAGTTGTCACAAGTCGTGAGGTGCCTCGGCCATGTGGACTGTGTTCAGGCCCCGCACGCCACCGACGGTGTGGACAAGGGCACCGATCCCCCAACCGACCCAGAAGGCGATCCGCGATCTATGTTACTTGGCCGCGTGTTCCACTTCGATTCCCCATTATCTTTCGAATCATCTCCTTGGAATCATTTGACTTCCAGCTCCAAGGGACAGATCCGTCTGGCCCGGCCAGGAAATAAAACTGAGGCTGGAGGCACAGAGCGCTGGGAGCGAGTCCTCCAACACCCCTTTGAGTTGACTGTCCGTGGCATCATCAAATACCAACTCCCACTCAGCTCCCGCTACCTCTCGGCATCTGTTAGTTCGAGCATCAAGGTGGAGCCTGATACCGATGATGACGATCCAGAACAAACACCTCCGAGCAATGGGACAGTGCGGATTTCTGTACAAAGAAGCGCACCATCCATTCGCCTTCCACTCGATACTCGTTCCACCGTGCCCAGATCGGAGGGTTCGAGACGACCTTTTACGGCATAACAAATTTAGCGATAAATCGATATCATTGACTTACGACAGCCCTGTTTTCCCTTAATTATTTTTTTTTTTTTTTTTTTTTAATTTGTCATGTAACGCGACGAAAAGCAAAGAGCCTATTGCGTTTGGCCTACTCTGTGTATATCGTACAGATATGCACTATGGGCCCTATCTTCCCTTGAGACTTCTTTCCGCAGTATACCCATTTGCAATTTTCACCTTTTCCAGTTCTATCACGGATCAACTCCGTATACCCCTGGGTCTCCTTTCTATCTTCTCTCTTGTCTTTTTAATACACGATCTCGGATATGGCCTTTCCTTCTGTCCACTTCCTTTGGATTGGATACGATATCCGCTACATATGCTCCATTCCTTCCGGCTGCCAGCCATATTGCAAGGTTTTATTCAATGTTTTTCCCCATGTCTATTATTCTTCGTGCGACAGCACACTGTATCTGTACTATCTGTCTAGTTCCTGGCTGATCTTGGAATCGACGTTGTGTCACTTTTGAAAAGGACCTTAGGAGAAGATATTCTTCGTTATTAGCTCAGTCTTCGAATACGAGACGGTTGGGCTTTGAATGACGCTGTTTCATTACTATTAGAGATATTCTTTCGGGCTTTTGGATATACTATATTAGTTATCAGAACAGATGTGTTCTTTATATAATTCTTGTCTTTTGACTTGGCATATGATATCCACTCTACTGCTTCTACTCTATGAAACTTATGGTTTTATCAAAGCATTCATAATTTAGTTACCGAGGATATTGAAAATTTGAAAGAAAAAAAAAGCAACAAGCATTGTACTACCTGGACACACATACACATCATAAAATCATTATCATCGGCAGCAGGCATCATTCATAACCTTGTAATAAGGATAAAATACCAAGGAGAAAGAAGATAACAACAAAGAAATGGAATAAATGTATGAAATAAACTTGATCAAAGCAGAAAAGCCACCCAAAGCAGAAGGAATAGCCATAAAGTCAAGGGGATGAACGAGGATAGCGGGAAGAATGAAATATCACACGGCCACCCGCTAGAACAGAACCTTGGTAAACTTATTCACTAGGTCCTCGAATTTATCCACAGCAGGATCCCGCTCGTGAAGAAGACGGCCTTGCTCATCAAAGCGGCTGGGTAGGTCGACAGTTGAGTCAGATTCTACTTCAGAGACTTTGTTCTGGTCTCTTTCCTCAAGAGTTTTCAGGGCTGATGGGTGAGATCGATGCTGACTAGAAGCAGGACTAGGATAAGGCATAGGTGGATAGGGGACGGATGAAGAGCGGCGCCGACGATAATGGCTATCACGATCTCGATCGCGACTGTGGTTTCTACCTCCACGGCGAGAATATGAATATCGTTCAACGGTAGAGTCACTATCATCAGTCTCATAGCCAGGATCCCGCAGGGAATCCGTTAAGTCGAAAGCGACGGATTTTGAGACTTGTGGTGGTTGGCTAGTTGACCGGTGTGGAGACGTTGGAAATGAGTGAATATTTAGACCTGCCGATGGAAGATTAGCTTTCATTCCACCCTATACACAGTTGTGGTTCATTGAACCCACCCTTGTGTGCGTGGTTTGCA
This sequence comes from Penicillium cf. griseofulvum, assembly GCA_028974015.1. NCBI lineage: Eukaryota > Fungi > Ascomycota > Eurotiomycetes > Eurotiales > Aspergillaceae > Penicillium > Penicillium cf. griseofulvum. The sequence continues at coordinate 5,651,766 of JAPQKP010000002.1, forward strand.
TCAGTAGGTAGGGTGGAGCTGCTCACATTGTCTTCAGCCCTACGCGGCCGAGGTGCGTATTGCTCGGGTCCCGATCCTGGTCCTGGCACAGCGCCGTAGGCATAAGGCTGAGGCGGGGCAGCACATGGTGGAGGGGGATAGTCTGCCGGGTTGTAGGAAACAGGGGTACCGCCATTCAGGTTATAGGTTGAGTCGCCAGGCGGGAAATAATTGTTGTTGGGGTAGTGGGGGCCAGCCATGGGCGGGGCGCCCGGGGCCGCCTGCGGGGAAAGCGGGTATGGTTCTGGGTCGTAGGATTCTTCATAAGGATCACGGTGGACGTTGTCGTCATGCTCTAGTTACACCACTAGTCAGGGTGAATATTTCTCGATAGAAGATTAGGGGAAGTAGGGACTTACTGGAGTACTCGCGCTCGCGCTCTTTGGACTTACGACGTTCATTGTACTTGTGTGCGGCATATCCGAGCCCTGTTGCACCCAGAGCAGCGCCCGCGAGATCTCTTGAGCGGCTACGGTGCTTCTTGCTTCGTCGGCGACCTTCGCGGTCGGAACCGGATGAGCTACTGTAGCGGGCTCGGCTGCGGCTGCGGCTGCGGCTGTGGCGTCTGGGGCCGTATGCTTCCTGTGCGTCGTAGGGCGCGCCGCGCTGACCGTAGTAGTGCTCAGACGGAATGCTACCTGCGACTGGGTCGTTGCCGTATTCGATCAGTCCGGTCGAGTCGCGAGCTGGATCGGGATAGGACTGTGACGGGGCGCGGCTGCGAGACCTTGAGCGATGGCGGCCCCGGCTCGAACCGTCCTTTTCATCTTTGTCACTCTTCTTCTTCTCATAGAGACCCGTGGCAGCAGCGGTGGCGAGACCGGCACCGATAATGGGAAGGGCTTGTCTTATACGACTGCGGGAGCGGGAGCGCTCACCCTTTCGAGAGCGCGAGTGGCTGCGGACCTTTTCAACCAGGCCTGCCACAGCCGCACCAGCCAATCCAGCGCCAGCCATGTGCTTGCGGCGCTCAGACATGCTGCGTTCACCATGTTCTCCATTCTTCTCCGAACGACCGCGGCTTATGCCCCGAGAACGGGAGCGAGTGCGGGATCGGCTTTTGCGGTCGCCAGCTTTCGACTTACTACGCAATGCAGCCACGCCAGCAGCAACGGCTGCGGCACCAACTCCCAGCTCGAGCAGAGTCTTCGCACGAGAGTGGGAGTGGGAACGGCTGCGGCTGCGGCTGTGACGACTCCGGCCATGTCTGCTGTGGCGATGGGACGAACGGTCATCTTCAAAGGAATGAGAACGGTGGTGGCTCTTACTACGGCGGTAGTAGTCGCGAGCATGCGATGCAGCATTCACAGCGACTGCACCTAGGGCACCGGCACCAACAGTCTTACCAATACGGCTCATGCCATGGCTAACGTCGCCATCCTTTTTGCTATGGCTGCGGAACAATTCAGCCGCGCCAGCACCTACCAATGCACCCTCTGCCAGATGACGACGGTGGTGAGGGTGGTCATCATAGTCGCGAGTTTCCTTTCGGATATAGACCATGCTGTCATCGCTGCTGTAGTCTTGCTCACGATCGCCGCGGCGACGACGACTAGTCTGGGAGACGGAATCATCAGGGCTCAGCTCACGCCGGGAGCGAGGTTCGTCGTACTCGCGGACTCGACGGTGACGGTGGTAATAGTACGGGTCCTCGTCGGCCTCAGAGCGGCGCACGACATCATACTCGGATTCACGGGGGCTGGTATACGCAGTGCGGGCTTCACGAATAAGTACGGATTGTTTTCGAGTGGTAATTGTGGGGGCAGTAGGGGACTGCTCCATTCGTTCCAGGGAATCCATGGATCGGGAGTGTGGACGATGGATATAGGGACGTAGGTACTCACGATCGTAATAGTCTCTCTCATACCGTGAGGGTGGCTCATACTCCACCTCTCGCTCGTAGCGCGAGACGGTCACAGGCTCTTCGCGCTCGGTTTTGCGCCGAATTACCACCTCGCGCTCACCGAAGGAATCATCGTGTCTCGACATGAAGTCTCGACGGTCATCTTCAGAAGGAATGACGTAGCGCTTGATTGACACGGGACGGGTCTCGTCCCAGTCTCGTTCGCGGTCTCTGTAAGTGTACGACATGAGACGCAATAGGAGCAGTGAGAAATGGGAAATAATTGGAAAATGAGTCGAGAAGTAAGATGTGAAAGAGCAAAAAAAGTAAGATGCACAATGCAGAGAATTGAGGGGGGGGCGGCAGGGAAGTGGGGGGTGTGCAGGGAGGGTGATCGACTAATGGTCGAAGATGATTCTAGTAGAAGCCTGCCCAGACAATTCTGATTGGTAACGATCCTCTCAGCCAAACAAATCAAAGCCAAGAAAAGCCAGCGACAGCCCAGGGTGGGTTTGGATAATGATTCAGGATTATGAAAGCCACCGATCTTCTGTAGGGCAGAGAGCGGAGTATCGGCACACACTCAACCGGCTCAGCCTCAGAAATGATCTGCAGCACTATATTGGACTCGAAAGACTTGAGAGAAGAGAGAACCGAATGATAAATTAGCGTAGGAAGATGAGAGATGAAAATAAAGAGAGGAAAAAAGAAAGCAGAGACAAAGAAGATAAAGGCAGCCACGTGAGGCTCTCTCAAAACGAGGGTACCCTTGCCCGGGGGGCTGTGGCAAAACACCGAGGCTGTCTATATCAACCTTGAAAAAACACCATCGTGGCTTAGATAAGAAGTAATTTGTTTACTTCTGTATTGTTTGGTTCTTCCCGTTTTAACCCATGGGTTCTATTGACTGGTTCGGGTTAATTCCATGGTTCGTTGATTTGTGACCCGAGATTCTAATACACTATATTGATACGTATGATACATAAATATGTACAGTAAACATACTGTACAACATACCCGTGGACATTTACTTTGGATGCAGCTTCACCTGCATTCCAAATGTCAGGTGCATTGACAGGTACATCTAACAAGTCTTCTAGGAAGACCGAATGGGCACTATATGCACACAGTCATGAGAGCAATTTCCTACAGTTTTAGCTGACAGGGCAATAGACCAGCTACCCGTGAACAATCCACAGATCTATAGATAATCGTCTCAGGTTAATATTTTAGGTTGCCGTTTTAAAATTATTATTTATACCGGGGTATTCCGTACAGAATAGGTATATAGTGAAGAAGATCCATTCCACTAAGGAGTTGACATCATACGGAGTACGAAGGCCTAGGTATAGCCCCAATATTGTACACATCCACCGGGGCAAGAAGAGGCGTTTAATTCAAAGCGCCTGGTCTTTTTTTGTGGCCCCCCGGATGACGTCAATATCATGCGGGGCGTTCTTGGTATGTCCACGGGTACTCTCCGTATGGGCAAGTACAAATACCTGAATTGGTCACTTTTGCAATGCAGTTATTTCGGTTTTTGAACCTATGCATCTTTGCCTTCTCTAGACTTGTATACCCATGGAATGGTCTCCTTCCCTTCCAACAATCAAGCATCTCCTGTTTGCGAGCAGCCAATGGCGGCCAATGAAACCTGTCGTGGTGAAAACCTCGAAGAAAACTTTTGAGTTCACTTAACGGAATCACCGGACTGATGAAGACTGATAGCAGCGGTGGTTAGCCTGGGTGCCAAAGTTCAACCCGGGATGCGGCTCTTGGCAGTAATCTTATAGCCACCAGTGAGGAAGTTGGTGCGGGTATAACATGTTGAAGGCTGAGTGTGCTGCTTCGCCCCATCGAACAAAAGTTATGTAGTACAGTGAAGTAAATATCGATAGTGTAAATCAAATTATCCAAGCCCTTTACCGTATACAGAGCGCAAAAAGAAAGGAAAATGCAATACTACCACCTCGACTCTCCAAACGCCAAAGTTCATTTCCTGTCATGAAGGCATACCCAGATCAGATAGGAGACTTGCTCCCAAGAGAGTAGGTAATATTATTGTGGAGATATTAGCCAGGCTATTTAAACCCGAGGTAGCGCTTGTTAGATCTGTGTTTCAAGACTACGAAGCACAGATGACGACAGAGTCGCTCAACGCAAAAGGTACTAAAATGACGTTTAGTGCTTAATGTGAATTTCTGTCAAACTCTGGACTCGTATTGCATATGTTGTGTCAGATAGCAGGGCAGAAGTCAGGTTTTATCGTCGCGTTTCCATTTAATTTCACTTTCTCAGAGCTAACGGTGCAGCTTCTTCCAAATGAAGTCTATCAATTTAGCCATCGTAAGGGATCCTTGAAAGTTTTCGAATAGGAATAAACCCAAGGGACTCGGGCTGGTAAGTGTGTCAAACAATAGGAGGTTCTTGGTGTCTTGATAGGAAAGGGGGCCGGACCTGCAGGAAATGAAACTGGCTCAGCTGTGACAAGTTTCCATTCAATTCTATGGACGAAGGTGGCAGTCCGACTTCGAACAGCCGAAGCTGTGTCCCCGGCTACCAGCAGTTTACCCAAGGCTCGTTGAATTTCCTACCTAGACAGGTAGAGCAAGAGGTGTTATTGGTAGACAGCATAGGGAACACCAAAATTGCATAGAAAAAACGGTCCGCTGACTGGGGTAAAAATGAAGTGACTGGAAAAGGAAGAACCCCCAAGCTTGACACCCCATTCAACCATGCCGGTAACAACAGGAAAAGCTATACTTTCCACCTTTTCAATTCCGATTCGGCCACTACACCCACTGGTACTGCTTATGAGGTTTTCAATTACAAACTTATCTCGAGATATCTATCATTATCGTCGAGGAGACCGTCTCTTTATGAAGCGGCTATTCAAGACTTGATAATGTATATATGCTTAGAGAAATTCAATTTAAAGGGACAATATTCGATCCGAGGCGACATATCAAGGTCCCGTCGGGTATAAACCCCCAAACCCCCAAACCCCCCCAAATTTCCAATATTTCTTCCTCTTCTCTTCTCAGGAAAAAAAAAACCTTGCGCGCACACAGAATTTATATGGTCATTGTCATGTATTGCAACTATCCTTGAGCTGTTGAAACCCCTTTATACACAATCAATGTAAGAAGCAGTACCACAGCACTATTCTAAATCTCCGTCTTTCTAAAGGCCTTAGGTATCGGCATTGTAAGAGGGGTATCAGTGCGTGCAGTGCTCTGAATGAGATGCTCAAATGAAGGCGATGATTTAACACGAGGCGTGAAAGGCTCAAACTCCCAGAGATAGCCGAGGGTACGCAGGATTGAGGAAGCAGAGTAAGACACGGTCTTGCCATCCGAGTTAGTGCCCTTCTGTTCGACTTGACCCTTGGCAACCCAAGGCGAGATCAAGAGAGTCGGGACGCGACCGCCTAGACGGTCGAAGGAGAACGTATACTGCTCGCCACTCGGCGCTGTCTCGGTGTAGGTCAGGTCATCCGGGCGGGTAGCCAGCGGAGGTGGGACGTGGTCGTGGAAACCGCCTGTCTCATCAAAGGTGAGGATCATTAGCGTCTCCTCCCACTGCGGGCTAGAGCGGACTGCGTCGTAGACATTCTTGATGAGGAGTTCGCCGTCCGAGACGAGCCCAGTCGGGTGCATTGAGTTTGTGCCGACGCCACAGCAGTTAGGGTCAACAAAGGAGAATTCTGGGAGATTGCCGGCTGCTGCATCGGCGTAGAAGTTACTCAGGGGGACTGCTTTGTTGGAATTGCCGCTTGTGAAGGTCCAATCGAAGAAATAAGCGTCAACCATATTGGAGCTTGTGTAGTAGTTCTTCCAAGTGTGGTTGGTTTCTGAGAGCTGCTGGAAGATGGAACGCTGAGTGAGGCCGTGGACATTAAAGGCGTTATCATTGGTGCCGTGCCCGGCGGATGTACCCGAGAGTACAAACGCCCGGTTGGGGTTGGTGGGCTATTTATACATGTTAAAAGCTATTCACGGGGGGTATAGAGTATGGAAATGAATTTAGTGGACTTACCCCGGGGTGGTCCGAATGCCAGTGGTTGAAGGTGAGATAGTTCTGCACCAGCTCAGTCATTACTGGCACCTCATCCTCGACATAGTAGTTGATGACCTGTTTGGCCAAATAAGCCTTGTCGGCATCATCGCCATAGCTACGCAGCTGCTCATGCACAAAGCCATGCTGACTGGGCGTGAGCTCGCCCTGGGCAATATGGGTATTGCTAGGGGCAAACGTGCCATAGAACTCGATATTGTTTCCAGTCACCGAGTGATCGGGATCATCCAGAACGGAGTCAAAGTCCTTAGCAGCGCTACACACTGTCCCAGCTGAGGCATCGGTCAAGTTGTATGGGTTGCAGAAAGGGCCGTTGTTGATGGGGTTCTCCAGTCCCTTGAGAGTCTGCCCGCCGAGCAGGTTGTCCACAGAGCGGTTTTCCATTTCCAGAATGACAACATGCTTGATCTTGCTCTTCAGATTAGCGATGGAATCTGAAGAATGAGGGGATTGTCGGGCCTTTGGATCGGCGGAGACTCCCGCCGCAAAGGCCAACAGACCAAGAAGTGCACTGAGGTTCATTATGAATCAAGGGGATGGTCAGGTTCAAGGACTAGGCAGAGTGCTTGATTTTATGGGATCGAATCAAAGGATCTGGTGTCTTATATGTTTTGAACGAAATATCCCTGGCATTCCTCAGAACAATCCAGTTTCCAATATCCCCACGTGTTGCTCTGAAATTCTCGGCTCGACGAAGTCCTATCTAAAAGCATAGATATGGAGAATGGTAGTTACAGTTGCGGGGTTATATAAATTAACAGTCTCACAGAGCGGGGAATAATGTCAATAATGAAATACACCCGATTGGCGATCGTCGCATCGTCCCCGTAATCGATTTGTGATTGGTCACCTGAACTGGATTGGCAGGCACCTCCAAGTAGAAAGAGGTACCAGCAGCATACATTGACAGTGATAGCCTTGTATTTCACGCCTATACCAATAGATAGTGGGCATTGATGGGGGTTACCAGTTATCACGCCAAGCATTCGCACAGACGACCAAAGTGCCAACGCATGAAGAATGACTCTAGAAAATGAGGTCACGAGTTGCCTGGCCAAGCTATGTATGTTTGCTCACAAGAAATTTCATTCGGTCCACTTCTGCGGTGTGGAATTCCCCGGATCACAACAACACACCTGGCATGGAGTTTCCCACGCTAGTACTGCCGGGATAAAGTGTGACTTCCACAACCCTCAGCATACAGTGTCGATCATTGTGGAAGGTAACATTTGATGCCTCTTAAAACAAGCAGTTAATCTCGCTTGGAGTCGAGTCTCATGCGTACCCAAGGCCGTGCGTTCAAGGAAGGCAGTAATTGGCTATCAAGCTTGCAACAACCAACAACCTCAGGTGGCTGGCTGGATTAGGTTATTTTAAAGAGTCCAATGTAGTATTCGGGGCATATGGAAGTGGCACAGAGATAAGCTTGTGAAAATGCGGGGATAAAGTCGACCTATGTAGTGTTTCCACCAAGTATCATTCATCTCTATCTATCTACATTGTAGAGTACAATGTCAAGTGACAGTGCCTTGGACTCCAGTAACCAAATACAACATATAGATTAAATTCAGGCTACAGGTCTTGGTATCCTCCACTAGATTATGCTACAGTCAGAATCATAGAAAGAGTTGACAATCCTAGGATGCTGCTAAAGTCGCCTAATATTTCCAATTTTTGCAGATATATCATCGAATATCTATTCTAGTTGAAGAAACGAGATGTTTCTTAGTGTTGTCGGTCTACTTCATATTTAATCCTACGATCTATGTCAATGTAGCGAAGCATAAAGGAACAATATGCTTCCAGAAGAGGAAGGTGGGTCCGTATATCACGTGTTTATGCCTGAATATTTAGTTGATGCCTGGATATTATGACGTGCGATCTCCTACACCCATATAGACAATGGCCTTGATTACATATTAGTTCTATACCTTCCTTAAAATGAATTTGATGTCATAAAATCATCCAAATCTGATTTGCTTTGAAAATTTAAATCATTTCGCATCGGGGTAATTGTCGATGGATCTTCAAATGTCTCCGACCTCGTAAAAACAATTAATAATCACTGGATTTCCAATCTAACCTCGCCTCATACTTTGTTACTTATAAATAGGTTAAAAAACGCATTTCATTTCTAAACGTCACATATCGGTATCATCGTACTGTGGAAATACATTTCCTCTCATTTCAGAGACTAACAGCCCCACTACTCTCATCGGCAAGCGAAACTCATTCGATAACCTCAACATCGCAAAACCCTTAATCTAGACCGTCAAATCGCACCGGCCCATCATAAAAATGACAACAGCAGCATTCAGATACATCGACCCAGCTTCGTACGATGCCAACGCCACAGAGCCATTCAAAAAGGCGTGGGGCAAAGTTGACGGACCAGGCCGCTCCTACCAGCTCACAGAACTAGAGCGCAAAGTCGAGGACCTCCGAGGCCAAGAGTCAAACTTCACAACCGACAATTCCGGCTTCGCTTTATACCACTCACCCGCGAAGGAGACCTCATTCACCGACGACGCCGAAGTGCGAGCGGGGTACTACGCGGAAGTAGAAGACCTCCTCCACAAGAAACTGCCCGGCGTGAAAAAAGTAGCAATCTTCGACCATACCATCCGGCGACGGACGCCGGGCTCAGCGCGCAGTCCTGTGCAGCTGGTTCACGTGGACCAAACGCCCAAAGCTGCTGAGGCGAGAGTGCGTCGGCACCTGCCTGAGCATGAAGTGGAGGAGCTGTTGAAGGGTCGATACCAGATTATCAATGTCTGGCGTCCGATTGAGAATCCGGCTTCTGATTTCCCATTGGCGCTGATAGATTGGAGGAGCATTGCTCCGTCTGATTTTGTCAAGGTTGATCTTCTTTATCCGAAGGAGTGGCAGGAGAGTGGAGAAGTAGCGCCTGATTCTGAGTCAATCTTCTCTACGGAGGGGTATGAGGTTAAGGGAGAAACTTATGCTATCGCCCCTAATGAGGAACATCGTTTCTTTTACGCCAAGGATATGACACCGGAGGAAGTCATGTTCATTAAGTGTTTCGATTCGAGGAGCCATATGATGACTGAGGGGAAGACGGATATTGCTCATGGGTCGGGACATACTGCTTTCTTTGATCCGCAGACTCCTGCTGGATCGCCGGGGAGGCAGAGCATTGAAGTTAGATGTCTGGTTTTTTACGAATAAGCATAAGAAGCATGTTATGTATTCAGTTTATAGTCTGTCACATCTATATGACTATTATAACTCATATCCCGAGGTTATATAGGTGGGGCTCGACAACTTATCTTTTCCCCTCAAACTGTGTCATTGGAAGGCGCCCTTTGATAAGTAAATCTGTTAATCTTTCGCTCTTTCGCGTAAACGATCTCTAAAAGGATCGGATTAATTGACCTCTCTTGGCAAAGATTATGGACTTCATGAGTCACGGAAGTCCATATTCAAGGTCCCCGTCTCCCCAAGATATCAATTTATTTATTTATTTTGCTCCAATACAACACATATCCATAGCTCCCGCTCTACCGTGTTCTTCTATTTTCTCATTACATTAAAACCGCCTAAGACAGCTGAATAGTGAGCCCGAACACCAATCACCCCACCTGCCAAACGTACTAACATCTACCCCAGGATTCAAAAATGTCTACATCAGATATACGAAACCAACCCAAAGCCTGGATAAAGGGAGAATATCTAGTCTCAACCGACATATCCCTAATCCCCATCAAAACCCTAAACACCTGGTACGCCGGCGAAGAATTCTACTGGGCAAAACCAATGCCGGAGCCCGCTTTGCGTGAAACATTACAAAACTCTCTCTGTTTCGGGCTATACCACAATCCAAACCAAAGTCAGCCAGATAAAACACCAGAGAACGGTGCACCGTCAGAGTCACTCGAATTCGTCGGCTTCGCACGCTGCATTACAGACTACACAACATTCCTCTTCTTGACAGACGTCTTTGTCCTTTCCTCGCGCCAGGGCCTCGGGCTGGGAACATGGCTTGTAACCTGCGTGCAGGAGGTTATTGAGTCGATGCCTTATCTACGGAGATCGCTACTGCTTACTGGGGATTGGAAGCGGTCGGTGCCGTTTTATGAGAAGGTTATGGATATGGAGCTTATGGTATGTAATCGACCGGTTGATGGGGAGGAGGCGGCGGGTTTTGCTGTTATGCAGCGGAAGTCTTGGGGGGCTCCTGGGTTCGTGGGACAGCCCTAGATTTAGGTAATCCAGTAGGGTTTCCAAGAATGGGTTGTTCGGGGATTATCATATTATAAATAGAATCGTTGTGGTTAGAGGTATAATTGATTCAGAGACGCTGTTCCATCTGTTCATAGCTCATATGATTCATGACCAAACATTATAAGAGAATAAGTTACCCAAATTACCAATTCCAGTATGCTCCACGCCGAATTCCCGGGTCCTAAGTTGCTGAAACATGAAATTTAAATGGTCATCAAAAAGTCATCCCGTCACATCGCATCCCTAATCGAACCCATATCCCCCATTGGCAGGCCCTAACGTATCCCACGGAACAGAAGTAGGGTCAATCCAATTCTGTGGATGCATCTGCCCGAAGCCGGAATGCATGGTGTGCTCACTGGAGGTCGATGCAATAGTTGACACCGGCGATCCGGATTGCGAGTGTGAGTGTGAGAGGGCATAGTTATCCTGCATCGTGATCCCCGAGGAGAGGTTTGGCATTGAGAGTGGGGTCTGAATGCTTGGTAGGAGGTGGTTGTGGGACTGGGATTGAATGTTGGCTTGGTTTTGTTGGTGGTGGACTTGAGCTTGGGCTTGAGCCTGGGCCTGGGCTTGGAGGTGGATTTGAGAGTGGCTGAGTGATTGGGGGTTATATTTCGATGAGGCAACGTCACTGGTTGTATGTTAGTCACTGGTCCGGGAAAAGAACGAAGGGTGGGGTGTAACTTAGACATACATCATCTGTCGGATTATAGGAACAGCCTTGCTGCAGAAAACACTGCGGACCGAGAGCGAGGCGAACATATCTAGTGCTCGATCGAGGATATCTTTGAGCTCTTCATACTCGTGCTGGCCCTCGGGGATGAGCAGGATGACAGCTAATGTGACTGCAGCATGGAACGCATGGAAACTGCCTAGTCCGCCGGTATACCATTTGTAGGGCTTGAACGATGGTGTTTCGAGGAGAGTTTCAAAGATCGAAAGTGAAGCCTTGGCGGAAGCGATGCACTTTGCCCTTGTAGCGCATGTTTCAGGCGTAATCTCGCCTTGGAGGTAGCGGCAGAGACTTGGGCGGAGAAGGAGGAGGAGTAGTTGATGAATCTGGCTGTAGAGGATGTGGTGGTTGGCTTGGTGGTGAACGAGCAGGGGCTTGTTGGTATCGGGTGTATAGCGAGCGTCGACCATTTCACGGACGGATATGATTTCTGCTTCCAGGTGGGAGATGGTGAAGCGGGATGTATTTGGGTAGCTGAATATCGTTTCGCAAACCTTCGAGGAGATTCTGTACAATCGGTAATTCATAAGGAGGTAGGTCATTTGTGTTGGGCGGGGGAATGGCGAAGGTGCTGGTCTTTTTGAGCTTGGACTGGTGAGTAGGTCGACGTCGTCGATGTCTGCGGGCATTTTCACGTCTTGCGTTATAGTCTGCTGGTCGAGGCTTCCAAATGCTGTCTTTTGGACGGTGTACAGCATCATTAATCCGGCCCAGACCCGTCGTCGCTCTTCTCGCTCGATTGGCCCAAGAGTAAACCGCTCGGGGTCTAAATGGCAACCCATTGATATTGCAACATGATGTGTGAATCCTAGCAATGTCCAGATCGGTAGACCGCGGTGGACTCGGGCGTAATTTATGAGTACTAAAGCTTGTAATGAGTTGATCGATTGTCGGGATATCACCCCATCGACAGCAAGGCACCGCAACGCGGCAGATCGATATCTTGCTGACAGCACTTTGATATTCCGGCTGACCGCTCGCTCTCGCCCTAGATCAGACAGCAGAGGATGATCATCATCTAGTGCGCTTACAGCAATAGCAAGAATTGCGAAGAGCAAAGCCAGCCATGATGTAGATACGCTGCCTGGATCATGGCAGAAATGCTGATACTCAGCTTCGAACGTCAGATCGTGAAGAATATGAAAAACCTAACGCTTTGTCAGCTAGCGTCCCCGCATATCTGTCCATATGACATACAGTAGAAAAGACCTGAAAATAAACATCCTTGAGAGTATCACAATACCGACCAGGCGGCAGAATCGCCAAAAGCTCGGCCCGCGATATACTCCCATTCTTCGCCAATGGAATCTGTAAATCATCGTCGTCCTCCGCGGCATCCGAGTCTAAATTCTGCAAACACTCCGCAGCGGGGCTTTTTGCCACTAGAGACTCCCATTTGGAAGCTAGTGGCACATAGCGCACATGACCAGAAGGCGAAGTATGAAGCGTGCCAACATTATCCAACATGGGGCCGAGGGAGTCCCAAGTCTCCAATCCAGAGCCAATATCAGGCTCGGAAAAACTACCAGCTGCACTCGTCCCACCCAGTGGTGAGACTGCCCCACCGGTGGGTGTGCTGGCATTCGAGGTCATCTGCTTCTGGAGCATGGCTTCTAAATTCCGAATCCGGGCTAGCAGTTCGTTCTGTACCACGCTATCGCCGGGCGAGGATTGCTCAGTTGAAAGTCGCGGCTGACCGAGGTAGATGCAATCTTCTGCGCCTAGACCGCGCCGCACACATGTTTGACATGGCCGGCCGTCGCGCGAGCATCGGATCTTTCGTGTTCGGCAGGCCTGACAGCTGATGGGGAGGCGCTTGCCTGTTGAACGGGATGAGGCCATAGATACAGATGTAGGATGGAGGTCGAGGCGCACTGAAGTGAAGTGCATTCACCTCCTCGTCTTGAGGGGAGAGAGCGAGGATATTGAGTGGAAAGGAGCCACTGGTCAGGAAAATCGAATGGTTGGTTTCGAAAAGGGGTTGGGTACTCCGCGATACAGGTTGTGGGTATGGGTTGTATGTTCGTGGGGCCCATATGGAAATGGAACACTGTATGAGCGGGGACGATTTTCAAAGTTGAGATTAACAGCGGATAATCCAAGTCTTCTATACTTCACGATCTAATTTGTAATAGGAGGCAGCCCTTTTTTTTTTCCTCGTAGCCACAGCGTTAATCGGAGTAAACATTAGCGTCATTGTTATTTGCCCCTGTCAAGGAAAATAAATATCAAAAGGGTCTAGAGTTAAATGTGACAACCTAAGACGGGGAGCCCGATGCATGAAACCATTCCAGAGCAGTGGAAATCGCAAGGGTCCAGGTCGATCAAAGAGAGCGGAGAATGAATATCCGCTAACAGTATTCGGTATAGACTGTAACTGATCTTTGGGATGGTTTAGTCCTAATTGGGTTCTGATACACTTTTTGAATCCATGGTTTGATCATTGCTCGGGCCTTCTGAACCATTCAATGGTTGTGGGGATGTAACAATATCATTACGATCGATGTGTGCCCAGGTGAAGATACTCGTCACTCTTTTTTCTTTTTTCTTTTTTTCTCTTTTTGGTGTGAGACACCACAGGAATAACTTGAGAGCCGAGTTGCCGTTGCCACACTAATGGCTAAGCCACACAGGTTGCCGATCATTACCCCCCCTTACTTCAGCTTGTTAGTAAAGTACAAGCGCTGAACTGCATAATATAGGCACCAACAGTCTTTACTGGTCAAGGTGGTTTTCCCTTAGCCACAGTTATGCGCCACGACAACAATCCCCCCCCCCCCCCGGGGTCCAGATGACCTGGCAGAATGCGATACTTAGAAATCTGAACTAAATTTCAACCCACGTGAAAATTCTGAGTTTTCAGCTCCCGGAGATGTCAATGTCAGTTCCAGTATCTTGGTTCCAGTTGTTTAATTTTTCTTAAATTTCCACCCTGATCGGATCCGAGATTTACACCAGATCTTCCCAATCCCATTTACCTCTCGATGTACTCTGTAAGGTAGATCATTCAATATAACCTAATATAAATTAATATACTAGAACTTACTAGAATATAGAATCCAAGGTTCCTGCGGCTCTCGAATTCCATTTCCATTGTGTGCGAACTATTTCGTGTGGCTCGGACCCTCGTGTTCCTGACTCTCGGGAATCCGGTAACTTTTAACGTTGAACTAGTTAAAATCTGTTAAAACATGGGTTTGACCGCGTTTGATTCCGAGTTAAATCCGAAATTACCAGAGAGATTCAAAAACATAAGAATGCAGGTCAAAATAGATATACCAAAGTACGTGGCAAATAATCTCCCAATCCTGAGAATCGTTCCAAATACGTGCTATTTTGTACTCCCCCTGGATTTGTGGTAATTATGTAGTTTCGGTATTTACATTTGATAGAGATCATCCCCGTGGCGGTAGAGTTTCAGAGACAATACCTAGCAAACTCTACCTATAAAGCACTATCAGAGATTAGATAATGTAGCCCTAGAGAATTGATATATAAGATCCAATCATTAGCCACCGAACGGCGAATTATGCACGATTCATGATATGATCTCTGGACTACTCTAGCTCTACATGAACTCGGGGCTGAAACGGGGGCAAAACATAAGCTACGTTCCAAGGTTCATTTTAAATACTTCAGCCTAATATGCAATGATTTGTTTTACTTTGTGGCTTCGGTAGTTCAGAGAAGGCAAATTAAAAAAAAAAAGCCACAATACAATCTAACCTTCAGAGAGGGGAAATTCTCCTATCTCTCAATATATTCCTGACTATACAAGTGAATATTTGAATCCCCACGCGCTTCTAGCTTGGAATCACATTATATTAATGCCCAAGTATATAAAAAGAATTCAAACTGCCTTTGCCGTTCCATCAGTCGATTCAATGTGGTGCGTCTCTCCAACACTCATCGCACGCTTAGGTCCCGTGTCATGATCCACAACCTGGTCACCGAACGCGGCAGCCACTTCCTCAAGAGTCTTCTGTTTGGTTTCCCTAAAGGGGTGTTAGCTTCTCATTTTATCTCTCTCTTCTCGTTTCTAATAACAGAAATAGACCGGTGACTCACGGGAAATAAAAGTAAGCGATCACTAAGAAGAAGGCAGAGCATACTACAAATACGTAGTAGTAGTTTTCGTGAATGTTGGCAAAAGCACTGGGTCCAGCCTCAGTAACTATTTTCGGGTGAAAAGGTTAGCAATCGCATACATCGAAGCATCTTTCAAAGTAATGAATCCCAAACCTACTGCCAACATTAACGATGAAGTGAGATGCGGCTGCAAGACCCATCACCTTGCTCCGGAGAGCAATAGGAAGAACCTCGGCGCCATACAGCCATGTAGTACTGTTGAGCATGCCATCTAAAAAGAAAAGAAAAAGAGTTAGCGATAATGTCTTGCAGCTCTGGTATGAATCCGTACAATAGCAAACCACAAAGAGGTAGATTCCAAGAATCGCGAAGCCCTTTCCGATGCGGTTGTCTGTATTTTGGAATTGCCTTTGCATTACCGCGGCGTAAATTTCGATCAGCACAATACCAGCCAATCCGGCGAGCAGCATTCTATGGGTCATTAGCGGCAGACACGCAAAATGATACCGAAATGAATCCACTTACTTCCGACGTCCCCATTGGTCGGTCATATACATTGTAGTGAGCGAATTGGACAGAAACGCAACGGTACCGTACACTGCAGCCAAAGCGAGAATCGAGTGTGATCCGATTCCAAGACCCTTGTATAGAATAGCTGAGAGAGAGATTAGCATTCCAACAATGTCAACTCCGACACTCGCACCCATAACTTACTCTGATAATACTGAATGACATTGACACCGGTCAAACTCGTCATCGTCTGCACAGCAATAGACCTAAACATCCAAGTCAGTTCCCAAAAACACTCGGCCCGACAGGACATAAACTCACACAAGCACCCGATGTCTAAACAATTTAAAAATCTCCCGGTAGGAAGTCATCTCCCTCTCCATCTCATACTCAATCTGTGCCTTCATAAGCCCAAACTCCTCCTCCATCTCATGAAGCACAAGGCCACGTCGGATACGCGCAAACTCGCTACGTGCCAGCTCAACCTTCCCACTACGAATCAGCTGTCGCGGCGAGTTGGGCATGAAAGTTGAAAGACCAATGAACATGATGACTCCCCAGGGAATCTGAATACCCAAAGGGAGACGCCATTGTATGGGGCCGTAGGGAGCGTAACTGCAAGCGTAGCCGACCCAGTTCGACATCATAGTTCCGAATGAGATGCCACAGCCAGAAATTCCGCCGATCAGACCGCGGTATTTTGGATCTGAGATTTCACTCAGGTAGATTGGGACTGTTGCAACCATGCCCCTAGAAGAGTTGTTAATTTCGGCCGGTTATAGATCTGGAGAGTGTTGATTGCTTACCCTACTGCGAACCCGGCTAGCACGCGGCCGGCGAGGAACATGCCGATGTTGACGGAGGCGGTTTGGATAACGGTGCCGATTGTCACAACCATGCACATCATTTGCATGAAGCGGATGCGGCCGAGTCGGTCACCGATGAATGTCTGTGTTAGGGCGCCGACGGCTTCGCCGGCGATATATACGGCCACAACCTAGAATGGTCAGTTTGTGGGTTTGAGGTTAAATGGCTGGTTGGCTGGGCATACAGCTCCTGTGAGGCCATTTGATGGATGCTTCATATAATCAATCCAGCTTTGGTGGGCAATGGCTAGTCAATGGTTAGTTTGAGGTGCGAATGTTGAATTTGTGGATACTTGTAACTCACTAGTTGTGGCAATGCCAGTATCGAATCCCTATTTCAATCATTAGAGCTAATTTCGCATAATGCACGGTCCAAGATCATTTGATCTTGGAGCAAGAAAGCAACCTACAAACAAGAACGTGCCTATAGCAGCAAAGAAAGCAATACCCAGCGAATACCACATTGCCATTTTGAGTTATTATTCCTGAATCAGACAGGGATATTAAGTGAAAAGAAAACGTAGATCACCAAGAGCTAGGAGCAAGAGCTACCCTGGTGTAATAACTGATCTCTGATCACAGGAACAGGCCGGGCTACGTCCGATGTGCCGAGGATGGGTCACACGGCAGAGAGACAAGATACAGACAACACATACGCCCATTGTCGGAGGAGGCCCGAGATAATTATTCCCGGGGAAGCGGGGGAGGCTGGGGTAGGCCCTTGATACGAGAGGTTCCCCACAAGGATTCATGGGATGTTGAGCCTTTTAGCCTCGTAAGATATGGCTGGTTCAAGGCTGCCGGAATGCGGGGTCCACGGGGTTGGGTATGTCATTCCGCAAAGATCCACGTCTTCATACGAGTATGCTCTGTTGGCTTCTGTTTAGAGAACCCCTCTCAAGGTGATACCTGGTCCAATTATGGTATGGACTCAATTCTGAGAATCAAGAAACGAGTTGCTATATCGGGACATCTTGGCATTTGCCCCCGTCTTCACCCCCACGCTAGGACTCTCGCGCCCTTCGAGGTCTTCTTGGCCTGATTCTACTATATTCTGATAATATATTGCGTTCTTTGGGATTATATGTAGACAGAAATGTGGTGGGTATTACGGAGTACTAGGGGACAAACTATGTATATTCTGTCGCTAGGGAGGTCCTTCTCAGGTGCTCGGGGAAACCCCGATGACTGTGTCAAGTTTAGACCAGAGTATGATGTTGTCCATTGGTAGAAAATGGCTTCTAAATATCTTTTTGATGGGTCATAACTAAGCTGGTAGCTTTGGGGGTAAATGAAGGAAGGACATGACTCCGAAATACGTCTCACGAGACACTCCACTGGTATGTGGACCCATCTTGAGGATGTGTACGGAGTCTTGGCAATAGCTGGGGCATATAGGCCAGTCTGGCAGTTGAGAACTTTACATACATGTAGGGAACATTGGAGTCCAAAACTCACAATGGACAGCAAGGCATGAGATGCGTTGTCACTACGATGTTGGCAGCTACTAGCAGCTCTACTTTGAAGCAAAAATAATCATTTAACGACTCATAATCGGGTAGTCATAGATGGTGTTTTTGAATAGATGAATTCCTATTTCATTTTTCCATTGCCAATGTCATATATGCTCCGCAAAAACAGCGAAGCACTTTGTGCAATGCAGGAAACCCAGAAGCCGAACAAGGAAATTGAACAATCTAGAAAACGAGGGCAGCACCCTTGGTCTTCTTGTCACCACTGTAGAAAAATATAAGTCAGTACTGGATAGTAAGATGATAGAATGTGCAGATGCAACATACCCCAGCTCGAAGTGCTTGCAGCGCTTCAGGGCGAGCTGCTTCTTGGCCTTGCAAGCAGTGCACTCGAGACGCAGGACGACCTTCTTGGTGGTCTTAGCCTTCTTGTGGAAGACGGGCTTGGTCTGACCACCGTAACCACTCTGCTTCCGGTCGTAACGGCGCTTACCCTGGGCGAAGAGGGAGGCCTAAATCATAAAAGATAACATCAGCAATGGCTCACGACTACCATTCCGGTGTCGAGGGCACTAACCTTGCCAGCCTTGTACTGGGTGACCTTGTGCTGTTGGTGCTTGTGGCACTCCTTGGACTTGCAGTACGTCCGGCGGGTTTTGGGAATGTTGACCTGTGCGGAGAGATGTCATGAGCTTTTGTCTTTTGGTCTGATTGTGCGAAGATCAATGTCAATGTAGTTCGTGCCCCGAAGTCCGATTCGAAATTAGTGCTGTCGCAAAGAGATGGGTCGTGTTGTCCGGGTCGTCATTTTCTTGGGGTAGGAAGCGTGGTTGAATATTTGGGATTCAAAAGGATCGCGGGGTGCATCCATTGTGGTCTTCTCGAATCCTCAATTTCGTCACCAAGTGTTGTCATTGCGAGTTTCGCCACACATTCCCTCTTCAATGCCGACTTTCATACTGCATGCTGCGAGAATCCGGTGAAAAACTGACGGTTGGGTGGTTCATAATGTGGTGATTCGTGACGGTCGGCAGATTTGACGATTTCGAGGTCGGCCGCACAGTGGACATCTTACAATCTCTCCATGACTCGAGTGACTTCGAACGGCCGGGGCTTGCAGAACACTTTGACATATCTCGTAGGGTGATATCCTTACCATTTTGACTGACTTGGCCGGATAGCTGGGTGGTGGTCGTTGGATTGTCGCTTGTCGGAGGAGAGCAAGTGCGATTGTTGGGTTGTGGGATTTCACTCGCTTAGGCCCTATTGGGTGGGCGCTAACCATTTTAGGAGTCGCCAAGAAGGTTATGCTGAGTCATTCATATAATTCATGCCTGAGGCATCGTTGACATCACTGATCTCTGAAAGTGTTTGGAGTCGATTCTCAGCACATATCTTGAATTCTGCTATAAAAATCCTTCTCCAAGTACAATACTATGCCCTACCCCATACCACGTTTGACCCTTTATCAATTCCAACCCCTTTTCATGACCTATCACCCATTGCCCTTGAGATGGGTCCCCCAATCTCCACACATTTGAGCGGAGTTCGTGATTAAGATCCTCGATCTTATGAATAAGTTGCGATGCTTCCTTCTCAAATTTCTTCTGAGAATCTGCGTCTCCTCCTTGGGGGGCATTAGCCGTAACAAAGCGCCCAATGGTGATATGCGCAGACGGAACGGTATACCTAGCCGCGATTGGACAGCCAGATTGAGTCACGATGTTGTGGAGATCCCTCCGCAGATGATGATACGTAAATTGATCATCCTTTCCACTATACACACTGTGGTCTTCCTCGCCAGCTGCGGGAACAAAGCTCAGAGCAATAGCAGAAGTGTCGTAGCTGATTACTGGCTTGACCAGCCGGGCACGGTGGGTGAGAGTGTAGTTTGCCAGCTCTGTTACAAACCCGCTCATCTCAAGAGAAGAGGCTATCTCGTCGATTCCAGGCCCTGTCAATGAAGACCTGATCTCGAGCGTGGTCATGTGCAGATTATCTGGGGGTACGAGCCAGAGACCTATGTTGTAGAATCATGATCAATACGGTCTCTCTGCATTTACCACGGATCATATATAGCACATACCAGGTCCAATTAAAGGACCAATATCCTGCTGGATCTTGTACACCAAGTCGCGGATATGCTGCGGCGGGCGTGCCCAAAAGGCAAGGTTGTGTCTCGGGTCGACGAAGTCTGTCAACCCCTTATCTGCCTCAAGGACTTTGGACAGGATTTCATCTTCTTTCCATTCAGAAAATCCAGGTTGACAGATTTGGTTTCTGAAAAGGGCATTTCTATTGCTTCTATGGGTCTCATAGGCAATTTGCAATTGTTTCTGGGATTTCTCAGGATTTGTCCTATTCACAATTACTAACGCAAGCTTACCGGATCATTTCCAGAACGGCTGATCAATTGCTGAAACTGATTCTCAGTTGTGAAATGTTGCACCGATTCATTGGCCATGTTTTTTGAGTTCGGACTCCAATTGACTGATTCTAGTCCAGGCCAAGGGTTTCAGCGGGGTAGATGGGGTAAAACTGTATGAGAGGAGGGGATTTATATCTACGTGTGTACATTCTGGCTATCAAGTAGTAATTATAGACAGAGAAATGATTATAGTACTTAGATCAATTGCTAAATCAGAAAATAGCTTTTCAATTTACACATGTACTATTTCTCTCCGATATGTTCACTATGTCACATCTAGTCCATTATATATTGCTGAACTCCAAAGGTCAAGTCATTTTCCAAAATGGTGTTTCAATGGCTTGCTGCTAGAATTAAGACAACAAAAAGGTAATAATATATCCCATGTTTGTCCCGAAGTGCTAATCATTGTGTTCTCTGCACTACTG
This sequence comes from Penicillium cf. griseofulvum, assembly GCA_028974015.1. Lineage (NCBI taxonomy): Eukaryota > Fungi > Ascomycota > Eurotiomycetes > Eurotiales > Aspergillaceae > Penicillium > Penicillium cf. griseofulvum. The sequence continues at coordinate 5,672,499 of JAPQKP010000002.1, forward strand.
TTGTATACATTCAATGTTGTCACAAGTCAAAGTGAGGCTCTGACACGATCAGGCAATAAGGCCACAGGCCCCCACCAAAACCCCGCCGGGCTCACATCTTCTCTCCAACTCATTGACAAGAGCTGTGCAACTACATCTCAACCCATACCTTGCTCCATTACTTCCAAACTGAAAAAGACACCGTCGTTTCAATATGTTGATCAAGTGCGTTCCTCAGTTCCAGCACGACTCCGTCCCCATTGTATCATCGCATGACCCCGAACTTGGAAAAGGTCACACCCAGAGCCACAAGCTGACATTTCCCGTCCAAACAGGGTCCGAACACTCACCGGCAAGGAGATTGAGCTCGACATCGAGCCTGACTACAAGGTAGACCACCCGCCAGCCTTGATGCGTTCGTTTCCGGCTTCTCCCCGCACGGAATCGCCCAACCCTTCCACTGAAATCACATCCACAAGTCCCGCGATATCCACGCCATATGAATGCGCTTATACTGATAAAGAAATTTCTATACAGGTCTCCCGGATAAAGGAGCGTGTCGAAGAGAAGGAGGGAATTCCCCCGGTCCAGCAAAGACTCATCTTCGGCGGCAAGCAGATGTAAGAAACTACTCCCTGAGTTATTCCAATTGCATTTTTCTATTATCAAAACTAAACCAAAGCTAATAACTTGTTAACAATAGGGCGGATGACAAGACAGCCTCAGAATATAACCTCGAAGGTGGCGCCACGCTCCATCTCGTGCTTGCTCTGCGTGGAGGATGCGCTGCGAAGTCGATGTAAACGCTTTTTGTCATTTTTAGATACCATCTTTCTGCAGCAATGTGAATCAGTCGAGGAACACTAGTGCTTGTTCATCCCGCATCCCACTTCGCGAGGATTCGAGCTGCAGGGACTTCGGCGGAGCTTGGGATTTGAGTTGAAACGGCGAGGCAGTATGCATACTGGGTGTTTTGGATTGAATCGTTATTATTTATTAGGGTCCGTTTTCCTCTAGGACATAAGCTTCATTTATGGACTGGCTTGGGTTTGCTATACCGTTTCTGACTCTATTGGATGTTACATATGTTTAGTTCCGTGGCGCGAAATCCCGCGGGAGATACAATGCGACTCGCTACGTAGGACTGCTGGGTTCGTTTTTGAATGAACCGCTGAGATATGGGGATAAAATACTAAACCAAACTCAGCCAACTGACCTTCGAACGCTATCTGGGTACATCCAAACCCTTTGCATTGTTAAAGAGAGGGATCCAACCTATACCATCGGAGAAATAGAGCCCATATCAACCTTATAGACAGAACCAGATTTAAGTATAGGATAAGTTTTCAAGGACAAACTTGATAAAATCGAACACGAATGAATCGCAAGTGAGGTGCATCCCCTCGGGTATCAGAACAAGCCAAACTCCTTTGCTCCAGACTGACTGAAAATATTGATGAGGCCTATGTCCCACATAGGCAAGTATATATATGGCCTTCTTTCGGAGACCTTCAAATTACAAAAGTTTGATCCGAAGATCACGACAAATTTCGTCGCTTTGCCGGCATGAAAATGCTCGGCGCCGGGCGTCGGCGAATGACGCCTGGTCGGGGAAGAGGAGGCCCGGAGGAAGGCGGGCGGGAGGAGGGGAGAGAAGAGGTGGGAGGGGCGGGGAGGGATGCAGAAGAAGGTGTCTCTGTACTATGAGGGGGGGAGGTCGCACGGCGCTTCAGCTTGGGCTCCGTGGCCACCGCTGGTGACTTCGTTGCGCTAGGCGCATTGCTGCTAGATGCACGGGGTGAGGGGGAGGAAGAGGAGGAGGCGGTGGAAGTCAGTGCGCGTAGTCGCGCTTCATTCCGGGCCAGCATAGGGTGCTGGAGGGAGGGTGGAAGCATGCTGGGGCGGCTGATACGTGGGGCAAGTGGTTGCGGTTTTGACATCGGCTGTGGTGCAGACTGCTCGGCGGTGGGGCGGCGGTGTTCTTCAACCAAGCCGATCGGTGCGCGCTTAACTTGCGACGCACGGTTGTTGAGAGACTTCGTAGGCATTGTGAGCGCAGTGTTGCGCTTCTGCGGCTGGAAGATGCTGGGTTTCTTGTCATGGCCGACCATCCTACGATCATATGTAGCATGGCGTTGTCGTACAGAGGGTCGGGATCCAGCCATGCGTAAGCCCTTGCCCTCGGGGATGAGTTTAGGAGTGAGGAGTGCACGCTTGGCACTAATGCCATCAATCGCCATTTTCATTCTCTCCGCATCCGCGTCAAGAGAACGTTGCACTTGGTCACAGAGATCACAGTACACCCCATACCAGTTGTTCGTATTTTCCGGGAGTTGGTACTTCTCCCAATCGGGAATGTCACGTTTAATGAGCTCAAGCCACAGCTCTTCATCTTCTTCGGCGAGGTGGGGGGATGCGAGCTCCATAGCGTGCTGATATTTACAAAGAATGGTGTTAGTAAATGAGTTTGAAAGTGGACTATAAATGAAACTCAAGTGAAGTTATAGAAAGTGAGGTTTAGAAACACGTACCAGCTTTTCAGGGTTCTGGATATTAAGCAAGATAGGACGGGCAAGTGAGTATGGCATAGCGCCCAAATCATCTAGGTCTGAAAATCATATTAGTTTAGAACCATCCAAAATGAGATAGTGCATTTCGTCTATACCTTTGACAAAGCGGATAGCTGTGGCTGTGGCCAGGTGAAGCAGTGATGGGGCTGGCATCTTTATGATGGCAATGGTTTAAGCCGAAGTACCATAAGATGTGCGACATAGGGTGAACGCAAATAAAAGACAAAACAGAGACAGTTGCTTTTAAGTAAATAAAGGATAAAAAGATGCTAGCGATGCTATTCTCGTGGTTGTAGATGGTAGGAGTCTCGGCTTTAAATAAATGGATGGATCACGCGGCCTCGGAGGCTAACGCTGATTGGCTGTTTGAAGCTCCATAGATTCAATGCTTTAATGTGCTTTTTGTTCGGATTTTGTATGGAGTCTATACGGAACTCTGTAGTATTGATCTGATATAAGATATTACCCAGGTAGATATCTGCTTAGGTGCTCAAGGACTGAGTTTCTCAAAAGATTTCATTCATTTTTGTTTAGCCAACTATAACAACTTTGCCAAGCTAACAAAGTATCAAAAGCTGTAATAATAGCTATGAACTCCATTGGCTTTTGAAACAGCCTTTTATATTGCTAACGGCTTCTTGTATTCATCTTGTGTCTCGGATTCATCCACCGTCTTCGGAACTTATAGTTCTGAGCACGTGATAAAAAGCAAACAATGCAAACACCGTCTTGATAGCATCATCGAGGGGCATATCAATGAACTTTCGAGAAATCGAAAATCAGTCCAGCATTTAAATTCTGTTGTCAAATACAAAATTCACAGGTAAGTCCTTTGTGTTCTTCCTTTCTGCCGTGGTGCCCGTCTGTATGCCCAGTGTCTTGAACAATTGTCCACAGCAATGCAAGCCAATAGCTATCATCCGGGCATCCTGAGTGCTGGAAATAGACTTTCAATAGCGTTATTAGAGGACACCCTTCTCATTTGATGGCAGCTCTTCCGGAAACCTCATTCGAGACCTGGTGTAAAAGCCTCAGACACGTCTAACTCTCACACAGATAATCACAATGGCGCCCCGCACGCAGCTAGAGATCATCACTTCCTCCGTGATTCGTCTGGTCAAGGAGGAAGCTTCTTATCACAAAGAGCTGTTGCAGCAGGCCGAGCGTATCAAGAAACTGGAGGCTGATACCGCTGGTGACGATGAGAACCGCGAGTATACCCTGAAGCAAGAGGTATGTGCTTTGAACGGAAGCTTTGCTGCTGCTAAATCATCTTGCCTATCTTTCTGAGACCGCTAATGCTGATATAAATGATAGCGTATGTCTCTTGAAGAGACCAAGAAGGTTTTGCCTACATTGAAGGAAAAGATTGTGCAGGCTGTTACGAACCTGGAAGCTCTGATTGTGAGTGTAGCATCCCTTTTCTACCTACCTGTATTCTTGGGTTCCATTAACTAATTCTGATAGATTGAGGAGGGTAAGAAGGGGATGGACAGCAACGTTGAGCATATTACCGCTGGCAAAGAGGCCATTGCCCAAGCTAAGATTGCAGAGCGCGAGATCTCGTGAAAGAGATGTCGGTTACATCAAAGGACAAAAAAGAATACCCATAAGGTGGAAGATTCCATAATATTATTCAATAAATTGAAGACATGCCCAACGCCAGACCATAAACCAGAACTCCTTGCTAGTGCTAGTAATGTACATGCCGAAATGCATCTTCAGGTAGTATCCATCTTCCCGTTGAAGTCATCAGGGAGTTCCTCTCCTTCCTCGAGCTCGGATAATTCGCCATCACTGATCGTAGAGATTTCACCTTCATCAATCATATTGGTGTCCTCCCGGTTAGATACTGCGCCATCCATCTGGGCAGCTGTGACTTGCCGCAAAGGCGACGCAGCACCAGCTACCCCGGACTTCTCAACCTGCAGAGCAGATGATCGACCGGCTTCATCTTGGGAGTGCTGGGAGGGCGTCATGGCGTCACCCTCCGGACCAGGGGTGTTCCCACTGCTAGCCTTGCCCTTGGATGTGGCATCTCCCTCGTCGCCGTCTGCGCCCTCCTGCATGCCTTCCCGGCGCTCGACTTCTTCTTTCTCATCGCGGATCAGGCGACGAAGCTGCATGCCCTCATCCACAATGCGACCGAACTGCTCGCGTCGCTCAGCCCAGGTCATGGCATAATCCTTGCTTTCCTTCTCGAGATCCGCAATCTCTAGTCGCAATTTCTGAAGGTTCGCTGACTGGTCTTCGCGCGGCTTGAGTAGGCGGTTGCTCGTGATTTTCTCCGTCAATTCATCATAGGTCTTTCGCAAGGATAGAAGTCGCTGTGCCTCTACAAGTTGACTGCGTAGATCGGCCGTGCTTTCCCGTACAGACTGCATCGTCGACAGGATCTGAACCCGCTCGGTGGCATATCGCTGGCGTTCTTGCTCGTTGCTGGTAAGAAGGAACTGGACGCGCGCAATGCTGGCCTCGAAGGCGGCAAAGTCGAGTGAGACATCCTCGCGGAAGTGGTGCCATTCTTCAAGCTTTTTCTGTTTCTCGGCTTCTGTTGCGGTCGCATCGGAGTTGGGGTCTGTTTCTTCGGGAGGAGGGGTGAGAGGGAGGGAGGATTGTGAGACAACGAGGGATTCGGGATTCAATAGTCGTTTCGAAATTCGTTTGAATGGTTTTTCTTCGACGTTGAGGAGACGCGACTTGTGGAGCGCATCTGTGAGAGCTGGGGCGTTAACATTATAGACCTGGGAGGACAGAGCTGGAATGGACACGACCTTCTTCTGGCTGGCCTAGCAGCCCGTAAGAGGCCATCTTATGTATTTGATTATGGAGTTCGATCCCAAAGGCCAATAGCACAGAATATATTGGAAGTGTGCGCGACTTCAAGATGATCGAAGTGGGGAGGAATATGAAAAGTGAAGCTGAGCGGTCTGGCACTTGGAACTCCGCCTTAACCTTTATTGACCTCCAGGGTTTAATGGCTATTCTTCAACAATCTGCTGTGCTGCCTAACAATATAATCGACTTTGGTTTACACAATTTAATCATAGCCTACAAGGCTTTTTGGCTAGACACCAATTCAAACCTACGCAGAATCCTTCGCTTGCATAAGGATCACCCCGTACTCCGCAATCCAAAGCTCTTTGCAAGCACGGCCTGGTGAAGCCATAACCAGAGGCCCGATGGACTTTGTCGCCCAAGACTCTGTGACTGCTGTCCTAGCTGCTAATATCGTTGTATCATCTGTGCTTGCCTCAGTCTCATCACTATGACTGAGATGTACTCCGGCCTCCATGTGGGCCAGCGGTTTTGCTCTCTGGAAGAGTTCAAAACAGTGGTACGAAGTATATCAGTCAGGCAACACTGGGAGCTTCGTGTGTCCAGAAGTAACAAGAAGAGCGTAGTTATCGGATGTCGATCATCGGCAACTTGCTTCTTTCGTGTGGTCTGTCGCTCAAACAAAAGTGCGACTTACATCACCAGTCTTCAAGACAGCCATAGTTGTCGCCGGAGCGCAAATTCCCCTGCGGCAACACCTGCTCGCTCTGAGGCTTCCCATGTGAGGTTTCTGCTGGGCGAGATCCCGAAGCTTTTCGATATGAAGTCAAAAATACGCGCCCAGGATGTCGTGGATGCTGTGAAACGCTACCACGGGTATGACATCTCGTTGCGCCAGGCACAGCGAGCGCTTACCAAACTTCAGCCGCGGCATAGCGAGGGCCAGGATGAACAGGGGCCGGATATCGAGATGAGTGCAGAGGAACAGCAATCGCCTGAGCAATCTCCCGAGTCGCAAGAAGAAGGGGCAGACGCATATGGGGAGATATCCGAAAATCGCTGGCTCCCAGAGCATCTTCCACCATCACTGATTGATGATGATAATGTGTCCCCACATGAGACCTCAAACAACCACGTACCTGCTCCACCATCTAGTTCCCAAGCCCTGCCGCCTCCACCTCAGGTGCAACACGTACCGATTCCCACACAAAATCAACCCTCTTTCAACCACAACCCACATCAAATGACTATGTCACAATCGGGAGTCGAATACCAAACCGCTGCTACTTTACCAGTAGGAGTGGTTGGACCCCCGAAAGACTACTCCAACCGCAGTGATCACGATGGTGTCCCCCAGATGGTTCTTACCAATTTCAAGATTGAATTCACTTGCACAACCTGCGGGTCACTGAATCAGAGCTTTTTCCCAAACCAGGGCAATGTCACCGGTGCTAGCTATATGACCCATCATGCTGTACCGAATCCTGGCAATGTCCCAAGACACGCTGGGCCTACTCCTCAGAGCGGTGTGGGTAGTAGCAATGCAGTCGGCGAAAACCCTGCTTACGATATTAATACCTCCAACACACCTACTATCCAGAACGCCTGGCCTGGTGGTGGCCTAGGGGTTCAGATTGGACCAGCACAAACCTAACATATTATGTTAAGAGGGTGATATCGGCCACCATGTTACTGAGATCGGAATATGCAGCTGTGCAAACTCGTGCTTGCACACTGCAACCAGAGCCACCACAAGCACCAGCTGATTTATGACTTACTATGCACGACAATGTATGGTATTCGATGCCTTGATCGTCCCGGTTTCTGAGTTTCTATGCGCTCTAGGAGACATCAATATTACAATTTTGGATACCCGATCCAGGAAACGATGGCCACATCTGACTCAAGTCTGAAGGGGCTAGTTCGATGAGTCTTTTCTGGGATCTCTGTTTTGATTTTGACTGCGAGATCTCTATATAGGTTAATCTTATGTAGGGGAAGTAACATCCGGGATGACCCAGGACTGGATATTATCAGGGCTAATATTGTTATGAAGTCGACGAGCTACGCTAGTTAATCCTGTTTTGATACCACTTTTGTTGATGGTGTTGGGAATCCATTCCCACCTATTAGTTTTGAGACCATCAAATCATCTACCGCATATTGTTATACCCTTGCAATCAAGTACGTTCTTCCCCAAAACAAGCTTATTCCCTGCGGTTGCGTTCGTCAGAATGGCTCTCTGTTATCGCACGGCGTTCAGCATACGCGGCGGTGTGACGACACCCAAAGGTATATATGCATCTGTGTTTAGGAGATATGACTTCAGATAGTAGCAGTGCAGCCAAATTGACCGTACAATTGATCAAGATGCAGAACAACAGCGACTTGAGTACTTCGGAGAAATATCCGGAGATAAAGGCATAAATTTCCCGATTCGGCATCCCGGAACATTACTCAGCTATCGGATGTCCGATCGGCTATCCGACACTGCGGATCCACAACAGATTCCACTCTTCGTCAACACCGAAAAGATGACAACACCGAAAAGATGACGCGGAACTGAGCCGAGAGTGTCTAGATTGCTATTCATCGGTCTGATATCGGGCTATAATGTAAACCGAGCACACAAGTTTCTACTTGTGTCGGACCTGGATCCGATGTGACACCGGCGCTCAAGCTCCAATCGACATCCAGCCCTCAGTCGCCGATGGATCGGAAGGCCCTAAAATCCTGCCAGAGAAAAATTCTACTTATCAATTAAATGACGCTTCTCCTAAATGGACAAATTTGCTGTGGGATTAACTGTTTCTTTAAATAACATCGAGATCCTCCACATTCCATACAATTGTGCTCTGGATAATATAACGCCAAGCATTTCCTCCCAACCTTAATATACTTCAGTGTGTTGCAACAGCTTCTACGCCACAAGGCACACATCACCTTTTATGAAACATCTCGAACAATCTACGGATACCATTTAAGCGATCTTTGTGTCACCGCACCCGCAGTCATGAATCGACAACGAGAGGCCGAAAAGGCCCTTCACGATCAAACAAATATCCTCCCCTTCGCGCAACTCATGGTTGTCTTCACGGGTCTGGCGATTTCCTTACTGATTTGCATGGTGGATCAGAATGGTATCAGTGTCACACTACCAACCATCTCACGCGAACTCGGTGCCCAGAATACCATCTCCTGGGCTGGAACCTCATCACTAATTGCAAACACCATGTTCACGGTGCTTTACGGCCGACTTTCAGATATATTTGGCCGCAAAATCATGTACATCTCCGCATTGATCTTGCTGTGTATTGCGGATCTGCTCTGTGGCTTGTCCCAGAACCCGGCTATGTTTTATGTTTTCCGCGGCTTGGCTGGTGTCGCTGGTGGTGGTGTTACCTCTTTGACGATGATTATTGTCTCAGATATCGTGACCTTAGAAAAGCGAGGCAAGTACCAGGGTATTTTGGGTGCATCTCTTGGTCTTGGTAATATCATTGGACCATTTTTGGGTGCTGCCTTCATCATGCGTTCAACGTGGCGCGGTTTCTTCTGGTTGATTTCTCCCTTGGCTGCTTGCTCTGCAGTCGTTGGATACTTTCTTATTCCGAACAATGCACAAAAAGATAGTTTCCGGCACAATATTGGCCGCATCGACTGGTTCGGACTGCTTGCGTCTTCCGTTGGTATCATTTTCCTCTTGATTCCTATCTCAGGAGGTGGATCTTATTTCCCCTGGGATTCACCGATGGTCATCAGTATGCTCGTTATTGGGGGCTGCTCACTCGTTGCATTTTTGCTCATTGAATGGAAAGTGGCTACACTTCCGATGCTACCGGGTATGTTCCGGTCCCCCATAGTTTGTAAAAGGACATTCAGTTGACCTGAAAAAGTGACCTTCTTTAAAAATAAGGTCGTTTCTGCAATCTTCCTGCAAAGCTTTCTGTATGGTGCAGTTTACCAGGCAAGCCTTTACTACCTACCATTATACTACCAGAATGCCCGTGGCTGGTCGCCAATTACCTCTGCCGCCATGACATGTCCTATGGTTGCGGCCCAGTCAATCTTCTCGATCGCATCTGGACTGTACATCTCACAATTAAAGCGGTATGGCGAAATCATTTGGATTGGATTTGGCCTATGGACCTTGTACGTTGATCGATGCCTACTCCCTCTTTCTTTAATCCTATACTAACAGTAACTTTCTCACAGAGGGTCGGGCCTCATGTTATTATTCGGTACTGACACCCATCCAGCTATTATTGCAGTCATTGTGACAGTCATGGGCGCTGGAATTGGCTTCACATTCCAGCCCACTCTCGTGGCCCTGCAAGCACATTGCACCAAGTCCCAAAGAGCAGTCGTGATTGCAAACCGTAACTTCTTCCGCTGCATTGGTGGGTCATGTGGCCTCGCCATCTCTGCGGCAATTCTGCAGGCTACTCTTCGCTCCAATCTACCAACCAAGTTCGCGTATCTGGCAGAGTCTTCGTACTCGCTTCCTTCAAGGGCGAACCTCAGCACAAATGAGTGGGCTTCAATCCTGCTTTCTTACAGCAAGGCTTCACACGCAGTATTCATCCTGCAAGTCCCCCTCATCGGTGTGTGTTTCCTGGCATGTATGTTCGTGCGTGACAGAGGTCTGGAACGACCAAAGGAGCCGGAAGAGATTGAAGAGGAAAAGCGAAAAGCCCAAGAGGAAAGAGATACCGAGGCGGCTACTTCTGAATACCCCGAAGAGTTTGTCGATGATCAGACACATCACGAAGCCGAGAAGCGTCATTCTGTGTCCACACTTGCCGAATCATGGATGGCACCTTCTCGCGCGGAACCTAATACCGAAGGACACGGAGAGGAGAAACAGCAACAGCACTGAGGCATGTAGAGAGTTGAAAATGATGAAGGGCCGTTCGTTTTGCTTTGACTTTGACTAAATCTGCATTTGCATTTTCTGCATGGGGGTGTCTGATACCAAGAAGGTAATATAGATTGCGATAGATTAATGTAATATGAGCACTACTTGGTTCTTAAGATTCTCAGAGATATTAGAGTCTTCTAGATGAAATTTGGAAGTAGAAGCTATTCCTCACTTTCCAAGCTCTGCTTTTATGAAGGGCTAGCTTCAACTAACTGATCACCTTTGGAATATTTATTTAATCACAAGTATCAGATTCACAGAAAATAACGAAGCAAAATATTTAGATGTATATCCAAGATGCCTTGTAAACTATAAGCTACACTGGTGTTAGTAGATGCTTTGTCTTGGCATTCCGTATCCAACGTCATCTCCGACCTCTTTCAATCTCACCTTGGCATGGCACTTCGTCAGCGTCTTGATGTGCCAAATTGAGGTTGATATTCTCCGATATGTATGCGCTCGGGCAGAGTCGCGAGTCATCAAGGCAGACAACTCCTGCATCGCGAGACCATAACCCACGGAAACGCGGGAGGACCGCATGCACTCGTTGCAAGACACGGAAGCAGAAGGTACACCAGGTATAGTCGGTAGCATGTTTACAAATATGTCGACTCACAGCTCTTTAGTGCGACAACGAGCATCCGACCTGTTCTAACTGCTTGAAGGCGGGGGTCCCGTGCGACAAGTCCAATGTCCGAGAGGACAAAGACCCCCAGAATGAGTAAGGTCAAAATATATGAAGTGTCCGGAAAAAGCTAAATTGGACGTTAGTTATACTCGTGGCTTAGAGGAGCGTGTATTATTCCTTGAGCGTAAACTCGCTGAGTCTGATCGGTCATCAGACCGGAATGCTGCCGCTACAAATACTGCGTCTTCGCTGTTCTCCTTACAAGGCGGGCACACAACACCGCGCACAACTTCCTCAGGATTTGACAACAATCCTGTCGGAGAGATCGTGGGCCTTCTTGCACTGAGCGCCTCCGAAGCCCCTGCATACGTAGGGTCCAGTTCTGGTCTTTCTCTCGCTGCCGACCTGGGAGAGATGGTCCAAACGAGCGTATGGAACCAATTCATCTCAAGAATGCAACAGAAAACCAGTACCGCCAATAATTCTCAGAATAAGGCAGCTCAAGTACACGGGCCCTCGGTGCAGCCCAGCGCAACTCAAGTTCGAGATCGGGCAACGAGGATGGAAGATCTCTTGCCGGCGAATGTTGAGCCTCCAACCGATGAGATGGGGGCAAGAATACTCGAAACATATTTCACCAGACTTCATTCTCGATATCCATTCCTTAATCAGAGACAAGTATGGCAGACCCATGCAGATCGATGGCGCTTGGCGAAGACCAAACGTGAGGACCTTACTCCTTCTGATCGATTTGCTATCTTCAAACTCAACATGGTCTATGCAATCGGCGCAACAATGCTTCGCCTGAGTGAAAAATATGCGTACACGACCCCTGAGGTAATCCTATTCGCGAACATTAGACCGGCCGTCGCTTACAAGTTTTAGCGATTTTATACTGCTGCCTTGCAGCATGTTCCCACAATGTGTGAAGCACGATCCATTGATAATATCGAGGCCATGGTTCTTCTTGTCGTGTATCATCTCCGAACTGCTTCCAGTCATGGAATGTGGTACATGATTGGACTTGCTATGCGTACTGCTATCGATCTAGGTCTTCACCGAAAGGCAAATGAAAGCAACATGGACCCATTTACCACTCAAATGCGACGAAGACTATTTTGGACTGTATACTATTTGGAGCGAGTGGTATCGATGTCTCTCGGTCGCCCGTTCAGTATATCCGATCGTCACATCGATCTTGACCTTCCACTAGAAGTGGACGATGACATTGAAGATCCCACGCTACTCACAGCACCCCTCGATCTAAACAAAACCACAACCTTGACATTCGCAATTTACCTCTTCAAACTTCGTCGCATCGACTCCCGTATCCAGCATAAAATTTACCGTGCCGACCGCCCCCTATCTTCCCTCCGACCAAAAATGGACCCTCTATATCTTGAACTGGAACAATGGAAAGAATCCGCCCTATTGCGGTTCAACGGTCCAGATCTTGACTACCCAATGCTACACTTCAACCGAGCAGTCCGACTACTAATCCAGCCATTCCTCCCCCTCCTCCCAATCACAGACCCATACTACCAAATCTGCATCCTGGCAGCAGGAAACATATGCCAATCCCACAAACGCTTGCACCAAACCCTGGAATACGGCCACTCCTTCCTAGCCGTGCAAACAGTCTTTATGGCAGGAATTACCCTCCTCTACGCACTATGGACACACACAGACCAAGTCTGGTCCGTCCGCATGAGCAACGACATCCGCGCTTGCTCAACAGTCCTCTTCGTAATGGGCGAGCGCGCAGCATGGGTCAAAAAATACCGTGATGCCTTCGAGCTGCTGGTCAACGCCGCCATGGAGAAGCTACAGGGCAATGAGACTGCGCGCAATGCCGGAATGGCAGAGCTAATGACGGCTCAGTATGGCATTAATTGGAATCCTACTACTGCTCCCGGCATGTCCGGGAGTGATAAGTATCCCCCAGTCAACCCGACGGGACTGGCTCCTGATACTTCCGGTGCTACGCCCCAGCCGCAGGGTTGTCCGGATGATGATTCAGAGCATGCGGTTAGAATGGCGTTGCAGCTGGCGCCGTGGATAGATCAGGATGAGAGTGATCCTCTATGGGTGCCAGACTTTGGGACTTTGGAGAACCTGTCTGGGACCCTTTGGAGCCATGATGATACGAGACTTTTCGATCCTATGTGAGGTCCTTTTGTCGACTTGATTGTACATACATGCGAGATATGGAAAATGATACCTGTTGGTAATGACATAATATGACATACCGTATAATACTTGGTAAAATGCGAGCCTCCCATCACACGCACACACACACACTCTCTCTACCGATGAGGCAATTGGGCCGTTGATTTCAACATAGGATATGTCTGGATATATTCAACAGACTCGTCAAGCTAGGTTACGCTTGCTCGGTTGTGGGTTGACTTTTGGATCTCAGGTCTGATGACATTTATGCAAAGTAGTCAACTAGCGTCGGTTTGGTCCGATGGCCTAATTGCATGTTTTCATATAAGAACTCCCATTTATGGCATCTTCAAGGGGGTATATCCGTGAACCAGCTTGCAAGATCAGGCAAATCGAATCTCCCAAGGAATCCAAACTCCTCCTGGCCTAGCCCCATATCATCCCAAGTTGTAAAAGGATTGATATCTATGTTATTGGCTTCGTGGCGGAGGCTGTGTTCGTCTGATATCGGCTCAGTAGGCTGCGATGACAAGTCGGGTCGATTCAGTTGTTGATTGGCCCTCTGGTGCAGCTGCGTAGAAATAAACGAAGCATCATCAGGCCGACAAGTAGCTGTACAGGAGTTAGCCCATACTCAGTGAAGGCTCATTACCAAGAACGAACATGAGTAGTTTTGCATAATATGTTGGTGCGTCACTTGCAAGAACTGCAACGAGTTGCGGGCAGAGAGACTAAACATAGCCATGAAAGCTAATATCTCTTCGCACTTGCGCCAACTCTCATCCACAATTTGTGAATCAACCTGCTCTCGGATAGAATGGCATGAATATGACATTATCAGGATGAACCCTGCAGTCGATGTGTCTAGGACATGTTAGTTGATGAGCATGAATAAATAACGAGCAGAATTGACTACGAACAAAATCCATTGTACCACCATGCATCAGTTACACTTGCTCGATATGTCTTGTGAACAAGTGAGACCAGGTCTATGGCGGCCATGACGCAAGAGGCAGCACATTTTGAGAAGACTGAGGAGTATATTATATTTTTCTCGCCGGGTTGGGTATCAGAGCAGCGTGATGACCCTGATCGCTCATCGGAGCAGAGTTGAGTAAACATGGGGCGATATAACAAGAGGCGAAGGTGGATGAATCTATGTTTTTTTCTTTGGGTTAGATATTGCAACTCAAAGGCCCAGAAAGAGAAGCTACCTCGCACGCAACACATTTTGCTGGCGCTTGAAGATTGACGAAGTACCTCTGCTTGAGTGATGCAGTGATGCTTCATCGGTCCAGTTCAAGAGCCGTGGCACGCTAGTCTCATAGGCAGCAAGTTTATCGTCGAGTTCCATCAACACATCCAGGCTACAAAGTTTGGAGCTTTGTACCGAATTGGTACGAGTGTTATTCGATCGACTCTGCCAAGCGTTATAGACCTCGGATAGAATACACTCGAGAATTTTGTATAATTCAATGGTTGAAACGTAGAATGTCATATATCCCAGTTTATGATCACAGGGTTGCCCACTAAGCTCACAAGGATCAGCTTCTTGGGAGTCCGTTCCCATTGTAGGCAGAGGCAACGGTGAGATATGCGAGGTCATGCTTGGTCTTCCGTGTGTCATGCTTACAATCCTATTTCCATCAGTTAGCTACGTCTTCCCAAAAGAGAATAGAAAGGCGATTGCACCAACATGTCCATAATGACGCAGCTATGCCACGTACGCCGTCGTATTTCTGTCTCCAGAGGTTTGTTCGAGGCGTGCGTGGTTGTCTCATGTAACCCGAGTCCTTGACCAACTCGACACGCCAGTCCGATTGCATTCCAGCACCGAATCGGATAAGGGGTGCTTTGAAGAAGAAGTGAAATAATCAGAAGCGTTTGAACCACGCCGATAGTGCCTATGTCCAGAAGGTCAAGATTGACAAATCGCTTTGCACGAAGGAAAAATGAGTACACCGCGGCCTCCCGGTCCGCAGGCGGAATATCAGAGAAATGACAGCCAAGGGCAAAGATGCAATTGAGTGCGCAATGGAAGACCATTGAATTAGGACCGCAATCAAATGCGCCCCCAAGCCCAATATTAAGCTGTGGCAACTCGGGCTTGGTTGCTTTGTCCGACCCCCAGAGATTTTCATACGCTTGCTCAAAACTGGGGCGATGGAAAAATGGAAACAGACAATGTACTCTGTCCCAGTAACACCCAAGAAGGTGGTCTGCTAGAGATCGAGGCGGCAAGGAGAAATCGTCGAACCGAAGATCTACCGAGGGATGGCCCAGATCTCGCCAAATCCCCATATCAGGGCCCTGGGATCTTGACGATTCACTCTTGCTGCCTCGCAAAGCTGACATGTATGACTGCAAAGGCATCGATTCTCCTGCAAGACGCATAAAAGAAGCAACTGAAGAGTTTCCATAGTATTGCTGCTCCTGTGGGGAGTCTGTGCTTGGGTCATCTTCCGCGACAGATATTGCACCCATGGCGGTGACATTACCGTGGGTGTTGAGAGATGGTGAAGGATAGATACTGCCTGCTCGTGGGCGGGCAGATTCAGGAGACAGTTGTGTCACACGTGGAGATCTGTGGTGCTCAGGTTCCGGCCAATTTCTCTGCGAGGGAAATCTTGGCGGCTGAAAAGTAGGTATTGAACACACAGGAGTTGGTCCAGATGGTACAGGGGTGGAACCCAGTCCTAGTAATCCCTCTGCAGCAACAGATGTCCTAGATTCTGCGTCCAAATGATCCAGATCCATAGCTCCACCCATATGACTTTGACTTCCAGATACCCTAGAATCTTCATGTTGTGAAGGCCCAGGTGGCACAGCAACTCCACCTTTCGCACATATCTCTTCAAGCTCTCGAATTCGATTATGGAGAATCTTCAGGTATTCATCGTTACTAGCAGATCTCGCATTATCCAGCTTGTATACACATTGGTCAACGGTATACGAGCGTCGAGCGCATGGGCCACAAATTGGCTTTATACCATCGCACCTGACCTTCTTATCCCGACACGACTCGCAGGCCAAGGCAATCTTGCGACGCCGCGGCTCTCGTTTAGTAATTCCACCTTTAGGAGGCATATGTTTGACAGCGCTTGGTCCTATAGGCCACAACTAGGTACATGTGACCCACAGTATTTGCTGTACTATTTGGTATCCGGATGGTGACCGAAAGCAAAGGCACAGGGGAAAGGGAAGTGGAACAACCCCGGGACTGTTTATGCCCGGGACGTACCCGGGTAGTCACGTGTCACATGAACTATGAACTAACTCCAAATGAAAGAAATGGAGAAGTGGATTTCCGTTTTTTGGTCTTAAGACCAGGCCAATGAAGAATCTTGAATGTTCTAATTAGGTTGTTTGGTCCGATTAATTGGAACATCATACGTGGGGCCCCGGGATGCACCCGGGATGCACCCGGAGTGTTTCTATATAAGGAATACTTCAGCCAGTTGACATCATAGACAGGCAGAGGAGGCTATTGCGGTATAGGGGTGTCCAAAGTACTAAAAAATACCTTTGTCATATACCCCTGACATTGAATTAAATGGGTTGTATATCTAAATTTTGAGATGTGGAGGCTGCGGATCTGCAAAGACTATCCCGGGTGTATTCCGGAATTGACGTAAGGAACCCTGCTGTCTCATTAGTTAAGACTTTCAAATTATAGGATAAAGCCAACATTCCCCCTTTTATCCTGAATCCATACTGTTCCATATCGTTGTCCGTGAAGGATACCAGAAAGCAGGACTACCCACCTGGGCATATTTCACTTGGATATCACCTTGTACCTGAGTATCTTCCAGTCAAAGCAGCCTCATATAGGTTAATATTTCCCACCCCAAATGGAGTACGATAATCAGACACTTCAAATGGGCCATAATACTCTCTCACACTACTGTCCTTGGCAAGCCGACGAACCTCAACCAGTCTCTCGAGACCAAGGGCCCGCCGAAGAAGGTCTGCAGTGGGGCTCTGATCCCAGCTTCTGCTATCACGGTTACTCTAGTCCCATCGGCACCTGGACAGAAGAGCGGCTCGTGCAGAACCTGATGCGAAACATGGCTAGTTTCTGTGCCAACATGAATATTGGCTGCGATGTCCCCGAAATCATCAATAGGCCACCTCAGGAGCCTATACTGGATGCACTACGACTGAATGGACTCACACTTCCCATTCTTCGGCCCACCATGATCCCACAAAATGAAAGACTCTCCGAATCGCCGTCCTCGCCATCTTCATCCTCATCGAGCCAAGGACAAATGTTCTCTTCGGACGATAATGAATGCTCACAACGCCCAAGCTGCATCAGAGCTAGAACCCAGTCTAGGCAAAAGAAGAGAAAATGTGTGCAAAATCCAGGACAAAAGTTGTGTCACTGTCGATCGGAAAAGAAGAGGAGAGAGCTCATTGGAGACCGATATGAAGAACTCTCTCGCATCGTGCCAAGGCTTAAGAAACAAACATACACAAGGAAATACGTTCTCGCGGAGGCTGCAATGTGGATTGAAAGTTTGGTCCAGGGCAACGATGCCCTACGTGAACAATTAGGGCAGTTGAAGGAACAGGAAAAGTTGAGTCAGTTGCAGTTAATTCCTATTCAGGATGAAGAAAAAGCGGGCTGCTAGTTATAGCATTGTCTGTATCTATAGCATATCGCAATGACATGCAATGTACAATGATATTATCATATTAACCCAGCGTTAGAAGCATATCTAGCATAAGCTGTCCTGGCGTTTAAGATGAAACTGCAAAAGCGATTTGGGTCTTCTCCTGCTTCCAATCATATTACATTAAGATATACATCGAAAGCTAATATTTGCTCATACAGCTCTAGCTTTGCCTCACAGAATACACAGCTGTACTCCTCCACTCTATATCTAAAGAACTTTCACACCAAACAAAACAAAGTATTAATACACCCAAAAAGAATCTACCAAGGAGGCGCAATGGTCGCAACCCCCTTACCCAATCTCTGAATCTGCGCAGCATAGTATGTCTACCAAACCGTTAGCAAACCGCTAAAACCACACAGGAAAAGAGAACCTACACTCTCAGCCCCAGCCCCAATAAGATGCATCGGCAAGAAGCGTGAATACCACGGAACAGGCACCTTATTCAGCGGGAGCTGCGCCTCATCATCACCAACACTCTCATCAAGCAAGAGACGTGGGAAATTGGGATTAATAGTCGCAGGCCGTCCAATGCCAACAAGATCACAAGCATTATCCCTAATAGCAGCCTCGGCGCCAGCACGCGTGCGGAACCCACCAGTCAACATAAGAACGAGTCCAGGATGGCGCTGCCGCACTTCCTTCGAGAACTCGAGGAAGAAGGCCTCACGTGCTGCGGTGCGCGAGGATTTCGGTGCTGCCGCATTGGCTTTGCCGTAGCCCACCATCTTTGGGTCTTCATAGCTGCCGCCTGAGATTTCCATGAAGTCGATACCGGCTTCGGCTAGGAGCGCAATTTGCGTCATTGTTTCTTCGAAGGTTGCCGAGCTGTGGTCGGCGGAATTTAGCTTGATGCCAATTGCGAAGGTTGAGGGTACGACTTTGCGCGTTTGGGCGAGGATCTCTAGGATGAATCGGGCACGCTTTTCGGGTGTGCCGCCGTATTCGTCTGTGCGGTGGTTTGTCTGGGGTTAGAGTTAGTATTTACGTTGATAATGGTGTTGGTGGTTCGGGCTCGGGTTGTAGGGGGAATAAGAGTGTCATACCTTGCTGTTGAGGAATTGATCTAGCCAGACAAACCGTTAGCACAAAGATTATCGAACCAGGTATTGAAAAAAAAGACTAACCAACCAAATATCCATGCGCGCCATGCAGCTCAATACCCGAAAACCCAGCATCAGCCATCAGCCTCGCGGTATTAACAAACTGACGAATGACTCTCTCAATATCCTGGGTGGTCATCTCCTTAGGCTTAGACCAAACCAGACACGCAACCATGTTCTCGAGGTAACCATCTCCAACATTCATGGGCACGGCGCTGGGTGCAAGCGTCCGCGCGAACATGCCGCGGTGGCCTGCGACGCGGAAGGACTGCCGACCTGGGTGGCAGATCTGGGCGATGGCTGGCGTGCCGTGCTTTTGGCAGACATCGGCATATTTCTTCCATTGCTCCACTAAGGCGCTGTTTGTTTTGCTGTCTGTGTATTCATTGTGTACAGCTGGGTCGAAGGGGCTGCCCATGTGGTTTACGTCGACTTGGATATTTCCTGGTGAGATGTTAGGTTCATTGTTATTAGGAACATGTTTTCATAGTGTAGGGTGGAAGTAGGGTCATTGTTAGGGCTTGAAGGTTCATAGCGGAGTTGAAGTTCTGGCAATTGACGGTTCCTTTTTGGGTATTTTTGGGGAAGGGGCATGGATATAAAATTAGGGCTTGAGGGCTTCGCATTTTCCATAAAATTCTGAACCCTAATATGGCAGCATAAGAGCTTACCTGTAAGAATACTTCCCCATCCACCGTCGGACCATTGCTCATAAGCATCAACCAGGGCGTTTGTCGGCTGGTTGGTTTTGGCGATCATCTCAGCCAATGCGGCCTAAAAGGGCGTCAGTTCAATTTGTGCATAGCCATTAGGCGTGTACAATGTAAGTGATTTGTACCTTGCTTAGCCTATTCGGCAAAACCAGTCCACATGGGAGCTTGACAGGGTCTGCAAGGGGAGATGGCATGGTGTGTGTGTGCTTATGTCAATATATGCTGTGTAAAGTATACAGTTCTAATTCATATAGATATCCAAGTCCAATATATAAGAAATTTAGCCCCCTCATGCGGAGAGATTAGTCTCTCCGAATGTGTGGAGTCTGCCTAAGTGGGAAGTTCCTCAGACCCACGCTGAGGGATTGTGGCTTTGGACGGGGATTTGGATTCATCCGGGATCTTGATTATTTAAATCGTAGAAGGGAAAATGTGAGCTCTAAACATATAGATCAGTATGATATTTTATGTAAATAATCTAATTTTGTTCATTCATATGGCAACAGCTAAATGCTAACTATCCCCAAGATGCAAAATCGCAAGCCAAAAAAATCAAAGAAAATAAATGCTGGGTATTCAATCAGGGAAAAAGAAGTTCGTGTCCAACCCGAAAGTAGGTCGAGCAAAGAAAAAATAACAAGTGCGCTTGAAACCAATGGGGGAAATATTAAAAATCAAAAGTAACATGCGAGTCCATCACGCAGACATCCTAAGCACTAACAGATTAGAACAGCTGCTTTTTTTTCTGCGAAATGCAGTATGAACAGCTGAGCCGACAAGGGAAAAAAACCCTTACAGCTTGGCATTCTTCTCCTCAGTCGGGGAACCATTCACCGTAACAGGGGGTGAGATTGTTCCCAGACTGGAGAGAAGGTGACCGACCTCCCGCTCGAGAGCGCGGACCTCAGTGTGAGGGTCATACATGCGGGACTTGATCCAGTTGTCCAGCTCGAGGTCGCTCATAGAGCGGAGCGCAATCTCGCGGTCCACCTTGTCCTCCTGGGCAGCGCGTATCACCTTACGGGTGACGACGATGCTGACCTCGCGGATGCGGGTGATGTCGGGGTAAAGCAGGCCACGCTCAAGCTCCTCGCCAGTAAGGGCACTAGAGATGGCATCGGCAGAGGCGTAGATCATGCTGTCTGTGATGCGGACGGCCTTGGACAGGATGCTGCCGAGGCCGATACCGGGGAACACGTACATGTTGTTTCCCTGGCCGGGGTAGTAGGTGCGGGTCTCGCCGGCGGCGTTGGTGAAGGTGCAGTTGGGGAAGGGGGAGCCGGAGGCGAAGAGGCAACGGCCGTCGGTGTTGGTGATGGCAGTCTCGAAGTCACACTCTGACTTGGAAGAGGGGTTGGAGAGGGGGAAGATGAGAGGAGCGGTGTTCCAGTCAGCCATCTTGCGCAGGATCTCCGGGGTGAAGACGCCACCCATGGTAGAGAGACCCATCAGGATGGAGGGCTTGACGTAGTCAACGACCTCTTCAAGGGTCTTGTACTGCTCGGCGTTGTTGTCACGGCGGGCGAAGTAGACCTTGTGGTCGGCGAGCTTATCGCCGCGGTCAGCGGTGACAAGACCCTTTGTGTCGACGAGGTAGAAGCAGTTGCGGGCTTCGTCCTCGGTCATGCCTTCGCGCATGAAGAACTCAACGATCTGGCGGGCGACGCCGACACCGGCGCTGCCGGCACCAAAGAACACTGCACGGTGATCCTTGCAAGGCAAACCGGAGCGCTTGACAGCGTTGATGACACCGCCAAGGATGACAGCACCAGTACCCTGGATGTCATCATTGAAGCAGGTGTAGTGGTCCCGGTACCGCTCAAGAGCAGGGAAGGGATTCTTGAAATCCTCGAATTGGATGACGATACTAGAGAAGCTTTGTTAGTCACGGTTGCGATAACATAATCACCCGAAAGACATGTGAGAATGAGTCACTTACCCAGGCCAGCGCTCGGTAAGAGCACCCATCAGCTCGTCCAAGAACTCCCGCTCCTCCTCGGGGGAGACCTTCTCGCGACGGCTACCCATGTACAGCGGGTCTTCTCGGAGGGCCTTGTTGCCAGTGCCGAGATCAAGAGTCAGAGGCAGGGTGGCCTCGGGACGAATACCCGCACAGGCGGTGTAAAGCGCTAACTTTCCAATGGGGATACCCATACCGTTGATGCCCAGATCACCCAGCCCGAGGATGCGGGACCCATCGGTGATACATGTGATCTCGACGTTTTGCTCGGGCCAATTGGAGATGACCGAGGCCAGATTCCCGCGATCTTCCCAACTCAGGTACATACCTACAACGAGCGGTTAGCGTCTCCGATTCTAATTCGTGTGCGGAGAAAGTGCCAATTGCGGAGAAGAACTCAGTCATTTGTACGTACCTTCGGGCTGCTGGTAGATCTCGGACCACCGTTGGCAGGCCTCGCCCACGACCGGGGTATAGATCAGGGGGGTCATTTCCTACAGGGATTATTATGGTTAATTTTCGTTTTCCCAAGATTTCTCGGTCCAATCACATGTCTCGGAGCTCAACGTACCCTGAGGTGGTCTGTCACCAAACGGTAGAACAGGTGGACATTGTTCTTGCGGAGAGTGCTGAGGTATAGGAATTTGTCGATGGCAGTGTTCTTCAGACCAAGTTGCGCCAGGCATCGGGTCTTCTGTGTCTCGTAGCCCTCGGCGCGAGGAGGAGTGAGTCCGTAGGTGCGCAGGTACTTGCGGATGTATGCAGGGTTGGCGGTGTCATAGTTGGCGTCACTGAGAGAGAATTAGCACGAGCCTTGATGAGCTCTGGGATTGACTTACGCAGGTGAGGCGTGGTTCACATGAGGAGCCGGGGTGGCATGCACCGGCCGGCTTTGTTGAGTAGGTAGCGAAGGGTATCGAGCCATTGTGATAGAAGGTTTCAAGTTCGTAGTAGAATGATAGAAAGAAAAAGATCTGGGAGCAGATGCGAGACTGTTTTTATGTACACGAGACCACATATTAAATTTCCCCTGTATCAAAGACATTCCGCCAGGAATTGACCAGATAATTAACCGGGACCGTGTGTTGAGGCAACACGGTATAGTAAAAAAAGAGTCATGAAGAGATTCGGGAAGAGTCGGACTCTAGAGAGGGTCATGACCCATGTGGATTCATTTTCGGTGTTGACAGCGAACCGTTGTTCATGAAAGCCTTTCTGGAATCTGGACACTCCAAAAGCTTTTTTTTTTTATTTTATTTTATTTTCTTTTTTTTTTGTTCGGGAAGTAGATCCAGCAAGGAGTGGGTGGAGACGGGGAGGCGCCGACTCCGACAAAAGCGGAGATATAGTCAAATCAAATATTGAATATAATTGAAAAAATATATATAAATTGAGACATATCCGTGCGCGATTTAATTCTCATTCCAGCATTACGCAGGGAGCAATGTACTACAGATCAAGATGTTGAATGTTGGGGGGATCAGAATTGATATTCGGAGTTAGAAATTTGCTATTTACACGGTAGACCTCGAACTGGTGATGACAACTACCAAGTAGAAATGTGAATAAAGAAATACTGTAACCTGATTGGTTCTAAAAGCCGGGGAGGCAAACGCCATGAAGTTTAAGCTAATCCTTTTCAGTTCTTTGACTCCACTCCAATCCACAGCTACGAGCTCCCAGAGCCGCAGAGAGTGCCGAAGTGGAGTCAAGCTATACCCTAATTAATGCTATTCGGTGTTTCATTTTTTGGTTTCGATTTTTATTGTGCACTTTTTTTTTTATCAGAGCTTTTGAAAAGGCTTCTAGAATAAGTTTGGAAAATATGTTGTGGGCAGACATGTCACCAAATGATCATATGTTGCAATAATACAAACTATACTGAGCACGTACGATGTACTGAGTACTATAGGATGATTCAGCTCCGAATGGAAGCTCGGTGAGTCTTTTAGGTCCTTTGTTTCGAATCCGCCGCGTTGGAGATATTCGGCCTTATGAATGGCTCTCAGTCGCCGACAGGCCTAGGGATTTTTGATTACCTATATTCTCTAGCACGGTTGCGTGATTTTTTTTTTCGCCCCTTCAATTATTTCAATTGTAAGGGCTGGAACTACATCCACTGAGCTTCGAAATAATTCGGGGGCATTATTCGGAATCTAGGGATTTCATCACCGATTGGCCCCTTGAGGAACCTCTGTGTAAGGCGCAAAGCTTCTATTAATAATTTTATCCCCCTATGCTCTGCTCTACTGCGTATAATCTCCGAGTTTTTTTTTCCTGCAGTTCCCAACGTTGGGACAGGCTTGGCCATTTCTCGTACGGAGTAGAATGTGAAGCTGGATACGCGCATATTGGATATATCATTCCCAACATGAGGCATATATGTACATATTCTTTTGCTTTTTCGTCTCCTTTCTACTCCGTACATCGGATCACGATCTCCCTCTAATTACACACAAATTGAGGAAGTACAATATAAACATTGAAATATAACCGATATACTCCATAATTGGAACTGGGTTAAATGGCGGCTAAATACCGTAGCTTTCCCCAGATCGCGTCCACCCAGGATCGATTCTTTACATAATAGCTTCAATTTAACTAGTTACTTACTCCAGGCTTCATTAGAGCTTCATGTCTCTTGATAAGTTTTTTTAAGGATCATATTCAAGAAATATTCTATAGCTTTGATTTACATAAATTGCAAACATAGTCAACAAACATTTATGTTGCACTGTACGAGTGATGTGTCGTCATGTGCCTAAAACAGGTTCCCGAACCCTCCCTACATACCGTAGAACTTCAACCTTTAGCTTCATCATCAACCATTACTATCAACTCACACGGCCCAGGGCCCATTCAATATGCCCTCCGAGACTGAACCACTCCTCCCTCGCTATGAGGATGACACCTCCCGTCAGCGACGCCTCCACCAAAAGCTACATAGCTATCAGATCGTCCGTGCCATTTCTGAGGGATACATGCCAACAACCGAACAAACCATCGCCAACCTCCGCACCCTTCTAGCCTCCGACGTCCTCAACCTGCGTAATCAGGACATCGGCAGTGTCGGTCGTCAACTAGTGCGGGATAGTCGACTGTGGATCCAGGTCTTCATCGAATTTCTGCAACAGAAGAACAGCCAAGACCAGCTCCAGGAGTTTCTGTGGCGCCTGGCCCGTTCACGTGTTGAGGTGGACACCGAGAGAGTTTCGAGACAGGCCACCCATGTGAAGGCGCGGGCAGATACTAAAGCCGGTGGGTCGCGTCTTTCCACTGCAACTGCCCACCTTCTGCGCTTGGCACATGCAAACCACAAAAGTGATGATCGTTCGCTAACCCCTGCCCGTAGCATATGATAGTTTCCGCACTGTCGGTGGCTTGCTTCTGACTAATGCCGATTTCCGTCTTTTCGTCGATGACATCGTGACCGTTGGCCGCCAGATCTTCGCTGATACCGCTGAATCCCTCGCGGAATCTTCCAAGAAAGTCGCGGAACAAGTTAAACCGTCCGAGGAAGAAGAGCAGGCGCTACAGGGTGCTGGTGCCGATGAAGGTCATGAGCTATCGAAGGCCGAGGTGAAGGAGGAAGTTGCACATGTCGCGGGAGTGGCCGGCAACGGGGTCGCTCAGACGAGCCATGATGCTGTGCAGAGCGCTAAGGAGCACCTGTCAGGCCGAGAGAGGGACACGTTGCTGTTCCGGCTGAAGCAGGCGGTTCAAAAACTCCGGGAGAGGACGGACTACTCTGACTCGGTGGCGACACTTGCCCAATTAGTAGCGCGTTACGCTAAGATCTACGCTGATGTAGCAGAGAATACTGCCTCGGTTGCCCAAGAAGACATGGAAGTCAATGCCGACCTCAAGCGGGCGGTCGACGAATTCTGGAATGTCTTGCGATCATTCGGTAGCACAGAAGAGTGGGATCGGCTTCAGGAGAAGTTTCACAATGTCTTGCGCCATGCAAACAAAGATCCTGAATTTGATAATCTACTCGGAGAGGTTGGAACTTCGTTGCAGGATATGCTCACCAACCCCGAGTTCTTCGACTCGGCACCGCAGAAGCTCGATGAACTCAAACACCACTCCCAGAAAGTAGGCTCGGAGACAGGCCTGCGAAAGGATGTGAACGATTTCCTAGCACAGACCAAACGCACGCTTAGAACCGTGCCGGAAGACCCAGCCGTCTCCAAGTTAATCAATGCCACTAAGAAGGTCTACCAGGACGCATGGGGTGCCTACAACGACAAGAAGGCCGACCTCCCAGCAGACTTGGTGAACGTCTTCCTCCCAATGCTCCTCCGAACACTCCAATATATCCCATTCCCCCGCCTGGAGATCTCCGCTCCAGAAATGGACCTCCTTCTCGAGAACCTAATCCTTGAACCCGGCCACACAGTAAACTTCTCCTCATTCCTCCCCTACCGCATGCATCTGCTCACGCGCAATGATATCGACGTGGTAAAAACCCACTCTAAGCGCACAGAAACACTCATGAAAACAGCCTTCACAGTCACCGTCCAAGGCCTAAACATCAGCGCCGAAGACTTCGGCTACTGGTTCCGCACCCACACAGGCTTCTTCCACCTGAAGGACGAAGGCATAGCAAGCTTCTACCTAGATCGCCGCGGCATTGACATCTCCCTAGACATCGAAGTCGGCCGCGGTAGCCTGGAGCAGATCTTTTCTTTGCGCGGCGTCCGCGTCTGCATCCACAAACTCGACTATAAAGTTAAGCACAGCAAGTGGAGATTCCTCCTATGGCTGACCAAGCCATTCCTGAAACATCTCGTCCGTCGCGTACTGGAGAAGAAGATCGCAGAGGAGATTGTTGCCGCGACGGTCGCGCTGAATCGCGAGCTAGTCTTTGCCCGTGAACGGCTGCGTGCTGCGCGTATCGCTAACCCACAGGACCTGGCGACTTTTGTGCGGGCTGTCCTCGCGCGCCTTAAACCTGCCGACTCGAATGTCGAAACCAGGATTGGCGTCGAGCCGCTGGATAAGGGTGTCTTCAAGGGAGTTTATGCTCCCGGTAGTATTGTCAAGACCTGGCATGAGGAGGCTACACGTGCTCAGGAGGCTATTGAGGATGGAGATGAAACGCACGGCCTTGGTCAAACGTGGCATAATGATATCTTCAATGTGGCTGCACGAAACTGATTGCATTACCTGATTTAGGAGTTTGGGGGAGTTGCTCTACTTACCTAGCGGTGTGCTCATGATTTTATGACGAATTCTAACATACCAACTAATGTCAGCCTGTGTTCGATGACTTCCCTTTCTATTTTCAATGCTCACCTCTTGCTCCCTTTTGACCATGGAACGATCTATCAAGTTAAAAACAGTAATAGAGCTCCATAACGCTGTAGAGATGGTACATCACAGGTGTCTTCTACCCAATTAGGAAACATGGCACTTTTTGGAATCCCTTTGGAAAAATCCCTAGCGCTTCCTATTATACTGAGGCAATGTTTGTCTCCATGGCAGGTTTATAGGCATAGCTTGTGTATGGGAACTAGAATTGGCGATATAAAAGTCTCGTGTCTCTATCATGTAGAGGTAACTTTTTGATGAACATGATCAAGATATATAGAACTTGGGTCCACCTCTTTCTCGTCATTTACTCGATATATATTTATGGAGTTTAACGACGCAGATGATGTAAACACACCAATCTAAATGAATTAACACTCAATCATATTCTGCAAATATTAATATTAATGTTAAATCGAGGTCCAATCTTCTACTCTACATCTATTGTTTGCTTATTTCCACTTCCACGTGACCCGGCCGAACATTGTTCCTCTTTTAGGCCACCTAATGTAGATCTAGCACTATGAAGCTGCGGAGCAAGTCAAATCTTTAATTCTTTCCTCTCTTAAAGCTCGACGATACCACCTGTGCTCCCCTCAATTGGATATTACATGAATAATTAAGCATCACAACAAACCCACGAAACTCCTAGCTTGTCGAAGCTTCACCTAATCTACATACTTCGGTCTACACGAAAGCTCCACATCCCTCCGAGCGCACGAGCAGCTGCTCGCGCAGCTCCCCATTGCCGACATGCAATTATTACGACTCCTAATCACGATAGCCGTGGTGCTATTCTCCGTTGTGGTAATCGCCGCCGAGGATTATTACAAGGTGCTTGGTCTCGCGAAGTCCGCGTCGGAGAAGGACATTAAGCGCGCGTACAGAACACTAAGCAAGAAATACCATCCTGACAAGAACCCGTGAGTGCAGCCGTAGCTACTATGCCTTTTTTGATCATTTTTGGATGCTTTTCTACTGCTCCGCACATGGTACACATTGCACCGACACCATATAATTGCTAACCTACCTCTTAGCGGCGATGATACAGCCCGCGAGAAATTCGTTGAAATAGCAGACGCTTATGATGTACTCTCGACCAGCGCGCTGCGCAAAGTATACGACCAATATGGCCATGACGGAGTGGAGCAGCACCGCAAAGGCGAAGCAGCCGGCGGTAGCCACGACCCATTCGATCTGTTCTCGCGATTCTTCGGCGGAGGCGGACACTCGGGCCACGCGCCTGGACACCGTCGCGGACCGGACATGGAAGTGCGAGCGGCGCTGCCGCTGCGGGATTTCTACAATGGGCGCGAGATCAACTTCCTCGTTGAGAAGCAGCAGATTTGTGATTCGTGTGAGGGAACTGGATCCAAGGATCGACATGTTGTGACTTGTGATCGGTGCGGTGGACGTGGCATGGTTATTCAGAAACATATGCTTGCGCCGGGGATGTTCCAACAGGTGCAGATGCAGTGTGATAAATGTCATGGACAGGGGAAGAAGATTAAGAATCCTTGTCCTGTTTGTGAGGGGAGTCGGGTTGTTAGGAATCAGGTTGAGACTAGTGCTACTATTGAGCCTGGGATGGGGAAGGGGACTAGGCTTGTGTTTGAGAATGAGGCCGATGAGAGCCCTGACTGGATTGCTGGGGATTTGATTGTAATTTTGGATGAAAAAGAGCCTGAGCTTGGAGTGTCTGAGGAGGAGAAGACGGATGGGACATTCTTCCGGCGGAAGGGGAAGGACCTTTTCTGGAAGGAGAGTCTTTCGCTCCGTGAGGCGTGGATGGGTGGTTGGAGTCGAAATCTTACCCATCTCGATGGACATGTTGTTCATCTTGGACGTGGACGTGGTGAGGTCGTGCAACCGTTGGCGGTTGAGACTGTTGCTGGGGAGGGCATGCCACATTACTCCGAGGGTCATTTACATGATCACCATGATGAGAATGATGAGGCGGGAAATCTATTTGTTGAGTATACTGTTGTGCTGCCTGATCAGATGGAGAGCGGGATGGAGAAGGACTTCCATGCTCTTTGGGAGAAGTGGCGCAAGAAGATTGGAGTTGATTTGGCGAAGGATTCTGGGCGACCAGTTGCGCCTCCGCCGGCGGAGGATAAGGATGAGTTGTGATTACTTTTCCAAGCCTTGTTATTTTGATTCCCTTTTTCATTTCCATGGTCCTTGTATATTGATTGCATCTGTTGATTTGCGTGCATTTTAGACCCTTGGCTTGTATTGAAATGTTGGTTATGATATACAATAGATGCCTGAATCCTCCAAGGGGTCCTCAATTAGAGGATGTTG
The DNA here is from genome assembly GCA_028974015.1 of Penicillium cf. griseofulvum. Lineage (NCBI taxonomy): Eukaryota > Fungi > Ascomycota > Eurotiomycetes > Eurotiales > Aspergillaceae > Penicillium > Penicillium cf. griseofulvum. The sequence goes on from JAPQKP010000002.1 coordinate 5,701,619, forward strand.
TAGATATAGAATTGGAGTCTAATTGGCCTATCGGCAATTGGATTTGAAAAGGTTGTCGGCATATATGACTCAATATAAAACTAGGGCCTCTCCGCAACTCGTTCAATTGGGCTGATATATACGGACAAGCATACTGTCCATGCCGCCCTAATGCTATATGCAGATCGACGACCTGGAAGATCTGCGGGACGCAATATTGTACCCAATGCACGAAACTCTAGATTCTGTTTGGTCCCGATGTATCTCACCTGATGGGTTTGTGGCGGAGGATGTAAACAAAGAAAGATGGGGCGTACAGTATATAGATCTATCACGATAGTCTAACTGGAATAGGCTTGGGGGAGGGGCAGGGTTGGATGTCCTAGCGAATAAGCTTAGTTTACCTCCGACTACACAAATAACTCACTTCCTTGACCGATATTTCAATTTCATGTTTGATGTGTCTGATAATGTGTCGGATGTTCGTTTGATCGGCTAGGAGATGCTCTCTCCATGTGCAAACAAGTCTAGAAGCATCCACTTCGCGGGTACAAGCCCCAGTTGGATTTTGTAGGGGGGCTGTTTCGTTTTATTGCAATCGGCTTTGTTTCATTCCAAAGTAGTTGATCTACCATTTATGGCGTGGGCTTCATTTAGTAATATATATTGTTGCTTTGTTGATATGTTCAGGTATTCAGACAAACAGGGAAAGAAACATTGTTCACTGATATAATAGATCCCAGATTCCTTGAATATCCATCCTCAGAAACACCCTAAACGGGGGACAAAGTGCAATCCATTCGACCTTGGAAGGGTTCAGCCACCAAGTCAAAGTTAAAATTGAATGTACAAAGTAAAATGGTAAACTATACGAAGTAAATATCCCAAAAATCAGACACAACCCTGGTTTCAATTGTTATCCCAAGTCACACTATAGGCAAGGATATACATCGCGCCACTCCACCTGGAACTACTCAATAATCTACGGGTTTGCAGATAGACTAGATTAGACCACGCACAGTTGTCATTAGATACCGCCATACCGCTATTTTGGTAGATTTCCCGGTATTTCAAACCGAAGTTCAAACATCCATATGTACCCCGTATGCCAGATGTATGTGTATGCATGCACTGTCAATGATGATGGGAAACCACACCTGAATGGAAGGACCAACCAATGCATCCCATCCACGTTGAGACGGCGCCTATATGCAGATATAAACAGACTTTGGGGGGCCAAGCCCACGCGGATCCGGAATCCAAGCGCGGATTGCTTTCCAGTGGAGATAGTATCCTTAGGAATTGTGAAGAGGGTGCATGTGAGCCACGAATAGCCAGTCGGAAAAGTATTTGTTGCCCTATTGATTCATGTTGTACGTGGCGTCTTGGGTGTAGGCTGTATTGTGCATCAAAGAACATTGCGGGGATTGCTTTGATAGCGACATTTGTGGGCCCTGATATCGTGAAACTATGTTCTCTGGCCACGGGTGTTGTCTCTTTCCTTAACTGGCAATGCCCCGGGCCGAGGGGAGTCAAATAGATAGATTGGCTATAGCAGGTTGCGGTGTAGAATTGTGGGATTGTGGTTCTTTGATGCAATATTTGAGTTGCTAGAAGCTTTAGCTCTTTAGTTTAATTATTATTATAGTTTGAATAGTGTTATTAGTGTATATCTCTGAAGTCAAACTGAACCAGATTCATCAACTTATATATTACTTTTTCAGAGAACAAATAACCATACAGCTTTGAATGGAGGGACTTCACTATAATGCTACACCAAGCCATATTAACCCGGGGTCGATCTTCTGCAGAAATACCGAGAAAGATATCAATCCATGGAAGTTTCTAGGGTAAACAGACGAATAGGAAGCTATTTACTTGTCTTATGGTAACCAATTAGCGCATAATATAATATGTTAGCGCAAAAAAAAAAAAAAAAAAAAAGGCCGAATTTGACAAAGATCGACAAAGCAAGTAACGGCAATGCATCTCCCCGCGTCTCGGAATTGATGTTGCATCCAAACTTAGTCTTTTGGTATAGGGGTTTTTTATATGGCCATCTACATCTGGATCTATATACTCATTAACATACGAAAACCCCATGATATTCCGAAAAAATTCCTTTATTTTATGATTTGACAGATTCAGAGGTCCACTTGGAAGATTATTACATGAATACATCATAATTTTCAAAGATACCTTAGTATTTCATGTCTAGGCCAATTATGCTCCTAAATTATTGTATAGATAGGGGGTTGAAAGTATGTACTATGTACATACAGGAAAGGTACTAACCTGGAAGTCCTTAATATTCCAAATGTACGAACGAGCTGCTATCCACTTTTTTAATGAACGCAGCCAAAATAGGAAACTCGCGAAGATCAGTAGAAATGCTCGTGTCCACCGGCCAGACTCCAGACTGTCAACCTCGCATTTCCAGTGCTTTTAGGGTTTTCGCGAAGTCAGTCTACCTTAGCCTTAGTATGGCTCCCTATCGAGGTTGATATATGAGGGGGTGCGCAGTAGTGTTTGCTATTAAAATCCTCACCTCACCTCGATTCTCAATTGTCTTATATCCTCGCTCTATCTTCACTTTATTTCAATCTTTACCCTTCCACTGTTCATACATTCTTCTTGGAACCTTCTCCTTACACCTCTTACTTCATCTGCCTTTCATCCGACATAGACCCAGTTCTATTGGCATACCACCCCATCACTTATTGGTATCGGAAGATGCGTCCACTCTCGCTCGCAAGCGGCTCCAGCGGCGACGGAGCCATACCTTCTGATGCTCTGGAACCCATCGCTATCGTTGGCCTAGCCACCCGATTTCCGCAACAAGCAACAACTACTGAGAATCTGTGGGAGCTTCTCCTACAGGTCCGCTCGACGTGGTCATCGATACCCAAAGCACGCTTCAACTCAGGTGCCTTCTATCACCCAGACCCTGAGCATGGTGGAACGGTAAGTCATATCCCAGCCCATGATACAACGTCACCATGACAGATCGTTGGTTAACTGACATCTATATTAGTTTCATGTCCAAGGAGGTCACTATCTCTCAGAAGACCCTGCCTATTTCGATGGCTCCTTCTTCAACATCACCAAGACCGAGCTCTTGACGTTGGATCCGCAGCAACGGCTGGTACTGGAAAATGTGTACCATGCCTTGGAAAATGCAGGCATTCCCTTGACCAGTGCTGTTGGCTCCAACACATCGGTTTTTGTCAGTGGCTTCAACCATGACTACCTGGGTATCCTCAATTCAGACCCAGAAACCACTTTAAAATACAAGCCCACAGGTGTCACCAATGCCATTCTGTCCAACCGGGTCAGCTGGTTCTTTGACTTCAAAGGACCTAGTATGACCGTTGACACGGCTTGCTCCAGCAGCTTGGTGGCGCTGCATCTCGCTGTACAGAGCTTACGTGCCAAGGAGACGAGTATGGTACGTTATCGGTGTGCACATTAATATTCTCATGCTAATATACTGATAATGGTTAAGGCTGTCGTCAGTGGTGTGAGCATTCTTGAAAACCCCGTGGAAACCATCGGCATGAGCCACCATGGTTTGTTGGGACCTCAAGGGCGGTCTTTCAGCTTCGACTCCCGCGCCGAAGGATATGCACGAGGCGAAGGTGTGGGCACAGTTGTAGTGAAGCCTTTGAGTGCCGCCATCAGAGACGGAGATACCATTCGTGCGGTTATTCGGGAGACTGGTGTCAATCAGGATGGCCGTACACCGGGGATCACAGTTCCCAGTGCAGATGCGCAAGAAAGATTAATCCGTGAGGTCTACTGGAGAGCCGGCCTGGACCTCGAACACACAAGATTTGTTGAAGCTCATGGCACGGGAACAAGCACCGGTGATCCCATTGAAGCGGGTGCTCTTGCGAGAGCATTCAAATGTTGCCGAGAGACCCCGCTTTATATCGGGGCAATCAAGTCTTCCATTGGGCATCTGGAAGGTGGTTCAGGTGTAGCAAGCATCATCAAATCTATCCTAACCCTTGAGTCTGGGATTATACCTGCGAACTTTGATATGAAGCAGACAAATCCCTCCATTCTCGCAGCGGACTTGGACATTGCGTTCCCTACCGAGACTCTTCCATGGCCATCACCAGGACTGCGAAGAGTTTCAGTCAACTCATTTGGAATTGGCGGCACTAATGCCCACTGCATTCTTGATGATGCTTATCACTATCTCAACGACCGCAATCTATCATGTGCCCACCGCACAATGTCTACTGTTCCCACAACTCAGAAAATCAAGAGCCGGCTCTTGGCCCTATCCCGATCAGCAACAGAATCAACTCATCTCGTGACAGATTCATTTGATGACACTGATCACTCTGGGCATGGAAATAACTTTATTGACACGCCCACTAGTGATGGCTTTTGTGCATCACCCACATTCACATCCTCGACATACACCAGTTTGGTCGAGAAACCAAAGATGATCTTGCTCTCGGCTTTCGACGAAGATGGAGTCAAGCGGAACGCAGCTGAATTCGCCAAATACTTGAACCGGAGATTGACACAGTCGGTTCTCCATGACCATCTCCTTGACGATCTCTCCTTCACCCTGTCGAAGAAGCGATCCCAGTTTCCCTGGAAGAGCTTCGTTATGGCATCCTCGGTCAAAGAACTCGCATGGAACCTATCGGAATCAAATTTCGCCAAGCCAACCAGAACTGCCAGAGTGCCAGAGGTTGAATTTGTTTTCACTGGCCAGGGAGCTCAATACCAGACCATGGGCCGAGAGCTCATGGTCTACCCCGTTTTCCAGGAGTCTGTGGAGGAGGCATCGGACTATATCCGTCGGCTTGGTAGTCCGTGGTCGCTACTTGGTAATAATTTGCCTGCTTTGTGTGAATGTGCTTGACTAACGTATTGCAGACGAACTTTTGACCGAAAGAGAGTCACCCCGAGTCAACTTACCCGAGATCGCTCATCCTTTATGCACAGTCTTGCAAATTGCGCTCGTTGATCTTTTGGCCAGTTGGAAAATCTTTCCAAAACATGTAACGGGTCACTCATCCGGCGAAATAGCTGCCGCGTACTGTTCTGGCAAGTTGTCCCGCGAAGGCGCCTGGAAGGTTGCATACTACCGTGGATACGTATCATCCAAGCAGCTTTCCGCAAATGGAGCAATGATGGCCGTGGGTCTTGGTGCATCCCAACTGCAGCCCTATCTGGACTCTGTGAAGAAGAACAACGCCGGGGAGCTCATCATCGCCTGCTACAATAGTCCCAAGAACAACACTGTGTCTGGGGACGACACTATGATTGACTGCCTTAAGAATCTTCTCGATGCAGATGGTGTCTTTGCTCGAAAGTTGAACGTCAAGAATGCTTATCACTCGGCCCACATGCATGCGATTGCGCATGATTACCTTCATCTGATGGGAACGCTCTATTATGGAAGGCAGCTGGCAGCTCCACACCAAGTGCATATGTTTTCCACTGTCACAGGACAACAAGTCAAAGAGGAACATCTGCCAGCTCAATACTGGGTGGATAATATGGTTTCTCCTGTTCTTTTCACAAGTTGTTTGGTTGCAATGACCTCAAAACAAATTTCCAGCCATAGCTCGATCGATCCCACGGATTCTTTGCGCCTTCTTGTGGAAATAGGGCCTCACTCAACCCTGCAGAGTGCCATAAAAGAGACACTGGCCTCGAATAGCCCCAAGTTGGAATTCAAGTACCTGGCAGTTCTTAAACGGACAGACCATAGCCTCAACACTCTACTCACTACAGTTGGCTTCCTGGCTTCAAGTGGATGTGAACTGGATTTCCATGCTGTGAACCAAGCTCCTCGCTCTAAAGCAAGAAGGAAGCCCAGACTTTTGGTGGATCTGCCACCATACAGCTTCAAGCATACCGAGAAGATTCTATTCGAGAGTCGACTAAGCAAGAATCTTCGGACTCGAAAGTTCCCTCGTCATGACCTTTTTGGTGCACCGATAACAGATTGGATTCCAACTGCTCCCAGATGGAGACATTTTGTCCGATTGAACGAGAACCCCTGGCTAAGGGATCATATGGTAAGTCGAAATTTCTAAATTCGTCTAAAAGATACCTTCATTTATTGACATGGCTTAGGTCACTGGCAACTACGTCTATCCCGGCGTGGGTTATCTTATTATGGCGATTGAAGCATCGAGGCAGTTGGCCGGCGAAGCAAAGATCACTGGTTTCCAACTACGAAAAGTCAACATTCGAAGAGCCTTGATTGTACCCGATACCAAAGAAGGAATTGAAGTCTCCTTGGCAATGGCAACTGTCGAAGACTTCTCGGCATCATCGCGAACGTGGCGGCGGTTCCAGATAACTTCCTACAATGCATCGAGCGATGAGTGGACAGAGCACTGCACTGGTCACATCACCGGCGACCACGAAACGGCTTCTGACCCGGTGGACAATGACCGAGAAGAACAAGAAGAAAGCCGAGCAAGGGAATTCAAAAATTTTTACGCAAATAAGACATGCACCAAATCCATGGCCTTCAAATCCACATACAATAACCTCCAAACATCCGGCCTCAACTTCGGTCCCTTGTTTCGAAACCTCGCAGACGTTCGCGCAAGTGGATATGGGCTTGGTAAGGTTGTTGGATCGGTGACAGTCCCGGACATTGCACAGTCTATGCCAAAACAGTATCTCCATTCTCACCTCATCCATCCTGCCACAATGGATAGCATGATCCACTTGATGATCGCGGCTGTTCTCGACTTTACCGGCAAGTCCACGCTGGATCAGATCAGATTGCCAACCTTTATACGCGATGTCTGGGTTTCGGCGGATCTGAATTCAGCCCCAGCCCACAAGTTCACAGGACATGCAACCGTGTCTATGGTAGGATCTGATAAATTCGAGGGCCAGATTCAAATGCTAGATGAGGGAACAAACACACACCGCGTCCGCATGGACGGCATCGAGCTCACACCACTGGAGTCTGATCTTGCTGAAAATAATGAGCGAAAACTGTGCAGTGCGATTGAATACAAGCCTGATGTCCATTTCCTCGACTCAAAGTCCGCCTGTGCACTGACTTCTCTCAGTCCTACTGATGACACCGAGGCTCTGTACTGGGTGAAGCGCCTTCAGCTTGCAACGATGCTCTACGTCATGGATGCACTGGATGAGCTCGAAGACATTGATGTTATGAAACTCGATTTGCACATGCGAAGATTCTTTGACTGGATGCAGCATATGAAAAAGATGCTCGAGCGCAATAAAATAATACATCTACCCTACAGCGAATACCAGGATATTTCTCAAAACGAGACTCTTAAGGAAGCCATTGGAAAGGAAATTGAGGCCCACAGCGCCGAAGGTGCCATCACAGCCCGAATGGGCCGACATATTGCCCAGGTTGTACGTCAGGAGACTGATCCGCTGGATCTAATGTTCGGCCAGGATGCCGTGATGGAACAGGTGTACAAGGAAGGCCTCCACTTGTATAACCTGCCGCAGCATCTACAGAGCCACCTTTCTATCCTCTGCCACCAGCATTCCGAGCTGAACATCCTCGAGATTGGCGGTGGCACCGGTAGCTTCACTGCTGAAGTCCTAGCCGTCCTTTCGCCTGACCTTGCAAAGAGCAGAGGAAATATTGCCAGATACACTTTCACTGACATTTCATCCGGCTTCCTCGAGAAAGCAAAACAGCGTTTCCAACCATGGTCTGATATCATGAGTTTCCAATCTCTCAACATAGAGCGAAGCCCTATCGAACAGGGACTTCAGCTGGGGACATATGACCTGATATTTGCTGGCAATGTCATCCACGCCACTGCGAACCTACAGAACGCATTGCAGAATCTGCGATCTTTATTGAAGCCAGGTGGTCAGCTCATCATGCAGGAAGGTATCCGACAGGATTTCCTCTGGTATCCACTTGTTTTCGGTCAGCTTCCTGGGTGGTGGTTGGGCGATGAGCCGTGTCGCCAGTGGTGTCCCTACATCCCGGCCGAGGAATGGAATCCACTGCTGCTAAAAGCTGGATTTTCGGGGATTGATGTCGAGTATCCTAGTTCGAACGATCCAGATTTGACATGGCAGAGTATTCTGGTTTCTTCTGCCGTGGAAACATTCAAGGAGGAGCCATCGAATACTGCGGTTATCGTGACACTTGGTACATTGAAAGCCAGACAAGTTATTGAGAACCTTCAAGCGTTTCTGCCGGAACTGGGGTACAAAAGTGTTCTGGTTAAGGAGCCCACGGAAGTCGAAAATTCCATACTGGCGAATGCACTTTGCATCTCATTACTGGACCTGGAGTCTCCTTACCTGTTTGATATGAACGAAACGGAATACAGCAGACTCAAGAAGATACTCAGCGATTGCCAGAACCTACTGTGGATAACCTGCAATCCCCTCACACAGCCGCACGCAAGTATGAGCCTTGGTCTCCTTCGAACAGTGCGATGGGAGCGGGATGCTGATGGCTCAAATATCGTGATTCTGACAGAGGCGGAGCCAGACACCGCTTCGTCAGAGAGTATTGCTACAGCTGTTGGCAAGATTGTCAAGCGACAATTCGTGGACAAGCCGGAGAATGATCGCCACGCCGAGTACATGTTGCAGAATGGTGTCATACACATTGGCCGAATGAAAGAGTGGGAGGCTGCGGATCAGTTCCTTGCTGCACAGTCCTCTCAGCAAGCTCCCCAGCTTCAACGTCTCGGTGATTACGATACTCCCATTGTGTTACAGGAAGCTGCTATTAGGACCGGGGATTACCACTGGGTCATAGATACGCAGAATGAAGAAGCACATGAGGACACCGAAGTTGAGATTGAGATCCGAGCAATTGGCCTCTCTTCAGATGTTTCCTCCAACCGCCTCGCGAATGAGATTGCTGGTGTTGTGAGCAAGGTTGGACCGGATGTTGATGGCCCGGTCCCGGGTGACAGAGTCATCTACATATCGGGCGACAAAAAGGGTGGTTGGATCCGAACGCATGATCGAGCTGATCAACTACAGCTTGTGAGAATCCCCGATGAGATCTCGTTTCAAGTCGCAGCCAGTTTGGCTTGGGCATATGCGACAGCAATCCAAGGACTCGGGGAGATAGCTAATCTAGCACCGGAAAATACTATCCTGATCCATACTAGTGGAACGGATATCAGTCAAGCGGCAATCCAGTATGCCCAGATGATTGGAGCTACAATCTACGCTACTGTGGCAACGGTTGAAGAGCGTGATCTGCTAGTCTCTGACTACGGTATCTCTCAAGACAGTATCTTCTCTAGGAGAGATTTGAGCTTCGCCAATGGTATCATGCGGCGGACGCATAGTATCGGGGTTGACGTCGTCTTCAACGCACTGAGCGGAGAGGCACTCCGGGGCTCAATGGCATGTCTTGCTCCATTTGGGACATTTGTTGATGTGTCAAATCCAGATCTGCGAGCTGATACCACAGTCGAGCTTGCATCTTTGTCTCGTAATGTGAGCGTTCACACTGTTGACATTCCTCTGCTGGCTCAACATCGACCAAAATCGGTCCGTCTTCTGCTCACCGAGGTACTGAGACTGTACTCCGAAGGCAAGATCGGCCAACTCCGAACAACAACTGTGATGGACTTTACACAGATCAAAGAAGGTATTCGAGATGCGCATAGCGGAAAAGCAGCAAAGGTTGTGATTGCGCCTAATCCGTCCACCATGGTCCCTGTGGTCCCACGACCAATCTGGCCATGTCACTTTGACCCACGCGCCTCATACGTTCTTGCTGGTGGCTATGGTGGCTTGGGCCGCAGTTTAGCACGATGGATGGCATCTCGGGGTGCAACAAGTCTGATCATCCTATCCCGCTCATCAGCTTCAAGTCCAGAGAAGATGGAATTGATAGCCGACCTCGACAGAATGGGATGCAAGGTCCATTCACTGGTTTGCGATGTTGCCGATGTTTCTATTCTCCAACAACTGTCCGGAGAGACCTTCTCCAATTTGCCTGCTATCAAAGGATGTATCCAGGCATCCATGGTCTTACGGGTAAGTCCCCACGCCTGAGTTTAGTAAAAATACAAGAACTAACACATTCCAGGACGGTGCCTTCGCTGGAATCTCCTTCAAAGACTGGCAAGCAGCCATCAGACCCAAAGTCCAAGGATCCTGGAATCTGCACACAGTCCTACCAGACAATATGGATTTCTTCATCATGCTTTCCTCAGTCGCAGGCATCTTCGGCAACCGCGGACAATCAAACTACGCCGCAGGCAATACCTTCCAAGACGCACTCGCCGCCTACCGTGTCTTGAAAGGCATGCGGGCAGCCAGCATCAACCTAGGCAGTGTATCTAATGTCGGGTGGGTAGCCGAGAACCGAAGCTCGATGCGCACGCACACAGCAACATTATTCGAGCTTCTCCGCGAAGAAGAAGTCCACACGACGGTTGACTTCCTCATCCGAGACCAGCGGGACGGTGGTAATGCATCGGCGCGCTCTCAGCTCGTCCTCGGTTTGCCGACTGCGGAAATGTGTCGCCAGAACGGCGTGCCGCTGCCTACATACCTGAATTACTCGATGTTCACGCACTTCCATAGTACGCCGACTGCGAAGAGCAGTGAGATTTCTCAGCAGAAGACTGTCAGCACTGCTGCGCTTTTGTCGGCGGCTTCAGGTTTCGAGGGTGCTGTGTTGGTTGTGTCGGATGGTATTGTTGAGAGACTCGCTTCTCTGCTTGCTGTTCCCTGTTCGGAACTCGATGCTCAACGCTTTGGATTTGGGGGTATCGATTCCCTTGTTGCTATGGAGTTCCGCGCGTGGATTGTTAAGGAGCTTAAGGCTGAGGTATCTTTGCTTGATATTATGGGGGCTGAGAATATTAGGGCTTTGAGTGAGAAGATTGCTGGCAGGAGTCGTTTGATTGCAGGGCCTGGTTCTTGATCTTTCTATATGGTCTGTTTTCTTTTTGCGAGTTTCTTAGGGTTGGCTTTTGATGCGTCGGGCTCATTGAACTCACATCTAACGACCCGTTAGGAGCAATGATCATGCTGCGTCTTACTTCACAGGCTATTTTCTAGGCTCTTTTTTCATACTTTTTGAGACTAAATTCAGTGATTAATAAAATACATACGGATTTTCTAGATACCTTACATGCAAAATGATTTAAGGGTAAATGAGATACTTCATATTTATTCACCCGAGTCGTTCTTTGAGAATAGAAAACACCCATTCCGACAGATTAATAGTAGAGATATGGTATGCTTTCTCTAAAACATAGCTCATCCAAACATTTGATCTTCTATTCGTTATTCATAAGATTCATTAACGCCTACCGTGCAGGCTCGGAGGGGAAATAACCCCGTAGGCTCTGGCTAGCCATTCCACAAATCGCCAACTTTGGTTCAGCTCCCGACCGCTCATGGTGCCACGCACGCTCGCGCAGGGCCAGATAAACCGAGCGGAACGGCTGAAGGTCACCAGGCATCCGAGCAGGCGGTTTACAAGGATCAAAGCCCAACTGCTGGAGTTGCGCCTCACACCAATGCAAGGTGTCTGGCGGTAGATATTGCTCTGTGTCGTAGTTGACGTGATTTTGTTGCAGGAGGTGCAGCGTCGGGACGTCGGTTGCGAGGCCGAAGTTCTCTACGCCCTTGGGTGGGTGGTGGTAGTTCATATAGGGTTTTCCGGGGGTGCGCTCTGGGTGATCTGTTTGTTTGCGGATATTGTGCATGTTCCAGGTTTGGACGTATGATTTTATGTGGGAGCGGAGAGTGGGCATGTAGATTGCGAGGAGAGCGACTTGTTCGGGGATTACTGTTGATGAGAAGAGGCCTTCGTTGTGAAGTCCGCGGAAATAGTTCTGGTCGAGGTTAGTATTCTGTGATTAGGTGTAGGAGAACCTGTGAAAGATGAAAGTTGACTAACATGGTATAGTGTTACTACTGATTTAGCAAGCTGGGCCCACCAGGATTCAATCCGGTGGGTGTCCGCAGCTCGTCCGGGCGCACAGCACTGCTCACGCTGGACATCCGGCTCAGTGGCGCGTCGGAGCGCAAAGTGAGCGTCAGCTAGAAGAGGAACTTCGGACTCAAGGTCAGATCGAAGGGTGCGTGGTTGCCGGTTTTTAGAAGCAACAGTCTCAAGATGGTTTTTGAGAACGCCCACAGCCGCATGCGCATCCACACCAACATGAATCCAGAGGACATATCGGGAATAGGCATCTAGCTCGGCATGAATGCGGAACCCGAAATTGGCTAGCTTTGAGTACCCATTCACATGCCAGGTCAGATTGGGCCCGGCTAGAATCTTTGGCGGGGGAGGACGCCGGGGCACGTCACTAGTGCGACGTTCTACTGTTTCTGGGCGCAGCATGCGGTAAACGCTGTAGAGACGGTCTCGGGCAAAGACGTACCCCTTGCTTCGGAAGTGGTTGTGCAATAGTTCCTTTCCATATCCCTCAATGGTCCCCTTGTCCATTTCCTCGGTCAGGGCGTCGAGGATCTCCTGAACCTGTGCTTGTTGCTGTGTAGGCGAATCAAGTCGGAGGCGGATGCCGAGCTGGTGACGGAGTCTGCGGAGCGTACGGTGGGAGACATCGTAGCCCTCGTCGTGTAGAACGGTAACGATCTCTTGGTCGGTCAGACCCACGTCGAAGAAAAGGTTTTTGATGCGAGCGTGCAGCGCTTCATTGGAAGAATTGTTTTCCATCTTTTTCTTGACCCCCCACAGCTGTAGGCGTTTGGACAGAGTACGCGACGAGATCTGAATATCATGTTGCCGCTTCAGATGCTTGCAAATGTCGTCACTCTTCATTTTCTTTTCGTACAAGCCGATAATTTCGGCCTTGTACGGCTCGAGGTCTACCCGAGGACGACCTGTCATTTTACTTGGCGTATTAGCTGTATCCTCCATGTTGCGAATTCAAACTAGCCAATGTTGATATGAATTAGGCGTGGAGAGATGTTGGGGGGACAGGCGGGCGGTGTATGGAGATGTACCCGCAGAAATCGACCGCCTTGATTTTTTTGTTATCGCAGCGACTCTTGTCGAGAAACGTCCTCGCCCTATTCAGTCACTCTTGATCTCTTTTTTTTGGGTTTAATCTAACTTAGCCGAAACAACTGCCACAATGGTTCGCGAACTCAAGCACCACGAGAAGAAGTACGTCTGCACTTATATTTCCGCCCGCAGAAATCTCAACCCGATCACACCCAACATCTTCAAAGCTTCACGATACCACGAAAGATCAATTGCTAACCTTAAACTCCTTGCAGACTTCTCCGGAAGGTCGATTTCCACAACTACAAGTCGGATGGCAACCACCGCGAACATGAAATCCGTCAACGATACCTCCTCCAAGACCCAATGGACTACCGCAAATACAACGCGCTCTGCGGTTCTCTGCGCCAGCTCGCACACAAGCTCTCCCAACTGGATCCAGACGCGGACCCGCTGCGTAAGAAGCTTGAGTCCGAGCTGCTGGACAAGCTGTGGCGCATGGGAATCCTGAAGCAGTCCCGCGAACAGGGCGCCGGTCTGTCCAGGGTCGAGCGTGAGGTTACAGTTTCTGCGCTGTGCCGTCGCCGATTGGCTGTCTTCATGGTGCGCTCTGGCATGGTTGAGACTATTAAGGCTGTAAGTTGCGACTTGGGTTGGGATGGGCGTATGCAATGAAATGCTGACTTTCTTTTTTGCTAGGCTACTACTTTCATTGAGCAGGGACATGTCCGTGTTGGTACGGAAGTCGTCAATGATCCTGCTTTCTTGGTTACTCGCAACATGGAGGACTTTGTCACCTGGGTTGATTCCAGTAAGATCAAGCGCAACATCTTGCGTTACCGTGAGAAGTTGGATGACTTTGATCTTCTGTGATTGACGTTTTAAAAAAAAAGCATTTTGGGTTTTTGTTCTGATATACCCGGCGCTTGTGCATTGTGGCCTGTTTGGGTTTGGCGTATTGATGTTTCATGAAATGATATCTCATGTTCAAGATTCCGATAATTCGATATGGATATGAAAACTACCTCTATTACATAGACATTGGGAGAGTAGAGCGTACCCATTCAAGGGACGTCTACTGTCAGCTTCAAAGGGCACTTCACCTCTTTTGCAGGGTTGCCCAGAGAGAGTCTGCTCTTTTACTATTTATCTTACTATCCCCATGATTCTATACAACTTACAGAAGGGATATTTTCTCCCTTCAAGAGGCTGTCATAGGAGACATTATCCGGTAATGAGGAATCTACCAATGAAATTCTTGATAAAAGACATTTCTTTCAAATATCCGAATGACCTCGTATAAAGAGATGACTTCAGAGTTTACACCAGCATTCCAACTGCTGATCGGTCATGTGGACATCTCCAGCGAATAGACATCGGTATAGACCGCCATTCAAGGCAAATGGCTGCCGGCAATTGATTAGAGTGTCCCTGGTTGGTTTACTCTCCCGCAGAGGGGAAGAGGGGCAGTTGTTTCTATTTCATAATTTTTCTTCTATTCCAAGGCATCTCAACTTGTATAAAAATGTATATCAGTCGATTATGCCAAAAGATAGCATCACTAGAGCCGAAATATGTATGTACCGTATGAGGCTATGTACAGTGGGCCAATAATAATAAGGGTATCTCAGTCACAAAAAAAAAAAAAAAAAAAAAGGGAAAGAAAGACAGCAATGCAACAAATGGAAAAAGGGACTGGAGATATGAATAGGCCAGAGGGCGATATTCCCGCCAAGAAGGGACATGTGGAATGGGACCACTGGATGCAAATGCAAATCGGGGATCATGGTATCATAGGGAAAGCAGTGAGGCAGTGTAGTTTGGCGAGCAGCACCTGTGCTAGGCTCTGTGGGTGAGTAATGATAAATATTGAAAATCAAAATTGGAACCAAGAATTTAGGCATTAGGAAGAGAAGAAGACTTTGAACGAAGACACCAACGTCGTCGAGTGCCATCAGGTGGAATTGAATTCGAGTTGGAAGTTGTGGTCTTGCACTGGAGATCCAAGACCTGGACCTGTGGCTTTCCTCGAGGGGAAGGTGGCTCTTCATCTTCAGGTAGATCCATACGGAACCGACGCACACTGCCTTCGCGCTCGGATTTGCCTTCCTCGAAGAACGGGGTGCGAGAGTCGCGAGACTGGAAGCAGCGAGGTGCGACGCGGCGCCAGAGCCCCCGGACACCACTGCTTGCCCGGTCGATTTTCTCATACTCGCGCCGCCGGGTATCGGGTGAGGTCCATTCCATTACTGTCGCCGGGACATGAATGGACGAGGACGAGGGGCTGTGGTGGTGGTGGTGGCTACTAGGCAAGGTGTTTGATCGATCTCTTGATGTGACGAAGTGTGCATTCGTCAATGGAGCTGAAGTAGACTCCGACTCAAAGCGGAAGCTAGAAGATGAAAGTGCAATAGGCGATGAGGGTGCTGAGCTCCCTTTCTCTGTTGATGTGCGGCCCTCTCGCTGGGATCTATATGTAGTTGATGCTGTCCGGCGCAGAGAAGGTCTTGTCTCTGTCGAGGATCTGTTTGATGCATCGCCTTGGAACAGACGACATGACTCCCGGTGTAGCGCGAGTAGTGACTCTCGCTTGTCCTGCGTGGAAGTGCGAGGTGATGTGACAGGCACGATGGCCGCGTTGGGCACAGCCCAGCGCGGTGAATGGAAGGAACTGCGACGGCTGTTGGGTTGCGATCGCACAGTGCTACGGGATGCCGAGCGAGGGTGGCTCGAACTCGTCGAGGTTTGCGATTCTCGGCGAGCTGACGATTTGGGCACATTTCCCGGTGGATCGATTCGTTTCACCTTGGCCATCTCCGATGGGTATATTGAATCGCATCCCTTGAGCTCTGTGACGACGGGCTCGCACTTGGAAATATCCAGAGATGGCGGAAGGGCCAGGCATGTGACGGAGGCCATTTCCCGTCAGCGGGAAACTTCGATCATAGGCAAATATAGGCAGGTGCCCTGATCAGATGTCGATGTATAAGACAGATGTCAATGTATAAGATTAGGGTATTAAAAGAGGTCAACTCTCCATCTTGTAAAGAAATATAAAAAAATATACAAAAAAGTAGTAAAATGAAGCGAATCTCTTTCCTTTTATTTACGTTCACACCGCTTCTCATCTATTTTAGCAGAGTGGGGGGTCTAAAGTGTCTGGCCATGATCGTCGTATAGGCGCTTGCAGTTACGAATGCAGGGGTTTTATTGTAAAGTATGGGGTACTATTGGTCAAGATACAGAGTAATTTATACTAATATAAGAAGAAGAGAAAACAGAGAAAAAAAGAAGCAACTTATTTTACCTCTCCGTACAAAGATGGAATATAGTCGATCATCGAACTGTGGCAGATAGTACGCTAACCTAAGTGTATAAGCAGAGTTAGCGTTGGGAACCCTAGTCTTAATGCGATCTACATGAAAAAAAAAGTATTTTGAAGAAAAACTTGGAATTGGTTTAAACTTAAAGAGAATAAATGAATTCGGGATTCTCCCGATCTGTTAAATCAAGCCATCTGCAAATGTTAGCAAATATTAGCGAATGGTAACTAGTAAAACGCCATCAACTCACTCTTGATTCTCTAGTCTCACATACTCTGGTCGAGCAGTGAAAAGGATCTTCTTCTTATTCTCACGGCGATACCACATCCACACTCCAACCAACAGGAATAAACACACCCCCCAGCAGACAATAATTGTCACCTCGGCGGAGACATAGCGGGGAGCGTCCTGTGGACGGAAGGTTTGTGGGCCTTACTTTTGTGTTAGCGCTTCTTTTTGGCTTTCTCTTAATTTTGGCCTTACCGATAATATTTCCGGCACAATATCCAATCAAATATAAAGCTGCCACAGTGGTCTTCTTAGTATATCCCGCAACATTAGAAGAAATAAGCGACAGTAATGCCACGAAAGGGGTTGGACTGGCTTGGGTGAGATAGTAGCCGATCAAACGACCGACATTGTTTGATAGGGGTAGGGCGACAATCAGCAACATCCCCACAATTGAAGCGACTAGCCCACCCAAACTGGCCAGGACGCGCTGCCCGGTGATTTGTCCGACATAGCCGTTGAGCAGCAGTGCAATGATTTCCACTGCGCCGCCGGGGATACCCAGAATGAGACTCTCTTGATCAGTGTATCCGAAGCTTGCAATCTGGACGGGATCAGTCTGGAATCGTCAAGTCTTGATATCCACATACCAACTGATTGAAGAAATTGGTAATACCCCCATTTGGAATATCAGCAATCAAAGCATAAAAGAAGAAAGCCCATGTCATCGGATCCAAAAGCGCTTCTTTGACCTGATACCATTTGAAGTTCTTATTCCCAATGCCTTGCTGGTTGACCCTCACACGGGCAACCGCCAAGATCCGATCTTCTTCATTCAACCAGCGTGCATTGAGTTGGCTGTCAGGTACAATCCAGAGGAACACCAATCCCAAGCAGATGGTGAGAAGACCAGTGACGAGGAAAATAATTTTCCATGGATCAATAGAGGACCCGTGCTTTTCGGCACCGACGGCGATGCCGTAGGCGACTACGCCGCCGAAGATTTGGCCCACGCCGTTGAAGCTGAACCAGATGTTAACACGGCTGCCTTGTTCTTGTTTTGTGTACCACTGTTTGAGACGGTGTTAGCTTGAGTCATTGTAGCTTATAGCAATTATTCGGTTTGGGGTGAGAATGGGTTTTGTACCTGGGAAGTCAAAAGTGCAAAACCTGGTGTCACAGCGGCTTCGAACACACCGAGCATAAAGCGGATGGCGATAGCACCAGAGTAGTTGCTGACAGCGGCAAAACAACTGAGAATCAATCCCCAGATCAAGATGCAGGCTGCAGAATATTTTCCTAGTGGGAGGCGCTGGAGGAGGCGGTTGGTCGGGTATTCCCAAGCGAGATAGCCTATGCAGAAGTGCTATTAGGTGTAATGCCCCAGAAGAATTAATCCAAAGGAAAAGCAGAGATGTAACATACCAAAGTAGAACAAACTCCCAAGCCACTGATACTGGTCTCCCTTAAGATTCAGATCCTTCTTAAGACCCATAACACTAGCATAGGAGAGAGTGGTTTCTATACATCGGATCATAGATTAACACTTCAGGGTTCAATAAACCCAACGGAACAAAACATTAAGCCAAAACCTCTCTTGTTTTGCCTCGTTGGAAACACAAGGACAGAAATGCACATACTATCCAGGTAATTCATGCCATAGACAAGACACATGATGGGCATCATATGCCAATCAATGATCTTTAACAAGCGGCGATTTGTGGCCTCGTCTAGCTCGATAGTTTCGCCAGAAATACCTTCAAAGACCTTCATAGCCTCATCGGCATCGTGTGCATGCTTCTCTATGGTGGAGTCGACATGTTTTATCTTGCTCATCTCGGTGCTGGTTTCCACACCAGAGGAAATGCCGATATCCTTTTCCTCTGAGCCCATGGTATCGGTTCTATAGGTTTAGAGCGTAAAAGGATGGGGCAGTAGAGTAATTAAAATCAAGCAAGGCCACACAGAACAGAATTGAGCTCTCCTCGAATTAGCGGTAGTGCAACTATAGGCGATATGAAGGCAATGTATAGAAAGAGGTCAAAAGAAAAACCACAACGGGGGGGACACAGCTAAATAACGTAAAAATGCACGGCAGGAATTCCGCACGTCCGGTAGCTATGTAGGACGATCTTAGTACTTAATACTAAGTAGGCTACTGTACCCTGTACCCTGTGCCGCTGAGGCAAACCGTCGCTTCACATAGCGTTATCTGGAGAGGAATCTGCTAAACGGTCCTATCAAGCAACACAGCAAATGCAGCTCGGCAAGTATATTGTGGGCCTCTTTTCATGATAAGCTGATTTGTCTGGGGTTGGCGGGTTTTGATGTGTCTCATTGGATGGCCAAGGGAGGGGAGGGAGGGGAATGGATGATCGGCATGGAAACTATTCTCGTCCACGAGTCTTTTGGGCATGTTTATTAAGGTGTACAATATAGGGCTAGGTACTTGTCGGTGTAGGGTGGAATTGTAGATCGGAAAAATTACGTGAACTATATCTACCAGGATGCTACTCCATACAATGAACAAACATCATCAAGATACTAACACTTCTTCGGAGATGCTTCCGACAAATTTGAAGCAAAAGTACACTGTTAGTCTTATCTATTGTCCGCGGATATATCCCGAGTTTGGAGAAGGATTTCTTATCAAGGCTACTCCAAATACTCGCAGATATTCACTTTTGATCTCATTCGACGACGGGTGTGAATAATGCTGCTTGCAGAGCATTTGCATGTTATGCTTGGACTTAATCTTACCTTTGCATCGTCTGTAAAGACCTTATCTTGTATCGCCCCGAAGAGACTCGTGAACAACCACGTAAGAAAGCATCAAGTTGCAAAAAGGTATAGCATGCCATCAAATATAAAATTTTCATTATGCATCACGCATGCAACTATCATAGAACGGGGACTACTTCACGTTCTATTGCGCACCCACGCGGGCCAGATACGCCTCCCAGCCCTGCTGCTGGTACTGCTTAGCAGCCTCAACAGGGTCCGCAGCGGCATAAATACCACGACCAGAGATAATAAAGTCCGCACCGCGACCAATAGCCGACTGGGGTGTCTGGTACTGCTGACCGAGCTTATCGCCCTTAGAGGAGAGGTTGACACCAGTGGTGAAGACGACGAAGTCCTCGCCCTGTGTGGGGGCCTCGGTAGACTCGACCTCGCCCAGCGAGCGGGTCGATACAAAGCCTAGCACGAAACTGGGGTACTTGCGGGCGATGTCGACGGAGGCAGAGGTGTATGCACCGGTTGCGAGGGATCCCTTCGAGGTCATCTCGGCGAGGATGAGGAGGCCGCGCTCGGAGCCGTAGGGGAAGTCAGTGGCTTGAGCGGTTTGTGCAAGGGCCTCAACGATGCCCTCACCGGGAAGGACGGAGCAGTTGATTATGTGGGCCCATTCGGAGATGCGGAGGGTGCCATTGTGGTATTGTTTCTGAACTGTGTTGCCGATGTCGATGAATTTGCGGTCTTCAAAGATAAGGAAGTTGTGCTTTTGGGCTAGGGCATTCAGGCCGTCAATGGTTGCTTGGCTGAAGTCGGAGAGGATGTCGATGTGTGTTTTGATCACGGCGATGTAGGGGCCAAGGCCTGTGGATGGGTTAGTGGGCTGTTTGGAGGGGTGGGGTAGTTTGCGTTCACTTACGGTCGGCGAGGTCTAGGAGCTCCTTTGTCGTGGTCACGTCAGCGGAGACGGTGACATTGCTCTTCTTCTCTTCGGCGACTTGGAAAAGTTTGCGCGCGAGGGGATTGGGGTGCGATTGAGCGCGGGCGCTGTAGGTCAATTGCGACTTGGACGACATGGCGGGGTTGAAGAGATATGTATTTGGTACGTGTTTTTGGGATTTCAAGAGGAAAGTGAATGACCTCGGAAGTTGAAACAAATGACAAATGTTTCAGAATACAATAATTCTCTTTCGAGGTCCAAACGCAGAATAATATAGAAGTTCGTGAGAACTATCGGGGAACTTTTTCTGCCACAGTGGACCCCACTGGCAAAGGCCATATAACTGTGGCGGACACTGTGCAATATATTCATTCGATATAGAAATACATAAATTATCGATTTGAAAGCGATTTTAGACAATTTCACACTTCAACTTCTTACAAGGTTCAAAGCAGTTCCTTTCCAACTCCGAAAACACTCAATCCCCAGAGAGCACCCTGCACAAACCAGAAGAACCCGCCAATCATTCGGCCCTTGCCCTGTGGCTTGTTCGAGTACACATAGCCGTAAAGGAACAGAGCGCGGAAGAAAACCCACAGAGCACCCAGACCAGCAGCCCACTCTGGGTACTTCAGGCCAGCGACCAGGGTGAAGAGCATTGTCTGTGGGGCATTCTCGAGGAAGTTGGTGTGAGCGCGCTGGGCGCAGTTGAACTTCTCAGCCTTGGCCTATAACTAGTTTAGTAGATGCGATTTGTGGTTATATGAAGTATGTTTCCATTGAATACGCGACCTTAGGAAGGCCGAGTGATAGACGGGGGAATTGGACGCACATTTTCCTTGCATAGCTCCATGGAGGCATAGCTGTGAGGATAGGGCACCTTAGCCGCTTTGCGCGTGTTACCAGTGATAGCACCATGAACAAAGCCCAAAACGGGGATGGCGCCGAGTGCGACGCCAATGACGGCGCTGTGAAATAATGTTAGCAGATTTCAGAGAAGAAGGCTGAGGAACCTACCCGTAGTTGCTAGGAACAATAAATGCGACCATGATGAAAGAATCTGGGGAAATGATGTGATAGTTTATGTTCGTTAATGGTTAATGGTCTTTTGTAGGCAGGAGCTTCGGGGTTCGAGTCTCCGAGTTCCCGTCGGTGCAATCGATTCGTCCGTTCCGGGGGGGCTGAGTGTGATATACTTGGCCTTTTGCACCGATGCATTGCCTGAGAGAACTTTCTAAATCCTACGCTTTGATTTCGTTTTCGTTATTTGGAACAGAACATAATCCGACGTTATGCAAGGGAGGTCTTCCAGCATTTCACGAAGAAATGTCTAAATGCTATAAGTCCAAGTATATGTTGAGGCAGGATACATAGAATGGCTGTTGAAAAATTCATGCCACGCTCGGTACCATCCTACTTACACTCCCGTACTTGGCCTGCCAAGCGAAGAAGTACAGAAGTGCTCCAAGTGGTTGTCCGACTAAACAAAAGCTGACCCAGAAGATGCAGTTTCCAATGACCCTACCTTCAGGCCCGCGCATTTTCTCCAAAGGTGCGGTGAGGCTAATTAATGGCAGCTGGAACATCATTCCAAAGAACGCGACACCTGAACTTGATTAGCGTCTGAGCTGTGATCAGAGAGTGAAATACGTACCGATGAAATTATGCGTGGGAATGCCAACGAGCATTTCATGAAGAATCGCGGACAGTGTGAAAACCATTCCACTCGCCGCCAGAGGGCTCCATCCACGACCCACCAGCGGTGAGTAGACATGTCTCTTCATGAACAGGTAGACAGGCCTGTTCCAAGATCGCCAATAACCACCCAGACTGGAGCTGTTCCACCAGTCGGTGTAGAACTCGCGGTCTCCAAACTGCATGACTTCTGCCAAAGCGTTCAAAAGTGCCTGGAACAACGCAAAGAAGCCTGCAAGCCAAATAATCAACGAGATTGTGGACAGCTTCATAACTCGCTCCAAAATGGAGGCAATGTCCATTACTGCGATCTTATCAATCGAGTTCCGCAACACCGGTGCGGCATACTGCGCAGACAGAAGCCAGATGAACACTGCTAGGACCACGAACTCTGCAAGGCGCTTTGCAACAAATGACCACCGGATGGATGCGGTGCGCGGATAAACAGGCTGATACACCAGCGTAGGTGCCAGCCAGAAGTATGCCAGGTTATTGATGGTAATATTCCTTGGGTAGGGGCATGAGGAGTAGATTTCGGGCAAGCCAGGGTCTGCAGAGGGATTGAGTAGAGCGAGACGGAGGTCTCGGTTTGTGAAGGCATAAGAGCAAATTTTCAACCACACGATGATCGCATGCAACTCGCATATTGTTCCAATGCCCGGATGGTGGATGTAGAAATACACCACGAAGCTGGTTACTGTGAGACATAGCGTAGCATTAAGCGTGTGCAGGAACGCAGTGTACGGCCATGTAGACTGGAAGACCTTCTGGTCGTGCTCTTTTTCTTTTTCTGTCTTCTTTTGGCGACCCACTGCTTGCTTGGCTGCAGTAGCGGCTGAAAGCTCAATGATGTATGCCACGAGCAAATGGCATGGAACCGAGGCAAATAATATAGACCCAAGAACAACGTCTTGCCTGCGGTAGTCATGGCATTTAATACAGATTAGCACGCCATACTATATACTTATTAGTTGGCAACTCGAAACAGTAATTGAATACCTATTCTCACTTTCATGAAGTTCTCAATAATTAATCGCAGGTTCATCGCCACTGTCGGAACATTAGCCGATTCCATATACAAAAGTACAATTCCTCAGCGACCCTACCAAGTACCAAAACCATGAGATTTCGAAACCCCAGAAAGTTGGGGAGCACGTCAGCCTCTCGACTAAGGCTGGAAGGGCGAGCTTCTGAGTGATATGCAGCTACATGGCGATATTTACTGCTTTTCTTTCGAGTTGAAGTTGATGGCAGAGAGACCTCTGTTTCATCCTGAACGGCACCGTTCGGTGACTTGAGCGATTCCCCGCGAGCACTACTTGCTTCAGTGCGAGGCATCTTAACAGATGGAAGGGCCTTTTTAAGTCGAGCTCCGATGAAACCGGAGCACCGACGGAGAGCAATGGGAAGATTTGAACAACCAGGAGGCACAATTAGGGCAGATAAGAGAAGAGAAGAGAAATAGAACAAAAAGACCAGAAACAAGATTGATTTAGTACTGTGACATGGGCGGGGGTAGACATAGCGCAAGCTTGCAGATAAAACCCCTAGGGCCAATCAGCGTCACAGGTGCTCAAGGGACGGATCCTGCCCTCCGAAGAGCTTCGACTCTCTCCGCATCTTTTTGTTATTTTTAGCTTCTGTTTCAATATATCAATATTCGAAACTTCTCTTTGATCCACATGTTCGCCAACCGACAGCCTTGATCCTGTACATCTTTCTAACCCGGTCGCGATGACCTACTACGACGACAATGGAGGTGATGGCCCAGGGCGATTTGGAAAGAATTTCGACGGGCCAGTCGGACCTCGCAGACCACGTATGTTTGCTTGATTCGAAGTGATTTTGATTGAGCTTCTGCTTGTCCATAGCCTGACTGACAAACCATTACTCCCAGGTCTCGTCACGGATTATGGCTCTTCAATGGTACAATGGATGCGAACACGACAACCGAGATACAAAGGAGGATATCGACTGGAGACGGAACGACCGAGTCCCAGCTTTGCAGTCGATGTATGTATCGCTTGAACGGTCCTGACCTGACAAAGAGACTGACTTGCGATAGGTTCTTCCCCCGATGGCGCGGCCTCATTCTGCTGTCGATACAATCCCCGTGCGACACCTTCACCAATCAATCGGAAAATCAAAGAAACCCATCGTCGTAGTGCGATGGACTCCCGAGGGAAGGCGGCTGTTGACCGGCGGTCATACAGGAGAGTTTATGCTTTGGAATGGAACGGCGTTTAATTTCGAGACGGTTATGGATGTGCGTATTTACGGCTTCTGCGAATTGCGTCCTTGCTAATCTGAAATTTTCTCTCGGTGCAGGCACACTACGATCAAATACAAGCTG
Organism: Penicillium cf. griseofulvum; assembly: GCA_028974015.1. Taxonomy (NCBI): domain Eukaryota; kingdom Fungi; phylum Ascomycota; class Eurotiomycetes; order Eurotiales; family Aspergillaceae; genus Penicillium; species Penicillium cf. griseofulvum. The sequence continues at coordinate 5,725,831 of JAPQKP010000002.1, forward strand.
GTGTCACATCCTTGGCATGGGCCCATAGCCAGGATTGGCTGGTCTCCGGTGGACAAAGAGGTGATATCAAATACTGGCGACCAAACTTCAACAACGTCGAGACAATCGATGACGCGCACCACGACGCAGTTCGCGATCTGGCCTGGGCACCCAGTGATACCAAGTTTCTTTCAGCATCTGATGACACAACCCTCAAAATTTTCGACTTTGCAACCCGAACGGCCGACGCGACGCTGACCGGACATAATTGGGATGTCAAGTCTTGCGACTGGCACCCGACCAAGGGGCTGATTGTTTCTGGATCGAAGGATCACCAGGTGAAGTTCTGGGATCCACGCACAGGTCGCTGCTTGACGACCCTCCACAGCCACAAAAACACTGTAACATCGACCCGATTCTCGCGTGTGAACAGCAACCTCCTTGCTACTTCGTCACGAGACCAGACTGCGAGGGTATTTGATTTGCGGATGATGCGCGATATTTGCATTCTTCGAGGTCATGAGAAGCCGATTTCGTCTTTGACATGGCACCCAATTCACAGTAACCTTATCTCAACTGGTGCTGAGGATGGTTCTCTGTATCATTATCTACTTGATGAGCCTCACCTGCCAGCTGGCCAGATTCCCACCGTGGCGCCGTACGACAGCCCGGACCCGGCTAATACTCCGCCGCAGGTAATCTATCCGGCTCATAAGATACAGTACGCACACGGCGCTACAATTTGGTCACTAGACTGGCATCCACTGGGCCATATCTTGGCTTCTGGATCTAAGGATAACTTCACTCGATTCTGGTCGCGGACTCGGCCCGGTGAGACTAGCTATATGAAAGACCGATTCCACATCGGCGAAGAGGCCGCAGAAGCCCAAGGGACATGGAACCGCGGGTTTGGCCGGAAGCAAATGCGCGAGGACGAGGAGCAAGAAATGCAGGATGAAGCCGACAGCCTGGTCGACCAACGACGACCAGGTGGCCCTGCTCTGCCGGGTATTCAAAGTGCGCCGCCGGCCGGCTCTCAGCCCGACGCTCCAGGCCTACTACCTGGTATTGGCAGTGCTCAGCCTCGGCAGCCAGGAATGGATGGCGCCGCCATGGGTGGGATGAATCCGGAACGTTTGGCTGCACTTATGTCCACTCACCCTGCATCGCAGTCGAGCACCCCCACACCAGGAATGCATGGGTTCCCAATGCTGCAGGGTATGACCGGAACGCCGCCTATGAATATGGATCTCGCACAATTGCAGAAACAACTCCAGGGTTTCCCTATGCCACATAATTTCAACCTCCAAGCTTTGGCGAACAACCCTGGATTCCCTGGTGGATTTGGTGGCTTGCCTGGTTTGCAAGGTGGCAGTATGCCAGATGGGAATCGGAGACAGTGATGAAAAATGGACATCAGATTTGAGATGCACGTTGAATCGACTTGGCATTGGCGCAAAGGACATAGCATGACTACTTTGATGCGGAGCGACGGCGTTATTTGAGACATCAGATCCCATTTGTATCATAAGAAATTTTCAGGTATTTCGAAGTCTCCTGAATCTTTGTCGACGAGACTGTTTGCGTAGGTTGGTTGGACATATTCCACACCCGTAGCTGCCGTACACGCAACTAGAACATTGTTGTATCCTGCGAATAGAATGGTCGAATGTAGGAGCAGCCGGGATACTATTCACAGGCCACCTTGCATGGGGAAGCTGGTGATAATAAGAACCATGACATTGACACCACCCCATACCATCGGTAGCCAAGTCGACATCCTGAAATTACCTGCCTCATAGACTGCGCCGAGACTATTGACCAAAGAAGAGTCAGCTACCTAATCATTGCGGCCAGCCGAGTGACAAGTAATCAACTTACACAACTCCAACTATACTCCCCGCTAAAAGCCCCTCTAGCCCTGCAATAATACTGTACACCAACGGCACAATCCATATCACGTTCCAGTTACGGAAATGAGTCAATACCGCGCATCCAGAAACAGTGAGATGTGTCGCGGCGTAGAATAACAATGTCCAGAAAAGCGTGAAACGCCAGATGTCCTCCGTGTAGTATAGGTAGTATGCTTGTTGATGATGCGCTGGCAGGGGATCGTACAATGACGGAAAGGAAGGTACTTCGTAGTTAATCGGAACGCGATTGCTAGCCATGGCGAGGTAGCTGCGCCGGTTCAGCTGCAGCAAAATCAATCATCGAAGCATGACACGTGAATAGGGGACAGTCACTTTGACCATATGTGTTGCACGCGTAACAAAAAAAGGCAAGTCTGGAGACTCTCGGAGATGACGATGCTTGTTTGCATTGTTTGGCTACATCTCATTGGTCGATCTTGGTTGGACGCCCGTATTTGGCTCTGGACCCCGGACCTCGGCTTCTCCGCGGTTGATCATCTCACTCCCTGTGCAATGTAGAGCCTCTTGTCTGGGAGCATCCCTATCACCTCCAGACTTGAAATGGCCACGGAACGATCTCTGGCAACGCTGCTGCGGTCGCTGCAGGCGACTTCCAGCTTCCACGATGCCGCTTCGTAAGTGCCACATCCCCCCAATCCGATCTTGGGGGTCATTGTTAGGCTAACAGGCCAATCCAGTCTTCTTCCCACGGCTACTAGTTTCCTGTCAATGCTGGGAAATCCCCTGAATCTGACACTCCTTTCGTCACAACTTCTCACCGCGCCTTCACTTTGGAGCCAACCCGTCGACCTCCAATCGTGTCGCAAGATCCTTAGTGTCTTTAACACCGCGGCCATCGCCGTCTTGCAGAATGACAATACCGACGAGCCTCGGATACCGTATGGGCGGAATAGGAAGATTGAATACGAGGCGTGGATCAAGGCTGTCGCCGAGGGCGCCGATGATAAGTCTCCGCGGTGGAGGCATACGCTTCTACTGGGCGGGATCTTGATGGGGTTTGAGGGACAAAACCGACGGGGCTTACCACGGCATATTCGGGTGAAACTTGAGTCTGCACTTGTGAGAGCGGTGCAGTTGGCGGTGGAGGAGCTTGGTACTGAGACTGGGGTTGACGGACAGTGCATCACCATGGTCTTGAACTACACCTTTGAGCTTTTGTCAGATCTTCAGAGAAGCAGGCTGGATTATGATCGATTGCTTCCGGCGGTGATTCAGTCGGCGTACTTGTCTTCGGAGGGCCTCGAGGGTGGCTATTTCTTGGGATCCATTGATCAGGATGTTGTTGAGGCTCCCGGCAAGCAGTTCCGCTGGTCGGCCAACTCCCCCACGTTTGGTATTGTCTCGGCGGTAGCTGCTCGCCCACTTGTGTCCACTTTGGGGCCTCTTTCTCGCCTTATTGCGCATTCCATTGACAATGTTCGGGATCCGAGAATTGTTGCGCAGACTGTTGATTACGTGGCGGGTTTCGTTCGGACGCTCATGGTTCAATGGCGGCAGAATAAATTGTCTGAGATTGATGTTGCAGAAGAAGCAGAGTTTCTGGACGCTGAATCCAGGGAAATCACTATTCCTACCCTCTGGAAGATGCTGCGGAATTGCTTATATTCGGTGGTTATCACCCTTCGGGCTGTGCTGGGGAGAACTATCAATGACCCGGCTCTTGCTGCAAGCAGTAGTAAGTTGCAGACCAGCCGTGATATTTTCTTTATATTAACTCTGACACTTTTAGGTGCCCCATACTTATCGATGCAATGCCTCCACATCCTTCGCAACATGTATTTCATCTCGTCTCGGCTTGGCCAGAATTCATCATCGCAGCAGACGTTCGTGCTGTTGGCAGCCATAGACATCCTTTCACAATACCCCGTTCTTGCCGAGAACTTCCTGCGAAGCATTAAGCCAAGCGATATAGGTCAAATTCCTGCTCACCCAGTTGAACGGTGTCTGGATCTTTTCTTTTTGAATGTGGCAGAGCATTTCCCTCTTGTCCTATCTCCAGAAACGAACGAGGAACTATTATTGTCCGCCGCTTTCCCATATCTTGCAGCGGGTGCTAACAGTCTTCTGCTGGAGATTTTCGAAGCTGCTCACAGCCTGGTGCTTGTTGTCTTCGCTATTCCTCACAACTCGGAATTAGCTGCCAAACACCTGCCTTTCTATATCGAAAATCTTTTTGCCGTGAGTTCCATCTCCTCTATTACACGAAAATCGATCTTAACCGTTTACAGGTTTTCCCCAATAACCTTTCCGCACGCCAATTCCGTCTTGCTTTCAAGACTGTCATCCAAATTACAGCACCTCCTTCTCCCCTAGCAAATAGTCAGCCCCTTCTTCCCTCCATCTTGCTGGAAGTTGTTCATGACCGTGCTTTGAACGCTTCCTCTACCCCGCTCCCTCCGCAGGGCCCAAATCCAGACATGAGCCAGAGTCCACCTGTCTCTGAACAGGCTGTCCTGACCCTTGCTCTCATCGATTCCCTTTCATTTCTCCGAGTCGATGATCTGAAAGAATGGCTCCCTTTAGCAGCACAATTGATCAACGCAATTTCTGACCGCAATATGCGACACACTTGTATCGAGCGTTTCTGGGAAGCCCTTGCCGGTGGCGAGATGGATGTTGATCGATCCCACTGCTGTGTTACATGGTGGAGCACTGAAGGTGGGCGTGAGCTTGTCCTCTTCGGCGCCGAGACTGCCCCGGGCGAGTCAGATGAGAGTGGACCTTACATGAGTGGCGCGGTTGGAGGAGTCGCGCCTGAAAGTAAGCTATAATGATGCCAATGTAAATAGCTTAGATAGAGACTACGCCTACGGGTGTGCCCACAGTGCTCACACCTTATACCATATATCAGACTTCTAATCGATCAAGGATAGCTCTATAAATTTTCACATAAAGTAGATTCTTTGTACTCAATTTGCCATAATTTGCCGCAATGCTTTGCAACTAAATTCCAGGGATACCCACTGGGGTAGCTTTTCTGTACTGAACATACTCATCGCCAAAGAAGGAGATCAAGTAAGCTTCTTCGCCTGTAGTCGCATAACCCAGTTAGCATGAATTCCAACATAGAAAAAACCGACAGACAACTTACGCTTAATCCGGCTCGAGAAGAACTGCCACAACACTAGGGCATATCCAACGAAGCAAACCATATTGCCTAGCACCAGCTGTGTTCCCAACCCCCACCAAAAGAATCCAAAGTAGCTGGGATGCCGCAGATACCGATAAAGACCAGTATTAACCAAGACATGACCCTCCTGATGCTGACTCTGCACATGGTGGTTGAAGTTACTAGCAGCCTGCGCCATAGCACTAGTCCGAATAACCTGTCCGATCAAGAGAAGCATAAAGCCCCCGGTAACCAACAGCGAGACTGAGCTTCCGAAAAATGGTTCCGTTACAGTGAGTATCCGTCCAACAGCGTTTTGCCCGGGCCAGAAAACATTCGACACAATGCACTCCACAATGGCAGACCCATGCGCAACATTATATGCCCACCCGTTCGATGAAAGCAGGAACGCAGAGACAGTCGCATGTCGCGTGTTGTGTTGCGCTGTCACGTAAAACTCCAGGAAGTGGAACAGGCTCAGCGAGGCGACAAAGAAGGGTACGCGCCAGAGTGGAGTTGGATACACGGTGCCTAAGAATAACGCCATGCTTGCTGATAGTCCAAAGCTGGTCCCGAGGAGCATTGCGCGGAGCGAGATCCCGGCCAGTGACATCTTGCCGTCCGGGTAGATTGGGGCATCGGGGTCGGACCCATCGTTTGAGGTGGTTGAGGTGGAGGAGGATGTATTGCTGCTGGTGCGGTTGTGGACTAATGGTCTGGAGATGTGCGTGAAGTTCGGGGCTTTGTTTGGTTCTGCGCCGGAGGTTGTTGCGTTGGAGAACATTGTCAAAGAAATGAGCGTTGGAGGAAAGAGACTGGAGAGTTTATTTATTTCGAGAATGGAGGCATTGCGAGGGAGTTTTGTTGAATTTAAATAGTGGGTGTTGGTAAGTGGGTGTTAGTTTTCATTGTTTTGAGAACAATCTGAAGAGTTGCATTGTTTTGCATCGGTGGACCTTTTCCCCCGACATTACGTGGACCTTTCCCCCGACATTATGGCCCACATGGCCTTGGCTTCCCTTGGACTTCTCTATATGTCTGGAGATGCTAACTTACTTGCTATATCTCTAAATTTTTGCCGATAACCATGACCGTCACTATGTCGCAGCCAACCGAGAAAGAGAAGATGCTTCGCGGGGAACTATACCGAGCGTTCACGCCAGACTTAATCGCTGCTCGTTCGCGCTGTAAGCAGGCTTGTAATCGATTCAACAAGTCAGACGAGGTGTCTCGTCGGCGCCTGGTTGAAATGTGGAGAGAGTGAGTCAAGCTAAATGGGTTCTGGATATATATGCTAAACCATTAGATAGTATTACCGAAGACAAGACCCCTCTACCACCAAAACTGGATGACCCCGTAGCTGATGATGCTCTTTTCGAGCAAGAGCCCTGGGTTGAAGCTCCTGTCAAGATGGACTACGGGTTCAATGTCAAGCTTGGAGCGGGTGTCTTCGTCAATTTTAACTGTGTCTTCATTGATACGTGTCCTATCACAGTCGGGGCTCGCACTTTGTTCGGTCCTAATGTTAACTTATTCTCTGGGGCTCATCCACTTGATCCTGCCCTGCGCAATGGCCTTGAAGGCCCTGAGACGGGCAAGCCAATTGTTATCGGGGAGGACTGCTGGCTGGGTGGGAATGTGATTGTCCTTCCTGGCGTCACTATTGGTAGAGGTGTGACTATTGGAGCTGGAAGTGTGGTCACCAAGGTATGTTCTATTGTCATTGATTGCACTGTTTGCTGACTTTAGTTTCAGGATGTGCCCGCTTTCCATGTGGCTGCTGGCAACCCAGCTAAGATTATTCGTCGGATTGAGACAACAATGAAAGAGTGATGGGCATATCATTTACTGAGTGATAGATATCAGAAAGATATAGAACTTGCTAATGACTTGCATCTATGAGATATTGAAAGGTCAAGCTACGTCTATGTTACATTCATGCACGCCTGGTCCAAACAACGATTTAGACAATACATATTGAATCGTTTGAACTTACAGCATTGACAGATTGAACAGAGTTAGACAATAAATGTACGCCAAGAGTCCAGACTCGATGCATAAGGCCGCATTAGGGGCTGTGTACTTTTGCTTTATATATGGGGGTAGCTTTGTATACCGCGTAGGAGTAGCGGAGATAGGCAGTCACATTTGCTACAAACTTGATAATTATGCGCATTATTTTTTCTTCCTTTTCTATGTAAATTACTATATTGTACGATGCAAATACGCGATAGTAAATCTCTATAAGCATGATTTGTGCCTTTGTTAAGGAATGTCATGATTTGCTCTCTCCACAGAATAACGTCACTGGTTTGGCGCGTCCCCAAAAAAAGCTGTCGACCGCTTTATCTTTTCTGAAGACGTACCTTTACTTCTCTCCCACTCAATCCTTTTATTGAACTCACAACCCTCTTTTTTTTACCTTCTACTTTGTATTACCTTCATTTCACGCGTTCAACTTCCTTGGATCTCTTATGCGCAGAAAATGACATGGCTGTACCCCCGCCAGATAGCTCTTACACCCCACCTCACACTCCCTTGATCGAAGAATCTCCATTTATCAACTCCATGGAGGATCTTGATCCTCAGGCGACCCGGAAACGTCCGCGTCTTGACAGTGGAAGTCGCGTGAGCCCGACCTTGTCGTTGGGTGGGACCTCGCGTACTGCCTCCATCGCACCTGCCCCAGAAATGGATGAGGCCTCAGATTCTGGGAATCTAGCTAACAAAATCACCATTAACACTAAAACTCCTCTAACTACCATGGCTCCCGACCTCCCTCCCTCCGACTCTGAGCTCTCAGGTAGCGATCTGGAGCTCCTACCAGATACCGATCCAGCTCCCATTCCTATTTCACTTTCCTCCTCACCCTCGTCACCCCGAAGTCCTGAAATCGAAGTTGCTGAACCAGAAGACATCAACCAAGACCCGAAAATCTCCAACTGGAAGCCACTGGACCAAGTGGTCCGGGATCAGGATGAGCCCGAAGTGATAGAGATCCAAGACGTGGCTCCTCTTTCCGACTCATTCCCCAAAGTACACACAGATATGACAGCCCGGGAGAATTTCAAGGCTCTTGGTGATATGCTTGAACATGGTAAGAAGGGACTGTACTTTACAACAAGCCTTGGCCAGATACTAAACTAATGAACAGGACATCCACGGGAAGGCACGGCGCTTACTACAATACAACAATGGCTTCATACTTGTGCCCAGAATCTTGGTCGGCTCACAATCGAGGAATTTGCGTCAGATTTAGATTTCTGGGAATATTTACCCACCGTCCTGGATCGTCTTTTGCGCAGACAACAAGACCTACAACTGGATGGGATTGAAGATCTCCCAACTTTCTTCGAGCAATATCTTCTCGATTATGCTCGCATTGTCCTTCATCTTGTCCGCTTGGATACCGCACTTCTCAGTACCGTCGAGGACAATGACAAAGATATCGAAATGCCTCCAAGCACCTCTCGACGATACCTTCATAGCTTCCCTTGGATGTTCCATGGCGAGCAAATTCCCCTTTTCCGGGTGTTGGAGAATCAATCCTGCACTGCAGCTCTCAACATTTCTGCTCGACTGAAAGCTCAAGTCTTGGCACCTCCGTTGGATGCACCCGGTGCACTCCTTCAATACGCTTCGCACTTGCTTTCATTGATCCCCAGGTGTCCACAAATCGTCATGATGCTCTCATGCCTTTTGGTTAACATGCTCGCATTTTTCGAATGCGACACGGAGAGCATCCAAAATGGTGGTCCTGATTCTCCTGTTGACCTGCCTATCGATTCGAGCAACCTTCAGTCTTTTTACGAAACGGTCCGAGCAATTGACAAAATATACCAGTCATTTGTTGCAAAGAAATCGCAACTGGCCACCAGTGAATTGAGCGACAACCTTCTGAACCCAATCTTCCGCAGCTACCGTTTCCTTTGCCTAGGTTACTCGGAATTTTTACTCCAACTTGCCCAGGAATTGTCGATTCAAGTACCCGAGGACGCAGATGTAGAGCAAGTCGCCTTGTGTGTCATCTGGGCATGGAAATTCGGTTTCTTGAAAAAGCAAATCATGGAAGGTCGAATGGAGCTTCGAGTCCACGGCGTGGAAACGATGCAATCAGATCTGGTCAGCATCTGGGGTCAAAATGTATCCCAGAACCGCGAGGGGATGGAGATGCCGTTCTTGAAATACTTGGTTGAATATCTCCGGGAAAACAAGATCCTTGATTATCTTGTGGGAATTGACTCACACCCACAGTTGATTAGCCGCAGCAGTAACATCTTCGGGTTTCTCATTGTGACGGGGAAATACACCGACCATGATACAGATGTTATCTGGAAAACCGTCACCGAGAGCCAAGATGATCGCACTGTCAGTGAGGTCATGTCCATGCTCGCACGAACCTTTGCCATGCATCCGTCGAGATCTAAAGCGTTACTCTATGTCTGCTCAAAATTGCTTAAGTTTCCTTTGGATCGCTTCGACAGTCGCATAATCGATTTCTGTGAACAGCTGGTGCCTCGTATGCGCGACCGGGACCATCGCAACATGTCCGATGAGGAGCATGTCGATTCTGTTCCACTGAAGCTATGCATCCGCCTGATCCGTGAAAGCTCGGGGGCGAAGGATCTGCCTCTGGAACAAAAGGAACTTATGCAGGGATTTGGAACCGAGCAACTGGGACAGTTTATCAAGGCTGGACTCAACGAAACCGACATGACCGAGATATATGAGCGCTGCATCCAAGACATTGGAGAGATGAATGAATGCACCGCGGGTAGCATCCAAGTGCTGAACGCACTGGTACCCCGTGATGATGCACGAGAGCTTTGGAAACTTGCGACCGATTTCGACTTGACGCGCTTGGTGATAATCGAACTGCACCATCTCGTTAGTCAAGACCACGCTAAGCTCAAGGACCCGTCTTCCAAGCACGGATTTTCCTCGCGGGTGGAAATCCTGCGGCGTCTTATTGATCTGGCACCAGAGACTATCACGCCTGATCTCGGAAACACTCTCTGGAATGAGATTTTCATGTCTGAGAACCTGGCTCCCGAAGAGCGTCAAACTATTTGGAAAATGATGGTTGATCTCACCAACCGTACCACCAAGGAGAACCCTTTCCTTGAATTATGCATTCATGAGTATTTACCAAGTGTGCTTCCAAAGGACTACTCGTGCGAGGTATTGTGGTTCGCTCAACAGTCGGTCCATTACGAGATTCGAATCAAGTCGCCCCCCATTGTCGGGGAGGATGAAGTCATAGCAATCCCTGGAATGGATCGAATCTGGAACTTCATACTGAGGGCGCCTCCACAATCAATCGAAGCCGAGGCCATTAAGTTCGCCATCGATAGCTATCTAGACCACGGTATTGTGCGCAGATCCCCCCGATCGGCCATCGACGCTACCCATATTGCTCTTGTCAATCGCTGCGTGGACCAACTGAAGTCTGCCGCTGCCGCGTTGAAACCATCTTGCAATGAGACAACCAATGGTGATGTCTCTATGGACACGGACAATTCAAATGGCGACATTGAAACCGATGAACTTATGTTCAGCCGGTCCCTACATTTCCTTCGTCAATTACTCCACGGATTGCGAACTCGGCCGCAGTACAGCTCTCCCCATGGCTCTCCGCCTACCCTCCCGGAACGTCCTCTGAAAGGCGAGCCCATTGAATTTCGATATCAATGTTTCAATGGCGCTTCCATGTCCAAAATATGCTCAAAGCGCATTGGTGGTCTCTCCACCGCTGCTGAACTCGTAGAAATGCTGGTGCAGCTGAGTCGATTCTCTAAATTTACTGCTATCCTCGGTGGACAGAAGGTTGAGTTGCTGCAAGACCCAGAGGCACTTGTGAAAAACTTGAAGCTCTCTTCGGGTTTACTCATTCTTCGAAAGGCCCCTGATGCACATGAGATTACGTGGGCTGGGAGACGTCAGTCTCTGACAGCGGTGGACAACGAAGTGCTGAAGCACTTCGACGAGCTGTATGATCTGCTAGACCTGAAGGATGACTTGGCTCGACAGGTAAGATTCTGTTGGCTCTTCTTTTTTAGCTGAATGCTGAGACTGACACTTTGCAGATCATTGACTTCCTGGTTGTCTTTCCGCCTCAAGTGCGGGCTCTCGAACTTGTTCGATCGAACAGCAATACCGAGAAAGACATGTTCCCGTTGCAAAGACCTTTCAAGGCCTTGTACTCTTTGAATACACTATCAATGTGTCTCCACGAGGAGGCTGCAGAGGTGAGTTGGTCACTTTGAATTTGAATGATATTCGTGCTGAAGATTGTTACAGATGTCTCCAGATCTGGCTTTTGTGTCTCATAGCAACCAAGTTTTGGTTGCGTTTCTGACGTCAGATGAACTGTTCAGCTCTCTCTCCGGTAACTCAATAACCATCGTGCTCGCTACCAGAGCCATTGAATGTCTTCTGCTTGCTATATCCGGTATGCTGAATGTTAATCATTGTTTAGTAAATTGGCAGCGAACTAATTGTGACCTAGTCTACCGCCCGACTGATGACGAGTCTGTTCTTATTGCCGATCCAATGTCTTTGGTCCGACACATTCTTGACCTGCTTGAAATTGGCCGCACCTGTCCCGCGGATCCACCCGCTGGTACATGCGCCCAAAGTTTGATTTGCAATTCCTTTGCGGTTCTAGTCGAGGGATCATTGCGCGACCTTAATGTCTGGAACGCTGTTAAACAGCATGTCCAGTTTGATGGCTTGATCCAATCCCTACTCCTGGAAGAACATCGAAAGCCAATCCGGACCGATATTCTGGAACGCCTGAAGATAATCTGTGGCCCGCTGAAACCGTTCAAGCTATCAGTAAAAAAGCCCGATACGGAATCTCCAACTGCGGAAAACCCCAACCGGGTTCACATGCTTGCCACTCTTTGGTCGTCATTTTTGCAAGTGATCCCCAAGAGTGTCGACCATGTTCCCCAGTCGGAAGAGTTCTTCAACGCTGCTCTATGGATGTTTCGTGCAGTCGCGCAGAAATCACCTGGCGACTTAATCTTCAACGACTATCTTCGACAATGGAGTGCAGTTATGCTTACTCACCAAACAGAAGAGGTATCTCCATTTCTAAAAGACAGATATATACTGTTTACTAATGATTTTTGTAGTTTGTTGGGCGTGAGCCAGCAGATAATTTGATCATCGGGTTTTCTGCATTGTTAGAATGGTGTCTAGAATTGGCCAACGCTGCGGGAATTACCTTGGACAGTTTGTATGTCACACTTCTCTGTCCGATCAAGTCTTTAGTCATGTCTAACTGGGGTTTAGGAACATCGCCGAGGAAATCTTTAATCAGTATCTATTCCCAGATTTCTCTCCAGACACGGTGGACCATGCAGTCCCTCAGATTCCAATCATGCACAGCTACACTCGCTCAAGCCTATACAATGTCGTGACGTTGTTGTGCAAGCAGAGCGATGAAACTTATTGTCAAATCTTGGAGCTCCTCAACACAAATGTCCCACGAGGTTCGCATCACTAATCTTTACCCACTACATTTTATTTTCACACCAAGCTAACCGCAACCATAGACTCCCCTTATCTGGATTATGCCTATAATAGGCAGCTAATGCTCCGGTCCCCTGAAGGCTATGCGGGCCTCAAGAATCTCTCGAACACATGTTACCTCAACTCCCTCATGACACAACTTTTCATGAATATTGAGTTTCGGGACTTTATCCTGAATCTCCCCATTGCTGATCGGATTTCCCAAAAGCTACTCTATGAAACCCAGCGACTGTTTACATGGATGCAGGAGACTTGGAGCAAGAGCATCGAACCCTCAGACTTTGTGAAAAGCATTCTCACATACGACAACGAGGAGATTGATGTGACAGTCCAGATGGACGTTGATGAGTTCTACAATCTTCTCTTTGATCGTTGGGAGGCTCAGGTCCTCGATACCGAAAAGAAGAAGAAGTTCCGGTCTTTCTATGGAGGGCAGCTTGTTCAGCAAATCAAGTCAATGGAATGCGACCATATCTCGGAAAGACTTGAGCCATTCTCTGCAATTCAGTGCGAGATCAAAGGGAAGGCCACTCTTGAAGACAGTTTGCGAGCCTATGTAGCGGGCGAGGTGATGCAGGGAGGTGAGTTAATAATGCGTCCCTAACAGATGTCAAATTCTAATGAGCTTGTAGATAACAAGTACTCTTGTACCTCGTGTGGACGGCATGTAGATGCTGTGAAGCGGTGAGTGACAATCGACATAGCAGCACAAACAGATGTTCTGACTCCCATATAGTGCTTGTCTGAAAGATGTTCCTGACAATTTGATCTTCCATTTGAAGCGGTTTGACTTCGACATGGTGCACATGCTGAGAAGCAAGATTAATGACGAGTTCCAATTCCCTCACCACATCGACATGACTCCCTACACGGTGGAGCATCTTTCTGATCCGGAGCAGACCATCGCACCGGATATCTTTGAATTGGTAGGGGTCCTTGTACACACTGGAACAGCCGAATCGGGTCACTATTACTCTTATACCCTTGAGCGCCCGTCATCTGGCGGCGAAGCAAATTGGGTCGAGTTCAACGACTCCGATGTCGGCAAATTTGACCCTAGCACAATCGCAGGTCAATGTTTTGGTGGTCCGAGTGAGACCATGCAGTACATGAATGGAGCCCCCAAGAACAAAGTGTGGAATGCTTACATGCTGTTTTACCAACGCGTGTCCACGATCGAGAAGTGCAAAGAAATCTACAAGCCAACGAAGCCCGACATACCTATACATCTTCCGGTGTCAATTTCGACCCAGAACTACATTGCCATGGACAACGAAATGCTCATTCGGATTTACTGTCTTCTGGACCCACAATATGCATACTTCGTGGGGAGATTGCTTCAGCGGTGGCCCAACATGGCAACAGAAAACCCCAGCAAGATTATGGCAGAGTCATTGGCCATCAATATTGGAATGGACACCATTGAGCAATTGATCACGCGTACCAAGTATTTCCAAGGACACCAGGAGGTTTACAGCGAACTCGTCGACATGATCAGCAAAAGCCCCAATGCAGCTCAATCGGTCCTTGAGTGGGCTATTAATCGGCAAACCTCAATGTACAATCTTGTGATCAAGACGCAGAACCCAGAAATCCGAAGCAAAGGAATTTTGCTGATCAATAATGCCCTTAAACATCTCCACTTGATGTCGGTAAGCGAGGATCTCAATGAAGAGGAACGGATGTCATGGCGCGACCGATTCGATGAAGCCATCCAGCAAATTGTGCCCATGTTGACAGGTCTCTGGACTGAAGTCCAATCCGCTTTCCGAGTCTGGGATGACTACTTTGGCTTCTTATTGAAGCTTTGCAACTATGGCCCGGAGATCATCCAGGTCTTACTCGACCAAGGCCATTTTGCTGTCTGTATGGAGATTCTCTGGATCGACGAAGAGGATACGAAGAAATTGCGGACCCGGTATCTCAATTACGTGCGCCTCTTAAATAAAGGACGTCGGTTCAACCATCTGATTTTGCTGTCATTGTGCTTGGTCTTTTTCAAGCACCTTGACCTTTCGCTCCGCCCAACCCCCATTGGTGGACAACGGCAGGTTTTGAATGGGAAGTTCTCGGCCAGCACCAGAGAAATGGAACTCATCAACCCCGTCGAACCAGATGGGTCCTTGTCTATCTTGCTGAAGCTTCTGAAGCATGAGACTCTCGCCAGGAGCCAAACTACCCGCGCGATCCTTGGGGTTCTGTTAGACGGAGAGCCTGGCTCAGGCTTGCTGGGTTCGATTCAACTGACACTTGAGAATGGGGTCAGGCTCGAACCCGCCATCCAGTGCACACCGTTCCTGGAGGCAGCCACAACGTTCTGCCAGCGATGTCCAGACAAGGAGCGAGTCATTCACATGATCGACTTCGTTGCCAAGGGAGTCGAAAGCATTGACAACAGCGGCGGCCAGGAGCATATTGACTTCTTCATGCGTCTTTGCCGTGGTAATAACCAGCGGCTGAACATGGACTCTGCTAAATTTACAGACCTTGTTCTAGACAATATCTCGGTCTGGGCCCCGACCTTGCTAATTGATAAGGACGAGACTGTTCGTCGCAACATGCACAATATCCTAGACGAGATGATCTTCAACGGTAGAATCGTGGAGGCCAGCACAGAGGACTCTGAACAAACTGGCGAATGTATCACACCAGAGCGACGGCGTAGCATTTGTCGTCAGCTGCCGAATGCATGCATCGAGCGGCTCAAGTCGGCATTCCTGACCGATCAGATCAGTCATATTGACGCTAGACTGCTTGAGAATATCACCCCGGTGATCAACTATTGTCTGGCTACGTTTTATGACAACTCTGAGACGGACCGGCAAGAGGTTCAACAGGTCACTGGTATGTCTTCAGTGTATACACTTAGTGTTCTTGCAACCACACTAACACAAACCTCTCAGAAATCCTCTCACTCCTTAAGTCGATGTCGCTCGAAGAAGTCCCCGATGACCTGCCTTCCGGTATGCTTCAATCCCTATCCCTTCTGAATGGCCCTGGAACATCATCTAACACGATCCCCCTAGAATCGGACGTGGCCTCAGTCGAGGAATGGGACGTAAACTCTGCGATCGCAACTGATTCAGAAATGGGAGTTGCTGGATCTCCTTAGACAACGACATTTCCCGCTGCAATGTGCTTTTTGTTGTGTTTCTTTTCCATGCGTTTTGCGATGTTGACGGATTCAGCGAGCACAATATGTGCATGTGATTAAAGGTGGATTCTCATACCTCACGGATTTTACGAATTCTTGCAGTTGTTTTCCGTGCGATGATTGTGGTTGGTACTGGCGTTTTCTTTTGCTCACGATGAGCCGAAGTAGGATTTATTTCTATGAAGGCTGGCTTTGGACGGACAGGTCATCTACGTGCATTTCACAAGCCTATTTCCGAGCATTGAAATGAAAGAGTTTCTGGTCTTGAAACATTGGATTGAATCCAACAGAGGTTCGTAGAGCATTATTTGTTCATTTCGTTCAATGAGTAAAACGGATATTTACTTTGTTTGATCAACCCTCTTCTTCTCCGCCAGCTGGAGCATCTCCCTCATCTTCTGATTCGAATTCCACGGCAGCAAGTGCGTCCCGCTGAGCCCGGGGAGCGCCCCGAGTCTTTTTACCAGCTTTGGGGCTACCGGGGTCGACAGCGGTAGGCGCAGTTGCGAGTTTAGCCGCTGGGATACCACCAGAAGTCACATAGAGGAAGTAACCAGCGGGGAAGTGGTCGATATGGTTGAAGAAGGAACCAAAGCTGCAGTCAGAGTCAGTATTGTTGTCTTAATGCGAAACCAAATGAGAGAATGGATTGGAATGATAACATACCCAGCACTTTGTTCCTCCTCCCGGAAAATCCGATCATAGATCTCCCGCTGCTTGAACTCATTCATTTCTGCCTCAAACTTCTGGAAATTGATCGGCTGACGATCAAGACCCTGTGCCTTGTTATTGTAAGCGTCAAAAATAGGTCGCTCAAGCAAGAGGCCTAGACCAGGCGCTTTGGGAATAGCAATGCGCTCGGGGCCATAAGTCTCAGTGATCCGATCTGGATGGCAGCCCGAGCGGACAACCATCGCAGCCATGGCGACCATCTTGCGGATCTGATGCATCATGAAACTCTGTCCATGGACCTTGAGGCTGAGCCACTCCGTGCCATCGATGATAATCGGTGTGGTGTTGACCTTGAATGACTTGATGTGTCGTTTCGCCGAGGGGTCCTTGTACGTCTTCTGGATCGTGTAGTTGTGGAAGTTCTTGGTGCCTTCATAGCGGTTGAGACATTCCTGCAGACGGGCGATGCGTGAAGCGGGTGCGCGGTACGCTCGTTTCGCGGTCAGGTATGCCGCTTTGACGGCCTTGATGGTGTCGTTGATAGCCTTTTGGCGGGGGTCCATGACGAATGGCTTGGCCTCTACGTCGGCTGGTTGTTCAGTCGCGGGCTGTTCGCTGGTCTCCTGCTGAGTGGCTTCCTCAGCTGGTGCCGAGTAGACCTCCTTCTCTTCTGAGGGTTGGAGTGCATCTCGGGAGGACTCCTCCTGGTAGAGGGACTTTTCGACAATACTGCGGATGTCTTCCGGAAGGGTTTCCAAGATAGGCTTGATATATTTCACATCAACATCTTCCCAATAGCTTGCGACCTCTTCCTGTCGGGCTGTGACGGCATCCAACTCGCCTGCCTTATCGGCAAGCTCGACGATTTTCTTTCCAAGATAGGTGCTTGAGTGAGGGGGTAGGAGACAGTGACTTGGCATCAGATATTCGTAAACTCGGGAATCGCACATCTGGTAACAGCTGAAACTTTTGCTGGTGATTTCGTAACCCCAGACACGGATTTGAGGGCTGAGCTCGGCGTTGATTTTCTGGATGATATCCTCGTCTTCAACGATCATCTTCAGCGACACAACATTGCCAGCTGCGTGGACACCCTTATCTGTGCGGGCACAACGGACGAAAGAAGATTTCTTAGGATCCGCCGCATTCGCTTTGGAGACCGCGCCGACGTTGACGAGGGCCGTGAATAAATCGCCCTCAATGGTGCGTTGTTGCTCGTTCCTATGCCATACTTTGTCAGCCCAAGGAACAACCATACACTGAACAAGAAAACACTTACAACTGCATCCCAGAGTATCCAGTCCCTGAGTACCCCATTAGAAGCGCGACCTTCTTTTTAGGTCGGCGCTCTTCGTTGTCGATCTCCTCTTGGGAGAATTGGGTCGCGTAGATCGGCAGGTTGACCTCTTCGCCATTCTCAATCTTGCGACGCTTGGCTTCGGCCTTGTCTTCATGACGCTGACGCTTGTCTATCGCTTGACGACTTAATTAGTTAGCCGACAATGCGAAGAACGAGAGGTTATAATTGATATGCCATACCTCCATTCCGCTCGCCCCATATCGCGGTTCTTACGCCTTCCACCACCTGCGCCTCCTGTTCCTTTGTTGTCGGCCATTGTATCCTCTGGAAGACCTCTGATAGCTCTGTACGAGGTGCAGATGGGTCGCGCCAGAAAGACCGGTAAGATTGACGAGTAACGGCGTGGTTTGGCGTATTCTGGGGGAGAGATCGACTTATAATCAAAACTCTGGGTGTAGTTACGATCCCAAAAAGGCTCCGCTGGTGAATGATCGAGGGACGCATGAATGTTTCGGCGAAATTTGCCCTCGACTCCGCGCGGTTCATCTTTTCGATTATCTTGACGCTAGGCCTAGAATGGCCTAGTGGATCGATAAACTAGACTAGCTCTATATGGTAATATTGCAGCCTGAGGAATCAACTTTCCATGTGACGTGAAGCAGCTCCGACCGGAATTGCAACGCTCATTGTTCAATCAACAAGGCGCTACCTGTCGCTCAAGCGCGCTTTCACTTCTGTCGTGGACACCGTCACTCCTTTCTTGCCTTTAATTAAAGCATGCTTATATTGTCCAATATCTGAACACTGCGACTTATCGCCTTGCGCTCCAGTTGAATTCTCCCCGGCCTTCTTCGCGACTACCATTTTTTGCTTGAAATCTTCTGCAATCATGGATCTTTCAAAAACCCTTATCCGAACTGTGGCACGGGCTTTTTACGAGACCCGTCACATACTGGTTGTCGATGCGCTCTTCCTGCATTCAGTGTATGATGAGAATCGATTTTTGTTGAATGGTCAATTTGCTGACCAGCTACAGCCTTCATGCTGAGGACCTAGCATTTTTGATGGGAATGCAACAGAAAGATCTCCGAAAACTTTGCGCCAGGCTTCGGGAGGATCGCTTGATCGGAGTGTATGTCACAACTCCCTGACACAACCTACAACAAAGGGTGGAAAACGCAAAGCTGATCCAGTTCTATATTGATTATAGGAGCACACGCGCCGAGATACGTGATGGGTCTACTCGCCCAGTCAACCGTGAATACTATTACATCCCCCTGCACCCTGTCGTCGATGCGATCAAATACAAAGTCTCCAAGTTGACAGCCACCATCAAAGCGCAGTACACACCGAGTGAGGAGCGCAAGGAATACATTTGCGTACGATGCAAATCTGAATGGACCGAACTAGATGTATTGAGTTTGGTTGGAGAGGAAGGTTTCGAATGTCAAAATTGCGGCGCCATCCTGGAACGGACGGAGGATGTCAAGGGCGTGGAAGGAATTGAGCGGACGGGTCACGAGAAAAACAGTAAGCTTATGGCACAGCTTGACAACATGCTCAAACTGCTGAAGCAGATTGACTCGGTCGAAATCCCGCCGAATGACTTTGAAACAGCGTGGGATCACAAGGTGGAGGTTATTCGAAACCAAAACACACATCCAGTCCGTGCTGCGATTGCTGTTCCACCCAAGGCTCAGGATATCACACGTCCCAATGCCAAGACAGATGCCGCTGCACTGGAGATCTCTCTCACCTCAAGTGAAGAGAAGAGTGCCGCCGAGCAGGCCGATGAGGCCGCTCGTAAAGCGGCACTCGAAAAGCAAAACGCGCTTCCAGTTTGGCACACACATTCTACGGTCAATGCAGCACAGGCTGGCACTTCTCAGACCAAGAACGAGTTGGGCGCCGTGGTGAAGCCTGAGCTTGCGGATGAGGACCAAAAGCCCAGTGTGGATGCCTTGGACGACAAAGTCGCCGCTTACTACGCTGAAATGGAGCGGGAGAAGGCACTGCAGGCGCAAGCAGATGCTAGTAGCGCAGACGAGGACTCAGACGAGGAAGACTTTGAGGACGTTGAGGGAATTTCCGGTCCAAGTGGACCCGGCACGCCTGCCATGGCTGGCAGCCTCACAAGTGTCCCTGCCACATCTTCTGGGGGCGCTGGCATCAAGCGCGAACTCGAACCAACCTCGAGTGCTCCTCAATCATCTGTTGGGACTCCATCTACCCCTGCGGATGATGGACCTGCGGTAAAGAAAATCAAGGTCGATCCTGACATCAAGCCTGATCCTGATGTCAAACTTGAGGCTGAGGTCAAGAAGGAGGCTGAGGAGTCTGATGAGGACGATGAGGAATTTGAAGATGTCTAACGATACCCTTAAAAAAAGGCCAACATTGGCGCTGGCGCCGAATAATTATGGCAGACCGGGGAGCCCGGGAGGCTTACAAAACCACTGACATCGCGCATAGCCATAGACTTGCATTTTACCGAATCTTCGAGACTCCAGGAGAACCAAATTACATTGATAAATTGACTGCAAAAAGACAGAAAACGAACACATTAAAGTTTAGCCATCATAGAATCCTGATAGTAGAGTTGGATGACTTGTCGTGCTGTCGCATCGCTCTTAGCAATATGGTTCATCACAGAGTAGACGTCTTCCATTTGGCTTCGAAACTGGTCTCCAAGATTGACGTCTGTGAACAGCTGCAGCTCTTTACAGGTTTCCACCAAGCGATGTCGACTAAGAGCGACAGTTTTATCATCATGAAATCCGAAAGAAGAGCCAAAAATTACATATAACTGAGCCAGTGGATGCTGCTCATCGGACTTCCAGTCCAGATCTTCCCAATTCAAATCAAGTTTCCCCGGCAAACGACGTAGCGAAATCACTGACACCCACCACTTCGACACTTGATGCCGTGCGCGCTTGCCACTGACTGCATGAACACAACCGTTGGTTCCTACAGCCAAATGGGCGAGCAATCGATCCACAACTACGTCGACTGGAACCTCGTCAAAAGATACTTCGGAAGGATGTCCTGCTCTCGTTCCAATAGTAGCCGAGCCAGCGGAGCTCAGTGCAACCACAGCAGCAACTATTGTCGCTGGGCTCGATAGTGGCACATTGTATCCAGGAACTGGAAAATTTTGGGCCGGTCCGATGATAGAAGGGCGCAAAATAAGCAGCTTACCCATTGCACCACTCTGAGTGAACAGATGGAGAAGAAGTCGCTCTGTCAAGTTCTTTGCGTATGCGTAGGGCCATGGGAAGTCGTGGGCTCTATACGCATCGCTAGAACCACTCTCTTTCACTTGTTCCCACTCCTTTGTCACGTTTGGATGATGGCTGGGATCATAGATGGCTTCTTTGATCTCGACTTCGATGCCTTCAGTAGGGGGTAGGTAGGCATTGGAATATGCAGTTGAAACATAAACAAAGCGATCCAAACTCGGACAGGTCAGAGCAAGGTCTGCCATCCTTTCACTGGCTCTGATGATGACATCTGATAGTGCATCGAGGGGCTTCGCGAGATTTATAGAGGATGCCGAGTGAATAATAACATCGACCTCTTCTCTAAGTGTGTTTAGTTCATCCGGAGAAAGCCCAAGGTCTGGTGAGAGGATGTTGCCATTCATGACCGTGATACGATTCGTGCGAAGAAGCCTTTCGACTATTGCCGATGATAGCGATTCTGTCCATTTTGATCGAAGTTTCCTATAGATCGAGTTGTCAATCAATTATCCCCAACCTTTGTGTCTTAGGCTGAAGTTGAACTGACCCTATACCTCCTCTGCACAGCATATATACGTGACATGCGGATGTTTGCGTGAGCAAGCGATATACAATAGCAGTCCCCAGGAAGCCAGTTCCTCCAGTGATGAAGATGGTCTTGTCATTGTAATAGTCCCACATTTTGGATATTGAACCGGATATTGCACAGAACTTTGTAGATGTAGACACTATTCAAGGGAGATATCACACCCCGTCATACTACGGCTCCTACCTAGGGAGCCATTCGTACCTAGTGATCAACAAACCCTTGCCTGGAAAATCCCAACCACTATGTATATATAGGTTGTACAGCATAGCATCACCAGCAGGACTATCACATTCCTGCCTTGGTATTATAGTTCGATTGCTAGGCCTAGTTACCCTACGTCAGCTTTCATGAAGCCCCTTGCCATAGTTCTCCAATCAAGAGAGATAACCACAACAACTGAGTACATGAATTCTCCAAAAACATCATTTGATACTCTGCTCACTGTGTAACGTGCACTGGAATTTAACAAATGCCGATCAGAACATCCCTTGTTGATACTCCGCCTATAGCGCGTCATGCTAGACAGAAACTCTAAAACCAACGCGGAAAACCGACTGGACTATTGTGGGCTTGTCCGAGGGTATTTGGTTAAATACCAGTTGATATCAGGTGAAACTGGATCAAGATGCTGTGAAATGATGTTGATGGTAACAGTGGAGTTGGCTGGAAGGTTAGCCATGCCCTTGAACGTCTTCAGCAGCAATATGACGTAGAATATAGTGTTTGCTGCTGTTGGAAGCTGCTGTGAAGAGGAAAAGTTTACCATTCAACTCCTCATCGCTGATGCTGTCCGTATTTGATGCTTGAAGCAGTTCATAGTGTTGTTTCGTCTTACTGCTGTCTCGTGGTTGCAAGTACATTGGTGGCTCTTGATCGAGGAAGTGTTTTGTATGCATTGAGAACTCGCGTTTGTTGACATCTAGCTGCCTCAACTTTGATGTTCCAGTAACCAGACTGGCCATTTCAAATGATATTGGTTGGGATAATTATCGGTTCATTTGACTTAACGGACCTCAGGGGCTCGTTCTCGGAATCACCAAGAAGCTCCTCTAGAATGACATACGGTGGCATCGAAGACGGTATTAGAGATGAGCTCGTTGATCACGCTCGCGACAACCTTGCACTGTTTAGCCCATATCGCGCCATCCGTCGTGAAAACACGTGGCACAGAGACGGCACTCCGTTGAGTTTTCTGTTCTATGCAAGCCACCGGGGAATGATATAAGCACTGTACAGGATATTGTTTCAAGATCTAGGTGAAAAGACGTGATGTGGACACAAATTATGTTTAGCGCGGGGGTTTCAGTATATATTCTTTAGCTAAAAACGCCTAAGCAACTCCATATTCACATAGACTGACCCTGTCATATGTCAATTAGATATTCACCTGTTTTCTATTTCTGCTATTGGCTTGAAAAGGTGTTTCTTTCTAGGGCTTCTATTCTACGCATGGCCGCAGCAAATATTCTCTACCAGCCAGGTCGAACATTAATGACCCTACTAGATTTGTACCGGCGAGCCTTGGGTTGCATTGGCGTACTTTTGTCCAAGTCAACGGAAACAACTGGTTGGTTGTAATCTACATATGCAGTAGATATGCCGAAAAAGATCCGATATAAACAGGAAAGGCAGTGATTTGATAAAATGGGGTTGCGGCCTAACGCCATGTAGCTTCCGAGGTCCCCTCTAAGATGACATGTGTGGGACCCTCAGATATTGCCACTACTATACGAACGCTATAGCATTGATGAGATTACCAAATTTAGATATCCCTGGAGTCATGGCGATACTAAAATGATCCCGGGTATATTTCCACTCTTCGGAGTTTCTTATATTTTGTTGAGTTTATATATTTCAACTCCCACATTTCCCTTTTGCTTTGCTGACATGGAAAAATATCTCCGTCAAACATGGCGACAACACTACTCTGCCTATTTCTATTGGCAACTAGTCTTTATGGCTTAGGCCGAGTTGTATACAATGTCTTTTTTCACCCACTACGGAATTTCCCTGGGCCTTGGATGGCTGGGGCGACATCGAGCTGGAAAGCATATAAGGAAGTTATCAAAAAAGAGTCCGCGGTTCATGAGCTCTTTGGTCTTCATAAGAAATATGGTATGAAGAAATAGACCTATGAGATCTTTTCTTTTAATATTCCTAGGTCATATTGTCCGTGTTGCTCCGAACGAGGTGAGTTGCGAATGAACCCAAGTCTATACTTTCCTATCTGGGGTATAGGGCTTAGATATATCACTCACCATGTTATAGCTCCATTTTGGAAACCCCGGTGCGTTCCACGATATCTACCATAGCAGCAAAAGGTGGGACAAAGATACGGGTCTTTATCGAACCCCCGGGGTCTCATCCGGATCCTTCACATTTTTGAAGTATGCACAGGCAAAGGAACGGCGGGAGGTGATTCTTCCCATATTCTCCAAGAAAGCGATTAATAGTCTGGAGCATCTGGTCTGGCGAAATGTGAGTGTATTTCATTCCTTTTGTTGGCAACCAATACATCTTAACCATCGTTAAACCACCGGTTTCCAGGCAAATCGCCTTGCATCTGCCATCGCTAAAACCAATGCATCAAACCGCTCCGTCGACTTACTCTACGCATTCCGATCATACACTCTCGACACCATAATGTGCTTCACATTCGGCAACTGCATAAACGCCCTGGATGCACCGGCATTCAGGGACCCTCTAATTCTAGCTATGGATGCGAGCCTTCGTATGCTGCCACTGATGAAAAACTTCCCCATGATCCGAGACCTTATCTTCGCCGTGCCACCCGCCCTGGTCATGCGTCTTATTCCCAACGCCCAAAAGCTAGCTCCACGGCTGTATCAGGTCCGGGATCTCGTCCAGCAGCAGCTTCAAGTCGTCCTAAACTGCCCTTCCAAGCTCGATACCGTCCCTCACCAGACCTTATTCCACCGTATGCTCGACCCGGAATCATACCGGAGCAAGGAAGTCCTAAATATGACAGAGCTACACGACGAAGGATTCACACTCATCTTCGCAGGCGCTAATACAGTAGCAGACACGCTGCTCATGGGCCACTGGCACGCAATGCAAAACCAATCCTTGCTAGCCGAACTGCGAGACGAGATCCTAAAAGTCTGGCCCGACATCGAAAAGCAGCCCTCCCTGACAGATCTCGAAACCCTACCACTCCTTACCGCAACTATCAAAGAATCCCTCCGCTTTATTCCATCTGGCGTGTCTCTAACACGCGTCGTGCCTACAGGAGGCGCCGTGATAGCGGGACGGCAGATCCCCGGCGGGACGGTGGTGGGGATGGCTATTTTGCACGTGCATCAGAGCGCGGAAGTGTGGGGCAAGGATGCGCTTGTGTTCCGACCAGAACGATGGCTGGAGAGCGCAGAGAAGGCAAATCTCAGGAATGGGAAGAGTGAGTTGGATCACTGGCTCGTTCCGTTTAGTCGAGGGCCGCGCATGTGCTTTGGTATGAACTTAGCCTGGGCGGAGATGTATATCGCCTTTGCGACTATGATTAGGCGCTTTGATTTGACTATTGATGGTACTACGGCGGAGGATATGAAATGGCGGGAGTGCATTGCGGCTTATTATCCTAACAGGCACTTGCATGCGTGGTGCTGCCCGGTTGGATCTGGGAAGATGAAGTGAAGAGGTGTTTATATAGCTTTGTGGTATGAGACAAATTTTCGTGTCTCTAGACAAAGTGTGGGGTCATGACTACTCGGGAAGTTGGAGATCATATCAGAGATATATTAGTCGTCGGGCAGTGTTGACGATAAATAATAACGTACACGAATGATAAATAATTGCTTTTGAGACATAGGTTTAAACACTTGAAGTGCTCAGTCCCCCCTGGGAATCAGTCTAACATTCATGTAAATACTATTGAGGATATGTGCTTGTATTCTATCTTTAAAGTCTGCACATGCACCTCGAAAGGCTATGCACAGCTAAATATCCCAGTTTAACACCGACAAGTAAACAAATACAAACTTTTTGAGATAGGAAAATCCCTATACTCCAAAGCTGAGTGCATGTTGGGGATCACAATGTTGTAGGAGCGTCACCAGAAGAAAAGAATTGGCCGCTCATGCAGGGTAGACATGCTAATTAAATCACGTACTTCAAATATGTCAGCGATTGTTCACTACCTCGAGTCGTTATTATGGACTTACTGGGATGAATAGGTAAGGAACTTCCTTCTCGTAGCGCTTCCAGGCCTCCCCGTACTTTCTACGGCATCTGTTGATATCCCTGTTGGTGCGATGGATGATCATAATCATGAAGAAAACAAAGTAAAACCAAGGGAACGGGCTCCTATCAATACATAGTTAGTTACCGCAATCACTTTCATACTTCTTTTGAGAAATCTTACTTGAAACCAGTGATCAGACCCCAGGACATAGAGAAGAACATGTCGGGCACATAGTTGGGCTTTCGGACAATTGCAAACCAGCCATCGACCATAATATGATCACCTGTGTCCGTCTGAATTGTCTTGGGGTTCTCGATAGCCTGCCACGGCACTTGAGGGAAGGTGTTGCGTTTGACAAGCTGCCCCTTTTCCTTGTGGCGGAATGCATTCTTCTGACCATTGGCGCTATCCCACACCCAGTAGAAGAAAATGTACAAAGCGGCGAACACCCCGAGCGCGTACGGATTCCAGTGGTACTCGGCTGGGTCGTGGTTGGCCAAGTAAAGAGCGCAGTGGCAGTAGGTGAAAGGCACGCCCGCCATATTCCAGAAAGTGAGCAGGAATCCCAGCTTCTCAAAGTACATGTCCCTATCTAGTGTTAGCATGGCAGGAATTAGAACCATTTCACCGATATCACTTTAGACCTACCAGCTTGTAATAATCATCTGCTCAGCTTTGGCACAGGCATTGGTGTACAAGTAATGGGCTCCAGCCAAGAAGATTACCTCGGCTGAAACGTAGCCATATGTTTCATACTGGCGAGCAGCCACGGAGCAGGTGATGAGGAACAGAATGAACCACGGAATTCTGACTTCGTAGAACATCTTAAAGTCCAGAATACCAATGCGGGGATTCAGCTCAGCGCCCATGAAGAAATCATAGATAGGAGAGCCAGACAGTCTGTGGGTTCGTCCGCGCACGATGGCTTGGAAGTAAACAATAAAGCTGTTTAGGAAGCCAGACAAGATAGCCACAGTCATGATAGGCCCAAACTCATCAATCAGAGTGTATAAAGGGAACACACCCGTCGCGTGCAGGACAGCCGCAATGGCAAGTGTTGCATGGAAGCTGGAATAGGCGGAGCAATAGTAGGGAAGCTTCTTGCCGCCTTCATGTTTCAATGGCCGGCCAAAGTTCGACACACCGGGCATGTAACAGTACATGACTGCCTCGAGGATAAAGAAACTCCAGTAGATCGCCCATGCTTTGCCAGTTGGATAGGCTCCTTCATAGACCAGTTGGCACAGATGACGACCAAAGTCAGCCCAGGTCTGGTTGGTCTTTGGGAGAGGAATCTGGCCATCGTAGTATGTTGCACCAATCCACATGTACCACATCACCAGGGGAAACCCCGTCATCAATAGTGCAGCACCGATTGAACCACCGAATTCGAATTCGTCCGACGCGCCATCAACAAACTTGGAGGCGGTGTTTGGTCCATTCTTCTTGCCACTGGCTGTTGTAGCAGCGGGGGTTCTTTGCCTTATCGTCATCACTAATTGAGAGGAAGTCACGCGAGGATGGAAGAAAGAAAGATTGTTGGCCCCCTGATATTTTATACTAGGGTATCAGGTGACCAGCTTGAATAGCAAGGTTCCTTGTTCGGTAATACAATTTGGAAGCCTAGCGGTTTTTTATTAGTATCTTGGCAAATAGTAATAGTTTGTGCATGTGTTCGAACTTTAGTAATTTTGGTTCCTGGCCCCCGGATTTACCTGCGTTTTCTAGTTCATTTAAAAACAGGCTGATAGAATCAGGGGTAATCCTGATCAGTTTCGGAGGAAAAGACAGCAAAAAGAATAAGGAATATTATAAAGTCCGATGTCTACGCTCTCAGTGTCACTAGACCTCTACACCAGCCCACAAATGGGCTGAGATTTGGGCCCAGGGTAAAAGCCCACTGGGCTTTTATGGGGGCTAATCTTTATGGGAATTAAGTCAATTGACAGAATTGACTATGGATGAGATTCATAAGATTAATCAATGAGATATCCAGTAAGGTTTCACTATCTACTAATGATACTTATATTCTTCATCATCAATATAGTTCCTCTTCCTCCCTAATATACGTACAAAGGTTTAGCCCACATTGAAGATGTACCTACTTCCGTCTACATGAAATATACTCCGTATATATCTGTACATTGATAATTACCTATTGAACCCCCGTATTAGGCTAGATTAGGGCTGGAGGGCCAAGATCTTCAAAGTAAGCTTACAAACCAGAACATGCGTAAAAAAACAGGCATTATTCAGCAAGTTTATAAGCGCCAAGACTGAATTTACGTATAGAATTGGGCTTTATTGGGGGACTCATGAGCCCCCCACTAATGGGGCTTAGTTAGGCTTTGAGGGTAGGTACTTCCCGGGTGCTCCCACCCCGGCCCATTGCGGAAATCTCAGTGTCACAACGCAGCCCATTGACATATAAAAGACCACAC
Organism: Penicillium cf. griseofulvum; assembly: GCA_028974015.1. Lineage (NCBI taxonomy): Eukaryota > Fungi > Ascomycota > Eurotiomycetes > Eurotiales > Aspergillaceae > Penicillium > Penicillium cf. griseofulvum. The sequence continues at coordinate 5,753,985 of JAPQKP010000002.1, forward strand.
TGCCGGATTTCCTTCCTCATCCTACCCTCAAGTGAAGGTTTGCTATGCAAGCAATACAGACGAACTCTTATCAGGCAGAAGGCGGAAGCCGATGAGGTCAGAAAGGCCGCCTTTAGTGAGCACCTTAGGAGCCCGTCTAGTTGGCCAGGGCTCGAAAGGCCAAGCTTGACTCGGACGATGGAACCTCACTGGGCCTAATATCGATCTTCCAAAGGGAGTTTGCCTAGAGCTCTTGATCAAAAGAAGCTCGTGATCTGCATTTCAAGAGAATTCTTAAACGTGCTTCAGTGACACGCTACAGATTCTGATGCCGAATCTGAGTCGGAAAACTAAAGATGCCCATGCTGGTGGCCCTGGCCCATGTGCACAACTAGGTACTGAGCAACCAGGGCACTTGTTCGAACCGGCCACACCTAATATTATCCATACCAGCATGGATTATCACATCCGGCACCCGAATACTCCGGGGAAAACTGTGGGTACCAACAAGTATCACAATAACGGTGATTTTCTATCTCTATGAGGAGGCAGGAGAGACAAAGACGATTCCGGATAGTACGGTTACTATACAAGCTGGGATGTCCAAGGGGCCCAAGACGAAGCAGTTGAAGGAGATCCACAATTCTTTTGCCGTCGACATATAAAACTGAGAATACATCTAAAAGCATAATATGTGAGAAGATCTCTGAAAATTCAATCACAAGGACGCTTCTGCGGCCGACTATGCTTGATACTTCATATTCTTCTAAGCGCTTTCCCCATCCAACAGCGTGACTACTCTTATCCAAAAAACCATCTCAACCAACACTCCGCCATGTATTCTTCCACCCTTCCCCAGGCAAGGAATCCTTTGAGCCTTTTTCAAAGAGGACATACCGGATAAGTTGAACAAGAATACACAACACTGTCTCAAATTCAAGACACTTGAATCTGACATTCTACGACTAGATTGAAAACAAGAAGAATGGCAAACTCGTCACCCCACCTGCTGAACACCATCTTTCAGACGCGTTAGCCTTTCTTGTGATCGGCCATACCGTCGTCGTCGCACGAAATCGGCACGCCAAGTCGCCCGCCGACTTCAATTTGGACGGCGACATCTATCCCGATCGCTGGCCCATCGGCGAACCAGTCATAATGTGGGAATACGGTCTCCCATTCCTCGCGGTCCATGCAGACTACTACGTCCTAACGGGTTCCACCCTACGTCCGGGTAGCTGGCTTCTGACACGGAAGCAGAACCACTAATCACTAAAGCACAAAGGATTCCATTCGCTCAGCCAGCCAAAATGGCTATTTGGGGGGATTGAAGCGGACTTTCCACAATCTGCTTTGCTCGGATCGTGGATGTCATTGAGGGAAATTTAGGATCTAATAAGCTGTTTCATTAGTATAATACTATGAATAATATCGCATCAATATGTATAGAAAATGTGTCTTACTATATTGTTCTAATATGGGGATTCTCGGTTCGCAGCTTGAATAGGACGCATACGAGGGCTAATAGCAAGAGCAGAGCGCTAATTCGCTAATTAGGCTTGGTGTATAAGATTTCAAACGCTATCTTTGACAGAAAGGAAATGTGGTTGGTGTTCCAAGAGAAAGAAAAGATTAGAGGGCTGCTAGGTCGCTTATCATATGTGTTGTGATAATATCAACCCTGCCGTTTGCGACCCTGTTTGCTAGTTCGCTAATTTATTTGCCAGTTAGTTTGCTGTTTTGCAGGCCATTGCGGAAAGGGTTCTCCTGGTCAGAATCAGCACGACTTCCATAATACCAATTACCAAAATCCCCGTCGAATGTAAGAGTCGGCTCAATTATGTGAAGTCAGAATGAACCGATGGATATTCTACTAACGGACTGTCATGGTATATTTCCATAGCCCATGGGACGAAGAGATCACTAACAAATAGTTCTTCGGTGTAACCATATATCTCAATTGTATTCTAAAATAAAGAAGCAAATATATATCTGAACCCCCCAAGTCACAAATACATCAAAAGCCGATTTAGACAGTAATGCTGTTGGCCTTCAAATACTCATAATCCGGCATGGAATCCCGGGTAGCCTTCTCAAGCATCTCAGCAGGCTCATCCCCAAACTCGACACGCCACTTAGTAACCTCCGCATCAATATCAACTGACGCGGGGGCCTTATCCTTAACAATACCAGTTGAGTCCTCCAAAGTCGACAACATGATAGAAGCAGCAATCTTATGCAACTCCTGCTCCCGAGGATTACCCATGTTCGACCTCTCAGGCGTCCAGTTTTCAGACTTCTTCTCAGAGCCATTCCACTCAAACTGCAAAAATGCGGGGTCCAGACCAGCCTTCTCACAAAACTTCACCACAGCACCGGGGTTATGGATGAGATCATTTGCATCGATGACCAAAGGCGCAACAGAGTTCCCGGGCTGCTCAAGACACCAATCGAACAATGCCCGCGTCCATTTCATGGTCAGATTCGCGATCGACGCACCCTTAATGTCATTGTCCTCAACGAATCCAACTTTAGTCAACTTGAGCATAGCTCGGTACATCGATGCCCAAGCGAGCGCCGGGTGACGGATGATGAAGGCAATCTGCCAGGTGCGCAGATACTCGTCCGGCAACACGGTTTTGTTGTTGGCCGAGAATGTCTGCGAGGGTCCGTAGCGTTCTGGCAAGGATACGCTGAACTCTTTCATATGCTCGGGGTTTTCGGCGCTGTCGGTGGCTGTGAAGAAGCTTGGGTTGATGAACCAGAAGGCGTGTTCTTTGGCGAACATTATTTTGTTCTCGGCGCGTGCTCGGGTGGAGTATTCTTCTAGTTCGTCGAAGCCCAGTTGGAAAGCGGTTTTGGTCTCGTTTTTCGCTTCGGTTGTCCATTCCTCTAGGGGCTTTTCCAGGCGCCTGTTCCGGCCAGCTGAAATGAAGGCATCATAGAAGAAGTAGCCGCTTTTGGGGTTGGTGAGGACTTTGGGTTGGTTCGGGACGTTGAGAATCTTCAGGAGAAGATTCGAGGCAGTGCGGGGTACACTGACGAGGAGGACTCGGTGCGGTTGATCATTATCTTCAGTGATGGACATGGTGGGCGTTTTGGGCTTGATATAAAATTTAGAGGCGGAATGATAATTAACCTTAACCTGTTGTAAGGCAATGAGCGTGAGAAGAGATGACTATATTCTGGAGTCAGATGGCGTGATTTCACTTTAAATATATTGGGACTTCTGCCTAAGCGCAAGATCAGCTGTCTTTTTTTTTTTTCTTTCTTTCAAGTTCTAACCCCTCAACTTCTGCATGCAAGTGGGTCAATTCCCAACATCTCTACGTGCATAGCATGATTCCAATGTGGAGATTTCCTGAAATGGTGTCGGACTCTGTATAAGCCGATCCGATCGGTCTTTGTCGCTGTTCATTAACGCCGAAGATGGGGTCTTCATTGGGCTGCAATGGTGATCAGCAGCAAAGATACCATGTATGTTTCAGAATGTCGGCTCTCGGGTTATCGGGTGAATTCCTCCGATGGATTCTTCGGATCCGACCTCCCGTGGTCAGGTCAAGACTTGGGATGGAGGTGATTTGAGGTGAATCATTGATCAGCAAGGTTGAGTTGACCCTTCCCCTTGGGTGTCATATGCGCATATGTTATGTATGCTTTGGTTGACTGGCATATATAGTGTGGTCTAGAATGAAGGAGGGGGATAAGGAGTGGGAGCAACTAAAATTGATAGAAGGTATATATGTCTCTCCAGGCTAATCTTGACAGCTCCAATGTCATGAGAACCCAGTCGAGGACAGCACAGCCAGATATTGAGACAGAATAATACATGAACTGGGAACCACTTGATATCTCTGACGTCCAGGGTCTTTCGCAGGCCACTGAGCTAACAAAGACAAACGCTTCTGCACGAGATGTTAAGCGAAATTAGATTGCACACAGCGTACTTCTCACCGAGGAGAAACATCAGAATCACTGCTCTCCGCCTCCGCCTTGGCAAGAGTCTGCTCTTTCGTGAGTGTGGGGTTACGAATAACTAGCGCGAAGGCAATCAAAGGGACTGTCAAGCAGATACCCGTGATGCACAGTAGACGCTGGGTCTTCTGGTAGGCGAGAATGACATTGTCTCGGTCAGGTGTACCGACAGGGTAGGCATCAGCAAAATCAAGAGGCTTGGCGTAGACATAGGCAGCGAGGGTTTCGTTACCAAGCCTATAGTTTAGTTCAGAGGGTAGCACTTGGTTCCAGATCGCGCCGGAGATTGTGTTTCCTAGTGCGCTACCGATGTTGTAGGCGGCTAGGTAGAGACCAGTTATAACAGCGAGATCTATGGGGTTGTTAGTCCATGAGTTGTCTGCTTGGTAGGACAGATTCCGTTGGGGAAAACTAACGTTCGTGCTTAGACGCAACCTGGATGCTGGCTTGGGCTGGGTAGGGGAACATTCCACCAGCTGGGACTTTTGTTAGATATGTCCAATGAAGGATGGAGCGCATTCGATAACTCACCAATGCCTAATAGAATTTGCGCACCGATGACACCAGAATGACTGGAGTCCGCAACGCCACCTCGGAAATAGATAAGGATTCCGAACGCAACCATGAAGAGGAGGGTTCCGGCCACGATGAAGGGCTTCAATTGGCGCACCTTCCTGACGATTAGGCCTAGAATAACACCGGTGATAACGGAAACAAAACTGTAAAGAGACGTGATCCGAGTTGCACTGAGAACTGATTCGTCAAAGCTAACGTATAGCACGGTGTATAAGAAATCACCTTGCAGATACCACGCTAAAAGGAATGTTAAATCTCGAGCATGGATGGTATCCTGAAAGACGTACCAGTGTTGAGCATGATAGGGATTCCAAGGGCACCCCAGACAGCACGGTCTTTGAGGAGCTAGAGCCGAAGGAGTCAGTAAAAACCATGAATATCGCTTCAATGATTTGACTTACGTTGAATGGTAGCATCGGGTGTTTGCACGTTCTCTCCCAGAAAATCCAGACTGGGATCAGCAAAACACCTATGACAAGTGGCGCAATGACTTTTGCTGTCTTCCACTGCGAAGTTACACCTCCGGCAAGAGTGAACGGAACAAGAATACACGCCAGCATGGCAATTAGCAGAATGTTGCCGACGATGTCCAGATGCCAGAATAATTCTACAGCCAGTTGACTTTTCCCCAGGATCTGGAGAGAGCTCCTGTAAGACTCAAGTGCCCCAGACCTCTTCGCGCGTCGGTGAACGACGAAAAGGACTGCAATAAGAGGGATAGCACATGCGGGATAGATGATAGCAAACATGCCGATGCCCCATTGCCATGTGGTGACTTTGAGAACGGCAGTAGTCAAGTTACCACTGATCCAAGTATTAATCTAGATAAGTTCCAGCGCGTTAATACGTTGCAGCTTGGTGAAAGTATATGTAATACTCACGATGAACGGCAAGGCCGGAACGTATGAGAAAAGGAGACGAGATCGGCTAGAAGTCACATCGGCGATTAGGACTTCAACCAGAAGCATAATACTGGTATATCCGATCTAGATAGTATTAGACGCAGAACAAAAGTACGTGGTTGCATATCTCACCTGATAGATGACAGCCCCCGCAGCGAAACCCTCCACACTTTTTGCGCATGCTTCCACAATGGTGCCCACGGTATAAAAGAGGATCGAGACAAGGATAAGCTCCACTCTGCCGAATACGTCTGCAACCTTGGCCGCAGTAGGCTGTTAAGGGAAAGTCAGCCGCTATACTAAATTGTTGGTATCTAGGGTATCCATACCTGTGCAGCAGCAGCGATGACGGCTCGGAGAACATTGATAGTCGCAAGAAGACTGTGCTTACCGTAACTCTGAGTAGCATAAGGCTGTCGAACCATGTGATGTTAGTATACTCTCTCCTCGTCGGCACGTCTTGACGTCAGAACTGCGAGATACGTACCTGATATGTATAACGAACAGTTCCATCCAAGCCATATACATAGGCGATCAGGAAGATAGCAAAAAAGAGACAGACCCGATCGATCAATCGGAAATGCGATGTAATAATTTCGATACGACGAACACCTGGACTGCCTTGGCCTAGTAGACTCGCAGGCTCGCCTTCGCCTAGTGGGCCGGCTTCGTTGCGGGGGTTCTTCGAATCTCCGACATTGGGACCAACGTAGATCTCCTTAACGAGCGACATGATAAAGGTGCAGAATGAAATCTCAGATCACCGTCGAGAAGAAAGGAGAAAAGAAAATATCATTGCCAAGCAGACGAAAAAAAGTCTGAGATAAAACCGGGGACTCAATCTTATCTGATGGGCTGATGGGCCCAACCTTAGTGCCGAGACGCGCTAGAGGCGTTTCTCTAAGAAAACAGCCACTCGCACAGCTCAGAGGAGACCCCACTCACATGTAGCCACGGCTCAGGGTTAGTATTTGGCTTGGATCCCGCTCTAGACTTGCCCATAACTGTGTTTTTCCGTTTTATCGTCCTGTTCCGGTATAATGACCAAGTGTCTATTGAGGACAGAGCCTTCTCAGAACTACATATTAGCGATGGGTAATAGGGCAAAAGACAATTGGTCATTAGCTGGGTCGAAAAATTACTCTGTACGAAGTACTCCGCACTGAACGCAACCTTATCAGCTATTCTGGCTCGTGTTCAGCCCGGGGGCCCCGGGACCGCTTCCGCCGATACAAGTCCAATACCAAAATTACTACACCAAGTCCGGGAGAGAAAACTTACTTTTCCCCTTCAGCACGTACTATTTGTGTGTTTTTCTACAGTCCCTGTTTGTTTCCTTATCCTGAAGTTACAAGTATTGTCTGGAGACTGTAGCACAAAGCACCCTTATGTTTGGGAACATGTATTTCTATCAAAGTCGTGACCTGAAGGAAGCCCGTGGCCCAGTCGCTGAAGGCAAGCTATCCTGGTTGAGACGGCTCATCTCGGGATCATAAAGCGACTCTGCCTCGACAGTCGCCCTGATTCGCTTCCCAAAATACTCGATCTCCACTGTCTCGCCTTGGCTCACATCCCCAGGAAGCCAGGCATAGGCAATTGGTTTGCGAATCGTGTACCCAAATGCAGCTGTGGTTACGTAGCCGGCCGCCTTTCCATTGTAGAACACGGGCTCCTTGCCAAGAATCACCGAGCGACCATCGTCAACGGTCAAAGCTCGTAGTCGCCGCGAAGGTACTTGACTAGAAAGGTGTTGGAGGGCGGTTTTGCCGACGAAGTCATCTTTCTTATTTGCGTCCACGGCATAGGCAACACCAGCTTCGAAAGGATTGTGCTCTGTCGTCATATCCACGCCGTAGGTCCGGTATCCCTTCTCAAGGCGCATTGAGTTGAACGCACTGCGGCCTCCAGCAATAAGTCCGTGCAGCTTTCCAGCATACCAGATCGTGTCCCATAGACGTTGGCCGTACTCGGCGCTGGTTTGGATTTCCCAACCTAGTTCGCCGACGTAGGACTTTCGGATCATTGTAACTGGGATACCCGCCAGAACTGTTGTCTTCAGACTGAAATAGGGAAGTCCCTTGTTGGAAATGTCGACCGTGCTGATTACAGCGATGACATCGCGGGATCGAGGACCCCAGAGCCCGATGCAGCATGTACTCCCTGTGATATCGCGGACTTGAATCCATTTCCCGGGGGTGCTCTGTTCCTGGACTCTGGCTTCTCTGGTAAGATACGCCAGATCTGTTGCAGTGTTGGCTCCGATTTGGAATACATCATCGTCGAGTCGTAGTACAAAGATGTCACCCCGAATACCACCGTGATCATTCAAGAGGAGAGTATAGGTAACGGTCCCTGGCTTGGTGGTGATGTCACTTGTAACCAGTCGTTGAAGCAGATCGACTGCTCCAGGACCGCACACTTCGAACCGATGGAATGCAGTCATATCGAACATAGCAACAGCATTCCGCGTCTTCCACGCCTCGGCAGCAGAGATAGGCGAATGAAGCTGGGCCGACCAGGGATCCCGATCAACAGGCTGCCATGATGGCGGGAGAGAATTGACGAGATCTTTGTTTGCCTCATACCACCATGGTCGCTCCCAGCCCCCAGTCTCGAGGAAGAAAGCCCCCAGCTCTAACTGGCGGGAATAGAATGGACTAACACGCAAATTGCGGGGCGATACCCGCTGCTGAAGCGGATGGATAATGTCATATATTTCGACAAAATTCTGCTTTCCGGTCTCGCTCACGTAGTCTCGACTGAGTTGGACTTCTTCAAAGCGCGATAGCTCACATTCAGACACGTCGATCTCTGATCGGCCGGTCGTGAGTATTTGCGCTAGAGCTCGGGCGACGCCTGCTGAGTGTGTAACCCATACAGCCTCGGCTACGTAGAAGCCGTCAAGGTGGGATGGTTGGCCGAGGAGTGGACCGCCGTCGGGTGTGAAGGAAAAGATGCCATTGAAGCCATCCGCGATCTCTGTGTCCTGAAGAGCGGGGAGCAGATTTTGAGACTCTTTCCAAGCTGGGTCGAAGTCTTCAGTTGTGAAATCGAGGCGTGAGGGCATATTTTGTTCATCAACATCTTTGGGTGTGAGCCCTAGTGATGACGCAATTACGGGCATTGGACGGTGTCCGTAATATCCAATACCATACTGTCCACCATGTTCACGGTAGTAAAGACCCTTATCTTGGTGCCGGAGGATTGGTAAGGTGGCATTTAATCCATTGGGCAAGCTGTTGATATCTCGGCCAGCAAGAGCGGGTACTGCCGTAGTCTTTGCATACTGATGCGCCAGTGGAAGCAAAGGAACTTCCACACCGACCATTGCACCTAGTTCAACGCCCCAGAACCCAGCGCAGGAGACAACAATGTCCGCCGGGATAGTGCCACTTGGAGTAGTGACTCCAGTGACATGGCGCCCGTCCCGCTCAATCCCAGTCACAGGAGTATGGCCTAGATAACGAACACCGGCCTTGCTTGTCCGTTCAATGAGCAGTTGTGTTGCTCGCGCTGCTAGTGCAAGGCCATCACTGGGAATATGCAGGCCTCCCAGCACCATATCGTTGTTCAGATGAGGGTACATTTTGAAGCACTCCTCGGCGCTCACTAGCCGGGCCTCGATCCCCCATGACGAGGCGTATCCATGTTTCCGCTTTAGATCCTGTAGTCGTGCGGGGGTGGTTGCAACTTCGAGGCCGCCTACTTGGTTGAAGCATTTGTGCCCATCCTTCTCTATCGATAGAAGCTTCTCGACTGTGTATCGTGCGAAGTGTGTCATTGTCTTGGAGGGGCTTGTCTGAAATACGAGTCCGGGGGCGTGTGACGTCGATCCGCCCGGCATGTGCAACGGACCCTGCTCGACAACAGTGATATTATTCCATCCTCGAGAGACCAGCTCGTCGGCGAGGTTGGTACCCACGATACCAGCTCCAATGATGACAACGCGTTGTGAAAGGGACATTATTATATGATAGGTAATATGATACACCCCTTAGAAAGTGGCAGGCATTCGTTCTATTTGTATATTCACCTACTTAATGATTCGTACAATGTGTGACATTCTCGTACACTTCCCCCCGCACCCCGCAGAGTCGTGAGATAATTGTATAGTGTACCGTGAAGCTAAAGATAAAGAGATTACACCCCGCACGGGTTCCGGGAATGTAAAGCCGAGAATGGCAGTAATGAACACGGGCGCCATTTCGGAGGGATCGGAGTATATTCTTGGCTGCCCCACGTATAGATAATGAAGCTCGTCAGATCATAATCGGCCAACCAGCTTGATCTGGCACTTTATGACAAGGGATAACATTTCCTTTTTGGGCCATGGGTCCTAATTTTAGTATAAGGAGTGTCATAGTTTTGCCAGAAAAGTCGGAGTGGTATTCATAGTATTATCCACATTTTGAGTGTATAGTTACCCAGTCCACAAAGCTGTAGATAGTCCGCGAGGGCTGTCCTTGCTGGTAGGAATAATACGTGCGATTCAGGCAGACACCGGAGCGGAAAATCAAAACTTCCGCATCTCTGTTGAACAAAGGTCGAGTAAAACACCAGATATACATACATTCTACCATTGAATCGGCAGCTACTAGTGACATTTATCTCACTCGGCAGTTGATGTGCTAACTTCGTAAGATCGGACGTCTATGGCAAGCCAAAACAACATAGCAAGAAACAGGCTTCAATGACCACAAGTATATACTGATTTAACTCATCTACAGTCACAGTCTTATGAGTATATTTGAGCTTGTCCCTATTGCGGTCCTCAACGGGGCTTAAATGACACATTGGGTACGGAGTATGTCCGAACACGTTGAATTTAAGCAACAGTGTATCCGAGCTTCAGGGGTCTACCACATCTGCATGTTTAGATTTGAGCTAGCTACTTGTAGTAAAGATGATAGATGATCGAACAAAATAACGTTGGTGAGGCATTGTCATTGGTAGCACATTTCAACATCATGAACGAAAATGGTGCAATCGCTATTTTACGGCCTCTGATTGGCCAATGTGAGAACAGATGCAAGGGGATTTTCAATGGAGGCGTAGAGTAAGAAAATAAGGTGTATATAGTTTCAGATCTAAGATCTATCGATTGCTTTATATTCTATAAACTTTTATATGACATTGACATGTAAAAAATGTAAATCAACCCCAGACTATGCGGGGCCAACGATTTCATGTTCGGCTAGAGCCGAGCCGTGGGGAATGTAACAAGCAACATTCCCTGTCTTTTGGACTTTTCAAATTTCACAACTTCGAGACAGCCATGCTATCATCTGCATTGTTCTTCCATATTTCATCATGACCAAGCCTGGCAAACCCCCTGTTCCCGAGGAGTCTCCTAATGCAATCCTGACCGACTCCCGCCCGACATCCGATCGCACCCACAATGACGACCGAGAGGCATTGGAGCTCCATTCGATCCAAACCCGAGAAGACAATGAGCTGGATTACTCTACTGCATCGGCTTCGTCTGGCGACGAGCATCATATATCCATACGTCGCACTCCGTCTCGAGCCGATTCTCGGCGTGCACGCACACCCCGCAAGGGCCTTTGGGGCCGGATTTGTCGGTTCTGGGGTCGAAATGTTGTTCTGACCGTGCCGCAGAAGAGCAATCGGGATTACTTCGGTACGTTATACTGTGGGCACGTTGTGAGCAATGTAATTGACGCAATCAAAGCTTTGGAAAGAACGTTCCTTGCGTATATCCGCACGTCCACCGTTATCGCCATGCAAGGGGTACTCGTTGCGCAACTTTTTCGTCTACAACAGTCGTCCGCAAAATCCAATCATCTGTCGTTTTATGAAGTTGCTATCCCGCTTTCGGTTGCCTGTCATGCCGTGGCTATTGTTGTCGCTTTGATAGGTGCGTGCCGATTCTGGAGACAGCAAAATGCTATTGCCCGTGGGAAAGTGTATGCTGGAGGATGGGAGTTAAACTCAGTGGGAATTCTACTGTTTGCTGTAAGTTCTTCTTGGGACGATAGTCGGCCTCTGAATTCTAACCGACTCCTTGCGCTCAGGTCATTGTGGCAACCTTGGTTCTTACTGTTATCATCTTGGTTGAAACTGATTTGAGCCTCAGTTCACTTTATAATCCAATATTACGGTCGTGAAATTTCGTCCATGATTTTGGCAACCTGGCGACATCTGCATTTACACAGCGAAGCAAAAGTTCACCCGGAATGACTCTCTTAGTATAGATAATTATAATTGCATTTTATGGTCGATATATCTTTGACCTCCATTGAGTATCAATCCTGCTTATCTTAGAGGGAGGACGTATTCCCTGTTCTACTCGGCTCATTTCCTTTAATGGAAACCCTCCCCTAAATGGGTATACACGTTCTCTGGTGAGCCAGCTAGTCTTTAATATCCGGCAGCTATCCCACGAGATACCACCCTATCTCCGAAGTGGCCGCATACCTCGCGATTTCATGAAGCAGATCCTCTCATAGATATTAGACGGGACTCGCACAGTGATGACCCTGGTATATTGATACTATTCCACTCCAATGCCCGTTTCTGTGAGACTCGATCGTTTTTGACTCAAGTGGTAGAGGTGGACAACGAAACTGTTATTTCTCGTAAAAGGAATCAAACAGGGCCGTGCGAAGTAAGCGATTGGGGTGGCTGTTATGAAAGCGGAAGCTGGTTGAATGGGTTGCTGCCTGCGGCCCTTAACTCTGGCCGGCGGTGCTTCCTTCATGGGTATTGCCTGTCGAGATGGTGGTGACTAGCTGGATGGCAACATTTTGCTCGGTCATGGTCCCCCACTGGTACATGAATTCGATTGAGGGTTCACCAATGTAAGACATCCATTACTATGTGCCCAGGATACCAACCTAGTTAGATAGCTAGCGCAGTGCTCGTGAACTCTTTGCGGATCCCGAGCCGTAACTGAGGCACTGGTAGGCTCCATTAGGTGTTCGCCATTTGAGGAAGATGTCTAGTCTGCGTGTCCTCTAGTTTGAGGTCTCAATCAAATTGAGATTATCACCAAGGAAGTATATTGACAGGCGCCAAAGAGAGGCCAATGTGCATGCAATCTGAAGTGAAGGAGTAATGATTGTGATAGAAATAGTCCAAAGCCAGTTTGACGGGAGGGTCTTGGACATGTTGATTTACTCCTCGCTTCCACTCCCACCTTCCTTCCACCCTTCACTCTCTTCATTTTATCTTCACACCATTTCTTACCTTCATCTTTTCTAATTTCCATCCTATCAACTACTCAAATCTCAGCCTTTACCACACTCATCAACCACGGTTGATCCCATCCATCCCCTTATAAGTGAAATCATCTCGTTGATCGCTGCATCCCCATGAAAGATGGGTCACCTCGGTACCTCATACCCCCCAAAGTCTCAATACACATCCCTACCACCATGGCAATTTCTTGATTACCATGGCCCTCTCACTCCTGAAAATCGTTGGATCATGCTCCCACGCATCATCAATCCTTCTCTGACCACAACCCCTACCCTATTTTTGAAGAACGGATCGTTTTTGAACAGTCTCATCCTTGTGTGGGATACAACTTTCTAGTCTCCAACTCCTTGTCAAGCCACCGTCATCTCCCCAGCACAACACCAGATAAACCAAGAATATATAGGTATGAACTAACATATCATAGTTGTATTGCAAGCATGGTGAGGTTAATAGACATGACGTTGTCCAATGTCATCGTCTTTTCGAAGACTTGACTGCTTTTGGTGCAGAAAATGGCATTGACACTGGGTACCGTACCTAGGGCTCAGTGGGACCCCTACCATGCATTCGATGACTGAACGATATATTATTATACTTTCTTGATATATCAGGCTCCCGCCAATCAGACTTCCTACCGCGTTCCGCACTGGGGCGAAGGAAAGGAAAAGATGTTGGAAAACAACGGTATATTTAATACACTAATCGGGGTTAATATGATGTGCAGTAGGCTAACTCATTTAGCAGAAACCTTCGCAAACGATGTCGACCTCAATCCAGCCGAGGCTCAGACGCTGGCTATGTACCATGAGCCCCATTGGCGTTACTGGCTTTGGTGCTGGCCCATGTGGGCTGGGTTGTTCCGGCAGTCATAGTAGGGCCCCGACATGCCGCATTTGGCGAGTGATTACTCGGAGGATCAAGCGGCTAAAATTGGAACTGGAAGGGCACAACGCCCTGGTCCACACTTATCGGGATTTGGTGAAGAAGCTTAAGACTGAGAACCATGGTCTACGCTTATGGCTGGACCAAGCCAGATCCGAGATGAAACGGCACTCCAAGACTGCCACAGCAGCAAAGAACTGGGGCCCAATTCCTACTGAAACCGAGATTCCGGCTTACATTAACTTGACCACCGACTCTGAGGGAGAAGACGAGTGAAGACGACTGAGTTGTTCCGGAAAGTTTACATGAAACCCATTTCATTTCCTGGGTACCTTGGTTCCCAGCAACTTGCTTCTTTCAATCATTTATTGCACATGCATGTAATATCTTATGAAATTCTTGGTATTAAACCAAGAATTATGGTTGCGGTGTGTGAACCCGGGGTCCGGGTTCTGATTTTATCCGGCAGAGAGCGGTATTCGGCGGCAGAACCGGGCCAGGGTATAAAACACCCTGTGTCCCCGCCCACTTCCATTCTTTTAGTGAATATCAATAAGGGATTTAACTCATCGTATGTGCACTTCGTAGACCTGAGTGGTCGTTGTGTTGTAGTTTCCGCCTGTGCCATCTATCACAAGGTTGTTTGAGCCCGCCGCAGCGGGGATCCTGTACCAACCGGGATCCGGGTCCTTGTTTTATCCGGTGATTAGCGGTGTCTGGCGGCAGAAATGGGCCGGGGTATAAAATACCCCGTACACTTTCATTCTTTTAGTTATTATTAATACTGGTTTAAGTTCATTGAATGTGCACTTCGTAGGCCTGAGTGGTCTTTGTATTGTAGTTTCCACCTGTGCCAGGGCGTACCTAGTTGCCTGTGCCCGCCGCAATTGGAGAAGTTACAACAGTGGTGTGCGAGACAATGTGATATTTTTCTACTGAAATGGCGTAATCATCGGGCTTTGTGCTGCGAGCGGCAGAATCAAATGACCAAATCAGATACACTTTCAACTGAGAATTACACTTAGTAGATGACCCATTTAAACGTAGAATGATATAAGTGATAGGTGTAGCTCGTAGATTAGGTGCTTATGATTGTCAATATACCCGGACATAACGTGATATCAACAGGCGTGAAGCAGAGGCCTTGTGGTCATGGTCTAATTCATAGACCAAATGCATCAATTTGAAGTGAGAGAGTAGTAATTGAAATTAGAAGAGAGATGAATCTCAACTCAAGGTCATAGGCTCTCAGATCCTCTTCTGCTCTCACCTCACCTCCATCCATCTTTTCCTCCCTTCATAAATCCTCGTCTACTCTCTGCTTCTTCCCATCTTCCATCTCCTAATCCTTTCAACTATTCCACTTTCATCTCTCCATCACCGATCATACAATATGGCTCAGCCTATCCCTGTTTATGTAAGTGAATATCTTGCTGGTTTTGATCGTTGTGTGAATTCCATATCTTCCCACCATTATGGTGCTTCTCGACCATACAAGCAAACTGGCTTAAGTTCGAAACTGTTATATTTTGTATCACGGTTCCTCCTTAGAACCCCCAACAATCCGCACCCTCCAGCCTCTTAGGAAGTCCTCGGCGGTGGCATGGTTTATATGAGCAGATATAGTTTCGTGCGATGACATACTCCTTACCTGCATCACGTCTCTCCACTGCAACACGTCCAGGTTACACGGGTATAGACTGACTTATGATAGGTGTGGTGCAAGAACTGCGAAGTATACGGCCACTCAGTCGTTGACTGTCACTTTCTCCATGAAGATCTCACCAACTTTGGCGCAGCCTTTCAAGCGGCTCAGGGCCCGGTGAGCACTCTATCATACACTTTCACAGCGGATGGACTTACTAATACGGATCGTTTGATCTAACAGGCCCTCGACCCTAAGAACCCCTACCCAGTTGCCCACTGGGGCAAGGGTAAGAAAAAGCGTATGCTCAATGCTGTGATGAATGGCCCTCCTTCGGAGCAGACCATATTACCTTCCAACCCTCATCATCAGTCTTCGTGACTTTGATTCCTCGCCGCCACCTTAACTTGAGCAGCACCAAGCCCATTGGATATGGTGCTGTGCCTACAGGTCGTGCCTTGTGGAAGAGGAAATGCGCTGCCAGCATCCAGCCAGTATCCAACAGCAGCAGGGTCTTGCCGCAAGTGACGCTGATCGACACACCGGTGCAATGTGAGGAAAGGGTTACAATTGGATGATATCACACCATATTCCCTAGGTCATAAGTATCAGAAACACACGTCTTGTGAGGCATTATCTGAAACTCATTCGTAGAGTGAGAATCGACCGTACAGGTATTCCCGATCCATAACCCAAGCGACAGAATCGCACACGCCGCACATTTGAAATCACCCTTCGTAGATTTGGCATCATTCAAACATAGAATGCTACAAACATACAGATATTTACAGACCAGGAGTAGCTATCCCTTATCGAAGTTTCAGAGAGAATGAACCATGCGAGGAGGCCAGATGATAGTTAACTATACTACGTGACTACGGCATAAGTTATATCCAAAATAGACTAACAAGCATAGTAGCTCAAACCTTCGTAATGAGTAATACCATAGTTTCAACGGAGTATCCCAGCATCCATGGATGCAACGTGAAAATATGAAACGTGAAACGTGAAACCTTGAAGCTTGGCGGTGCCCCCACGGACTCCGAACAGAACTCTGATATCATACTCCACCGAAATGGCATGCTCGTCGGACCTTCTTATTTGAAACAGTTTTAAATGGTTACGGAGACGTCAGTTTATTCAACGGTTCGATGAATATCACTCTGATGGAGCCCGAGGGGAGGTTTGGTTCCTGTTCCGATGGGTCTTTATTCAAAAAGTCCACCTCTACCGTAGAAAAAATGTGCAGCCATCCAGTCTCTAAGACAGAATGATCATCCGTCAACGAATTCTGAATGCGGCCCTTTCCGACAGTGAGGATCGACAATGCGACCACTTCGGTCCAGGACCAGGGCATCTAGAAGCACAAACATGTCATTTTCGGAGTAGACACGGAGTTAGATCGGCAGGCCTGAATGCACATCGTACATCGTACCGTTCGCTATCTACCGGAAGTCCCCGGCTCGCGAGCGGAGTTAGATCGGCAAGCCTGAATGCACATCGTACATCGTACTGTTCGCTATCTACCGGAAGTCTCCGGCTCGCGAGCGGAGTTGACTAGATATATGTAGAAAGCGAAGGCGGAGATTCATGGCGGATATTGTCTCAAACTTGGAATGGAATAATTTTCCGTCACGGGGGAGTCATTTCGTATACGGAGAAAAGGAACCACGGGGGGACTGCACGGGGGACTGCACGGGGGACTGCACGGGGGACTAGCTGTGGCTGGGATTGGCAGGATCAATAGGCAAAAAAGGTGGGGATTTCTTTCGTACCTTTGCGAAGCCGGTCTGGAAAGCCTAAAATGGACTGTCAATCTTCGTAAAATTTGGATACGCTCGCTTAGTTCTTGGCGAAATTGTTCACAGGGTGGGTTCCTTGGCAAGTGGCGATCCAGCCTTATTTCAAGGCTTTACTTGGCTTTTCAGGGGAATTACCGAATAATACGGTGTTTCGTGAAGAATTCCCTTTATGTGTGCGGGGGTGAATTTTCACCGAGGCTGGGCTATTCCAGGTACGGAGCACGTGCTCAATTGAATCTCGTTGCGATTTGGTCTTATAGAAGTCACTTGGGTATTGATTTTATGTTCATATGTACATCCGAAATAATCAAGTCGGCTTAGTCTCCAGGTGGATGACAAGTGCCGGAAGAGAAAGAAAAACACCAATGACCTGAACAAATATGAAAATAGGCAGAAAAGAATGAAAATGTGAATCGTAGAAAGGAAAAGAAATGCAAGATAGGAGAAATGAGAAATGAAATAAAAGAGTGATAGACACTTGATCGAAAGCGAAGGCCACCAGGGCATTGCTTGTGCAGAAATCATTCCAACGTCAAAAAATTATACTGTCGCCATAGGAATGCTAGTTGTGGGCAACTGGGCCGGGGTCTTCTCATCCTCCTCGAACATCCACTTTTCCAACTTCTGGGCCATGCGGGCACAGAAGGGGTCAACGTATCCAGTCCACAAAGTCGCACAGAAGTACACCAACACAATCCAAGACGGGATACTGATAGCCACGACCCAAGGGGCCCGGATGGGGATCCAGTGCGGGTGGAGGGGCTCGCCGTCCTCACCGTAGATCGGATTGCCCTTGTCATCAACGATGTCGCCATCCCAGGGCTGGCCTGTGATTCCGTAAAGCATCCAGCACAGAACGGTGCGGAGGAGAGTGCCATGCACGAGGTAAACGGCGAAACTCTGCTTGCCGAGCCAGAGGAGGAGGCGACTGGAGAGGAACTCCTTGGTGGAGGGTGAGATATAAATAGCGAAAATGATAAGGTCGACGCCCAGGGCGGAGTAGCGCTTGCCGACGTTGACCTTCGGGGGGAAGATGTAGTGCGAGGCCTGTTCCATGTAGGCAGACCATGTGGCCCATTCTGGGTGTTCTCCGGGGTAGGAGCAGATGAAGAGGCCGACGCATAGAAGGAGACCTGCTACGATCTTGCGGCCCCACCTGTGGCGTTCTACGAATTCTTTGAAACCGTTCTCGTAGGAGAGATCGCTGAGGAACATGCCGAAAATTGCCTGCATTTGGAAGGTTTCTATTTCTTGATTAGTACAAGAGTGGAGATCTGGGTTTCATACAGCACTTACCGGTGTTCTTGGCTGGGTCCTGGTGGAAGTAGAGGTACATGCCCAGGTAGATGGCCAGGCGGAATCGGAACTTGACAAACATAGTTGCGCAGATAAGGACGTAAATCAACATAGATGCCTGGAGCAGCGGAAGCAAAGCCCACTGGTGATCATCGTACGCCATATAACCGGTGGTCCAAACCTCGAGGAAGGTCTTGAACAGCCGGACAACCTCATCCCAGAAAGTCGGCGCTAGATCGACGGCTGCGTAACGGCACCACCAACAGTCGGAGCGGTTGGCAGCAATGAAGGCGCCACACTGTGCCATGACCCATGAGATGATCAAGGCGATAGTAGCGGGGAAGATAAGGCGAGGTGGGCGTCGGAAGGCGCTCTTGGCCACGGAGGTGAAAGATCCAAGCACGTCGCCATTGCGAGACTGTTTGAGTGGCTTGAGGGCGCAAACATAGCCAGTCAAGAAGGCGAATATCGTAACACCCAAACGGCCTTGCCAAGGGATACGGAAAACAGGCCACTGCAGAATTCGGGGAGGAGTGTCAACATCGTCGCGAGGGGCGAAGAGGTCATAATCCCATGCTCGGGCAAGGTGAGTTAAGATAACTAGGAATGAGGCGATTCCTCGTAGGCCCTATTCATGATGTTAATAACAAGGTCATCCCTACAAGGCTGAGATGCGAACGCACATCGATCCATTTCACGCTTTTCCGCGGATCACCTTTCACCGATGGATCTGCTGACTTCCAGGGAACGTTGTCCAATATGCGCGAGTAGATATAGGTTGGTTGGATATACTCCATAGCGAGTGTTGTAAAGATTGAATGAGGGACCGAAGTCCGATAGGAGACTCGGGGCGTCTAGTAGGTCGGTTGGTATGGAAAGGCCAAGATCATAAACATTGAACGTCCAAATGCCCAAAATAATTCCAAACAGATAATACCCAAGGGCTGGGGTGTAAGGGAGAGAGAGGTAAAGACAGATATGGACCTAAAAATGGGATACCTCCTCCACAGATCAACGAGTGAAGAAATTCAAAGGAAAGAAAGATGCCACAGCAGAATGGAGCATTAAGAGAAATGCGAAGTTCATCGCCATTCCCAAAAGATCCAGCGGAAATGGAGGCGAACGCGAACAATGGGGTATCGGAGTTGTGGGGCTTTGAAAATAACATACCAATTCATTATATGACGCCGTGTAAATTATGTATGTACGATTCCTATTTTATGATATGCCCCTAATTATTTCTCTAGATGTGACGCGTACGAAGTACAGAGTAGATCCTCCATATTCAGTATAGCTTACAGGACAACATTATACCATGTCGAGCACCTTGTAAGGGGTTAATAATAACAGGTTGAAAGTCACAAATTAAGCTATGAGATTAATGCAGAAGCTGACGACGCCTTCTACTGTCCTAAAATCCGCCTCAATAACGCCAGATCTTGGCATTTTGACACGGAGTCCGGACCTCGGATTTGATTGGCTAAGATGTCGGCAAATCGGAATCCATGTTTCGAGTTTACTTTTTTGGAAATTCAGCGCTTAAAGGAAGGGCTCTACCAAGGGGGGATGGCATTTCAATAAAACTTACCCCCTATTCCCGCCAGATACGAAACCGAGGTTTTTCATTATGCGAGTACGGAATATGGAGTAGTTACATTGTATGAAGTATATTGTACACGTTCTATGAAACTCGGAGTCCGTGACGATCTTGAAGATCGCCTGTAACTTCCCGAATACTACGTCCCATCACCGTTTCAATGATAACCTAACGGACAACAAACAACATTCCGTCCCTCGGAATGGAGTGAATCTGAGGGATTTCAAATCGACACAAGCCAATAACATCATCTTCAGCCAATGACGAAGAGAAACCTGTCGGCTCCCAGTCGAAGTTGTGGGATTAATTATTCAGGGCCTCCTAGACTATTGAAAGAATGGGATGTAGAATTTGAATTAACAATAATGACACTGCATGCAGTACAACACCTTGGCTTTTTGACCACATGACAATATGCGATATGTCCTCTGTACTTTGTATTCCATATGGCAACGTGGATTGAAATCGGCTATTTTAGGTTACCATACATCATATTTTATATAGGGGGTTCGGCTTTTATTATCGCCAAGAAAACATATCCCTAAAGGGAACAGCGAACGTGATGCACAAGAAAGTAAAATCCGAGCCCTATGGGGATCTCCTTCCCGCAACTGTCATCTGATCGAATGGGAATATCTCGGTGCTTGGCGACCCATTTATTTTTTACAAACACAGACAGTCCGAGCGAATTTCCCAGGCCCTGAAGGGTTGGAAGATGTTTGTCAGAAGTTAATTGGTTTTTTCCCCCTGTATAATAATTATGTGCAGGGGGGAGGGGGGGGGATCCAAGGTAACTTTTTACCTTACCCAAAGAGTTCTAGAACACCTGTGGACCTCATCTCCACTTTTATAAAAAAGGATTTAAAGATATCGTTCTCTAGGGCTGGTACGGTAACTTACAATACTAGCCACCACCCCCCGCCATGGTCACGTAATATTAGCCTCCCGGCACATCCATTAAGAGCCGTCTGCAGGGCTAAATTTACCCCTTAGGAGAAATTGGAACCATCTGTGGAGGAACATACCACTTCCAACATGCGGCTTAGAACAGTTACGACTTTTCTTTCATGGGCCTTGGTCGCTTCGGCCACTATCCTCGAGAACGGCCAAGTGAGAGAGAATGCGTACCCCGGTCAGTTACAACCAGTGACTTTGGACAATTCCTGGAGAGACTACCCGGCGGATGCCCCGGAAATCTCTTACAAAGGTCGATGGGATAGCCAGCACATTTCTTGTATGTTCCCCATAGCTTCTTTTTCCCGTGGCTTGTCCGCCCCATGGCTTCTCTTCCCCGGATTCCCGTTTTAACCTTAATACTAACCTTGGAAAGGGTGGTCGTACGTATCACTCTCTAGTAGGTATCATATGAGCTTTACTAATTAATTCAGTGCACCGGGAATCAAAGTTGAGTTCTCTGGGGAAAAGGTATGTACATCATTGCCCTTCCGATCTATGGGGTCCCCATGTTAATATCATTCGAGCTGGCTGTCCATTTCGGCCCAAAAACCGACACAGGTGTTTTAGTAGCTTACCGGTATGCATGTAAACCGTCCTTTCCAGGTGTTCATTCTAATCCTTACCAGGGTAGGCTCTCTCGACTGGCAATTTTCTAATATCACCGCCGACTCAACATATCAATTTGTTGGACCATGGTCAGAGCTCAAAGATGGCGATGAACCTGTCGATAAAAATGTGTTTGAAATGAGAGGTACGTGTTCTATCCAAACACTGTGGCAATCTGCATACTAACTGTATTGTAGTGACAAATTGGGGCATTGGATAAGTCTCTCCCTGCCCTTAACATTGTGTTCGTTACTTACCCTCCACACAGTTCAAATCGCTGGTGTGGCTGTCGCCAAAGATGCCGTTATCACTAAACCCCCGACCTTCGGAAAGAGAGTTGAGATCATCGGCGGCTCGTGAGTCTTCATACATTGCCACCTAATCGTCCATGCAACTAACCGTTCCAAAGGCTTGCATCTGGGCAATTCGCCACCTATGAGACAGTCTCCTCGTGGTCCTTCCTCTTCGCTAACGGCCTGGGCAATGTCGAATATGGCATCACAGTCAGTCCGTTCCTTGGATTTCTGAATCCCAGATATACTGACACAATCTCACAGGCCTATCCCGGCGTGTGTCTCGCGGATGAACAATGTTACAACGGCGGCTCTCGCGGCGTAGTATGTCCTCCCATCTCCACTGCAAATATCCACCATCAGCTAACAACACTCCAGGGCTGGTACTGGCACCGCACCTCCGACCCCGGCTCTCGGGCACGTGCAATGTACGACCGCAACCCGGAGAAGTGGGACGTGAAAGCAGAGCAACCGGCCGATCTTGTGATCATCCAGATGGGCGGTAACGATCACCGCCACCCCAACGAAATCCCCGGCAGGGATTACTACCATGCCTACGTCGACTTGGTAGAGGATATCCACTCTAACTGGCCTCATGCAATCATCCTCCTCATGGTATGTCTATATTTTATGTACAACTTGAATTATAATTGTTACTAACTGCCCACAGTCCCAATGGGGAACGTTCACCAAGCAAGGCAAGAAGTGGGTCGGTAGCACTTACTACCAGGAAGAGACCAAGGAGGTCAATGAGCACTTCAAGGACCGTGGCTTCGTCTACTATTTCCCCACTGAGGGCCTTCTGCAGCATAACGATATTAACCCCAAAAACCATCTGACGGATGTGGGGCATGTCAAGGTTGCGAGTCACTTGTTGCAGTGGGTTAAGTTGATTCTCAGGTGGAACCTTGAGCCCACCGGTGAAGTCCAGTCTGGAACTGCTTATTGGAACGATCAGCAAGAATATTGATCGTCCAGTCTGGAGACTGAAATTGGGGCTGGATAATTATCTAGCTTTTGTACATTTATTTCTTAGATACTTTGCACAGTGTTGATAAACTAGAACATATACACCGCCTTTTACGACTTGTACTTGTCCGCGCATTTTGGCATGTCTATCGTAGGTCCGGCTTTAGGCCTTGAGCCCTCTGGGCGGGCCCGGCCATGCTCTAAAAGCCGAAGGCCCACTGTGGAGGGCCTTGTCGAGTTTCTAGGCTAGTAATTAAGCTTAAACGTTAGTCAGACTACCCTGTGCAATAGGATTCTTAGGAGTGCATTTAGTGAGAACCTGCAGGATATGCAACAAACCAATGGCTATCTATTGGGTTGAGAGAGTATGACCGAGGCAGATAGGTTGTGAGAGATATATTGGAACTTCCAAAGATGGAAACCCCGGAGTCATTCATAAATAGACCCATAAACTCCGAAAGTCAGTTCACGTGCTTGGCATTGGTGCATCATTTTTCATGTTTTCATCTACCCTGTAGATTCAAACACACAGCACTTCATTCAAACTCTCGGCCATCCGCTTGAGAAATCAAGTTTGTTCCATCCGAACGTTTTCTGAGAATCAGCATAGCCAACCCTCGTATCAATGTAATGGTAGTAAATGATGGGGCCAAGTTTCGGGTCAGTGTAGACTCCCCTATAAGGCGGTTAGTATATAATCTGAAGCAGAGGGATTGACGCCACATACTGTCCACCAGGTCCATAGACATAGTCATGGCTTTCAAGGACGACGGTGCCACCACCATTCCTGCATGAAACATTGTTTGCGTCGACCTGCATCATTAGCCACGTGTCTTATACATTGCACAACAAGAAGAGAAAAGGGAAAACATACAAAGTTCCCAGTAGGGGTGGTCGACCGACAAACTTTGATCCTGTACTCTTCCCCTACCCCGGGCCTATCCAGATCATAGCGACAGCATTTTCCCCATGAGTAAAAGAGGTAGTAATAGTTGCCATATTTGTACAGGGTAGGTCCCTCAACCGAGTGCTCACCAGCCGGATCAAACGCAATATTAGCCGGCTTTGAAGTCGCATAGGTAGCATCACCATTCAGTGTGACTTGGAAAAGGTCCTCCCAGAATGATCCAAAGGTCAGGTACTTGTTGGAGCCATCAATCAGGAGGTTGGCATCAATGGCATTGTATTGGTTGCCCGTTGTGGATGAAACTCCAATCGAGCCCCTGTCAGTCCAAGAACCCTCTGCCATGGTTGGGGATGTCGCAAGACCAATGGCAGAGATTTGAGTTTGGAATGTCGATACGGAGTAGTAAACGTGGTAAAGGTTACCCACCTTGTGCACGTCAGGGGCCTAAGAGCTGTTAGCAGTCTAATACTATACAGAGAGCGCGGGAAGACAGATAATGGTGCATTACACCATGGTTTAAGGGATGATATCAGCAAACCCGAAGGGGGTGTTGCTAAATGAAAGAAAGGAATGCGTACCCAAGGATCGTTCTTTCCGGAATTGTCAATCTTGGATCCGCTAGGCAACACAGATCCGCGAGATGTCCAGGGACCATTGATGGATGAAGAAGAAGCAACGGCAATGTTACCGCCCGTGGAGAACCGATAGTACGTTCCATCGGCGCTCTGAATCAAAGCAGGGTCATGGATAATACAGGCACCTGAGCAAGCTCCGGGGTTCGCGTATCCGTAAACCGCCACAGCCTGAAACAGGGCGAATGCAATGGATCTGAGATTCACCATGATCAAAAGCCGAGGGAGAGAGGGAAAAAGAGATGTGTGAGTTGAAGAACCCATTTCCTGTCGAGAAACATGGAACTATATAGTTATACGGGAGACTCAGTGTCCCGCATGCATCTCCGTATGCGCAGTCTACGTGAAGAAACGCCTCATTTACCCCACCGGAGATCAACATATCGAGCCATTCGAGGAATTCAATCGTCCGATGTGTAGACGGTTGAGGCATATTTATTCCGTACACTGACTGGGCACGCATGCCCCCACTCGTCCAGGAGTTTTTCCTATTATGGCAAGCGGATACTCTAGTCGCAGGGAAGCTTGATGATCGTCGCCACTTTGAGCAACCGAGTGGATCCATCAGGCAACTCCTGGGATCTAGATTCCCTGTTTCATTCACATCAGGCCCTGGAGTGGTTTCCCTCGATTATTAGACTTGCTAGGTGTCTGGATGTCCAAGGCACCCTGTGGGGACAGAGCCTAAATCCTGACTATCGGCTGACACAGGGGAATCTGACACACCCTGGCGATCCACTGGACCTTCTTGAAATGCCTTCCAGAGTTGGAACTCCTCTGTAACTGCAGATAATGCTGAAGATCTGACGAATTGTATGTGATGAAGGCATGGGTTGTTCAATAGAGAACAAATACAAAGTTGAAGAACCTTGGAACCTTCCGGGAGGCGGAAGCCACGCCCCGCCTGGATTTCTTCACAAAAATAATGTCACAGATCATGTGAGAGTTGAGATTCATGGCCTGTGATTACTGTTAAGAGCAAATGAATGCCCTATCTTTTCATTGCCTTACCAGCTCCAACTCTCCACCGGAGCGAAAAGATTCTACGGAGTAGGCCCCACCCCCGCGGGACTCCTTGAAACTAAAGACAATTTTAGTCCCATAGGGCTAAGCCTATTTTTAAGCAATTTAAGACCTAAATAGATACTAAAACAGATATTGGCATCTCAACACAATATTGATGTAGAGAGTGGTACAACTATAAAAGGGGAGGAAATAAGAAGATAGACTATGAGAGTATTAACTCCGTGAGAATTCAGCACTAGGCCTCCGATAGCACACTGCACTCATGATACGAGATGTTGTAGCAAGTCAGCATATTGATATCGATGCCCTTTGAATTCTCACGAGTGTCTCCTGACAAATATGCACTTGTATCAGAATGTATGATCCTCGCCGCCCATATTTTCCTCTCCATCTAGTGAAGGGAAGAAATAATGAATGAACTCTTCGCTAATTGGGTCAAAAGGGAAATTTGCCGCGCCCCCAGTGTGCTCTTGGGTACTTGGAGTGGTTAAAAACTCAGACGCTAAAGAATTTGTGAGGTCCAAGTCATTATTGTAATGGTCCACGGCACGACTTCCATGAGGAAGAGTTGACGATGGGTCATGAGCGTGGTAAGGTAAGACGTATGCACCCTCTACTCCTTTATCCAGTTGTGTACGCGGTGCAAGGGGGTCATCACTCTGCTTATTTGGAGGTGCTGCCATATCACTGGAATCATATCCCATGCTAGACACTAGGCGGCGAACTGCGCTTTCACAAAGTCGCCATGCACGATATGACGCCGTGCAATGCTTGGACATCATGTAGAGCCAGTGGACGGATTTCTTCGCTGACTGGACCAAACTGCTCTCTCGGTTTTTCATATGCACACAACCGAATGACAGCTCCAAGATGATTACTGCTGCTGTCTGCATGATATAGTGAAGGAAACACCACCATGGGCAAACATGATATAGATGTGCAGAACTCGGCTCATCGGGCAACAAATCGAGCGTGTGCATGGCCGATTCCAGGGTCATCACAGCCATGTCGTGACTAAATCCCCGCTGATCGAGACGTTTCCGTTGTTCTTCGCTCCGGTTTGGGTTGTGTCGACAGAGACATGGTCGACCTAGCATGATATGTGTGCTATAATAGTGGAATGCCAAGTTTGTTTTCGCCCAGTAGGTTTCCTGATTTTCGTCTTTCATGGAAGTGAAGTCCAATCTAGGTGGAAGATTCGATAGCCATGCATCGACAGTTTCCTTCAGCCGTTTGATGGTGCTCTTGATATCTTCCCATGATATTGTCGCAGAGTATACTGAATAGACACGGTTTATAATTTCTTGGTTTAGAACTGTGAGATCACAGAAATATAGGAAATAAAGACTGTGGTTGACTGGCAGGGTTTGAAGCCACAAGCGCCCTGCTAGTGCAGCTTCAGTCTGCTGACGTTCGGGATGTCGAAGGTGGGGGCTAGTCATGGCCATGTTCAGGCGTTTCTCTCTCAAATCAAGGTCATCAAGGAGCTCCGAAGCTGGTGGCTCTGACAAATGATCTTCATCGAAAGGAAGGGGTAGTTGAGCGGTATACATATCCGTCGAAATAGAAGTTGCCCGACCAGTCATCGAGCCCAGTGTGTGTTCGACCATGTAAAGACACCACCAAACTCGACAAGGTATCTCCTTTGTTATACCTGACATTTTCTGCGAACTACTCTTCAAGTTTATGCCAAGGGAGGTGGCTGATCGAATTGCTAAAGCCGAT
Source organism: Penicillium cf. griseofulvum (assembly GCA_028974015.1). Taxonomy (NCBI): domain Eukaryota; kingdom Fungi; phylum Ascomycota; class Eurotiomycetes; order Eurotiales; family Aspergillaceae; genus Penicillium; species Penicillium cf. griseofulvum. The sequence goes on from JAPQKP010000002.1 coordinate 5,780,975, forward strand.
ATTCTCCACGCCCTACATTTATTAGTTTCATTCTGTAGGGAAAAGGCTCAATGAACTCACCTATTAATCTGATTTGTACATAGCATGTGAAATGCAACGAGCCCCTCTACTTGTACTTGTTCAAGATCCGGATGTTCGAACAAAGTATCGCCGTCCATACTTAGCATTCTAGCTCGTGTTAAGTAGAAGAGATGGTCTTTGATATTTCCCCGCTGTGATTCATCACTGTTATATAGGTATTCTGTTGCAATGGCGAATATCATGTTCAATATCGCCATCCATTTATCGCCCGCATAAGATATATCATCGAAGAAATCCCGGTATTGGGTGGAAAACAGAGTCTTGTTGATGATCGGGAAATGTGGATGAACTGCGTGCAGATAAGTTTCGAACAGATGATCTGCCAACGGTTGAGGAGGCACCCAATACATATGTACCGGTCCAGGTGCATCAATCCCCAGGTCATCGATATGATAGTTTACCTCGGATGGAGCGATTTTTTCAGTGGTGTAGTCTTCAGGCTTCGATTTTGGTGATTGATCGCGACCGCGTAGTTCTGTCTCTTCCTCCACACGGCCCATCCACGTAACCTCTGAGCTCTTGCCCAGATATCCAGTGGCTCGGGAGCTTTTGGTTAGATTGAGGTCTTCATCAACTCGATCTACCGCTTCCAGTGACCCGATGGAGGAAGGTGAACTGGATCGCCTAGATCTAGTCTGGTCATGAGACACATCAGGCATTCCATTTGACACATAGTCTGAATTTGAGTTGTACTAGTAAACGTATTAGTCGAGGGGGACGACTCCAGGTATCTTTGATATGATGAACTTCTCACCTTCTGGAGTACATCTTTAATGTGCTCGGCAGGCTCGCCCTGGATCTGATTTACTACCTCTTTCAACGTAGTCTCATAATCCTCCAGTTTTTCCTGAAGACTTCGGATTTGTCTGGCAGTGGATTTAGCTTATGTATAATTGGGATAGTTATACCGGTTATTGCCGGACAAATATTCATATCCGGCAATGCAGACAGATAAGTCCTGGTTGTTCTTACTTTGTTATTCTCTCACGCGACTTTAGCGGATAGACGCAAGGAATCTTCGCCTCTTCACATTGCCTACAACTTGGAGTCTTGCCGTTACATTTTTGCTTTCGTTGACGGCATGCTTCGCATGCCCGTGAGACTCGTTTGCTGGATGACGGTGCGGCGACGGACCGTTGCCGAGGAATTGCGACTTTCATAGTAAAACAACACCCTTTGCATATAGGTATTCTGATCAATGTCTCCGAGCTTTGGCAAGTCACAAAGAATATGATGTCACCGGGCCAATTTTCAACAATGACATCACGAAGTTTTGCCCTGGACTATATTTCATTGAAAATAAATCGCAATAAAATGGGAATCGAATTGAAGGGAAAATGAGTAATTCCAGTAATAATGAAGCACATCACACAGGGTCATAGGCAAAATCTAACACTTAGTTATCCTTTGTATGATCTACCCATACAAAAGATAGTTAGTTACGTCATAGGTATATAAGAAGATTTATATAGTTCAATTGTATCTTCGCACCCCTTAGTTGTTCTTTTACTTCCGACAGTTGGAAATTCACGTGACGAAGTTCTCTTTGTATGATGGGCAAGCCATACAAGAGAGGCATGTTTATTATAGACTGACAAGTTTCTTTAATATTAAAATCATCTTCCTGGGATATTGGACCGTCCCCGAGACTCCTTGCTTCCTTTCTATGACGCTCTAAAGAACCTTTGCATAATGCGTCAACTACTAGCCGATCATCGATGCATCGTGTCTGAGATGCTCGAGATTCGCGATCAACTGAAAAGAAAAGGAAGCATCTCGCAAAATATAAAAATGTTCAAATAAAGGCCGAAAAGGAGATGTACCTTGTATAGCGAGAGAACATCTTTAGGAGGGGAGAGATTGAGGAGCGGGGGATGATAGGAAGCAAACAGGATATGATTTCTATTCACTGTGACTATTGATCCTTCCCAGAATCTGAAGCAACCGAGACGTAAGCTGCCTCACCTCCGCCTGTTCATTCCTTTCCGAGGGATTCGCCCCCATATCCTCCTCAATATCATGCAGCATCTCCCCCAACCGCGTAGCAGCATGACGCAAAGTCTCACGCGCTACCATGGTCTTTTCCTGGCTATCTAGCTGCATAACCCCAAAAGATACCGGTACCTCAGTTACAACTACTGCAGGCTTTGTGTCTGAGGTACCCCCATTATGGCCGCTCGAAGGGTTCGAGTGATCTAAGCCCCAGTTAATACACTGAGACACCGAGACACTGAGAAGTGGATCTCGGTCTAAGCACATACCAATACCCCCACCATTAGTCTCCTTGCCCCAGCCTCCAAGTATTGACTCAACCGCTGCCTCGTACAGCGTGAGCGTCTTTATCGTGGCGTCTATCATTGTTTGCACCATGGGCGCATCCAGATGTGTATTTACAGGACAGCCATGTAATAGCTCCCAGCGGTCGACCAAATCTGTTCCGATGGAGAGGACTTCATCTAGGGGGATGCGGTAGTTGTCGGAGGTCGAGAGGTCTGGGAAGCGATTGAGGGCTTCGGTTGTCTTGCCGAGACAGTTGCAGGGCTGTGGTGGTTGCATATTTGGATTTTGAGTCAGTTGAAAGTTGTCCAGTTGTCTGGAAAGTCCATTAACTTTGTTAGTCATGGAGAAAAGTAAGGATTTATGGATGTGAGGGTTTGTATCTCGAGGGGAGGTTGCGGGGTTTGGCGGATTTGGGGATTTGTATTCTCCATATTGCCACTACCTTTTAGATCAAGTTCTTCAGATTATGTTTAGATATGTGCGTAATTGAAATAGATCTTAATTTGGCCTATACACACCACATGCAGAGAGCAGTATCCCGGGGGTGTTGCCCCTTTGGGGTGGGGGGGGCGGGGAGGGTGGTAGTATCACGACATTAGAATGTTCGGGCATTTTTAATTCTTCCATCGGATACTAAATGTTTCTAATCCAACCTACTAATCCTAGAAGATTTCTTCCCAAGTTATTGGCTGGGAATTTATATGTAATGTTTCTGTCCAATGATATCCAGAGTATCGTTTAGGGTCCACGAATATATTCGACTGTTACGTGTGGGACCAAGTGTTTTCAATGTCAACAAAATATTAGTGTCAGTTTCTTAATATATCACCTCGGGCAAGATCCAAAGGAAAATACATCGATGGCGTTTACTTGTGTGCGCAGTAAACAAAACATATTGGGTCATTGTCTCTTCATAAATTTATTAGGGATCAAGAAAATATACAGCCGATACCAGACCAGCTATATTGAGATAGTAGTAGTCTAAATTGTTATGCCGCTATTTCCACTCTCCCTTGTAAGGATTCCACACGATGGTGGAGGTCTTCGGCGATCTGCAAAGCAGATCTTTGCATAACGCCGCCTCGGGGCCCGACGACCCTTTTCATATCGACCAACGTAGCCAAGAGTTTCCGAATTCGACGCCGTAAGATCTGTCTCATGGCGCGTGATTTAGCTTCGTTGCGCACTCCAAACTTCCCCAAAAATAGATCGCAGTTTGCCTCCGGAACGGGACAAGTGATGTTTCGATCGAATGCGCCGCGGATAGAGCGCTCGAAGCGAGCAGCGGACTGCTGAGCCGACAAGTCCCTTGGCCCGCCGGGGGAAGTAGGGTTGGAGCCTATTGGCCATGCGGTTTGAAAAATGCGCTCCCTTTCCCGGGCGGATATCACTGCTCGGTAAAAGATATCCTCCAAAAGTGAGACGACACATTCTGCAAGCAAGCTTAGGGCCATTAGACTGGAAGGCCGTGAAGAAAGACATCCTCCGTCTTCGCACATATCGTTGCTACATTTAAACAATTGCTCTTTGAGCAGGCGAGTGTCCCGTTCGGCTGCCAGGAGCACATCGATTGTTAAAGGCTTTTCCTTCTTGCCCCGAGAATGTTCAAGCCAGGCCAGACGACGGAGAATAGCCAAGTGACATTCACCCCGACATGGACCATCGGACTCTGAGGCTGATCGAGTAGTGCTTGTACCTAGACTGTCATTCGGGTTGCTTGGGGTGGCGAGCCAACTGATTCTGTTGCAGCTATCGCTGAGAGAGGCATCTCTACTTTGATCTTCGGGTTGGCTCCCATTTTGGAAAGCTTGCATAGGGGAACTTTGAGGCGATGAAAAATTCGCTTGAACTGAACGTTCCGTAAACAGGTCTGATGAGGATATGGCCGGGTGGGAGACTGAGGATGAAACGAAACTGGCAGTTGAGTGCCTGTTTGGAGGCTCTGATAATTCCACCAGGCCATTCGGGAGGCTGAGGTGTCGTCCTGTCGCTGTTTCTGATTGACTTGAAAAATGTGAGACCCCTTCAAACGCGTATGGTGTGGCTGTCTCAGCAGCTAGGGCAATATTCTGCGATTTCTTTCGCTTCAACCCATTCGGCTTCCTTTCGGACCGAGCAGCAGTGGGTAATTGACGTGATAAAAACGAAATTTGACAGTCCCTCGATGATTGGATGTCCTCCATGAACGTATTGTGGAAGACATCGCTCCAACTGCCTCTTTCAGAGGCTATAACAGGGATCCCCGCAGAACTCACCAGTTGGTCGGCCGTGCTACATGTGAGTGGGGTATCATTCATAGAACCAGCCGAAGAAAATGAAATCGGGGTATTCGAATCGGGCCACCGGCTTATCACATCCTCTTCTTCCGCAGCTAGAGACACCGGATCTTCTACCTGGGGAGGTTGGGCATCCAAATGTCCACTCTGGAACTGAGCACCCTGAGACAAAGTAGCTCGCTTTTTGGGTCTTCCCATGCGACGCAGCGGACTGTACACACAAGGAACTCCGTGTTTCCCGCACCTGTCACATTCGGGCTTGCTTTGACTGCATTTAATTTTCAAGGATTGACAGGCGTCGCATGATGTGCGAAGTTGCGCCTTGGAAGACATAATTGGACCATATCATCAGCGTCGGGTTTTAGTTTTAACAGAGTTCAGAGACCAGTTGGGTAATGGTCACCGACGAACTTCCAGGTTTCCACCCCCAAAACATCCCTGGGGACGAAGGTGTGATCGAAAATCGCTGACAAATCAGCTCTGGAGGCCCCCGGGGGCTGATTACGTGCAGGATGAGAACATCTTAGAAACCTTGGCATCCCAGGTAGTGTATATGACTGCTGTTGTGTTGGTGTTAAATCATTGTGGGCTTTTTATTCTTACGCTCCTGATATCAGAATATGGACTGCGACTCTCATGGATACCTTAGGAAATTCCCAGTGACATATATGACAACTTCAGAAACCCCTCCACTAAGAGCCCAATACAGCTCAGTGTGTTTGGTCGAAGTGATGATGTTTCGCCAATTTATTATCCACAAGGACATTATACCAGACTTATGTCTCCCAGGAGATAACATCTGGAAATAAATAAAGGGTAGATCTAGTATACTGCATGGTTTGTCATGGTAGCTAAGCTGGGTGTATGGTGTGAGTTCGTCCAATCGGGTACTTTTCTCTCCCCTATAAAAATGTACTAAACCATCGGGTACTTTTTTTCCACTGCTCGAAGCTCGGTATTTATTTTAACAGTAATCCCTTGCTATTTCAAGGATGTTTTCTTGTGCTCCTGGCTAGTATTGATTCTACATCGCTACATTCACTCAAACACCATGTCGGAGACAAACTCGAATCTTATTGCAGACACCAAAGAGCAAAGCACCGTTACGCCCTCTGATTCCCAAGATGAACTGGTACTGATCAAGTACCCATCTAGACCAATTTTGGTCATAATTGTCATCGCATTAATGTTGAGCATGTTCCTGGTAAGTCCATATTATTCTCTTAGACATTAATACCGAGCTAACCTTTCGACTTTAGGTGGCCCTTGATATGGCAAGTACCCGAATCATGATCTTCGAAACACCCTGCTAATTCCAAATCAAGAGTATCATCTCCACTGCAATCCCCAAAATCACGGTTCAATTCAAGAGCATGGATGACATCGGGTGGTACGGCAGTGCTTTTTTCTTGACGCTTGCCGCTTTCCAGTCTGCCTGGGGTCATGTATACCGGGGCTTCTCCCTGCGCGGCTCTTTTTTGACGGCCATTGGCATATTCGAGATTGGAAGCTTGGTGTGCGCTTTGGCGCCAAATAGTATTGCGTTGATTGTCGGGCGGGCTATCCAGGGTATGGGAGGAGCGGGTCTCACCGGCGGATGCTACACCATTGCAGCCTTCATTGCGCCCCCAAAGAATGTTCCCATACTCATTGGCTTACTGGGGTCAACATTCAGTATAGCGAGTGTTGCAGGACCTCTGCTGGGAGGTGTCTTTTCGCAACATGTTACCTGGCGTTGGTGCTTCTATATTAACCTCCCCATCGGTGGCGTGGCTGCCGGGGTCTTGCTTTTCTTCTTCCGCACCCCTGAACAAGCCAAATCTGGAATGGGAAGGCCATTAAAAGAAAAGCTGGAACAGTTTGACTTTATCGGTCTGGTAGTCTTGCTGGCAGGTTTGATCTGCTTTTTCCTGGCGCTGCAGTGGGGAGGAGTCACGAAACCGTGGAGCGACGGCTCTGTCATCGCTTGTCTTGTTCTCTGGGTTGTATTGACTGGTGCTTTCCTGGGTATTGAGTGGTGGCAGAAAGATCGTGCGCTGATGGTCCCGCGACTATTGGCGAATAGGAATATCGGCGCCTGTTGTGCCTATATCTTTTTGTGAGTCTTGCTCTCTTTGAAGTCAGCCAAGCCTCGAGATCAACATCTGACAGAATCAGCCTCAATGCTGCCAACTTCTCCTTGATTTATAACCTTCCAATCTATTTTCAAGCTATCAATGGAGACTCTCCCATGACAAGCGGGATCAAAAACATCCCAACCATCCTCTCAACATGTCAGTTCTCTCGTTACATTTATATTCAGTGGGCGTGGACTAATTAAAAAAAGCCATCACAACTTTCATATCATCCGCTATCGTCACCAAGGTCGGATACTATCAACCATTCTTGCTAGCCGGCAGTATACTAGCCACTATCGGCGCTGGTTTAATCTACACTTTTAGTCTGACATCCGGTCTGGGCCCTATCATCGGATATCAAATTCTTTACGGTACAGGGACCGGACTCGCAGTTCAGATCCCTGTTGTTGTAGCAGGAGCATTGAGCTCAGCAGAGGACCAGCCCATTACCATGGCGACTGTTCTATGTATGTTCAACGGTATTCCAAATACTATCTGCCAACCCACTAACCCATTCACAGTCTTTCAATTCATCTCGGCTGCTTACGGTGTTGGCTCCACGGACTCGATCATGAACAACCTACTTCTGAAAGGTATCCCCAAATACATGGAGGGTGTCAATCCTGAGGATGTCGTACTTGCCGGGTCAAGTGGGCTTGAAGATGTTTTCTCGGGCTCAGTCCTTCTTGGTGCGCGACGCTCCTACCTTGATGGTCTACACGGCAGTTGGGCCATGGGGATTGCACTCTTTGGTGTGACATTTCTGTGTGCCCTCATTCCAAAGCGTGGAGGCAAAATCCCAGGGCCGAGTGAGGGTGGGAAGGACGACCAGGGCAACTTTGTTCCTATGGTGTAGTCGATTGGAATAGGCTAGGCTTTGCTTGCTGTCGTCAGGTGAGACGCCCATGGCGCCTCACTCTCAGTCTAGCGACACTCCCGTCCTTTGCTTCAATTATAATGCAAAGCTTCTTCGACCCGCTTCGTATGGTTATCTAGAGGTAGATCTACATCACTTTCAATAAAAGGTTACAGGGAAAAGCGAGGGTTGGTATACATAGCATATTCAGGGTTTGCAGTGGAGCAGTTCTAATGTTGTTGATGATCAGATATCTAGGAGACTACTTGAAGAAATAGAAAAGTCTGTGTTGCGCATGTTCCAATGGGCCTTCTTCATGCCTTCAGTTTCTGAGCGCTCCCAGCATTGAGCTAGTCTGTGTTGCATGTCTTGGCGGTCGGAAACACCGGAAGTCATATCGTTGATGCCAAGTAGATCGAAGATGTGGTTGCATATATCCACCTAGTTTCAATGCTAATGACGGTGCGGCGGATACTTACGTGATAGTCACATGTCATTTACATATGCCAGGTATAGGGAACTGCATGGTATTGAATCGTATAGACCTCGCGCCCGTTCCAAGTCAGGCGCTGGCGCCTAGACGAACTCGATGTTTATCTCTCCCAAGACGCCTCGACAGCATCGAAAGGTGCAACCGCCACGTACATCTCCCCTCGACAGTCTCAGACTCACGTTAGTACATTGATGTTCACACCTGAATGCGCCAAAGTCCTTCGAGGGCCACCACCCACCCCGGTCCATGCCCAGACGTCCCTAACCGTCCCGTCCATTTATCTTCCCCCTCTCAACCGATCACCTCCTCCATCTTATCCAGTATAATGTCTTCCGTGCTTTTGTCTCCAACAAGCACTCTCTCAATACTCTTGTCACGGGCTGGGCTGATAATCCTCCCTCCCCAACCACCTGTCCCATCAGCGGTCCTTACCGTGACGACACAAACGTCTACCCCCTGAACCCCAATATTCCTTTCTCCCTCGCCCCGGCCCGTCTCCAACAAACCCGCTTGCATTCCATATGGATCAATCTATTTCCCTTCCCCCGCGTCCGTGACAATCTTATAAGATGCGAAGGAACTTTCGACCACTGGGGGCTGCTACAAGACCTGGTTGGTGAGCTCATGAGTGCCACGCCGGCTCGAAAGCGACAAGGTGTGCCCCTCACCATTACTGTCTCCGGTCCCGGACCCATGCGGACCCTTGCCCTCACAGCAGGACCTGACAAGGATGAGGTCACTGCGGGGCGCAAGGGACTTATTGTTTGGGGCGAACCGTACGACATGCAGAACTGGGAAGCCACCCCCGGTTTTCTTGCAAAGTGGTCGTGGGCTGTGGAAGGATGCGACGATTTAGTTGAATCTAGTAACCGCTGGAGGCTGATGAGAGGAGAGGAACCTATTCGTCTCTCTGAATCGAAAGGGTAGCCGAGTATGTCTTAAAGCACGTGAAGGATGGCCAGCTAAGGGCAATAGGAACTATCCTTAGAGTGCCGACGATCATATATTACACCTTGATTTCAGATAACAGGCGGACGGTTAAGACCAACGCACACAAAACGCCATAGTTGGGAACGTTGCACCCCAGCATAGTCGCTACTGGAACTTCCGCCTCACATAGCGCTAACAAAAAAAGTGATGGCTCCCTAACAGCCGCCAAAACAAGTTTTCGCCGCGAAGGCTGGCATTGTCTCGTAGGCAAATCTCCGGATTTCAGTCGCATGATATCCACTCAATGCGCAACTTCAGTTCCCCGCTTCAGGATGAAAATGCGGACAACTACGGTGTTCGGGGCCTGAGTTGCAATTTCCCTATTATCCAGGGGGTTCCTATGCCTTCCAATTACCGGACATGAAGTGATCGCGCTACAAATAAAAAAGAGTATCATGAGTTGCATGGTTTCTTGATTCATATGGTGATATTCAAAAAAAAAAATCACGAGTTCAACTGTATGCTCCAGGCCCCTCTTGGTTCCCTACTCGTCATCCCGCAAGCCTACAAGCTTAAGTGAGTCGTTCCAGAGCCTCTTCGCCTTCTCTACATCATAGGCGTACGGGGAATACCCGGGCGCAGAAAACTTGTCATCCCCTTCCACATACGGCTCTGCCACGGCACAGTTGACGAGGTACTTGCCGCCCTTGTTTTCATGCCTTGCCGACAGCTGCCCATACCGATGCTGCAGCACCCCGCCCCACGCTCTTTATGGTGGGGTACAAGAACTCCATTCTCCTGAAAGCGTCCGGGGGCATATGCTTGGTCAGCCCCGTCTGGACAATGCCGGGATGGACGCTCGTGGAGTGTAGGTGGTGCGTGCCATAGCGGCGCTCGATCTCGTTGGCCATATAAATGTTTGCCGTCTTGGACTGCCCGTAGGCCACACTGGGGCCATGGCCGCCTTTCTGGAAGTTGTAATTGTCGGGGTTATTGATCCCGTGGACATTGTGGGCCGAGGATGCGAGATTGACGACGCGGGACGGGACGTCGGGGGAGGCGGCAGCGAGGAGAGCGGGTTCCAAGAGCTTCTAGAAGAGGAAGTGCGAGAGGTGGTTCGTGCCGAATTGGAGTTCGTGGCCATCGGCGGTTAGTCGGAGGTCGGGGGAGCCCATGATGCCAGCATTATTCACAAGGAGGTGAATCTTGAAGGTCTTGTCAAGAATGGCAGCGGCCGCGGTGCGGACGGAAGAGAGGTTTGCCTGGTCCATCTCGATAATATCCATGCGGGGAGGTTCGAAGATACCATCTAGGGCGGATTGGGCCTTAACGACGTCTCGGGCCGTGAGAAAGAGGGTGGCGCCAGTGGTGGCCAGGGCGCGAGTGGTTTGGATGCCGATGCCAGCAGACGTACCGGTAATAACAATGACCTCGCCCTTGAGCTTGCCTTCAGCGCCCTCGTCCTTAATGATTTGCAAGGCCGTCGGGCGCGCATCGCCAGGGCCGTTTGGCTTAACGTGAGCTCCAGCGTAGCGCGACATGGTTGCGCTGGCGAGGGATTCTGAGAGATGATGATGAGAAACAAGACTTGCTTTGGTATCGTGAGGAGGGGAGGTGGATTCTGAAGTCGAGTAGATGCAGGAGAGGAAAGTGGTTCACTTATATAGTCAACCCACTTAAGACATCTACACGTGGGCTCGTTGGAGAGCATAACTTGGGAAGACTATGACTTACAACTCACTGTACACTTTAGAGACTCTTCCCGGCGATAATCTGACTGAAAAATCATACCGCATCTTCACATGCTTTGATCAAGATTCACTAATATGTCCATCATGACCCGCTGTGATGACCTTTTTTTCTTCTTCGGGTTAGTCCATAGTAAGTTCTAGGGCTCAGTTCCTGATCCATGAGGGTCCGGAATTAAGCTCGTCTGGGACTAATGTCGTCGAGTGGAGCTATGACAAAGCCACGAGACCTCCGGACCAGTTATTCAACTTTATTGAGACACACTAGGCCGAAAAGGGAGGAAATGCCATCACGATGCTTCAGATCTATGACGGACGAGATCATATTGATTGACCATGTCTGTGGAGCATCATTCTAAGGACGGCGTTAACTTATGGATGTACTCCTATTGCCGGGACTATCGTAGTAAGATGGGGCCCGAAGTTGACGTGGGATGATAATAATGTTGTTCCTCGTAGAACATAAATAGGGAGTAAGCCTAACGTGATATACAGCCACTGCTCTCTTCTTCTACACTGTCTTCAGCTCCTACCTGGCTTTCTAAAGAATCCCAACTCGCCTCATCATGGCCTCAATTCTTTCCTCGACGAACCTAAGAGAGCGCGCATTGAGGCTACAGCCCGAATCTTCCTATCAGCGTACGAAGAGGGCGATGACTAAGTTCGCAATGATGTTGTTTCTGAATTTCAACACCTTGATATCCTTCGCAAAAGTCTCCTGATACTTCGTCGTGTCGAAAAAGAAGTCTACCGGTAGGCCAAAGGCCTGGGGCACGGACGCGGGAAGCAGGTACCGGGTGCAGTCCGCTGTAACATCGCTATTGATGATGGAGGCCGCTTTCACGTCTATCGCAGACGTGCACGCCAACAGCGGAGAGTCGTACCAGGCCGAGCTCGCTTGGTTCTTGTACTTCAATAAGGATGGGTCTAAAGTCAAGAAGGTGGTTGAGTTCTGCGACAAGAACGTGATCTTGAAGATGGCAAACACGGCTGCCTAGTGCGGGTCTGCCGCAAGATTTCGAGGTAAATATAGATGGAGATGGGTCTTTGTTCATAAACGTAAGATATCCATTTCACATGATTCGTGGATGCAATATCCTTATAGTAAACTCCCGTTTTTGACACTTCCAGGCTAGGCACATAGGCAATGTCGTAGTCTAGCATCTAATGAACACTCACGAAGTATCAGTCATTCTGCACGTGACTGATCTAAGACATGATGATTAATATGAGCCTGTGCTAACATTTACATAGCCTAAGCTTGAGCATCCTTATAAAAGCGACAGTTAAATCCCAGGGAAAATCTACTCTTATTTTATTTCATATGAATCTTCCCAATGAGGCAATTGCCGAGGTATCCAACTAGTTTGTCCGCCAAGACTTTTCTAATCCCAACGATCCACCTATAAAAATAAAATATTGGCTCAACCGTTGTTTATTGACCAATTGTTTTATTTGCCGCATCGGAATTGTTTCCAGATCGGGTATACCTGAGTTTTTCTTTTTTCTTATTTTTTTTTATAATGTTGACATATAACAAGCCTGGAGCCCTTCTACCTTGCGAGAGACTAGATCAAAGTTTCCCCAACTCCACTGTCACAATGGCTCCACAACCCATTCCATTCCCGGGCTTCACCCCGATATCTGATCGTGTATACCTTCGCAATGGTCACGAAAGGGCCAAGCAAACCCCAGCCAACGAGCCAACAACGATCCTCATTTCCGGCTGGGGCGACGGCATGCCGAAACACGTTACCAAATATTCCGACGGCTACCATGAGCTCTACCCATCCGCGCGGATCATCGTTATTCTATCACGTACCTTGCACGCCTCCAACCAACCCGAGGAAGCCAGAATTGAAGCCATGATGCCGGTCGTTGACACCATTTTCCCAACGCCAACCGGCGACGGAGCCGAGCAGGAGCGTCTACTCGTGCATGCCATGTCAAATACAGGTGCCATCTTCGCTGCCGCCACTATCGTCGCGTATCAGCGACGCCATGGCACAGATAAACCATTCCCCCACCCGCTCCTGGTGTTGGATTCCACTCCTGGAAGTCTGGACTTCCCGTCTCAGGTTCCCAGGTGGTCGCGTGCCATGGCGGTCGGAACGGCCAAATTCTTCCCTTGGCCCTTCATTATCACCCAGGGTATCTGGTATGTTTTCCTCTGGGCGAACTACCTCTTGCAATTGATGCGCGGCCAGGAGGCTTCCGGCATGTGGGCGGACCGCATCATGAATGATAAGTCCTATGTCACAGCGGATTCTAGCAGAGTTTACCTTTACTCCAAGGAAGATGAGATTATTGGTTACAAGGATTTGGAGGAGAGTGCTGCTCATGCCAAGACATTGGGATACTCGGTTGATCTTGAGATGTTTGAGGGCTCCTCGCATGTTGGCCATATGAGACTTCATCCTGAACAATATTGGAATAAGGTTGCCGGCTCTTGGAAGCAGGCCATGGAGAAATAAGTGCTTTGAGGACTGGGTATATTGTATTGTGTGCATTTGGATAGATAGCTTAGACCATGTTTAATAATTATATAGAGCCTTTTCATTCTTGACAATTTCATTGATACTCGCTGGTCTGCAGAACAAGTATATTCTCCACGTTAGCCAAGCCCCCTAGTCTGGGTGTGGGGTGCAGATCAAACCCTAGGCGTTAGAGATGGATCTGCGATCAGCCATATCGGCGCACAACTTGATCTTAGGTTATACTTGCGTATTTGCAAAACGAACCGACAAGATACTCATAGGTAAGCAATTCATCATAGTAGTAAATAAATAACTCAGCAGTATCATATCAATCTGGTTCTTAGCATGCGAAAAGAATGTACAAACAACAACCCATCGACTCCACTCTGTAGATACAACCTAGTCACGGTCCTCAGGGTGGAAAACCAATGCCCGCACTTCAATACTCTCTCTTCCAGCCTCATGCTCCGTTTCCGGGTTAACAAAAGCAGTATGGGGCACACGACGAGCTCTCCCATCAACCTTGGAATCAAAGCATTTAATGAGCGTCACCAAGTCCGGAGTCTGTCCATAGCGGTAATACCACTTGATATTAGGATCCGGCTTGACGGCGTATGTCTCACCCTCCCGATCCGGGTATATGAGCCCGATGGGCACAAGGTCACTATCTGGAACTGAGTGTGCATCCGCCACAGCCAACGGATCCTTCAGGATAGTCTTTATCGGACGCCAGACATTGATGATCTGGTATCGGCCCTTGAGGAGCTCGGGTGCATCGTCCGGGAGATGGAAGGCGACTCTGCTCTTAGATGCGCTGTAGGATTGATCGACATGTACGCGCTGTACTGGTCCGCGTAGCTGGGCACCGATGGATTTGTCGGTCTGGGAACGGCGGACGGTGTGGTCGAAGATGAAGATGCGGGAGGCCCCCGTGCTGTGCAGGTCATTATTAGTTTCGTCTGAGAAATTCTGGGGTTTCAGGATTGCGTACGCGTCTTTTAGCAACTGTTCTGTTTCCGCGTAGTATGCCGTCTTGATCTTCTCGTCATCTAAGAAGTCCTTTTCTTGGCTTTCGTGATAGTAGAGCTGGAATCCATGGCTGTCTAGCTTGTAGTCAAGTTCATGGCCGCTGATGTCGTGGATGGTGGCAGACTGCGGATACACCGGTCGATCGTAAGTTTCTGGTCTGCCAACATACGACGGTGCCGGGGGAGAACCATCCTCGTTCTCTTTGAAGTAGTTCAGTGTAGTCTGGACATGGTGAGGCTTTTCGGAGATAGAGACCCCGGGCTTCTCTGAGAGCAAAGAGCCGTGGGCACCTGGAAGTTGAATAGCTGCAGAAGCCATAGTTTGTTATTTAATAGAGCTTTAAACAGATCCCTTGATAATAACCAGAATCAGCGATGATAATGGATTCTTTATATACTTATGTTGCGGGGGTAAGTTTTAATTTGTCAGGAGCACGCAATATCTGTATGACATGGGAAATGCTGATAAATGCATCTAAACTGGTAAGCAATAAGTGCAACGTAGTATGACATGAACAGTGTCGTGCTTTTATAATATGACAAAACTATACAAGAATAGGCTGCCGCCTATGCCTTGTGATGTCTTTGGGTCTTTTCATAACATTGCTATCATATATGCGGTTTATTACATGAGACATGTTTAGTACGTACCCTCCAAGCTGTAATTGATATAACTTCATATCCTTTACGGATGAGGGACAAAATATATAGAGTACGATGCCTGTCTGTCAAGCCTCTCCCCTTTTCTGTGCACTGCGATCCCTTCCCTAGTATTTGTGCACACTCCACATCCGATGAAATATCATGGCAACTTTCCAACCTTGAACTATGTTCTCGGTCTGGATACTTAAACGCCCTTGGCCACTGTCAACGACAGTCCCTCTGGATATACCACAAAAGGTATATCGGTGATGTGATACCTTCAGACGTGCTGAAGATATTACTTGAAATGATGCTTCATGGCATCGACTACCTCCACTCTGGGTGTCATGTTATTCCCACCGGTTCATTTAGCCCTGGTTAGATAATAGAAATGTTAAATTAATTGATCCCAGATCTGAACCAGACAATATATTTCAATCGAAGACGAGGATCCGTCTATTTTGGAGGAACTTGCCAGAGATGAGCACGAACATCCTCTGCCGCAAAAGAGTTGCCCAGATGGCCGCGCAATATATCTCTCTCGGAATGACTTCGGAATCTCCGAAAAGACCACAGGGATAATCCAAATCACTGGCTTTGATTTATCTGTCGGCGGGGCTAGGCCAAACAGAGGGTCTATCCAGGCGGAAATATATCGAGCCCGAGAGGATATTCTGGATGCAGGTTATTCGTACAGTGCCGATATCTGGAGCTTAGGGGTCTTGGGACGTTTTGAACTCTATCATTGCCATATAAGGACTAACGTCGCTTTATTAGCTATGGGATCTTAACACTTGAGGGCAAAACCCTATTCACGGAGGTTTATCCCCAAGAAGTTCAAGAATATGACGAGCTTAACCATCGCGGCCATATCTCCGCATTGTTAGGTCCTCCAAAGGAACTTCTAGACAAAGGAACAAGAACTGATCTCTTTTACAAATCCGATGGTATATTATTGTCTTGTATGTTTCAGCAAGTGTTTGCTGACTTGATTAAATAGGACAATGCAGAGGCACAACTATCGCGCCATCGAACTCCAACTTTGAAGATTCAATATGCAACATGCACAATGAGGATAAGAGAATGCTCATCGAGTTCATACAAAGGATGATAAAATGGAACCCAGAAGAACGAAGTGCTGCAAAGGAATTACTTCAGGATCCATGGACCGAGCTTGGTCGCACTCCCAGCTATATGTAGATGACGTTTCGTCTAACTGCATTTCTGCTTGACCACGGTCTACCTAGGACTTCTTACCTGTTTTGTTCTTGTTTAATGGCTAGATACCTGTGCAGCTATAGATAGTCTCTGAAGTCTGTTGCTTGTAGAGATTCAACTGAAATTTGTAGAATTATGGATTCTTAGAAAAACAGAAGGAGATGTGTGTGAAGGTACAGGGGGAGCATTGGAAAAATGAAAAGAAAATCGTTTGTGCTATGAGGTCTTGAATCGTACAGTTGCCGTATTTGCCCCCTTCGCTCGCAAGAAAAGATAATTTGACAGAGAAAATGAAAAGTCAGTAAGACGAGTCGCACCATACACCAACACCATAGAAGTCCTGCAATAGGAAATGAACAAAAAAAAAAAAGGCAGAGTGACCATCGCAGAACGAAAAACAAAAATCAGGATAGAAACGAACTGGGAGACCTCCGAGAGACAAATAAAAAGTGTAGTTATTGTGACAACTGGCATCATGAACAGAAGAAATGAAGGATGATCTGTGCTTTAGAACACTACTCGTGTTCACAATATTTCCTAGAACATGAGAGAGCGGGTTTTCTGCCGACGAGCCTCAACACTACCCATCTCAGGTTGAGAGTAGGTGTGCTTGTGTCGAGGACGTTGGGATTGAGGCGCCGGCGCCCCAGATCCGGCAGAAGATGGAGGTGGTCCTACCAGGGCACTGTTTCGGTTCCGAACAGGAGAGGGGACCCTGGCAGGGGCTGTGGGAATGCCACTGGGTGGACGACGAGGAGCAGTGTCATTGCTGGATTTCATGCTCCGCTCACGCTTGAGCACAAGATCAGCCCAGGGCTTGAGTGCACCATTTCCGGAGGTAGATCCCTTCCCAACAGCTTCAGACATGACTCGAAGCCAGCCCTCTTTATCTGCGGGGCTGTCCGCGTAGAAGTCAATCACTTCACCATTACCAAAGCGGATGCGGAATCCCTCCTCAACAAACATGTAGCCATCTTCTTCCTCGGCAAAGGCAGACTTGCGGCGAGAACCACCCTTCGTGCTAGTCTCCTTCTGAAGTAGAGAAGATCGATCGTCAATAAGCTTGGACGCCTTGGCTAAGTTGATTGTAGCGCGAGGTTGGCGCGTTGTTTCGTGGAAGGCCGTTAACTTGGATCCCTGAAGCTTGAAAAAGCGACGACGCCAGTACTATTGTAATTGATTAGCTTTGTATCCATGGAAGAGAGATTATAAGCACTTACTGGACAATCTCCGCCCTGTTGGGAAAGGAACCCTTCCCAGGAGCGAGATGCAACACTCTCCGCATCACGCATTTCGCGAATGCAGGCATTCATGCTCTTTGGCATGTCTTCATCCTTGCTACCCTTGGGCTTAGGCACAAAGAGCAGTTGCACTTCCAATTTTCCAATCTTGTATGGTGGTCGACGCTGAGTATTAATGCTAGCCGCACTCTTCTTGCTCTTAATGCTGCTCATTTGTTCTTCAACTGCCCATTCGTTAAAGCAAGCCACATCAACAATGTGGGGACGGCCAAAAGCCTGCTGCTCATGGTCGCTCAAAGCCACATATGCGCGGCCAAAGCTACCATCACGCGCAACCAAGTTTCGAAGACGTTCGTACACAGGAGCGTTAACGTCCTTGGCCTTCTGTTCCTGCGACTGCATTTGCTGCTTTATATCAAGCTCCTTGCGCCGTCGTGGGGATGCAAACACACGGCTGAGGGCCGACGCCTTTTGACGTGATGGGGATGCTGCGGGTTCTTGGGTTTGGAACTTGCTCTCGTCAATTTTCATCTGCAAGGTCAACTGGAACTCAAGGTCATTTTGGACAATGAGCTCAAACTCCTGTCCAATGGGAGCGGACTTGCCCATCTCCAGCCAAGAGGTGGTAACACAGTGCAGTCCGTTATCCAAAGTCAGTGCAAAGTACGACCGTTCGCCTAAAATTGGATTAGTAACAGTGAATCGCATTCGCTCGTGTGATAGGATCTTACCGCGTGGGAGGGGAAGGTCGCAATATTTGAGACCTACGACCTTCACAAACAAACGCCCTCGCTCCTCGCCATCTTCGAACGATTCGGAGATGGCTGGCTCATTCTCTTCAATGGTCGCGGGAGCTTCCTGGACATTGCTGGGCTGTCCAGGGAGAGGTGGAACTCCACCCGCACCAGGGACCGGCTTTTTCTTCGGGATGCCAGTGGCAGGCTTGATACTTGGGCGTCGTGCTGAACCGTTCCAAGGCACTGTGGTCCATGTCTGCTGGCTGGGTTTACGTGGAGAAGACCCAGCAGAACGTGTACCGCGAGTGTCTTGGGCTGTTGGCTCGGGAGCAGGCATGGCTTCTTCTTCGTTACGGCTGCTGGCAATGATAACTTTGGTGTTCTGTCTCATGAGGTATCCTCTCTGTTTAGGAGTAGGAGAGTCAGCGGGGTGTGCAGTATTTCCTGCCTGGGAAGGCGGCAAGGAACCAGGGCTTTGGGAAAGGGCTAGGTGAAACGCAACCTTTTGGGATTCAATGACACGATCGAACTCTTTGTCCAGTCCAAAACCGAGGCTTTCTTCCTGAATACTGAAGGGAATGTCCAGCTTCAAGCAACTGCTTTGTCGCTGGGGATCCGTGGGCAAAGCCAACCTCGGTGCCAAGTCATTCTGGTTATGTTCACGATCCGACGCGTTTGAGTCATTGGAGATCTGCTTAGTCAATGATGGGATGGGTGGGACGTGTTGGCCACTGATCTGACGGCGGGTTGCAGCCATGGACTTCATATCCGCAGGGGTCAGTGAGGGTCGGGTCTTGAGACCAGCACCAGGAGCTCGAATTGTGGCGATGGGTTCGGGAACAGACTCGTCAGATGAGCTCTCATCATCCTCCGGCTCCAGGTCTTGTTCCTCCTTTCTTTCTCCTTCTTCCTCTTCTTCTATGCCTTCGCCAGCATCCTCCTCGATTGGATGACGAATGACGGAGTCTGGGGTAGAGGGCTCTGAATCTTGGTTCTGCTGCATTTCAGGGGTCATAGGGCGTGCAAGAGACTGACGGATAGACGACATATCGAAAGACTCGTCTTGAAGGGTGTTTGGCTGTTTGTATTCCTGGGCACCCTTGTTTGGCTGTGCAGGCTTTTCGGCGTCGGCCTGGGTTTCAGCATTAGGGGTAGTCTGTTCAGATTCCTGTTTGTGGCTACCATGTCCAGCGTGCTCGCGCTCGGTGGCTTCAGCGGCAGAGCGTAGCGAGTAATTGCTGTCCTCGTCGTACTTGGCCCGTTGGTCACGGGACGACAAGCTGTTGTCTGACATGTTCTGGAAATAATCCGTGATAGAGTAGAGGTCTTCGTCATGCTCTTCCTGTTTAATTATCACACTGGAAGAGTCGTCGTCATCAGTTTCCATCGATGGAATGGGAACATCGGGGTCATAATGGTCATAACGTTGGGGGCTGGAAGCAATTTGGGAAGAGTCATCGAAGCTGTCATCCCCATAATTGTCACCGTTGCGAATTCCTCGTAAGATTGAGTCTCGAGAAATGCGAGGCGGAGAAAAGAAGCTCTCTTTAGCCTCGTCGTCTGTGTGTGTATCATCTTTTGATGCGACGTTTTCATCGGCTCTCGGAAGCTCCAAGGGCTCTTCAATATTTTCCGTGTGATCATCGTGTGCTTCATCATCGTCCATCTCGTGCAGCCTCATGAGACGGAGTCTCTCCTCTAGGGACACGGCGCCAGGAATATCAGACTTTGTGTATGAGGCAGGAGCCGGAGGTGCAGGTAGTACACGCTGACCTGCGCTACCGAGCTCAAAGGCCGCAGCCAGCTTACCAGCCGAGGATGGACGTGCACCTGAAATTCGATTCACCGATGGCAAAGGTGGAAGGGGGCGTCGCTCGCCATTTGAGTCCAGTGATTCGACCCGTGTGTGCTGAGAAGATCCTCCTTCACGTGAGATAGGTCGGTCCTCAGTGCTCTCTTCTTCGTCTTCGATAAAGTGATCCCCATCACTGTTTGTGCTGGGACTCATAAAGCGCCAGTCTTCAGGCAAAACAACAGGAGTCTTCTCGATGTCTTCAAGCGAGGCGTCAAAGCTATCATCACGCTCAATGGACGACTCGGCCTCAAAACTAAGATCACATTCTTCGTCAGACTCGTAGCTGTTCTCTCGTGACTCGGACGCAACTGAGGAAAGATCCGGGGTTGTCATTTCATATTCGTTGATTTGAGGTGGGGCGTGGTCAAATGTGACACTCTTCGCGTGCCGGTGTCCAGCGCTGCCATACTCGGACCATATATCATTCTGGGGGTCAAACCCCTTGCCATACCGGCTACCTTTGGATAGCGACGACTTGCTTGGCGATGCTTGGTCTTTGCTCGGGGATGACGGTCGAGAAGTCGGGGTGGTATCTTCATCAAATTGGGACTTCGCGGCATTTGATTGGCTATCCCGTTGCGAGGTCCTCTGCGAGGCAAAAGGTCTCTGAGGGAAAGCGACTGAAGCCGGGTCGTACTCTTGGCTACCTTCAAGGAACATGCTGTGATTTTTGACCTTGGACACACGTTTCAAATTTTCGAGCGACGGGCGCTTTGCGGGGAAATAACACCCCTCTGGATCATATGGCGCTTTATTCTCGGCCCCCTTAGAAAATGGCGACGGGGAGTCGCGACCTTTCCAAAAGAGGCGTGGTGAGGCATTGCTATTCAGAGACGAGACATCGTATGCAAGCGATTCGCCACTTGGCATCTGCTACTCTTGTTAACATGTTTGATCGCATTCGACATGCCGTGTTGACAGTACCTTAGTAACTTGGTTCCAGCTAGGCGAATTGCGCCTCTGGGCCATGGGGCTCACTTCAGAGAGTGGCCGTTGACCAGATCCGTTACCCATACTGACGTTGGGTTTGCTGGTGACTCAGGATACGAGATATGCAATCGTAATAAAAAACCAAGACAGGATGTCTATGATGAGTCAGTACTTGCTCAGGAAGTCCTGATCGGCGGCGAGTGGGTTCACGGCTAGTGACAAAGGAAACAAGGCGAAGAGATCAGGTACCATACCTTTCTTGATAACTAGGAGTCTCGGTCTCGTGGGAGATGTCGAGCGAGCCCTGAGGTATTCGCTATAAAGACGTAAAAGTCGTGTCAATCGTAGCAAGAATGCTGCGTCAATGGGCGAAGGCACCAAAACAAACCCAAGTTAGGGGTCTCTGGGTGTCAAAAGGTAAAAACAGAAGTGGGAGAAGGATAACGAAGGAATACGAATGCCAACTGTCAAGGAAAGCTAGCAGGGAAGAGTAACAAAAACAAAGAAAGAGGTTACGAAGAACAGAAACAACGATACTTGATATGTCTCTCCCATGGATTCAAGTGGATTGTTACCCCAAGCAAGAAACTGTTGTTACGGGAGTTGTCATGGCAACGGAGGGCTCCGAGTGTTTCAGCCCGTGACATTGCGTCAGCAGCCTAGGATCGGCGCTAACCTACAAGTGGAATAACTTTGTGGATCATTTTCGATATCAACATGCACCTTCCAATACCTAAATATAGCACATTAACAAGTAGGAGCGCTCGAATGTTGTTATGCGAGAGTCCAATTATCGTTTCCGGTACGGAGTACGTGCCAAAGTAACACTGAACACAGCTGGAAGCTCCCCCTACATTGGATGAACTGATCGAAAGCCGACAAAAGCTCCCAGTTTCAACCTTTTTAGCATCATACATAATATCAACAAGCATCCCTAGAAACATGATAATATTTTCGCTGACTGAAACTTAAAACAAAAGCCAAGACAGGCCACCTCGTTATCGGCTCCTCTCGTGTCAACAGACCTCTACGCCTTCAAGTATGTACTCCCGTCCTGAAGTCGAATACGAGCTCTCCCTGAAGTAGAATCATTGGGGCAGTCGCCTTCGTTCCTCTATATATCCAGTAAGGGATATGGATAGATCCCAGACACATACGTACAAACAGTTCCAAGCCTATGAGATACCTTCAAATATTTGTCCCAGTAAACTACAAATAGAGAGGAGGTACAATCATGTACCCGGAGTATATAATTTTCATTCTTGAATAAATTTTCACTCAAATTGAAAGAAAAGACAATATGATCATCGATTGTGGGATTGCGGCCTGAGGCTGTCAAGATCTCAAACATACTGAGTCAGCATTGTAGTCACATGATCTTATGTCAAAGATTATGATCTGCGCTAGTCCAAGATAGGAATAGCGTCTATCGCGAAAAAAACATCTGAACCTGTTCTGGCCTCTTCCCTTCGATCATTCCGTGTTTCCAACTTTCACGCATCTTATCACATTTAATTAGGTAGAATGCCTCTGCCAATCCGCTCGTCGATATGTTTTCTATGTCAAACTAAGGCGACTCTGATCGCCCCATCGATTCTTCCGACCTCATGGCAGACCACGCGAGGCATGGCCACCGTTCGATTGCGCCGCAAGGCTGCTCGGATGGCCCTGTCGCCTACTGTTGACAGACCGTCTCTGCCATCTTCTAACAAGCCACGACGGGAACGGGCTGGTCCCTTTGCCTCGATGAACCAGACTCAGGCACGGATTCGAGACACACCACGCACACGATCACAGGCGGCCCTCAAGCGTTCAGGGGAGGAGGGCAAGGCGGAGAAGAAGGAAAGCCCATTATACAGAGCGTTGAAGATGCAGACAACATTGACACCTGTGCCTTATGGCCGACGTTCTGCTATCAAAGCTCGACTTGCCGACATTACCAGCTTCGACCACTTCCCTCTCCTTCCCGCGGTTCGACAGTCGATCTTCGCCCAGGCTCTGGCTGGTCTCAGTGAAGTTAGCCCAACGCCAATTCAAAGACTCGCGATCCCCGAACTGTTGCTAGACGAATCCAAGAAGAAGAAGAAAGTGAAGCAGGCAACCGAAGATGAGGTTGAATACAATTTTGACCAGTACCTCCTGGCAGCAGAGACTGGCTCGGGAAAGACCCTCGCATACTTGCTTCCAGTCATCGATGCTATCAAGCGTGCTGAAGTCCTCGATATCCAGGAGGAGAAAGTCATTGAGGAACGGAAAGCACTAGAGCGGGAGGAGAGAATGAAGAACAAGGCGTTCGATCTGGAGCCCGAGGAGCCGCCAATGACAAACGCCGCTCGTCCCCGGGCCATCATTCTCGTGCCCACTTCCGAATTGGTATCTCAGGTTGGTTCCAAACTCAAGGAGTTGGCCCACACCGTCAAGTACCGCTCGGGCGAAATCTCATCAACTTTCACTCCCCGCCGGATCAAGAACACCCTCTTCCACCCCGCTGGCATCGATATTCTAGTTTCAACTCCTCACCTTCTAGGCTCTGTTGCGAGGTCGAACCCCAATATTCTCAGCCGAGTCACTCACCTTGTACTTGACGAGGCCGATTCCCTAATGGACCGGTCGTTCATGCCAACAACGTCCGAGATCATTGCCAAGGTTACGCCGTCACTAAAAAAATTGATTCTCTGCTCAGCCACCATTCCTCGCAGTCTCGACAACCAGCTGCGCAAGCGCTTCCCTGATCTCCAGCGTCTGACGACTCCAAACCTACACGCCATTCCCCGTCGCGTGCAGCTCGGTGTCGTGGACATTGAGAAGGAGCCATACCGCGGAAACCGAAATCTTGCCTGTGCTGATACCATCTGGTCAATCGGAAAGGCAGGAGATAGACATGAGCACACCGAGACATGGGGACCCCTCAATGCGTACATGGAGCCCAAAGTTAAGAAGATCATCGTGTTCGTCAACGAACGCGAGGAAGCCAACGAGGTCGCCAGTTTCCTGCAATCCAAGGGCATCGATGCTACCTCGCTAAATCGTGATACCGATTCCCGAAAGCAACAAGAGACCCTCTCTCAATTCACAGAGGTTAAGCTCCCACCGACTGCCGAGGAGATCATGATTAATAAGAAGAAGAACCGCGCCGCCGGCAGCATTCCCTTCGAACTCCCTGAGCGTCAGGAGCAGCACAGTCGCCGCCTTCCCGACACTAAGGTTCTAGTCACTACCGATATCGCCTCCCGTGGTATTGATACACTGGCAGTGAAGACAGTGGTTCTCTACCATGTGCCACACACGACCATTGACTTCATCCACCGACTGGGCCGTCTCGGTCGTATGGGCAAGCGTGGTCGTGCTGTTGTCCTGGTTGGCAAGAAGGACCGCAAGGACGTCGTCCGTGAGGTTCGCGAGGGCATGTTCCGTGGCCAGGCTCTGATCTAGATCTAGATCCAGATCCGCGCGTGCGTGAATTTATTACATTGTATAAATCTTGTAACATACATGGCGTTGGTTTGAGGTTTTGAATTTTTTGGGAACTGGAAGACGACTATACCCATTGTCGCAGCAATAGCCATTAGATCTTTGGAATTATGTACGATATGCAATCATATATGATGAACCTAACTCTCCTCTTGTATAACGATGTCCGAATCTAATTCCATCAGAACTACCGTAAACGAACATTTAATTCCACTTCTCACACAGGTATCTTTTTCCCCAGCTTTCGCCAGAAATCACACCTCCTCTTCAATTCGACCAGCTTCACATTATCGAACCGATCATCCACAACAGCGAATTCCTCGTCCGTGCGCAGTTCTGGCACACCCGGCTGCGAAGCATTCGTCACCTTGTGTGCATTCGGGTCTCCAGTCTGGAAAAAGCTCGCAAAAGCTCCGGCGTAGCCTTCATAAACAACAGGATTAGTCTTTTGAGCAGCGTTGATCCTGTTCCACTATAATTATTCAAGTCAGCATGTGTCATCAAACCCAGTAAACTCCCAGAAAAAAAGCCAGACGGCAGCAATAGAAATGGAAGAACAAACATAAATAGTATCACTGCCATGCGTCGCCGGGGAAATCGTATACTCTCCGAGGTACCCTTTCTTCGTCGCAGCCGACGCAATCCAATAAGCCGGACAAGCAAGCACAACATCCCGATAAACCAAGCCAGCCCGAACATAGGAAGTATCATAATGATTGATTGTCTCCGTACTCCCCTCAGCGGGATAATAAAGAGATTCCACCTCACCAATCTTCTTGGCCGACAACCCAGGCACGAATCCCGAAAGCCATTGGTGGAAACTCGCAACGGAGGAATTAAATCCATTTACCAAAACAGCGCTGTCAAGACCCGACGGAACGAAGTTCTGGCCCTCATGGCTGTTGTACATTCCCCAGACAAACTCTGTGTTCAGGGAGCCCCTGTTCACAGCGTCTGTGAGTGTCTCGACCAGGAAGGTCCCGTCTATCACAGGCGCCCAGGTATAAGAGCTCGCTGTCCAACTGTGGCTTGCGCTGATGATCAAGCTTGCGTCACGGATCTTCTGGACGTCCACTGATTTGAGACAGGCGAGTGTCTTACCAGCGCTATTGGAGCTGGCACAGCCTGTTAGGTTCGCTAGTTGGGTGTAGATTTCTTCTGCTTGGGGTGCATTGTATTTATATGTCTTGGGCCAGAACGGCGAGCTCGCAAGTGCTTTTGAGAATAGTTTCGGCTGGCCGTGGCGGCCGTTTGCGAGGACTTGCGCGACTACTGAGCCAGCACCGGCCGACTGGCCCCATATTGTTACGTTGTGAGGGTTGCCTCCAAACTGGTGGATGTGGCTCTGGACCCATTTTAGGACATATTGTTGGTCTAATAGTCCCGGGTTTAGATCTGAGGTCGGCGAGCCTTTGATTGCCTTACCGGGTAGGAAGCCGAAGGCATTGACACGGTAGTTGGAGTAGATAACAATGTAGTCGTTAATGTTGCTGACATTAAGGACCGGGAATGAGGATGGCGGCATGGTGAATGCCGCGCTACCTTGAATGAAAGCTCCGCCGTAGAAGACTACCAGCACTGGTCTGCTGGTATGCTTGGCCAAATTCCATGGCCGTGAGAATAGGCCCAGGTAGAGACAATCTTCGGTTCCGTTGACCGTGCGCTGGGGGCACATGTCGAAGTCCTGGTTCGTGTCATAGAGGTCTTGGGTGATTTTTAGTGGTGGCTGAGGCGCGCGAAAGCGGTTCTCCCCTGTTGGTGGTGCAGCAAATGGGATTTTGCGAAAATATGAGAGGTTATAGGTGCCGTCATATTGACCTTTGAAGGTACCATAGTCGAGGGAAACCTGAGGGTTGTCCCATACAGTGCTAGCTGTGACTCCGAGGCCGAGGAGAAGGGTGACAATCAGATTTGAGAACCTCATCTTCGGGTCTCATCGGGTTTCCGTTTCGGAGATATTGTTTCATTTATCTGCTATGTTCAGCATGATAGGCCCCAGGCCATATATAGCCTTTCTGCACGCAATGAGAAACTATCGCCCCCATTGGTGAGAGAAATCGCATTCGGCAGAGGAACCCCCGAGCTTCTCTGTTTAGTTCTCAAGCAATTTGGTCATTGTCAAGCATACACTCTCGGGTTTAGCTACGAGAGCAGCTCATTGGTGCAGTTATTGTTGATGCCCGGGACGAAATGCGGGGGATTTCTGCAGTGGTCGTCAATTCGGATTCGATCATCCCGATAGATCATTGTGAAAACGAACCACGGATAGCTGGAGAATCCCCAAAACAAATAGTTATATTTATATTCAACATGTCCACATTTAATCTGTTAGAAAGTAGCTGTCAAGGGAGTCCCCATGCGAACAAAGCCCAAACACTGTGCCCTCTAGCTTCCAACCCTAAAATTGCATCCTTGCAAAAAGTCCAAACTCCAGTCCAATTTCCATGCAATATAATGCCAATTCTGCTAAACCAAAACTCCGTCCTTGTCGTCTTATCTCGTAGATCAAACAGGGCTCCAAGGCTGTACTGTTTACATAGTCATACGAAGTTCTCTAGTGCGACGCCGACTTGCCCGAGCATCACGGCGAGACTCAGCTGCATCACTAGTCTCCGTTTCTGGGGTGTTTGTATCTGACAGTTCAGGGGTGGGGGTAATCCCAAAACTAACGCCACGGTCTCGGCGACAGATACGTGATTGTGCGTCGGGGGACAAAAACCGATGGATAGTCCGGTGATCCATTACCCGCTCTTCACCATCCGAGCCTTTCTCTGTTGATGGCCACTGGTATCCGTACAGCTTGGAATGTCGTTCGCAGCGCGGACATTCACGTCGCGTGAGGTAAGAGTTTGACTGGAGGAACCATGTATCACATGTCTGGCACTCCACCCAGCGGTCATACTTCTGGGCTAGCAATCGCGATGTCTTGGTATAGTCTCCAGGGACTCGGGCAACTTGTGATTCAGTCTCGACGGAGTCTACGATGAATCGCCGCTTGGTGCGAGGCTTTCGTGTCTTGGGCTTATCCACAATGGCACCATTGGCGTCGTCTATTTTTGTGGAATTTGATAAGTCTGATAATCCTTCTTTGGGGTCAATGTCCATGGGGTGGGTCGTGACAGGCTGACCTTTAGTTGAGGCATCTGTATGATCCTCACCGTTGAGTGTTTTCGACTCAGACGGCTCCAATGTAGTTTCTTCGGTCTTAATCCTGGTTCCCATATCGTCCTCAGTTGTGGGGGTAGTTGACGTCGACGACCGGTGGGATTCATCGGCGGTGGAGTTTGGAGAGTCGCAGTCCGTAGGGATAGTGGAATTAGTGCCATTTGTCCCATTTGGATCGCATTGGGTAGTCGCGATTAGGTGCCCCGCCCCTGTGGCAATTGGAAGGGGGGCTGGTGAATCAGTTGGCGATGCCACTGCGGTTACCTCTGTGATCTCTTTCTTCAACTCGGACACGTGTGGGACAGCTTCATTTAGAAGGGCAGCTGGAATCAGTAAAGTATCTGAGATGGGGGCGTTGTCCGATCCGCGCGTTGGAGCCGATTCACCAGCAAGTTCAGAAACCGAGATCTCTTCTCGCAACTTGGAAACTTGTCGTTGGAACTTTGCACGTTTGCGCGGAGTGGAGCAAGTCGAAGTAGAGGAGCTGCCGGTTTCATCCACATCTGAGCTGCGTCTACGCTTCCTGGTCACATTGCTCTCTTCAATCGGTGGAGCCTCAGAAACGGGGCTGGACTCTTTGCTGTTTGGCTCTGTGTCAACATGCGAAGACCAGCCATTCCGTACAGCACGCTCGCAAGTATGACACAGACACTCGCAGTTGTCAACGCCAAAGTAATCCTCTCCGTATGAAACCGTGATTTCTTCTCCCTCGTGGATATCTCGCGTGGCCATGACAGACATGCCCTCGTTACCCCTAGTTGTCAAGCTGCCGTTGGCATCACAGTCATGATTGGCAAAACGAGCAGGACCCAGAAAGAACGATGGGGCTTTGCGGCGACTCGACATCACGATGCTGAAATCTTTGCGGGTCAAGCCGAGATCCAACTCTTCTTCATGGGTCATAGACACGAGAGTTCCACTCAGGTGTTTGATCTCCTCGCCTTTTTTAATGAACCTGCGAGCACAGATTGCAGCCTCATGTTGCGTTATGATGTATCGATTGGTCGTGGTAACCTCAAACGGACAGTCTGGAAGATACATCTGAATGTACTTGCGGAGGTGTCGGCGGAACCACTCCTTCTCTCGGGGGCTACGGAGGTTTGTCATGTATTTCTTTAAGCCTGATATCTCCAGCAGCTTGCGTTCGGCCGTTGGGATATCCTTATCGACAATAACATCGTGGAGAAGAATGCGCCCAATATCGTCATCGTGGATTCCGCGGGCAGGGCTATACTTGGTGCGGTTCTTGCGGGTAGTAGTCCAAAAATAGGCCTACCAATAGCAAGTGTCAGTAGACAGATGTTTGTGTTGGATTGCAGGCAAAGAACATACGTGATCCACCAGCGCATCGGTTGCGACATCGTCATAGCTGGCCAATTTAGCCAGTGTCAGGCGCTCGCGACGTTCTGCAGGGGGCGAGCTCTTTCGCGCTCTCTTTGGGGGCATGATGAAAGTAGTAAGAAGCTGGAGACCGCTAGAGATCTAAGTGGGAGACAAGAGGCGGTCTCATAGAATGAATGCAGAGCGGATGCAAACGTAGTTGGGAAACAGTGGAGTGGGAGGCGGAGGTCCGAGGGATGGGCGTTGAAAAATGACTCGAGGTGCAAGGTAAGAATTAAAATGAGTGACTGACAATCAACACAAGTAACATTGTGAAGTGATTGTCACCATTGAGGCTGTTCCAAGGAGAAAGGTCTCCTTCGCAGATGTTTTTAGGGGCGGAAACTCGGGAGTGGCAGCTAGACCTTCCGGTCTCTCTACTTTTACACTTCCTTTCCCCTTAACCTATTGTTTTTGCCCAACTGATTATTGCATATGAGATGATTTATTATTAGTATTTCATTTTTCCATTCCCGTACAGGGTTTGTTGTGACTTAATTTTACGCGCCCAGCTCGCATACAATATGCACCGTGCGTCAAGCCTCCAATCCTTCCCCTATGCCGTATCACCGCGAACCTGTTAGAGTGGAACTACTGCAATTGCACCCAATCAAGATGATTATTGAGATCAAGTGATCATCCATCTTCTATCTTGCGCATAAAATTTATCGATACTATCCCTCAATGGGTCTTTGCTGGGGGGATAATAGCTGCCAATGAAGAATCTAATGGATTCAAGGATGAACATGGGATAC
Source organism: Penicillium cf. griseofulvum (assembly GCA_028974015.1). NCBI lineage: Eukaryota > Fungi > Ascomycota > Eurotiomycetes > Eurotiales > Aspergillaceae > Penicillium > Penicillium cf. griseofulvum. The sequence goes on from JAPQKP010000002.1 coordinate 5,810,655, forward strand.
TCTCTTTCGAGCCCGTTCTTGTATTTTATGTACCTCGGGGGTATAGAGAAGCCAGTCTACCAGGCTAAGTGGGAAACCGATAAAAAAATAAGGACTATATAGATCCGAACCCGGGATATCTCTGAACTATATATCTTGTTGATATTGGGGGCCGTGTGGGTTGAATCAACAAATTCCTATATAAGATGCTACTCATATACACAGAAAGACACCCCCTTTTGATTACAAGTCTAACACAACTGGGAATAATGGACACACAAAACAGATTAGGATATATTATGCACAAGCGGTGTTTATTGTGCTTTCGTACGTATCATGGCTAACATGCTCAATTGGAGAACCAAAAGACAGTTTTTTAGAAGGTAAGGAGTAAATTAACCTGAAATTTAATTGAACAGCTGCACGAAACTCAGTTCCCAAAGAATCCAACTTGAAGTCCCATTAGATATTGTATAGAAAGGCATATATATGCCCGGATGAACATATTTTCCGGGGAAACCTCCCTCCGGGGCCGCGAGAACAAATTGCGGACAAGGACTATCTCCAGACTAAGTACCAGAACACAATGATTCAATTAAAGGTGTGCAAGTGGTCATCTCACCGACTCAAAAAAAATACTGACACCTACTCCGCCAGACACTATTAAATTGCATTGACAACTCCGGCGCCTCGATCGTCGAGTGCGTGAACGTCTTGAAGAAGAAGCGACCCGCGACAATTGGTCAGTCTCCCGGCCCTTGAACGCAACATACAACAGATAGAGGAATTGGGAACCCAAGCTGACATTCGGATTGGTTATCTAGGTGACCGGATAGTCGTCGTCGTCCAGAAGCAGCGATCTGCAGGCTCCGAAGCCACTACCGCCGCTGCGCTCGCCAGTAAGGTTCGCCGTGGTGATATTCGTCATGCCGTTGTTGTTCGTGTGAAGAAGGAGTTGCAGCGCCCTGATGGGTCCCTTGTCCGGTTCGGTGATAATGCTTGTGTATTGGTCAACAAGTCCGGAGATCCCATTGGGACAAGAATGAACGGTAAGTGCTCTTCGGGGAGCCTTGGATGATGTCGTCTTCATGTTTTAGATACTGACATTTTCATAGGTGTGGTGGGACAAGAGCTACGAAACAAGAAATGGTCAAAGATCTTGTCGTTGGCACCCATCCATGTTTAATATTTCATTTCTCTACATTCGTTGGAAAGCGCTCGTTTCTTTGATTGGTTTCAATCCATATGTATTCTTAGTACTCCGTAGATAGCATCAGATTCACCCCCGTTCCGAAATCTCCACGTATTCTCCCGTTCCTGCTCCGAAATAATTCGCCAAACTCCGATGATAGCGCAAAAAACCACAATAACATAAATTCAAGGGTATCGGAAATTTGAGACCGCATTGCAGGAACGGGGAGAGATCACATGTAGACTTGACCGCACGCGCAACAGACGTAGTAGAGTTTCTGAGTAGATGAAAGCACGAGTCAGCGCACGAATTATATTAGTCGGGGACAGGGGTCCATCGAAGGATTAGGTCTCACCATGCCGGTTTCGGCGGATCGCTGTTGTGATTGGAAAAAGACGGCTTCGGTTTCACCGCAGCTTGGACAGAGCTTGTTGGCCCGTGGGAGCTGCACATCATTGGGGGGTTAGCCTATGGATGCTCAGGAAGTTACAGAGCAGGGGCAGGGGCCCGGGGCTCGACTTCAGAGGACTCCAGGCTGTCACCCACAGGCGGCGCATGCTCGAGAAGATCCTCGTCGGGGATGGAGCCGCAAATGAAGCAGGTGAGGATATCACCGCAAAGAGTACAAAACGCAGGAGCACAAACCGTTGGATCAGATGTCACATCCTGAGTAACACCGGCGGTGTCACCGACTTGACTATGGAGGTGGTTTTGATAAACACAGTGAGAGGAAGCGGGCTCGCCGACATGGCAGGTACGGCACGTGAACATCAACTGATTGTTGACTCGATCCTCCTTGGGGTAGAGCAGGTTGGAGCTATCGGAGAAGTCAGTGAGATGTTCCGGAGCCAAAATATGCCCACGGAGATGATTGTGACCCATCGGACTTAGACAGAAACTTACCATTCACGGCAGAACTTGAAGTGAATTTGATCAGACGGCTTGGTGTCGCCACCAGCGGTAGAAGAAGGTGTGGCAGACATCCTGCAAAGATGGGTTGAAAACCGCTACGTAGATGTGTTGCAGCGAGATGAGCTTCGAGAATATTGTGGGAATGGACCTCGGGCGACTGTGAATTGAGGTGGAGCCATACATTTTGCCTTGATGATTGGAGGGGAGAGATTCCGAATCACGTGTATAATCACGTGCAGCCAATATATGGATGAGTTGAATTTCAACTCACCAAATTCGACCAAGGTGACCTAACCTTGAGATTTCAGCAGGTTGTATAAGTCGCCTCGACTCTAAATCTTGACAAGCACTACGCTTCAAGGAATGTTTGATTTGAATACATAATTCCAAGTTCTACACAGAAATAAGCGAAAGTACATAGGTATTTATCTGCACACCTGCATTTGAGTTCATTTAGGCACGTTTCTATGGTAAATTCGCATTTGTATATGTCGTTCTACGTACTCCATCCATTATGTGCAACATAGTAAGCGGGAGAGCTAAAGCTTTGGTAATGTTTGTATAGTTTGCAACTAGTCACCTTCCCCCGCAGTTTCCGTTCACATACAAGACGTTTTGATCGTGTACGATTTGGATATTGATCTGTACATTATTATTGACTCAAAAATTCTCACCTTTTAGATCAAATCTTGGAAAATGGTGGGATCAAATCATCCTCAAAAGTTTGCATAGCTGACTCTTGGACCTAGGCCGACACAGGTCTTCCTACCGGTTGGGAAGTTCGCCATTCCAACTCTAAGAATCTCCCATACTATTTCAACCCTTCCACAAAAGAGTCTCGCTGGGAGCCACCTGCGGAAACCGATACCGAAAAACTCAAAGTCTACATGGCGCAAAACCACACCCCGGCTGCTGCTCGCCCTGACGCCTCTGGCGAGGGTGAGGGTAAGATCCGTTGTAGCCATTTGCTCGTCAAGCACCGTGATAGCCGCCGTCCCAGTAGCTGGAAGGAGGCCGATATCACTCGCACAAAGGAGGAGGCTATTGAGATTCTCAAGGGCCACGAACAGCGCATTCAATCTGGAGAGATCACTCTTGGTGATCTGGCAGTCGCTGAATCTGACTGTAGCAGTGCCCGGAAGAAGGGCGATTTGTAAGTTTTTCTCAGTGACCTACCTGCCTTAAGTCTTGCTAACTCCTGGAAGGGGCTTTTTCGGCCGCGGCGAGATGCAGAAGGAGTTTGAAGATGCCGCTTTTGGCCTACAGCCTGGCCAAGTCAGCAGCATCATTGAGACAGCATCCGGAGTTCATCTCATTGAACGGTAGGTTGATTTCCCAAAGTGAGGTTATTTATGGCTAATCTCAGATCCCTGTCTCTAGTGTCCAATAATCGCTTCCACCCATATCTTGGTCAATTCCGCTGCGAAAAATTCCGATTGCAACAATGCTTTGTAGACTCTGGTCTCACGTCTTGGAATAATCTTCTAAAGAAATAAAATACAATGAATGAAATGCCATCTTTGTTCTCTTCTGAGTTGAGTGTGTTGTCTCAGGCAGGAACAATCGAGTAGCGGAACTTGCGACAGCCTTTCATAGAAATATGTCAATATGCACTTTGAAGATGAAGTCTCAGAATGCCCATATTTTGCGAAAGAAAATTTAGACATATTACAGGACTTGAACCTTCTCGTTTCTTTGGATACAAAATGGAACTTGAGGATATGCCTGATATCAAACCTATGTAACCAACTCCAAATAGACTCTGCCTTAGGCTAATAACAGCGCGTTTAGGCTTAGTAGCTGATTAAAAGGTTCCATTAGAAAGGTAAAGAAAATAAGCCGCAAGATTACCATGCCGTCGAGGTCGAAATATGAATGTCAAAGGGCATTGAGCGCAAAACATTGCTCCTACAGTCGAGACATCTCTCCCAAATCCTCTACTTTTATCCTACCATCTTTCCTCTCTTTCTTTTCCACCCACAACCTCACTTTCCCACCTTTCCCACATACTCTTCCCATACACCCACCAACAATGAGCAGTATCACCCTTAAACTCCGCCAGAGGCGGTCCATGATGCGCCTTCTTAATCAAGGCCGTTCGATTCTCGAGTACAACTTCGAACCAAACGCCTTCGTCGTCCCCCAGTGGATCTTAGCGCCCCCCGAGGTGTGCGGCGCCATGAGCAACCTCCAGTACAGAGCTATGGTGGCCATCTGTAACATGAAGAGACTCATGATGTCTCGCAACGACCGATACTTCAAGTTATGCCCCCAAAACACAGGGTCCATTACCTATCAACTCCATAAATCCTCTATGGAACGTCTCCTCGAATGGAAAGAGGATTGGGACTCCGCCGACCCGACTCTTGCAGCCTCCGCAAAAATCCCCCGTGACTCCCTCCAGTTCTGTGTCGACTCAATCGCCTACGGAAAGTTTACCTGTGAATACACCCACAAGATCGACAATTACATGTCCGGTGACTTCCAGAACTGGCGCCAACTTCGCGCTGAGATCGGACACCTTGCCTATCGTCTCATGAGCCACAAACCGCATGACTATGAGGAATGGCGTGTCTGGTGGGAAGGCAATTTTGCTGATGATATGTGGAAATGGGAGGTCTGCCTTGAGGGCCTCATTCTGCCTACCTGGGAGGAGATCATCGATGATGTTTACCTGATGATCCACGATCGAGTCGAGGATGCCCACGCTCTGGCCGACTCGTTCTACATCAGCAGCCCGGTGTTGGCTTCGGCCACTTGACTTGGCTCTGCGCACCTGGATTCTACTACGGCAATTATGATTCAATGGATATGACAACAATTACGACAACAATTACGCCAACAATGTGATTTGAGATTTGGGTTTGGTTTCGGCGCCGGTACAGAGTGACCTGGTGGGAATGAGGGCGTATGGAAATAACTGGATTTTCAATTTTGATTTTACTTTCGATTCTGTTCCTTCTGAAATGCAGCGAACTTCAAACTATGGATTCTATGACCGATTGTAATATTTCAGAGCGAGTGTAATTTGGCCTACATGTATGATGGCCTTGGCGCTACAACACACTTGCTTCCTGGCCTTCTATTACTTGATGCCATTAGGAGAAGTACTCAAAACATATGCATCCACTCAACCGATATTGAATTGCATAATGAAAATAAAGTAAAACATTGATTTCCCATCAATGATCACGTGTGTATATGAACCCTACATCGATCGATAGGAGTCACCCTGGAGGAGAACAAAGCTAGCTACTTAGCTACCTTGGCATTGTTTGTCTCTTCGAAAAAGACACGACAAAGAAACCAGATAAAGAGAACAAATCAAGTCAAACAGATAAACAAAGAAAACTAAGCAACGAAGCGACAGGAATGGCAAGGTACAGAAAACAATCAAGCCTGAAGGTACTACACATGGTCTTTGTGTAATTTGAACTGTCTTTAAAGTTGGCTTGCCAATTAATGGTCTCTTCTAGGACTATATATCTGAATAAAACTTGTGAGTGAGACTATAAGATATAGGGTCTCTCGTCTCAACTCTGCACTAGACCCTAGTACCAACCAAGGTATCAACCCAACTGAATCCGAGACACCCCATCCTCCAAGATGTGCATCTACTGGATTTGTAAGTACAAACTATGCGGTTGTATATGGGACATGGATCCATCGAAATGCCTAGACAAGCAGCTTTGCTGGGGTCCAAGAATGATAACCCTCGAATCTGACACAGCGACATGCGGAGACTGTTGGGCGAGAGGGGATCGGCGAGTCTACGAACAACAAACATGTGACGAAGCTGACAGAGAAGGAGAAGAATCCAAAATGGCGACATTGGATTGCGAAAGTAATGCAGATGGGAGTGACAATAGTTCTGACGATGAAGAGGACTATTTTTCAGCCGAAGAGTTCCTGTCGCCATCTCCATACTTGCGACCTACGACCCCGCAACTATACTATGAGCAACATCCGGCATGGTGGCCCGTATGTGAGGACAACAATTTCGATTTGACTAGGACTTGTGACCCGGTGGATCCTGTGTCGATGGGGAGGGACTATCGAGCAAGGCACCAAAAGACAACACCATCCCAGTACTCGTCGGATGATACGGATCATTTTGTTTCTTGTAAAGAGTACCTCGACGAAGGAACTCCTGACGAGGAAGATGATCTCTACTACAGTATTGTGGGCCCCCCTGATAGGCCTAAAGGCCTGGCCAAAAGCTTAGAGGACCGGCTATCAATGATATCCAACGAACGATGGTGATCGATGCTCAGCTTCCAGAAGAGCTTTGGCCCCTTGCCGTCGAAACTGCTATCTAGACGAACTATCGACTTGTCAACCCGAAGACAAAGACCTCTCCATTGAGTTGGGTCAAGCTCTAGAATCGGAAACCGGAGCCCTCGTTAAAACACTTTCGACCATGGAGATCATGTTTACAGTTGAGAAGAATACTCATCCATCTATACTATCTCCTTCCACGTTCCTCGCCCTGAACCTCATGAGCCTCCTATCACCCCATCCACAAAGCAGCCCATCCTGCTTTTCGTTCCCTCTACAGAGGACCTTCTGCTACCAATATCTTAGCAACCAGTCTTCAAGAGTGGCTTGACCGCGAGAGTGATACTCATTCCGAAACTGGAACCCCTCCCACCCAGTCAGCCCGCTGTTCTCCCATCAGCTTGACGACCTGCCTCGACCCAAGTCGGTTCTGGAACTGAACATGTTTTTCAATGGTCTCAACCCGCTTAACCTTGTGGATATGAACGTAAACAGTTGATCCCCATGATCGATCATTGCTGTTATATGGCTCAGTGCAGGAATATGGCCCAACAGAAGAGTAGGAGATATATGGAGGGTGGACTGAAAGATGTTGTCAAATGTGTTAATATCTTGTAGACTGCACCATTTTTCTAACAAATCTTTCGTTTTAGTGCAATCCATCTATCATTTCGGGATTATTCAAGGACTAGCGTCGGATGATGGCGTAAATGGGAATAGGATGAAGAGTGGTGGGCCCATAACAAAGGCAGCCCTTTGAAGCTATCTAGATCAACTACTAGTGGGGGATGAATGGAGATATAGACCAATTTTGACATGTCGTAACAATGAATTTGTAACAATGATTAATGGCTTATAACTTTTGCCTAGATTTAGCTTAGGGCAGGACAGGATAGCCTGAGGCGTAAGGTTCAAATTGAAACAGTGGCTCGTCTCATGAACCTCATGGATTGATGCGTAATAACATACACGCGAAAAACCAGATCCGACAATATGCAGAGCTAGATAGTTCACAGACTCGTGTTCAGTCGTTCCAAACGTGAGGTAATCGCGTCAATAACAGCAGACCTGGATGAAGGTTAGTTACTGCTCCATTAATAGGTAAATAAATGAATGAACTCACTCTCGTTCGACCATCCTCATCGCATCTGCAACCTTGGCCCGTTGCAGACGTTGGGGCACCTTAGGCTGGCCTCCAGGAGATGACGGAGTTCCAAGTTCCGGGGAAGGCATTTTCCCTGTGACAGACTTGGTTTGGGCCATAAGGTCCAGAGCAAGGCGTTTGACCTAGATGATATGTGAGTATTTCGAATTGGGGCGATGCAAGAAACAAAAAACTTACAGTCTCCAACCGTGACATCAATGGCTGATCCTCCTCTTGATCTTCGCCCTGCTGCAAGGACGCAGACAATGCCTTCACTTCGGTTATCCAAGCCTTCTCTCTTTCACTCAGAGGGCGACCTCCAGAATTTAGGACCTTCGCGCGTAGTGCCTCGTATCGTCGATTCAGTTCACTTTGCCTATCCTGGGCGGCTTGCAATCTCTTATCCAGCGCTTCGCCATTTCGGACTCCCTCCTTGCGATGTCCATCTTCCCCAATCTCACTCGTGACACCCTTGACACGCTCTGCAACATCCGCAAGCTGCTTCAATTGGTCTTGCATCTCGCCCTGCAACCGCTCACAGCGGCGGAATAAATCTGAAGCAGCGCGTTCAAGAGCATTTGTATGGGCAGAAAGCACGCGATGGGCAGTGGCCACAAGGTCCAATGTCGCAGGAGAGAGGCGAACTTGCTCTTTGAGCGTGTGGCGTTGTCGGTGCGGGACGTGCTTCTCGACAAAAGAATCCAGCGGAGACTTGGCGTAGAAAATGGCGGGAACTTGATATGGGGCCCGGCTCGGAGGTAAGATAGGCAGGCCTGGCGCCGGCGCCCTGGCATCATACAGCGATTTGTCTAGGGCGACGGACAGAGAATCTTCTGGCGTATCCATTACAACCGCATAAGGGTTAGATGGATGATAAGTGAGGAGCAAGTAGCCAAGGTCGAAGTCATAGAAAACAAGAGACGTAGCCAGGTGCTCATTCTGCGCGATGATATCGGCATCCGAAACTTGCAAAATTTTCTCTCGGTTGGTCACATTCCCATCACAGAGAACTTGGAGACGGAAAGCGGAACCCGCAGTGTCTTCGGTTTGCAATTCAGCTTCCAGTCTCTGTACCCAGCCGGATAGAGACAGGAACACCACGTTCGTGGCAGTTGTGACAAAGAACGAGTATCGAGAATGGACATCCTTAGTGAAAGTAGGCCATGTACTTGTTCCCTCTCCGCCCTTGATTGTATCCAGTGACTCGACCAAGATCAATTCAGTCGGCTCTGAAAGAGGAGTTCGGAACGCGTTCTTTCTAGCTTTGGGTAGCCATTGTCCTTCAACGCCATCGAGCTCCAGGCAGATGTGGACTCGGCCATTCCCACTCGTAAGAGAGAGAACCGTCGCCGAAAGCCGCTCTTGGTCTCTGGCTTCCACGGCTAATTCTTCTTCCTCGCCCATCATCAGATCCTCGACATTTAGACTGGCAGCAATGACAAGAAGATCGCAGAGATCCAAATCATCGAGCTCATCGCCACTGTCAAAGCGGAAAGGTCCTTGTAATCTTGGAATGGCGCTAGGATTGGCCGGGCGAGTGAACACATCTGCGCCTTGGATTGTTTCGGATCCAGAACGCGCATCCAGAGGCTCTTGTTCATCAAGTTCGGACAGCCAGTCGTACTGTTGCCGGCAGGCAATCAATTCCTCCTCGGATTCCTCAGGTTCCAGTTCCAGAGCACCAAGTTTCGGAATAATCGCGGCAGAAAGGGAAGGAATGGTCGTAGAAGGGGCTTGCCACTTGGAAGGTAGGAGAGGACAAAGCGCATAGAGATCACCAGGTCTCATCGCCACCCACAGGGTCATAGGGGCCCATGCATCTTCTTTTTCGCTCCCATTGCCAGCGAAACAGGCCGACGCAACCTCCATGTCAATGACATCAGCAGAGAATCCCTTGTTTTTGCCAAATCCAGAAGGCGTAAAATCCTGGTCGGATGACGTCCCATCAACGAGCTTCTTCAGATCGATTGCTAGGGTAGGCTGGTCGAAGGACCAGTGGTTATTCCGGTCCAACTCCCACACACGCACCGCAGCATCAGCTGTAACTGTAACAATACAGCCCCCTAGATTAGTGTGCAATCCTAGTGGATGCCATAGCGCGGAGACCACCGGCGCCTCAGGAATAACATGGGTCGTCGGTCCCAACTGGTATGTCTTCAGCCGGATGGAGTCACAGTCGGAGGATGATAGGTGTGAAGAATCAGGGAGAACGGAGATGTGAACGGTGTGTTCAGTGACGATGGCAAGGAAGGCGCCGTTCGGGGAGGGGATAATCTGTTTGATCAGTCCGTACACAGGCACTGCTAAAACCTGCGGAACCGTTAGTCGCAATTCAATTCAACCCAAATTTAATTCCCTTAGGTGTACTAGGTTCATACCCTGTAGGGAGGGGGCTGAGTGTGGTCGGTGTGCTCCGCTTGACCAGCAGGTCCCTTCTGCTTAATCTCTTGTTGCCATTGGTCTTTGAGTCGGGCAAGATTTGACCACCGTATCTCATTGTCCACAACGGCGAACACCTCATTTCCTCTCTTAGAAATCGTTCGCGTAGCTCCATTGCTCACAGGCTTGGGTCCGGTTTGCAGGTCCTCCGCTGGACTTTGGGCTGAACTGCTGGAAAGGAACTTTGCGCCAGGCGAGGGCCGGCACAGCCAGGCAGGCGCATAACTGTTGACCTTCGGCATTAAGTGTGGTTCGTAAATTGTGTATAATCAGAAGGTGTTAAGAGTTTCAGACCATCCCGGGGCGGTCGGAAACAGTAGACGAGTTGCGCGGGTGAAAAAAACAAAGTTGACGAAAGCAAAGTTGTTGATGCGGAGTGGAATTCTTGGGTGCCAAGATCTTTCGAAGAGCTCCGAGCTGCTTTGCTTCCCCAACTACCGTCCGTCAACCACGCAGTCCAATTTCAGCATTCGTATCAGTTCACTATGAGTTTGCTGGCCGTAAATACAGTCGACCGATTGGATCGACCTAGCGCATACTATGTTAGCAAGGTGAGTACTCGCCCTAGGCTGCCCATCACCAAGCTGCGTTGCAACCAGTCCAGTCCGAGTGGGCTACAGAGGCTGAACAACCGTACACAGAACAAGCGACGCAGATTCAACGACCGGGAGGAAGATGAACAGCAGCAGGAGAGACCTGACGACAAATTGAAAGACGCGACAACCCTCTACGTGGGAAATCTGTATGCAAGCATGCAATAACCTAGACCCAGTTTCCGTTACTGACCAATCCAAGCTCTTTTTATACCACTGAGGAACAAATCCACGAGCTCTTTGCCAAGTGAGAATGCGCCCTTGGTTCCCTTCGAATTATGATTAACCTCGAATCCCAGGTGCGGTGAGATCAAGCGACTTGTAATGGGTCTCGACCGATTCAACAAAACACCTTGCGGCTTTTGCTTCGTCGAGTATTATACCCACCAGGATGCGCTGGATTGCCTGAAGTATATCGGAGGAACCAAGCTTGATGAGCGGATAATTCGGACAGACCTTGATCCTGGATTTGAGGAAGGACGGCAATTCGGGTATGTATTTACCAATAGGGGCTACGGGCTAGTAATGGCTGACTTTTTCTACAGACGAGGCAAATCGGGCGGTCAAGTTCGCGATGAATACCGCGAAGAATACGATCCGGGCCGTGGTGGATATGGCCGCGCCTATGATGAGCAGCGCCAGCGCGAGGAGGATGAATACGGCGCCGGAAGGTAGGTCAGGACATAATGAAAAAGTACTGGCTTGGCAAATCAATGGCGTTACTTAATGGGAGGGTGAATCCAATTAGCAGAAACAGAAAATGTCTATTCGCCGAATACTCTATTCACAATTTTCTTTTCCCCCCATGGCTTTCTAATGCTAGTGAATTATTGCTTTAACTTGTCTCGTTTCCGCACTGCTGATTGAACTTCGTGCAACCACCAAGTGTGGATTCTTGCGTCGCCTGTCAGCTCCGGGTGGAAGCTGGTGCCGAATACATTGCCCTGTCGCACTGCAACGATGTCGCCAACTTCTTGGTCAGGATTGATGTTTCGACCTTCCGTGGCGTTTTGAGCTGCCGGCCCCACTAATGTTGCTAGCACCTCGACGTGCTCTGCTGTTGCTGCTTGCGCCACCGAATCCCGTGCTTGTCTGGATGGTGCCACGACAACATCGTCCTGTTGAATCTCTTCTGTTTGAATGCCCTCATGGTGAGGAAGAATTTTCTCCACGATAGGGGCCCGAATGAATACTGCTGGGAAGGGAGGCGCGTCCCGACCCAAGAATGGCAGATCCAACGGGCCTTGGAAGCTTTCCGTCTGTCGACCGAAGTGGTTTCGGTTCACTCGTACATCAAGACCACCAATCAGCTCTTGCCCGCCCTTTTTGGTCTTGTTGGCGGACTCAGCGAGCAAAATGAGCCCAGCGCATGTACCCCACGTTGGTTTGCGATCCACTCTGTGTCCTAAAGTATTAGATCGATCGGATTGATATGGGCTGACCGAAGTCAACTTACTTTACAAATTCCCGTAGTGGCTCGAGGAGATTTGACCTTGCTGCGACCAAAGACATGGTGGTACTCTCGCCTCCGGGCAAGACTAGGCCATCGCATGTTGCTAGTTCTTGTGGCGTTCGTACTTCAATGAAATGCCATTCCGATGACGGTGTTTTCTCGGCTGCTTTTTTCAAAAGCTGCAAATGCTCAAAAATGCGCCCTGTAGAGCCAGAACTCCAACGGTGATAGCCATTGTCTCTAAAGATAGGAATTGAGGACTGTCCTCGGATTCTTGATATTGATGACTCGTTTGGCACGTGACTTTAACTTTCCGGCGGGGAACTTAGGTGTTCTCGCGTAATGGCCTCTTATTGCTAGACCGCGACGTCAAGAACCACATGGGATAGTCGTAACAGAGTCCATAGTTAGTTACTGTCTCCATGCACCGTAAAGTACGGCCGAATAGTCATATACATACCTTTCCATAATTTTACTTCCACGCACACGCGATCATCTTATCGACACGTGTTGATAGATAAGAACTCCGATAGGCGGGGCTAATATGACTTTGATCTGACAAGGTGGGATGCGGAGCATGTAGGCTGGTATATATGAGACCCTTGATAAGAATGCAATGGTAGACTTCGGTGTTTCTGGACTTGTGAGTAACTAACCGCAGGGTCTCCAGTAATGCACCCACTGACCAATCTTAGACGAAAATGGATCATCTCACTGAGGTCAAACTGAACATCTCCAAGGACCAGCCCACATTGGTCCGATGGTACATCGATGTCAGACGTTGGGAGGAAAACTATTTTGACCTTCCTTTTCTCGATACCTTAACTCAGTGTGATCAGGCAGCCGTTAAGAAGTACTATCAAACCTCCGACAAGCGCCTGTCCTTGGCCTCCCAGCTGCTGAAATATTACTATGTTCACCAAGCCACTGGCACTCCTTGGAATAAGATTGAGATTCAGCGTACTCCCATGCCTGAAAACCGCCCATTCTACGACTCAAGTCTTGATTTCAACGTAAGCCATCAGGCTGGTCTCACTCTGTTCGCAGGCACGCGTGCCGCAGCAGCCCACTCAACCGGTGAACCCCCAGGTTTGCCTCGTGTGGGCATTGACATTGCGTGTGTTGATGAACCCTCTCGTCGTCGCTCTAACCGTCCCCCGAAGACTCTTGCCGACCTGGCGACTTTCGTGGATGTCTTCACTGATGTTCTCTCGCCCCGTGAGCTTGCGACCATCAAGAACCCCTACTTGACTCTTAAATTGGCTCGTAAGCTCGGGCTCAGTAAAAGCGACCCCGGCAAAGACAACGAGGAAGTTCTTGCTGCCTACGGCATTCGGCTCTTCTACTCGATTTGGGCTCTTAAGGAGGCTTACTTGAAAATGACCGGAGACGGCCTGCTGGCCACTTGGATAAAGGATCTGGAATTTACAAACGTCGTTCCTCCCGAACCAGTTGAGGAACTCGGACCTCCTGATCACCCCTCAGTCCAAAATTGGGGCCGACCTTACTCTGATATCAAAATCTCCATAGGTGGCATTCGTAACTATTCTGTGCGTGTCCAACTCGTTGGCTTCGAGGCCGACTACATTGTCGCAACAGCCGCCTCTGGTCCCAATATTGGAGCCGCTTCGCGGCAGGTGATCGTGAATGACAGTGATCACCACCTGCCCGGGTGCATCACGACCATTGAACCTGAGAATGGACATCGGAACGTCCGTATTGCGCCCCTCGCACTTCGCACAATCGGCGAGCAGGATCCATGGCGGGTGAACTCGTCAATCACTGACCCCTGGTTACCCATGCAGGAGGTTGATATTGACATCGATATCAGGCCCTGTGTCGAGGGCCGCTGCGAGCACACCCGGAACCTACCAAGTTTTTGAGTGCCCTCTTCCCGGGATAAGACCAGTGATCATTCCCTGGAGCTAGTTGCACGTTGCACGTTGCATCCCGTATTTCTTTCTGAGCGAGCTTTTCAGCGCATTGATTCCCATTAGGCGTATTTCTGTGCATTGCCTTGTTATGATTAGCGAAAATGAAAGAGCTCCTTTCATTCCATCACTGCGCCTTTTATTATGATTACTACATATATCCTTTTGTTCCAAATGTAATCCCTTTGGAAGCAGTTGTAATTCTTCTTCCGGAACGCTAGTGCCGATCAGATGCTTATCTCCAATAAGCTCTTTAATGGATATTCACTTTTGATGTCACTTTTCAATTACTGAAACATCGACTGTAAGGGCACCCTGCGGAGATAAAGTACAAGGTGCGCAGGAATAACGGATAAAGAATCAAACCGTATTTCTATTCTATGGACGAGTGTAAACCAAGTATATAAGAGTAAAAAAAAGGAAGTATCCAACAGTAGCCGGGTCATGTCATGCGTTGCGCTAAGAATATATACATTTTGAATTCCAAAAGGGGAAGAGTTGGATCAAGAGTGACAAGTCGGTCAAGAGGCAATGCCAATGTCTAGACTATTGTTGGTCTCCTGAGCAGTGAAGGATGGTGTCGGATAGGTTCGACGTCTGGGGCCCTCAAATTCTATTTCTTGGGTATCCAAAGTGTGGACAGGAATATGCTGCAGTGAATGCCAATGGCAGATTGCTTCTTGGTTAATTGTGGTGTCCAGGTTTGCTCTCTGCTGTTATGCACCCAAGTCAAAAGAGGCATATGGTAAGTGCTGAGCGCGGAGCTATGTGACGAATCACAATTCATTCTGGCACTTAGATTTCGACGGCGCTAGAGACACCGTTGGTGCGAGCAGCATCAACCTCATTATTCTGCGCATGGGACATTGCTACAAGGGTTTTTAACATTGAATCCCGGGTCGATTGGGTCAAGCTATCCACATCGCCCGATGTCAAATCCCGAGTCTGGATGGGAGGCAAGACTGTATCAGAATTGTTAGCCATGCTCTACGATCGGTAACTGCTAGTATGACCAACCTTTGATCTTGATAGCCCCGGCGTTGAATCGCCAGGCACGAGGCGACATAACGTGCGAATAGTTCTCCGTCACAATCGGCACGATCGGCACACCGGCCTTGACAGCGAGATGGAAAGCACCCTTCTTGAAGGGTAGTAGGGTAGGCTCGTCGGAGTAACTCCGGGTTCCCTCAGCGAAAATAAAGACGCTCTGGCGGTGATCGCGCATCTCGGCGGCCGCGCCGTCGAAAGCCTTGAGGGCTGTCTCCCGGTTGGCACGGTCAATGAATACAGTCCGGGACAGAGACATGAACCAGCCCAGGAAAGGAATATTCCGCAGTGACTTCTTGGCAGTCACACTGCAGTATGGCGGGAAGACACTGCCAAGCATCAACACGTCGAGCTCAGTCTGGTGGTTACCAATGAAGACGGCTGGACGGGTGGAGAGGTATTCTTGGCCTTCAACAACCTCGAATGTGACACCGGTTGTAAATCGCATCAGCCACTTGAAGCTGCGGCCTGCTGCCCACTGTGAAACACGGCCGTATCCAACTAGCCGCAGACAGATCGAGACGACCACGCCATACGCGGCAGAAACGAGGAGACAGCCATATGAGGCGAGACACCGGGCGAAGAAAGCGGCGCGAGGCACCTTTTGTCCTAGTGCAAAGAGGGAGGCTGTCAACACCACGAAAGCGCTAACACCCGAAGTAATATAAGAGCCGAAGGACATGGTGACTGTTGTTGGGGCGAGTCAAGAATAGCTGGGTAAATGCGGTCAGAGGATGGATATTATACTTCCCAACAGGATACGTACCTTATTCTTTGTTATGTGGGCAACACCCAGCCCACGACTGTAATACAAATGAGGAATTAAAAAAGAAAAAAGGAATAGCAGATCAAATCCAAGACTGGGCCATGCATAGCTTGTGGGGAAGGGCAAATCGGAGTAGAAACGTTGAATCGTTTTTCTGCCTTTATGCCGACTTACCGCCTGGAAGATGCATATGACGATGTCACCAGGGCACTTGCGGGGACATGTGTATTGTAGAATCAAATATATTTTAAGGATTCAATACTGAGAATCAGTTTCCTTGAAAAATAATGGAATTATGCATGCACCATCCTCATGATACATGCCCGGGGGGAAATCGTTCAATTAATGTACAGAACACCATCGTATGCCAGATGTCTAGACCTGGAAAAAAAACTCCCCAGTGATGCTGTGCAAAGAGGCCCTCAAACGCCGAGTTCATAAGAGAGGGCCCCGTGGGAACCCAACAGAAAGACCTGGGACATCACAGGCCTACGCTATGTCCTCATCCTCCATATCGTCGTCGTCCAACGACTCCATTGCGTCCTTGATGTATTGTGCAGCCTGTGCGGGATCACAGTCAGAAAGAACTTAGAAAGGGGAGGGAAAATTGGGAAAATTAAGACGTACCTTTGGGTCCAGGTTCAAGGCCGCTGTGAAATGCTTGATAGCGTTGGCCTTGTCGTGGAGCATTTTGTACAGCTTTCCAAGAAGGTAGTGCACGTTTGCCTCATCCGGCGCCATGTCCTTTAGAACCTTCAATTCTGCCAAAGCAAATTTGTATTCACGCAGCTTCATCAGTACGCGCGCCTTGCGGAACTTTGCCAATACTGAGTTGGGGGCCAGCGAGGATGCTCGACCGTAGTGAACTAGGGCATCTTGGGGATTGTTCATTTTCTCCAATACCAGACCAATGCAGCAAATGAGCACTGCATTCGTCGGGTTGATACTGGCTGCATTGCGGAAATGCTGCTCAGCGAAGTCAAGCTTGCCCATCTTGTCATAGACAGTCCCCAGTCCGTACCAAGCATTGTAATGTCGATTGTCCGCGCTGATGCCGTGGCGATAGGCCTCCAATGCCTTGTCATATTCTTCATTGGCGACATATTCATGTCCCTGTAGCGTGAAAGCATATGCAAATTCAGGATCGATCATGGTTGCACGCTTGAAGCACTTCAGTGCTTGATCGTGATCCCGTTGGTGAGAGAAAGAGTTGCCAATAGCACACCATGCCTGAGGGGATAAACGATCCGCTTCGAGTAGCTGATGTGCTAAGTAAGCCAGTTCTACATCACTTTTCAGATGCCATAAGACAGTGGAGTATATCTCCATATCCTCGGTGCGAGAGGGCGCTAATTTCTGAACCCTGGAGAAATACTTGGCAGCTTCTGTGTAGCTTGCTTGTTCGAAATAAGTCCGTCCAAGTTGAGACAAAACCCAAGGGGTTTCACGCTGCCCTTGGGAGAGAGAATTGAAAGAGCTGATGGCGTCCGCGCACTTGTAGCGGCTCAATGAGAAGTATCCAGATGCAAGTTTATTGAAAAGTCCCAAAAGCCAATCCAAGGCTTCAAGCTCTTTGGTTTTTTCAGCGTGTTTGGGCATAGGAGGGATAGCAGGATGAGATTGTGACGAGCCCGTCCGATTATCTTTACCATCGTTGTCGGGTGTTTCTATGGGTTTTCGATTGCCACTCACAACACGGCCGACAGTGGGCGCACCTGCCCGTCCTTTCGTAGGTCCTCCTCTCAACTTCTTCATTTCGCGGCCATCTCTGCCAGTAAGCGTGCTGTTTGAAAGTTTGCTGGTTGTAGGTTTGATCTGGTTGAAAAGCCGAACGCTTCGGCGCTGGGGTGCACCTGGTTCAGTCGGTTGTGATGAAGGAAGGGGGTGGGCGACTTGCCCAGAGACAGTGCGCTTGCGGTCGCCGAATCTCGATACAAGAGAGAGGTCTCTTTCTACCGGAGCAGTCGGCTGACTGTCTGGTTCGGTTCGTGTTTTGTGCCGAGGTCTGATGCCTGTTGGTCGCATTCGCGGTGGAGGTTGCCCGGTATGGTCAAGGCTCATAGTTTGGATTGTCCGCGTCTTTCGAGCAGGGGCTAATGGTGCTTCCCATCCAGCTTCTGGGTCAGTGACGCCATTCCCAATGCGGAAATCGTCAGAGCCACTGCTCTGTGCGCCTGGGGTCTCCATTCCATCGTGGAAAACCGGCTGTGCCAAAGCAGGAAAATTGACAGAGCTCCCATTCAATTTTTCCCAAAGAGCAGAGCTCCCAAATGTAGCGTCAGTCTCGCCACGGGAGGCAGAGACCATAAAAGGGTCGGATTCAGGGTTACCAGGAGGTTGCACGGGGAAGTTACCTTCTCCGTAACACACGTTGTCTGGCGCAGTGGCTGTTTCCTCCGGCGATGAAGATATTATTGCAAGAAGTTCTGGGCTGAGCTGGAAGATATTCGGGACTCGAATATTGACACCTGGGATTGTATTAGAAAAGGCCACCCCAAAAGAAAAAGCCGAGCATACCTGTTTCGCAAAGCCCTAGGAATGCATCCCACATGAAGGGGTTCAATTTTAGTGCCTCCACGTAGCAGTCAACTGCTTTGGTTAAATCTTTATGTGCGTGCCAAAGTTTCCCCTGCAGAGAATAAACAGCTGCAGCATCAGGCAGGTGCTGTCGCTGAGTTTCACTATGCTTATCTATAATGTGGTTAGCGCTTGAATTTGAAGTTGGAGAAGTTTGCCGGGGCTTACTCCAGTGGTTCTTGGAGACCCAGAGGGGTTTGCTGCGCTCCAGAGCCGTAACACCGTCCAAGTATTTTCCCAAGTCCAGGCAAGCCTGAGCAAAGACATAGGCACAGCCGGCATGTAGACCGCGCGAGCCCGAAGCCTGACTGCATTCGAACGCCGCCTTTACTTCTCCGTTGTGTAGATGGCAAAGGGCGAGCAGATATTGAGCTTCAAAGGATCGGGGTTCATAGGCGAGGAGGCGCGCAGCGAGGAAGAGCGCATTGCGGATTAGGTTATTGTCGAGTTGGTAATAAATGAGGTGCCTTAGCTGACTGGCAACATGCCCGGTGGACAAGGCCATGGTGAGGGGTCGGCAGCACGTTATGCGACAGCTCAAGGTAGGGTGGGGATTGTGTAGTGATTATCGAAAGTTGTGATAATGATGCGATTGGGAGAGTCGGTTAGTCGGCGTTACTGTAACATCAGTGTCCGGCGCCTTTGTAATGTCCTCCAAGACGCGGGGAGAAAACGACGCGATCGAGTGAGTTGTTGCAGCGTGATCGAGTGGTCCATCAAAAGCTACAAGACATGGACAGCAGCAAGTCCGATGTCTTTGGGTTTTTTTAGATGCAGGAGCTATCGACTGCTTTCGGTACGCAAGTGTGGAACAATGAGGAATGTAAACCCAAGCCGGAAATCGTAAGCGGATGAAGGATAGAAAGAAACGAATAGGGATTCCTCTGGTTACGTCATCTGCGGACGCAGGATCAGTCTCTCAGAGCGCCAGGGACATTTCCAAAGAAGTGGAGGACTGCAAGATGAGCTCAAGATGAGACGAACTTCGGCCGTTCTTTCTGTTATTTTGGTCTGAAGCGGTCTTTGTCATTTCTGCCGTTGTTGCCGGGCGGTGAGGGTAGTGGAGGGCAACAATCACCAGATGTGCTATAGCTGTCATGCATGTCCCCTCTCTTCTTCTTTTTCGGTTCAGTCTCGAATTCCCGTCACTTGCTTGTCATTTGAAAGGCGAAAAGCTTGGCCAATTCATCTGCAGCATTTTGTACCTGGAAAGGATCATCTTTAGCACCATATTGCAGATCACTTGGTGATCGCATCAATCATGGCTCAGGTGAGTTAGCTTTGATCATTGTGTGGGGAGTTTTCTGACTGTATCGCAGAAAGCTGCCAAATCTCTGGCGACCCGCAATGGCGCCGTCCTCAGCCGTACTCACCTTGTCTCTGCTGCATTGCACCTACTCTTCCTCCTGTTGCACTTTGTCTTCCAGCGGCCGCGTTCGCTAAAGCCATACTTCTTCCTGGCTGTTCCAACTCTTGCCATTGAATACTACTTGGATCGGATGGGCCGGCCCCGCTACAATGAGGATGGCTCTTTGCGCTCCGCTGGCGAGGACCTCAATGCAACTGGCCTGACGGAGTATATGTGGGATGTACTTTACTGGACCCAGGGATGCATTGTCGCTGCATGCCTCTTCAACGACCGGGCCTGGTGGTTGTGGGCTGTGATTCCATTGTATTCTGTTTATGCTGCCTATACCACGATAATGGGCGTGAAGAAGGGGTTTGCTGGAATGGGTGGTGGTGATGCCAGCCAAGAAGGCGATGCCCCAAAGAGCAAGACGCAGCTGAAGAAAGAAAAAAGAGGCACCACTATGAAGTATAGGTGATTTTGTTGGAGTATGGAGGATATGTACAAAATGAGCTGATATAGAATGGGAGCTCTAAGGTCATTCCTGTCTTTACTAGTTGCTATCTCAAGCGCCCTTTTGGTTCTATAATTTTATCAATTGGAGATCTTCGAGCTGAGTTTAAGCTACATAAAAGTTTGCCTACGTGTCTTGCAGGCCCAGGTGGCATTCTGATACAGATCATGGTTTCACTTTTCTCTCACAGTTAGAAACATACATACAATACTCGAAAATTCCATTCATTATGTACTGAACGTTTATATATCACTTCAAAGTAAGCCTCATATTTAGACTTGGAAGTGACTAGAGAGGAACGCAAAATGAGGAGATAGACAACGAAAAAAAAGGCGAGACTGAATGTTGCAGATCATGAGCATATGGCCGTCGTGACAAACTATGTGGGGAATAATGCGGCGTGAGCCGCGCATGGCATTCCCGAGGCATGGTTTTCGTTCGGAACAAACTGGGTGAGTCCGAATCAAAATAGGAAAATGAGAGAAAAGATGATACACGGCGGGTTAAAATGAATCAGAGTTCATCTTTGACTGAAGCTGCAGCAGTCTTGATGCTGCTTGTTGTATCCTCAACGTGGGATGCGGCGGTCTCGACTGCCTCAGACGCGACGCTGCCATAGCTGGCGGCTAGACGAGTCAGCTGGGAATTGGCGCTCTCAAGGGCTTCAGTGAGACGGGAACCCGCGCTCTCCATTGCATTGGGTTCCTCGCCGTAGATAGCAGTGCTGGCTTTGGATTGAATACTCTCAATGGAATCCTTGGCGCGATCGATGTAACCATGTGCAGATTCCTTGCTGTAAACCGCACCACTGATCTGGGCAGAAGCTGCTGTGTAGGCATCGGCTGCAGCATCGGTGGCCTTTTCATAGGAACCCTTGGGAATTTCGTAGAAACCAACGCTGGCAGCTTCGACAGCAGCATGTACTTGGTCATTCGCGTGTTGTATGATGTCCTCTACGCTTGGGGATTCCGAAACGATAGAAGTGGCGGCGGAGGATGCGGATCCGTAAGCCTCATTAACGTAGCTAGAGGCAGATGAGATGGCTGCCCCTGGGTACGGCGTCTCGTATGCCGCGCGTAGCTTGCTCAGCACACTCTCGGTAAACGAAGGCTGCTTGCCCACAATCAGTTCAGAGACGAGTTCTTGGACTGCCTCAAACTGCGGACGCCCGTTATTCAGCACTTGCTGCAGATACGGCGTTGGTGTGCCGTAGATATGCTCGCTGGCTTTAGATATGAGATTTTCCCAGCTTTCAGATGCTTGACTGGAAAGGGACTCGACAGGGCCGGTGGAAGCTCCATAGATGGCCGAGCTGGCCGAAATGGAGGCCGCAGAGAGAGACGAAGAAGCCGCAGAGAGGGCAGCACTGTATCTGGATGAAGCATCATCAATAATACTTTGTGCTTTGCCACCATCCGCAGAAGAGATGACCGAGCTTGCCGATGCGACAACAGCGGCAAGGCTGGCAGAAGCCAATGAGGAAGCGCGCTCGTATTGAGAGCCAGCTTCCTCAATAATTCCCTTGGCTGGTGTTGGAGTTGGAGAACCATATACCGCTCCAGATGCCGTAGAGACAAAAGCAGAGTAGTGGTCGTGGGCCAACCCGACTGCCTCGTAGTACCGACGCTGGGCATCAAGGACAAATGGGTCGAGAGCTCCTCGAGGACTGGCTGTTGTCGCTGGTTGCTGCACTTGAGATAGTTGTTCGGATGCTAAACTCAGTCCCTGGCTTAGTCGGGAAGATGCGATGGATGAAATCTGGGCCAGAGGTCCGGCGTTGGATGGCGTCGAGGTAGCACGAACAGCGCGGAGCTTCGACTCCAGCTCATCGGTGGCATATTTTAGAGACCCAGAATAAGCCGACTCTATGGAAGCTAGGAGCCGGGAATGAGCAGGAGCGCTAGATTCAGCCATTTGGTCAAGAACCTGAGACTTTGCGATCTCATAGAGTACTTTAGCCTGCTCTGTCGAATCAACAAATCCTGAGCTAGCTCCGCCCATTAAAGATTGGACAATCGGTGTTGGGGTACCGTAAATGACCGACGACGCACTGTGGCAGTAATTCGCATTAGCGAGAATTCAATTTTGTATGTAATTTTGAAAGAAGCTGGATATTCTATACTACTTACGCGGCTACAGCCTCACTATATTTTTCAGAGGCGGCACTGGAAACTTGCTCTCCGGGGCTCAGAGAAGTGCCATGGATAACGGTAGAGGCGGTGGACCAGGCAAGAGAGTACTGTTCGCTGGCCAATGATGCTGCTTTCTCACCGGCTCCGGAGGTTGTCGATGCACCGTAGATAGCTTCACTGACAGCATTGCTCACTTCAGCGTAAGTGTCGCTGGCCTTGCTTGCCAGACCGTCTAGGACGTCGTGACCTTCGTCATCTAGGATCGGTGCTTGATGCGAATTCGCATCGGCAGCCGCAACACCAAAGGTGGATCTTGTTGAGGGCTGCTCATCTACCAGAATATCATCGTCCATGACAGACTCGTCAGCGCCATCAAACTCCGCCTCAGCATCAACAGCCGGGGAAGGTGCATCGGCAGAGTGTGCTTCCTCGTAAGTGTCGTCCGATGTTGATGCTGCCATCTCTTCGGAAGACTCATCGTGTTCGGAATCCACATTGGCGGCCTCTTCGTCAGATTCTTCAGTCTCCTGGGGCTTGGGCCTCGCCGGCGGGGCTCCGGTGCGAGTGTCGAAATCATCGCTTACTTCACGAGCAGCGATCTTCCAGATCCCAACATCCTTCAACCGGACAAGTTCTCTGGCAGCTTGTTCGGCTTCATGCATGCCCTGGTCCAAAATGTCACTGGCCACGGCTCTAGCGTCAGATACAGATTTGTGGTTCATGCCGACATTTCGGATCTCATTGCGCCATTCTTCGAGTTGGGTTTTGAGGGCATAGTACTTCGCCCAATCCTTGTACGTGACACCATCCATCCACGCCCAGCGCATACCAATTCCTTGTAGGCCTAGATCACGAATGCTGTCCAGAACATCCAGTGTCGAATTGACAGCAGCAGAGACTCGACGCACAAGTTCGTCCTCAAACGAGATAGACCACTCTCGGAGTGCATGTGCGCGATCTCTCACAGAGATAGCTGAAGCTCGGATATCTCTAACTAGCAAGTCGCTAGTAGACTCCTCGATCTCCGGGGCGTCCTCCTCTGGCAATGAACCTGCGAGTTCATTGATACGTTGCTTGACGTAGGAAATCTGCTCAGCGGAAACCGACTGGAGCGCAGTAGAAAGGCTCTGACCATGGCTGTTCGCGCTGCTTGCAACTAGGGCGGACACGATCTCCCCAATACGTTCCTCAAGGTCCTCAATACCTTTATTAGCTGCGAGAGCAAACTTTCCCTGCCACCGCTCAAGGTCCGAATCCATCTTCTCGCGGGCTTGCTGCGCTTGCTCGGTAGGAGTCAGAGTCGGTTGGGCAGGAGGCTGGGGCGTGGAGGTTGAGGTCACGGTGGTCGTGGTGCGAATTTGTTCCTGTGACTTGGTAGTCGAGGAGGTAACAGGCTGCACAGTTGAGCTGCTAATCACCATGGTTAGCAAGCCATGGGCCGGAGAAATCAAGGGACTATAAATACCTATCCACGTCTTCTATGACAGCACGGAGTCGCTTGCCCTCCCTGTAGCTTGCTAACCGCTGGCCAATCTTGACCAGCTGGGGCTCCACTTGCTCAGAGTAAAGACCGGTAACGTGAGGCCATAGTGAGCTGTTAGCAAAGTAGACCGCGGATGACCATGTATACTGCGCCCGGGGCATTACGTGGGTTGTCAAAATACTCTGGCCCGTGGAGTAAGCCTTCCAGATGAAAGGCTTGGAAAGGGCGTAGAAAGGTACCAGATGGCCCTGATAGACAGTGAGAACAACATTGTGGGCCCTCTGATAATACGGAGAGACAACAGCAGCGCTTTGCTGGACATAGGGATCGACCTCGGCCAAATAAAGCTGGTGCACCTTACTTTGAGCAATGTGCAGTCTTGGTGTGACTTGATTTTGCCATTGCTCGACCCCATAGGCCTGAGCTTGCTTCAATGCCGGCGCTCCGTACTTTTCATAACCGGATTTGGCAACTTTGGATGCCGGGGTATAAACTCGGTGATTGAACACTTCCACGTATGGCCGGGCTTGATCAACGTAAGGCGCCGCATAAACATCATAATATGGTGTCACATAAGGTTCCACATGTGAACGAGCAATCAGGTAAGGCTTGCAGACTTGAGGCGAGGTCTCCGTGAGGTCTTCGAGGTGAGATGGGCATCTGAGGAATGGCGACACGAGTGCGTACCAGATACACAGCCTGAAAATTGAAGAAGTTAATAGAGAGTATGTATAAGGATGGCGATACCATCACTCACCTCACGACAAGTCCGACTGTCCATCGCATGAAACCCTTCTTCCGTGGCTTTTCAAGATCCGTTCGGCCATTGGCTTTGGCCGTGACATCTGTCACTTGTCCATTCTCTTTCACTACCATAGCAACTAAGGCTGACCCTGTCGAGGTCACGCGATTTCCTGAGATTCGAGGTCGTCGTAATCTGCGGAGGGCTTCCCTTCCACACACTTAGATCAAGTCGGCTCGGCAGAAGATTATCGCTGCATCGGAGAGAAGCTCACAGCTCGGTTGAATATGACCTTTCGATATTGGAGCTCGAGACTGAATAAATCGAAGCAAATTAACTGCTGTAGGCGAAATGCTCGCGTCGGTCTTGGCGCTAGCAACTTTCACGGGCCGCGGTCAGATACCTTAAGTAGGCTGGGTCAATTTTCAAGATTGTTGGGTTTTGAGGAATTAATGGTCGAACGCATCAGCTTTACGTCTGATGAGAAAGTGCAGCAATTTTATTACATTAAGGGGACAAGGGGATCCGATCGCATATGACACCATAATCAAGGATTTGTTTTTTAGAGCACCTTAGTGAGGTCATCGGTGGCTACCCGTACTGCAGATACGACAATACCCGGGCTAGCTTCGCTTTGACAAGCATGTAAGGACGTATTTTATGTACTTCCAGTACACACCGCTGAGTCAGCGAATTAGATGGTCCCGGGCTGGGCACCTGGGCTGAATTGCTTTGTTACAAGCACCAATGATCTACAGATTACGCTTGTGAGGTATGATACTCCTATATAAAAGCCATGTAAATTTTGTCCTTACTAAATCATCCCTCTTCAGCCCACCTCGGATTACCCCACCAACACAAGCCTTCCGCATGTTTACATCTTTTACCATTCCCGCTCGACTAGGAACATGGTGAATATCTGATCAACCACCGTCAACTCGGCGAGATTCACGAATTATGGAGCCCGCGGACTACCAATTCCGCGACAATGCGAATAACACCTCGTTCCCCGATGTAATGAACGACCCGGCGTATGACGAAAGGGAAAAAGGATTTGACGACCTGGATACCTGTCGGATATGTCATGGCGAGGCAACGGAAGAGGAATCTCTGTTTTACCCATGCAAGTGCAGTGGAAGTATTAAATTCGTTCACCAAATATGTCTGGTTGAGTGGCTGTCACACTCGCAGAAGAAACACTGCGAGCTCTGCAAAACGCCATTCCGCTTTACCAAACTATATGACCCAAACATGCCCCAGAGCCTTCCTGCACCTCTGTTTGCGAAGCAAGCCCTAATCCAATGCTTTCGGACTTTGGTGACATGGCTGAGATTTGTTCTCGTTGCATTTGTTTGGTTGGGATGGCTACCGTGGTCGATGCGGGCAATCTGGAGGGCACTGTTTTGGCTTGCTGATGGCCGGTGGTCTGCTAATGAAAGCATTCGAAACCAGGCTGCACAAACCGCCCAAGATGGTCTAGGGCAACTGTTCTCGAATGGAAGCGCTGCAGCAGTAGCTGACTCGATTACTTCGACCATTTCTAATGCCGCTGTCTCATCTGCTACTGCTGTACCATCTGCACGGTCGTCCATTCTCAATTTCGCAGCTGGTGAGCCACTCATGCTCACCCTCATCAAAAAAGTGATCCCTACTCTCTTCATGTCTGCATTTACCTCGACTGTCGGACAAGGCAACGCACAAAACAACGTCACGGCTAGCTCGACCAAACCTCGATATCCATCATGGCTTTCGGATGTCAAGTTCCTGAACTCGTTGACACCGTATCCAACAATCAACAACATGATCATGGACACGTTGGAGGGCCAGCTCATCACCCTTCTTGTAGTCGTTGCATTTATTCTACTCTTCCTGATTCGAGAATGGGTTGTTCAACAGCAACCCATGGTAAATATCGCAGAAGGAGAGCGCGAGGCTGCTCTTCAGTTAGTTGCAAATGCCAATAATCGGGTAAATGATCGATTCAACGAAGAAGCTGGTCTTGGACAACCTGAAGCCATTCCAGCTCAACCAGAAAATGAGGTCAACGACGAACGCGCTGAAGCCCATGAGTTGGACAATGACATCCTCCCTCATTTTGCTCCTCACTCCCCAGCTCCGTCCTCAAATGACTCTGAATATGGCCTCCCTGGGTTTGAAGCAGAGCTACGAGACTACAATAGGAACAACCCTGAATATGAAACAGGAGGCGCTCCTCCTACGGCTCGTGCTCTGGCTTTCCGGGATCTAGTGGCCCGGACTCATGGTAACCATGAAGAAATGCTGCGCATTCTCCGCGAAGAGGCTCACGGGGATGACCTGGACTGGATTGTGAATGCAATCACCGGAGCCACCATAAACCGGGATTCAGCAGCAGGGCCTTCTACTAACCCCCGCGATCCTGAAGACCCAGAACTCCCAGACGATGCCCATGTTAATTTCCAAGATGGCCATGTTGATGATCACCCATCTGATGTGGACGCCGGACCTTCTACCCAGAACGTGGCTCATGGGCCATCGACCAGAGACAATGACATGCCTGTGGGCAATGTACAAACGGATGATCGGCCTCCACAGGGAATCATTGAACGGGTATTCGAATGGTTTTGGGGAGACATCACACCCGTAGAGCGCGGCAGAGAAGAACCAGCTCCCGAAGACGAGGAGCATATTGTTCAGGATCCAGCCTTGGAAGACCCATTCGTGCCCTTGCCAAATCGGATGGAACAAATTCAAGGAAACGCTGCCGCTAATGCTGCTGCTGCCGCGGCGGCGGATGCTGGGCTGGACCCTAACGACATCGATGCAATCGAAGGGGACGATTTCGAAGGGATCATGGACCTCATTGGCATGCATGGTCCCATTTTCGGGCTGTTCCAGAACGGTGTATTCTGTGCCCTTCTGATTGCATTTACAGTCGCCCTCGGTATCTGGCTCCCGTACCTATGGGGTAAAATTGCTCTTGTGTTGTTGGCCAACCCTCTTGAGCTCGTCATTGGTGTCCCTATCACCGCGGTGGAAGTCGTTGCAGATATCGCTCTTGATACTCTTATTGGTGTTGTGGGATACCTCATGTACTGGTTCAGCTTTGTTTTCAAGATTGTACTGAGCCCATTCAGTGCTCTTTTGCCTATTGGGGAATGGATTCCCCGGGACAACTCGGTCACTAGTGCATCGCTATCCCTCATTGATGCAAGCAGTCACCGCTTGAACAAAGTGATCAAAGCATTCCTAGTTTTCCATGAGTCTGATATCCCCATGTTCTCAGTGCTCTCACACCAGGCGCTTAAACTGCACCAGGCTCGCCTTGGTGCTGTGTTCCAATCGGTATTTGCCACTGTTAAGTTCATCCTGCATGACTTCCCACTCCGGCTTGCGACTCTCGGTGTTCCCGGTGCCCTGTCTTTGGACCTTGACCTTTCCCATTTCAAGAATTTTGTTGGTCAAGTCCAACAACAACTCACCACCTTCGCTAAATCGTCACTTTTCTCGATGCCTGGAACAAGGTTGATGAGCGCAAGTGCAGCAAAAGCAGCCTCTGCCACATTGCCGCTCGATTATGACCTAGCGGTCTGGGATTCCAAGGATCGTGTCATCGCTATCTTCATGGGATATTTGCTTGCGTTCATGATAGGGCTTCTCTATCTACGGATAACAGGGCTGCTTTCTGGCGCCAGTCGGGGACAACGAGTTGAAGGTCTGCTTGCTGAGGTCCTGATACAAGCCGGAGGAGTTATGAAGGTCATCCTCATCATCGGGATTGAGATGATTGTCTTCCCTTTGTATTGTGGAAGTCTTCTTGATCTTGCTTTACTTCCGCTCTTCTCCGAAGCTACGGTGGCTTCTCGTATCGCTTTTACTGCTGCATCCCCGCTGACTTCGCTTTTCGTGCATTGGTTTGTTGGGACGTGTTACATGTTCCACTTCGCCTTGTTTGTTTCCATGTGCAGAAAGATTTTGAGAAGCGGTGTGCTTTGTAAGTGCTGTGATTCTATTGCTGGAGCTTGATCATTTCGCTAATTGTTTACTATAGACTTCATTCGTGACCCCGATGATCCAACCTTCCATCCGATACGTGATGTTCTCGAACGCAGCATCACTACCCAGCTCCGTAAGATTGGTTTTAGTGCCCTCGTATACGGTGCGCTAGTGATTGTCTGTCTAGGAGGTGTCGTCTGGGGCTTGCACTTTGCCCTTGATGATGTTCTCCCAATTCACTGGTCTGCCAATGCCCCAATGCTTGAGTTCCCGGTTGATCTGCTATTCTACAACTTCGTGTTGCCTGTAGTCATCCAATCATTCAAGCCTTCAGATGGATTGCATGACTTGTATAACTGGTGGTTCCACAAGTGTGCCCATTTCCTGCGTCTCAGCAACTTTTTCTTCCCCGAAAGGCACCTTGAGGAGGAAGGCTACCACGTCCGGAAGACCTGGTGGGGTATTCTATCTAGAAGCGAGGGTGACTGGGAACATCCAGTAATTGGAGATGATCAGCAGGCTGTAGCCGAACGGGAAAACATTGACGTCTACTTCCTGCGCGACGGTCGATACGTGCGCGCCCCTGGCTCTGATCAGGTCCGCATCCCCAAAGGCAACCACGTTTTCCTTGAGGTCACTGAAGACAATGAACGTGTTGATGGTAAGCCTGATCCTGCCGATGGGTTACATGGCCGATCCAGCAACATGTTTACCAAAGTTTATATCCCTCCGTCCTTCCGGACTCGGATTGCTGCCTTTATTCTTCTAATCTGGTTATTTGCCGCTACCACCGGGGTAGGCATCACCATTATTCCGTTGGTCATTGGTCGGAAGATCATTGGCTCCTACTCCTCTACTCCAGCTCCGGTGAACGACGTCTACGCCTTTTCCAGTGGTCTTTGTATGGTCGGTGCGCTTGCCTACCTGGCGTACTACTCCAGCGCCGCACTTGAATTCGTGCGAGAGCATACAGGCGCATACCTTCGCTCTCCCCGTCAAGCAGCCCAGACCAGTTTGGGCCTCGTGGTGCATGCTGCTCGGCTTCTCTACATGTTCCAAGTTGCCATTATCATTCTACCGTCACTCTTCGCGCTCCTCACTGAATTATACATTCTCATTCCAGCGCACACCATCTTTGGTGATGGAGAATCTCATGTTGTCCATGTTGTTCAGGACTGGGCGCTCGGGGTGTTGTATGTCCAGATGGCTATCAAGTTGACTTTCTGGCAGCCCCATTCCTGGGTGGCCGCTGTAGTCAACAGCGTCTTCCAAGATGGTTGGCTGAAACCCAATGCGAGCCTTGCCACTCGTGCCCTTGTTCTTCCAATTATTCTTTTCACTGCAATTGCAGTAACTTTGCCCTTGTCTTTTGGATTTATTGTGCGCTGGACCATTTTCTACTCCCACGCCGGAGTGCAGCCTAATATTTACCGTTATGCTTATCCCACCACACTGTTGACTGTGCTGTCTGTATGGATGGTGCATTTACTAATGAGACGAGTGGCGGTCTGGCGTACCAATATCCGCGACGAAGTCTATCTCATTGGAGAGAGACTGCATAATTTTAGTGAGAAACGAGCACGGGATGTTGGTGTGTCGCGGGTCATGACAGGGTGACAAATCGGATGAGTGACTATCCCCGGTGGCTTTGTTACATTTTAGCTCTATTGTATGTACAAATTAACTCAAATGAATAGAATGCAAGTATTAACATACTACTATGTACCTTTGTTGAATGCCTGAGGCAATATTATATTTGTAATTAGTACTGGTAATACCGTAATATAAACATTCGTTACCTGCTGCCTGACCCGTGACCCCACTGTTGACCTCACTTGTGATCGCTCATTGGTTAGGCAACAGGATTCCCTCGATGCACTGTTCTGTGGTTATCGGCCTTCATCGCCTCAAGGCACCCATTGAGACTGTTCTGCCTTTGTCGATTCCCTCTTATCCGATGGATTATTTGCGTTCCAGCGACTCTCACTATGTGCTCTTGAACGTTCCCACTGCAGTGCCTTGTCTCTAATGCTCGATACTATATTCGTTCTTATCGATCCCCTCCACAATCGCCAAGATGTCAGTCCTCCGACATGGAGGAGGCGGCGGCTTCCTCCAGCGGCGCCTCACGAAATTATATACTGATACGAAAACCTCCTGCGAGAGTGTTACGACGGCCTCAAAGGCCCTCGATGACCCTGAGCTTGTCGCTCTCCACGGGAGTTTCCAGAAACAGAGGGACCGATTGCTGGCATGGGGTCTAGATTGGAGCGACGCAAGCGCCGCGCAGCCCAACG
This sequence comes from Penicillium cf. griseofulvum, assembly GCA_028974015.1. Classification (NCBI taxonomy): domain Eukaryota; kingdom Fungi; phylum Ascomycota; class Eurotiomycetes; order Eurotiales; family Aspergillaceae; genus Penicillium; species Penicillium cf. griseofulvum. The sequence goes on from JAPQKP010000002.1 coordinate 5,841,457, forward strand.
ACATCGACGAATCGTTGACTGCTGCAGGATTCAGCGACGTCGTTGAGAGTGTCATGTCATCGATTCAAGAACTTCTCAATGATGCCGAACAAATCCAGCATTTAGATGCGCCCATGCTTCCTTCCAAGGAACGAAAAGTCGATCTACCATCGAAGGATACCCTTGCTAGCAGACCTATTAAGACGCAATGGACGGAGGAAGATATAAACCGCTCCAACACAATTTTGAATGAACTCACCGGCTGCATTGATACCCTTTATGATCTCTCACGCTCCCGGCGGACGATGGCTTCCAGCATGTCATCCAGCAAAAACAACGCGCGCCGCCCACGACCTAACCCCACCTCACCTTATGATTCGTCCCACGGCTCGTTCTCCGAATCCAAGGAGAAGGTACAAAGCCCAAAGCAAATGTTCGATTCATTTACCTACTCGCCCACGACCACGCACCGTGACCCCCTTGGTCCTTTCCTGCCATTGAACCACCTCCTCATTGATCGCTCAGCTTTACAACTATACGGTGCGGCCCACGACAATAGTCCTCCCCCATATGAACCTGTTGCGGCATCTTCCAACTCGCGTGCTATTGGACGTCTGAAATCATCGGCATCGCATCTTCTTGCCTCCACAAAAGAGTCCCATGTGTCCGTGCTTGTCGAGTTTATGCCTATATTGGCAGAATCAAAGATGGATAATAAGAGTGCTCGATTAGAAAAGCTCCAGCAGTCTCTTGATCAGTTGCTACAGAACGCCAGGATCTCGCACTTAGGGTTGATGCGATTTTTGGGCTACTGCATTGATAACTCGAACTCTCGTTATGCATTCCTTTATCAGATGCCGGTCGACTACTTCCCATTCCTACAGAATCCGAGTGACTTGTTGAAGGAGTTAAAGCCTAAGCCATTGGTCGCTCTTCTTCCTTCAGCAGAGGAGTACCGGGAGAATCGAGTTCCGAACCTCGACACTCGATTTCGATTGGCTTACGATCTCTTAATGTCCGCTCTCCACTTAAGAAGTCAGAATGCTGTTCATGGAAATATCAACAGCAGCAACGTTATTTTTTTCCCAGGTCGAAATGATGCGAGTGATGATGAAAGTGGTCTTGGACCTGATCTTCGCCGTCCTTACCTCACTTCTCCGGCACGCTTCTCTGGGGATGGGCCAACCCCTGAGCCGTTGTCTTCGGCAATGTATCGTCACCCAGACGACAAGAGAAGCGTTGACGATGATGGCGCATGGGCCTATGACCTTTACTCGCTAGGTCTCATTCTATTAGAGATAGGCTTGTGGGCACCAGTTGGGCGGCTTTGGAAGATGAAGTATGACCGCTCGTGGTTCAAGCATCGAGTGGAAGATCTTTATGTCAAGAAACTTGGCCCAAAATGCGGTGGTGCTTATCTTCAGGCCGTTCAATTGTGCCTTGATGCCCCCAACTTCCATTTATCAACCCAACCGATGACCGACCTTGGCCTCCGTGTTCCACAAATTTACCACTACCCGGTGCTTGACTTGTCAGATCCTGATGGCACTTTCTCTTTTTCGATGAACTTCATGTACACAATCTGCAAGATTTTGTGGTCATGTTGCAGGATTGATATCTTCTCAGCACCCTCGGCAGAAGAATTGGATGACTGCCTTCCACTTGCCCTTGTCCCCACCCCTGAGCCAGTCACCATCCAGGAAAAAGTCAAGGCATACAAATCATCGAAGCTGGAGATGTCTAACTATGACAAGAAACTTCCCACCATTCCTGCCGATCCGTGGGGTGTCGTGAATGAAGACAAGTACTTTGAAAAACCACAGAAGAAACGTACTGTTAAGAGACTTCCGAACTTGGAAATACCGGACGAGCACCTGCAAGAGTGGAATTTTCAAATAATGCCTCGAGTGAGTCGCCTTCTTCAGAAGATTTTGAAAGAGTCTTCTGAGTCGTGTGGAGTAAACCTCATCATGACTGGCGAATCGTCTGAAAGTGCGAAGACGACGATTTGTGTTACTTGCGCTAGTGTGAAGAAAGTACGAATGGCTCTCAAGAAGCACTTCGCCCTTGGTCGGGATGACTGGGATTTGATCGTCCTTCGTGGCGATATCGAACGGTCTAAGGTTCCTCGGAACAGGCGCCGGAGGCCGGCCAAGGCTCGCCCCAATGCCTCCAATGATACACCCTTTCGCCAACGAGAGCTCAATCCATGTCACCAGCAGCGACCTCTGTGCGGAGCGTCTATCGGTGCCTTTCAGAATGAGGAGCACCTACCACCCGTCTCGTACGGTGGTGCCGTCTTTGTGGATGGCTTGCCGTATGGTCTGACAGTCCATCATATGTTGGAAGCTCCTAGCGAAGACGAAGGCCAAGAAACTAGCCCCGGAGACTCCAATCCAGACGGCCCTTCCAGGTCGTCGGCGGGGAATTGGCCCCGTGATACATCAAACATCCCACATCCTGGGTTCAGGTACGACTATCAGGCAGATGACTCGCCTGACATTAATTTCGATTTTGAAATTTCCGATCTTGAGGACGGAGACGATGCATCGCAAGGCCTTGAGTCTGGATATGATGACTTGTGGCTTTCGGATGATGATTCATCAGATGATGACTCCGTCGGGCCAGAAGACGATGACGGTGACGCCGCGTCCATCGGCGATACTGCTGGCATCGAACCGGGCGAAGAACCTCGGCTGCTTGTCACCCAACCAGCCATTGACGACGTACATGAAGACTTTTTTCCATCCCCAGAAGATCGCGACGACGAGCATCTAGCCTCGCACTCGCTAGGTTACGTCCACGCATCATCTGGAGTACGGCGTTGGACCCGAAAGGGTCTGAAACATGAAATTGACTGGGCACTCATCAAAGTCGACGAAGCTCGCATGGACCCTCGCAACATCATTCTCGATACTACCAGATCCAGTATCGCTCGTCCAGGGCGCCCTATCCCGCCACAACCCATCTTTCTGAATCAAGTAGCCCGGATGGAGGAGCTAGGTGGCTTGCAAGTTCATTGCTGCGGCCGCACAAGTGGACTGCAGACAGGGCAGATCTCGAAGGCTATGACATTGGTCAAACTTCATGGACGTCATTCATTCTCAACCAGCTTTTGCGTCAATGGTAACTTCGGAGGTAAGAGGTGCACTTCAGCGGATCCCATTTTATGTCTATACGATCCTTAATTAGATACCCTTTTTTGTTTTTTGTTTTTCATGCACACCCGTCATTTGTTATCCTTCTTAGCTGGTAAACATACAGCATCATTGGATCCTAAGACATCGACTTGTATCGAGTAAACATTTCATGAAGCTAATCTCTCCTGATTCGACAGCTCCTGGTGACTCTGGCGCATGGGTCTTCGACCGTCCCACCGGCCGTGTGTGCGGCCATGTTCTCGCCTGGTCCGCAAAAAGCAACACCACCTACATCTCTCCTATGGAGGTCACCTTCGATGACATCGCCCGCACTCTCGGTGCCTCTCTCGTCTCCCTTCCCGGCGATCCGAACCGAACCATGGGTTACGTCGACCCTACATCCCCACAGGCTGCTCAATACCGCTACCAGGCACAGCGGCTTCCAGATGACTTTGGCCGTCTGGCTTTTGGTGCTGGAGGTCCCCCTGGTCCGCCTTTGCCACCCCATCCTCATCATTACCCTCGTCCTCAAGCCCACCATCCGCGTTACGGACATCCCCTACCTCCGCCTCCACCCCCTCCCGGCTCCCGAGAAGCCCGGGGGCCAGTGTATAGTGGCCCCGCGCCCCCGATCCCGCCATCGCTCCTGGCCGGACCACGCAATATCGAGCGACAACTTGCTTGATTTTTGGAAGATCTATATTATGGGCATAAATGTTTCGAGATTCATGTTCAATTCATATGGGTATATTAATTTTGTTTTATGATGTTTATGAACGTTGAGGATACCCATGATGGAACGATTTTTGGTTACATTTTCGTTTACATGCTATACAAATTAATATAACGTTCACTGTTTGAAGAGTAGTATTCATGAAAGGGGATTAGATTTGAGGTAGATACGATAAAGCTAGGAAGAACACACTCTTCTCGAGGCTGGCATTAACCCAGGCCGTCGGTGTTGTGGTATTAACCCTGTTCAGCTAGTTTCCCTTATAAGTTCGTAAAAATATTTATAAGTTAGAGTCATCTACAATCGTTCGTGTATAGAGAGGCTTTCTCCTCTATTATCTTCCTTATTATTATTATTATAGTCTTTATTAGTCTTAACTATTCTTAGGGAATTAGGAGTAGGAAGTTTAAAGATATATATCGTACAGTAAATGTTACGATCTGCTATCACATGCTTCTCCTTCTCCCAGATTGTTTGTCGTTTGCTTGCTTCCTTTGTTTCTAGCTGCCCTTTACGGAAGCTAGCGATAGATCGTGATTGATAACGTTTAGAGTAGAACTTTAGTACTCGATATCCGCGTATACTCGTACCGCTAGCTCGCTACCAGAGGCTAGTAGTAGCGAATTTTGTTTATCCTAATAACCACAACAAAAATGCCCGCGTCTTTACCACTTCACGTGCATGTCAAGTCCCTCTGACAATTGGCATCCCCATCGTTCCCGTGAGACAACGCCTGCATCATCATCCCTCAAATTGTGCCTCAGGGCATCATCCGATATTTTAATGTCCGTTTGGTTGGGTGCCGCCAGACTTTCTGTATGGTAGCGTGGTCAAGACATTTCGTGAGATGTGTCAACCACCACCAACGTGTCTCCGGTGCTTTCTTCGCAGTATAATCCATCCTAGGCTCGAAGCAAAACTTCCACTCGATCTCTAGAGCTCCAAACTTGCCATACGATCACAGTCCTGCTAGTATAGATTCGGGCTCTTCGCAGACCGGTAAGCAAACTCATCTCGAGCACTATCAAGAATATTTCTGATAAGTATCAGATTGGAATTCTAACTGTGAATTCTTCGAATTCACGCGTGGCCGCTTTATTGTGGATGAGGCAGAGAATCTCCGAAAGCGGGAAATCAGATTCGACCTGAATAGGCTCGCAAGTGTCGCAGCAGACTCAGTCGGAGCCGCTCGATGCATTGCTATCAAGAAGTACCCCGGCGGCATGTTCAACAAAGCCTTCCTTATGTCTATGGGCTATTTCTTTACGTATTTGACTAATCAATTTTAATGATATTGGTGGTTTAGAAGCTTCGAAAAGTGTGGCTATAGCAGAGGATCCGCAGTTCGGTGGTTACGTTAATTATGACATCGGCTAGAATAGAGACCCATGATTCTCGATTGCATCATATATACACTTTATAGTTACAGAGCTTAACCGATTGCTATATAATGAAGTAATATTTCGAATTAGCAACCCTGTTTGCGTCGCTAGTAGACTTCCGCATAACCCATTTTGGGTCGAAGGTCTCGACCCAGAACCCAACCCAGACCCAGTGACTGGGGCCCCAGAAAACCCAGTATAGGCTCAGTTCGACCCAGTTTCTACATAATTTATACTTAATTTTTGCATTAATATCTTCGTAATATCTAATACACCTAATATCACTTGCTATACTAAAGCTAATAGAGATTTTATATTATAAACTTATATCTATATATTATATCTATATATTATTTAAATATTAGAATAGATTTCGAAAAGTGGGGTGAGTTTTCTTATTATTAGGAAGATATATATATATATTGTGTAGAAAAGGTACACCACTTTCTTCATATACCATGTAATTTATTTTCAACTTTAAAATGAGGGCTTTTATAATTCTAAATTTATATCAATATCAATTATTAATAAATATATATTTCTTAATTAATAGATACTAATATTACAAAGGTTAATATAATAATTACAACGTTAAAACATAGTGTATTTTTCATAAAAGCTTGTTTGCACTGTTTATAACCCAGTTTGGGGCCCCAGACCCATTACTGGGTCGAACCCTTCGACCCAAAACCCAACCCAGACTGGGTTGGGTCTGGGGTTTACTGGGTCGTGCGGAAGTTAGTCGTTAGGCTCTCTTTCATCATTATGACCTTGAATTGAGGTAAGAGGATGTGCATTGACGAAAGTTATAAATACCCAAAACTGTCCTAATTCTCGGCTTGTATTTAACTATCTCCTTCACTCTTCTGGTTTGTACTTTTGTCTTTCCCCTAGGAGAAACTCGTCAATTAGATGATCAAAATGCGTCACATTACCTTGGTCGCAACCACCTTAGGCTTTCTTTTCTCAAGTCCCGCAAAAGGGGCTATGCCGGCCTGCCTTAGGTCTATGTCCTTACCGGATAACTTCGTGGGGGATCTGCCGGATATTCCAGTGAGGACCCGAGATATTCAGACCCTAAAAAGTTGGTTGTAGAGCATTCTAATACCTGTGGTTGGTATCAGGTCCAAATATGTGATGATTATAATTACAAGGATTGTGTCACGGTCCAAGCACCGCACTTCCAGTGTGTAAAGAATCCAAGGTTTGTTGACCTAAAACGGCAATATGATTATGTCCAGAAGAACGAAACTAAAACTTCTTTGTTAGGCCCAGTATGAAATCAATCGGAATACCAAAAAAAAACACGGCTTGCTTCTTGAACCCGTACGGCAAGCAATTATCCATTTTCTATTGATTAGATGGTACTAACGAAGCTCAGAGTGGAGTGCAATGATACGTGGATCTCCCAGATGTCCCCAGGAATCCCTGGAATCAAGGATATGAATTTTCCGTGGATTTTCTGCGTCAATTACGATGCAGACTCCTTGGGTGCTTAGAAATAGCCTTGAAATGAGATGGCTGGTGTGGTGATGGTTACCAGGCTTGTTATGGGCTGGTTGTTACTCTTGCATATTCCTGCTAAAAGGGTCAGGGGGTATATGGCGATCGTGATATTTCTGTCAAGTGGAGGAACTTGCAATGGCCTGTACACCTTTCACTTCTGTACAACATGCCTTGGTATGGGTTTTTCCCTTCGGCAAGGTTTTCCCCATACTGTTATGTGAATGCAAAGGCAATAATATTTGTCCAAATCTTGAACAGATGTTCGAATAGTCCACTGCAGCAAAAAAAGAAGAAAGAAAGAAGGGAGGGGGGGGGACATGCATTCAAAGCAAGGGAAGCAATCAGGGAAACGCACAGGAAAGAAAGATTAGGAACGGAAAGACTGAAAATAACCGCGCTTAACTAAACAACTCGCGAGCTGTCCACATCATGTCTGTCCATTTACTCTTAGTCTTAGGACAACCTACATGGGAGAAACTGAAATGCCGACCATCGTTGCCAACGACATCCTCCGCAGGTCGGCTATGCCGCGACCATCACGATGGTCAGCTCCCATTCACCAAAGAAGCCACTCTCCAGGTGAGCCCTCAATGTCGGGTCGTTGGGTAGCTCCGTAACTCCACATCATGCACAGTTGGTAGATAGCCATGATTAGAGGGAAAACCCGACGATAATGTAAAAACTTAAGTGGTACGATTGAGCGTCATGTTGCAGATGTCCTGAGTATTTCTGTTAGAATAGAATCGGGAAGGGAGAAGGTCCAATTCCAAACATCATTATTGAAATTGTTATAGAGTCCTCTCCAGGTTCCACGCGCCGATAATCATTTTCATAGCCAGTTCCGGGACCTATTTCACAGGACAACTATAAGTTTTATATGGATGATGAATCTGTCCAGATCCAAGGCTATTTAAAATGTGACTACGCAGTAAACGTCGGATGTTAAGTTTACATACCTTCAGAAGTGGCCAGTCAGATAAATTCAACAACTTGACTTCAACCAAGGCTTTTACAGAATCTCATTCTTCTATCTGGTTTCCCAGGTACGCCCTATAGTCCATTAATCTAGATTCCCCACTTAGGAGACCACAGGGCCAATGAAGAATGGCAAGAGCGCTATTGTACGGAGATAATTGATAATTTTAATATTGTAGGACTTCTCTCGCGCATTCTTATGTATCCATGATATAGTTAACTCGAAAACGGAGAGTTGAATAATCGTAATCATTGTGGTTAACTTGCGCGACTGTGTGCGGAGCTCCCAATAGGACCGTGGTGCAGCCATGGGGCTACTAGGAAGGACGAAAGTTCATACATGGTCTAAGACGTCAGCTTGAATTATTACTTAAAAAAAGAGGGAGATACCTATACACGCACATGACGGGCCACACTATCAGAGTCCCAGACAAGGAGCCAGTCACACTGGCTTTGATTGAAAGCAAGGAGCTTGATGTACCTCTTGGATCATGTATCTGAGCGAAGAAATGTATCAATATATTTATTACGGCAAATCAAAATATGTAAAACGGTACCACCTGAGCTCTCTCTTTTCTGTACTACAATTGGCATAAGCTTAACTCCATCACGGTCACGGGCTTGAATCTGCAGCCTGCCTTCAGGCGAGTCATTATCCGAGGGGAACTTTAATGGATACATTATCAGCCGGCCAACTTTACTGCCCAACCGATGCAATGTTTGAAAATACATGACTGAATTGCAGAGGTGATCAGTATTAGTAACATATTGCGCATACGCAAAGCGCTGTCAGGGGATTCCCTAGCAAGATAACCGGTAATCACGGTATAATATCAGGAATTAAGTTGTAAATGCCTGCTTGTCGGGGTACACAACCCGTTGACTAGGTAGGGAATCAGTATGGAAAAGTAGTCGAAGAACAACAGGTCTCTCATAGAGAACTAATCTTTACCAGAGGCAAGATCAATCTAGATACAAGTGGCTCTTCCTCGTATATATCAAAAACGGGTAGAGTAATGTCAGATGGCTGGAACCTATCGAAGACGTCACAACTCAATGAATGCAAGGTCTTGATCTCCGAGCGAACCATCTCTTGTCCAGCATTATTACCCGTTACACCAGTCATCTTTGCAGGCAATTGGCCAATATCCACTGTAGCTGGGAGGAGAAGAGTCAAGATGCCCACAAGGCGGAAGATCAGATCTTTAAGTGTAGGACTCTCATGGCTCCTTTCATGCCTGGGATATGCTTGCAATTACTATATACCTTGTTCCCGTGATAGCTGGACCAATGGACGAGAAGTAATAGCGAAGGTGCCAAACCCGAATGCCGGCATTCCGCACTATACCACTGCTAGTGAAGTCGCCACGATGGACTTCGTGAGTTTATACTAAACACCATCAACACCGAGTATTGCTAACACGTCTGGACGATGAGGCTAGAAAAATTCTTAACACACCAGCCCCGCGCGTACTCGCGTGGAATTCGCACGCAAAAACGCATCCTGTGGGGGCAGAGTTTATCATCATGGATAAAGTTGAAGGCGTTCCGCTGTCCCAAGTATGGAGTACGATGAAATTACCACAGAAGCTGAAGGTACTCCTTGCCGTAACACGCCTACAGAAGCAATGGCTGAGTGTTTCTTTTCCCATCACGGGAGCTTGTATTTCACGGGAGACGGGCAGCCACTAGCAGGTAGTCACTATGTCCAGGATGGCAAAGCCGTCAGGGATTCAGAGTTTGCTATTGGTCCAGCTACAGGCCGGGGTTGGTGCGACGCAGGCCGATCGATTCTGGACGTCGATAAAGGGCCGTGTACGTCATGATTCGAGTCATTCCTTTGCAACTGCTAATATGTTTGTAGGGGCTTCCTTAACGCAGTATCTACAGGCGGTCGGTATAAGAGAGACGAAGGCTATTCAGTGTTTGAAGCCCTCTAAACAGATTGCTCTGTTCTGTGGCCCAAAGCTCTACCGACCAGGCATAGAAAAGAAGGTTACTGCTTTATCTTGGTACCGAAAAGTCGTCGATGCCCTTATCCCAAACGATATAGCCATCACTAGACCCTGTTTCTGGCACGATGATTTGCATGATGACAATATCTTCATAGACCCACATAATCCAGGAAAGATTGCGAGTATCATCGACTGGCAGTCTTGTCACATCTCACACCTCTTTAACCACAACATTGATCCTGCTTTCCTCGACTGGGATGGTCTTGAACCGGATACCCTCGATCTAGTACCACGGCCTAAACTCTCTGAGCTTTCAGTCCGCAGCCGTATATGAGTATACGACCCAAAACGTGTGTATTGGGTGGCGGAAACTCATGCAAGCCAAAAACCCCGATTCATATCGAGCTATCGAATTTCGAAAGACAGCAGCTTACGGGCTGATATTTCTTGCCCACCGAATATTTGAATACGGCGAGGCACACTTCCAGTCGCTTTTAGCCGATCTGCAGGACTGCTGTCACTAGCGACATGCCATTTCCGTTTAACTTTTCGGAAGCAGATCACGAGCGTATTAAAATGGATAGCGATAACGCTGTGGCAGGAACGGAGCTTATCGCGGAGGCCAAGGAAAGAATGGGTGATTTGTGGCCGGACAAAGGCTTTATCGAGCACGAGCGATACCGTGATTGCAAAACTGCCCTTAACGAAGTAAAGGGTCTGATATCAGAGCAATTAGCTGAAACTGAAGAGGAAAAGGCCGAGTACGAGCGTTATTGGCCTTTTGATTAATCGATATTATTCTATCAGCCCCTTGTATGCCGCATGATCCATTACCTGAACCAGGCTTTGGATTATACTAGAGCAGCTCCATATAACTTAGAACTTTTCATGATGTGGAGATTTATTGCACAAATAACGAAGCAATAGTAGCGTTACTCTTGTTTACCCTAGACCATGCCCTGTGGAAGGCTAAGGGTTTGTGAGGCCTACTTTCCTCAGCAAAACTTATATTCTCCATACTAGAGTTGAAGGAGTTTGTTACATACAGAACGTGCGTTTAGCCAGGCACTACAGTACCCGTCACAGATTTCCCGGATAATAGAGGCCAAGATACTGTCCATGCGAACCAGCGAGCACGTATTTATGATTCCTGCGGCACTACGTGTAACCCTAATTCGGCGACAAAACTTGCACCAGTTCATTAACAGAGCTAATCGGATCTGCCTGTTCTCTGCAGCTTTTTGCTTTCGGGAGATTTCGTGATCTTTTAAATAATCTGATCGCCATCGGGTAAATTACCTCGGCGCCAGGCGCGGTCGAAATAAGTAGATACCCAAATGTCTGCTTGGTACGTCTTACCTAAATCATCCCTACCTAGTTGGATAACAAGAAATGGCGATAGTGATGACTGTATTGCAAATATGAGTAGCTGCTAGTCATGCCATGAAGTAAACCTGTATAAAGTACATCGCCACAATGTTACAAAGTTGAAATAGAAAGAAACGTTCCTTAGGTATCCTACGGAGAAGGCAAGTATGAAGACATTTGATTTTTGGGGTAGGATTGTGTTAGGGAGATGTAGTGCGGCTTACATGCCGAGTGGCACCATCCTAGTAGCTTCATAGTACGACCTACTAATAGGTGATACCATGAAGGATCCAACTGCAACGCAATTTTAACATCAGAACCAAACAGAACGTGGGAGTTCTGTTCTGGGGATGAAGTAATACCCCGCACATCTCTGCCCGGACTATATATCTAAGCTGCCAAACCCACTGCCTCATTAGATCTATACTCGATGTTTCTTTTACTGAGTAGATTCGTCTCACCCTTGTGTAATATCGAGTCCTCATTGAACAACACACACAACCCTTGAACCTTACATTCCGTGGGTTGGAATTTGACATAAAACCACCTAGAGAGCAAGAAATAACGAGACGGTAACCCAAGAATGTGACATAATCCTGGTCTGGGGGATTAGAGATCTCGCCTGTATACAATGCTAATGTGACGACATACACTGTGGTGTGGAACATATAGTTATAGTATACTCCGTCCAAGAATCACGATTTGGTCTGCCTTTCACAGAACCGCAGGCTATTCAAAAGGTCTCTGGCAGCATTAAGCAAAACGCATCAACGTGAACCAGCTCAACAAACCCAAAAACGTAAGCTCAACCCAAAATTCATCTAACTAGGCTCTCTTTTCCTGATAGCTCATTTGCAACTAGACCATCACACCTATATTATCTGCAGCCAGCCCCATGGCGATTCACAAGTATTTCTCGCTTCTGGTACTAGGGCTCATCCTACTAGCATCCGATGTCCTAGCAGCAAGGATAGTTTATACAGCAGGGTACACGCAAGGGTTTGGCGGTCATCCATCGTCTACGAGACGCCTTGGAGAGATATCAGATGGACGCGTTGAGCCCCTTCTAGAAAATATTGCACAATGGTCGAGTGGAAGATATACAGCCGAGAGGAACAGACACAACTTGATCACCGTGCGAGCACACCAACGCGTGAGAACACTTAACCAGGCAAATCAGGAGGTGCAGGACATGGTGCACCTGGTTTGTCAGCACTTGAGAGAATGTCGCGAGACTTCACCGGCATCTGAGTGAATTGTTTATGCTTATATTAGTTCTCACCATTTTGATAGCCAAAAGTCTAGTTTGCTATTCATGTGGCCAATGACACTAGTCATTGAACGCGAGAGCCTGCTTAGTAGGATGCCGATTCTGTTGAGAAAAGAAAATGTAGTAGCACAGTAAGGTAGTGGAGAATTATGTTAGTTTTATGGCCCTTGTACGGATGGTCACCAGCATAAGTCTGTCTTTACCGATTTGCATTGTGGGAGAAGGGGCCAACTGGTGAGCACGTGAGCTTTCCTGACCTAATCCCGCCTCAGAGAAACCTCCTAAGGTGTACTTGTAAGTACTTCTTAAGACAGTCAGCCAGGATACTTGAAATTAACTTTCTAAGCTCCATGAACTAATGGTAATTTACAGACAGGTTGATGCCGAAGACACATTCGGTCACCGGCAAAGACAATGGTCACTCCTGTAATCTCCCCCAGGGAATAACTCTTTCCTGTAACAAAGAAGTAGATCAGATAGAAACAGATATGCGCCGTGATCCGCATGCTGTCGGCGACATGAGACGCAAAAGAACATTCACAGTCGGACAGCAAAGACCGGCTGTATCTCGAAGCCGGCATCACGATCCTTTAGCGGTGGCTCAGAAAGTGCGGCGATCATGTAACTAGCCTCTAGTATCCGGTGGTAGGCAAACTCGAGCAGGATTTGGGGTCCGCTCCGAAAATCAAATTTGTTTGTATGCTGATTCCAAACAAGTGCTTTGGCATTCGGCATGTGATCAAGTTCCCACCGCGGGTGTACTTTGGTGCGGTCACCATCGATGACATTAAAGTTCGGAAGCTCTCCAGCGATGATGTACATAATCGAATTACCGGAAAAGCAGTGGGCTGAGTCGTAAATTAAATTCATACGCTGATCATCCACCAATGCACCCTCAGGTAAAGCAAACCGAGCGACTTCGATGGGAAGAGAAACCCTTTGTCGATTATCAAGAGGATTGATCAGCGGGAATACTCCCCAACACTCTTGGACGAAGATTTCAAGTATCTCTTGACTAAACCACAACACGTCATGCATTGGGTCAAAAGGGCGTAAGAAGATAAGGCACTGTCTGGCCTCATGAAAACGGACCTCGATTCCCTGCTTGAAAGCCCATTCGATAGCAGCGCCGCGAGCTTCATGGTTCACGGAGGTGAGTGGTGTCTTAACACGGATGTGATCAAGCAATTCAGGACGGAACACCATCTCCACGCAGCTTTGGTGGAAACTTTCTTCGCGCTCACTTTCTGCCACAGGAACAGGGCGCCAACAATTAGCTTTGTAGGGGGCCAATGCTGGCGGGTCAGCTTCGGGTAAGGCGTCACGCCATATCTGGAGGCGTAGTTCGGTTGGAAGAAAAGAGAATAGATGAAAGACTTGGGCGCCGGCCGGGAGCACGGCGGAAGATGAGGTACTCATGACTTGAAAATGTTAAAATTAGATAAAAATTGATGATTGAGATTCTCCTGGTGGAGAGTAAGTTAGTGAAATAATCTTGGATAGTGGTTACACCTGACTTTACGCCGGTGCCTAAGGCAATCGTTCTTCAATATCGCCGTGGAAACGCCTCGACACTTACCTGTATTGTTTTGATTCCCTGTGCGTTTCGGCTCAATGGCACATTGCCTAGCTCCTGGACGCTTGGTATCACCAGTCGAGGCAGAGAAAGAGAAAGAAACAAAGTCGAATTGGGGCTACTAGACTATAAACAACGCGAGAAAGGCGGTCAATATCCGTGGACGCGTTCTTGACTTTTATAGACATTTTTGGTTCTCCACGGGATTTAGGTAGGAGCGATGGACACGATATGCATACTATTGAGATACACAAACAATTTTAAGACTCGATCATTAACCATCTACAGAGGAACAATCCAATAGAGATATCACACAGCCCTTTCCTGAGTCCTTGAAGCGATGGAAGCTGTGAACTAAATAGACAGACAAAACAGCAGGAAGAGAATGTGATACCTTACATGTGTCTCTTTCTATGAGCTATTCAATATAATCCATGAAAAACAAAGAGGAAGAACAAAGAGAAAGAACAAAGGGTTGTAGACTGTCAATGAGATGGAAGATGATTGAATATGAATTACGCTCATGAAGCCGACTGACCAACGTTTCTATACAACTTCTACGGACTTCATATTTTGTTAGCCATCCATGCAGTATTGTAGAAGGGAATATTAGCAGGAGTTCTCTTTGTCTATATTCGTGCATTAACCATGTATTGGCCGTTCATACTCTGTTGGGATCAAATAGGAAATGTCCATGGATTATGTGGCTCGTGACCTGAAAGTTGCCGCCATTATCTTCGGACTTGACTGGTCGGTAAGCATCAATATTTGAGTGTGTCTCCGTCCAAACGCGTCTTTGTTCATAACACGTCTGTCCCATGCATCCTATCTTCTCTCTCTTTTTTTTTAATTAAAGCGAAGGATCCTGTATCTCAGTCTCACTTTTCAATTACAACCTTCTGACTTGATGAGTACCCCCCGAAGACTTTTGAAGACTTCCAGAGTATTATCACGTCCTGACTTCATACTTCGCTCGCAGATTGACTGATTTGCTTCCCTTCCGGAATTCGTGGCTAGGCATAATTTGCAGACTTTCCACCGAGACCCCTTGCCGGGAACACGCCCCCTTAAAGAATGGCCATGCACCATCGGTAAAGCCAGACATCTTCTCAAGATGTGGTATGACAGTGACAAGCCTTTCTTCACAAAGAAGGATCTGGAGAACCTCTGGACCCGACTTAATCGTCGGTACAACACTCGCAGACGGAATAATTCTCATAAAGCAATTGATCTCTGTCAAAGGTCGCACTGGATCAAAGATTTAATATGAAGTTCTGACCGGTCAGATCCTCCTCATCCGAGAGAAGGAAAATCAGGACTAGGAGATGTAAGTTAATGACGTCCCTCCTCAGGGCTCTTCTAGCACGTGACACATAGCTAACACATAGCAAACAGCCAAGGAGTAAAGATCCGTCACTTTTGCTATGAATAACTTGCAGCCTTAGTGAAGTCATGGCTAGTTGGACTGGAGGAGGCCTTCTTTCCCTTGCAGATTGAGCATTTGGTACTCAAGCGCGCGAGGGACACCAAGCTCCCCGTCCTCGCGGATTACATTCAGAATTCTGCGGCTGTTGATGAGTTTCTGCAAAATACCCTGAAGATCTAGAAGCAGTCCCCGGAATGGAGAAATCTGGAGGCCATTCTCAAACTTGTCACCACTCACAAAATCATAAAGGTCGTCGGAATCGCATCTGAGTCGATGGAACTTGGCCCCAACGGAGAACAGTGTACCTTGTGCAGCACCGTGCAGCATTCCATCATGATCACAATCAAGGAGTCGATTGAGGAGAAGTCTGAGCAACAAATCAGATGTTACTTCCAAGATCGCCGCTACACTGCTGTCGACCACTGGGCTCTTACTCAGCATGGCTGCGAGGTTCTGGAAGACCCCAGGCGTTGCCTGAGATTGACAACAACTGCATTCTCTTTTCCTGCTGCCCAGCCCTCCCATTGAAGGAGAGTACTGTTGACTTTGCTCGTCCTGCCATGATTGTTTGGGATCAAGTTGACTGTAACTAATACCGTGGGTGGTAAGTCTAATTATGATTCAGATCCATGTATTCAATTCACCTTGCTAGCTGACCGGTACTCCTAGCCATAACCTGGACTCCCCCCGTATAATAAACATGGTCCAGAAGGAATACGACTGCCATGAGCTTAGGGACATACATGAGGTTGAGGAGGCTTTCTTCAAGTCCCACCTTGTTGTTTATATCCGCCGTAAGGTGGGGTAACTCATGATATAATGTGTTAGATTAGGGTGTGTCAGGGGCGAAGGACAATGATTCAGTTTCTGTTTGAACAAAGCACCCATGATGTCCGCGTCTGCACAAGGCCGGGGTCAGGTGATTCCTTACATTGTGTATGGATGTTTGTGTTCCGCTGTAGGCAGCAGGCTTACCAAATAATCTCCTCTCTATGTCACAGTATTATTAAATGGTTCTTTTCGATCGCCATCGGTTATATATAAAGGAAGCAAGATATATTTGGCTGCCAAATCTAACGTCGTCACGAACTATGAGAGTGGTCTGCATATGAACTTTCCAGTTCCTATAAACACCAGATATATTCAATATTTCTGAATCTAATGGGTTTTTATGAAGTCCTGATATTCTATATTATCGCAAGATGTACCGAGTATCGTTGGAATACACAGCACAGCCAACCTTGTTCTATAGACCCACTTGGCCCCACTTAACCTTATCTCAAGACCTCAGAAGATATTCATCACCTCATCATCACTAGGATTTCCAAATATTTTCAACTATGCTCTACCATTTTGTTTCCCTATACTCCTAATCGAGATATAATTTCCAAAAATGTTGTCTCCGTTGTATTGAAATTGAAGCGGCTTTCGGGGTTGTCTATTCTTTGTGGCGGGACCACATTGTACCAAGTCTTCCATCAATCTCATAGTTCCAGGTCTGAAGGTGCTACAATGCATTCCTCCTGATAGGATCAGCCGTCAGTGATATAATGGACTGCAGCAAGTTAGTTATGAAGTGCGTGATCTTTGGTGTGAGAGGTGACGAGACACCGAGATAAAACGCTTCCACATCAGTGAGGCCTCTTGGGTCAAGGCTAGCCAACGGAAAATCTAGGCCCCGTCAGGATCATGTGGATATTCGTGCTCAATGTCCTATTCCTCATCCTCATCCTCATCAATACTCTCCCATTCATCTTCGCCATCGCTCTGTTCGAAATCTGCCTCTTCACCAAGCATACTAAGCAGCTGTAGCAACCCGGCCTGTGTGCGCCAGGCATCTTCAAATGGTAAATTTGATCCGGGGCCACCAAGGCCCCCACTATCCGCCGTTGGATTATCATCCGTGTCACCGGAGGCGGAGGATGATTTGTTAGATAGGTCAGGGGCCAGGCTGAGTATGCGGATAACTTTTGTAGGAAAGACGCGAGGAAGATCTCTGCCTTGTGGTGGAGGTGCACCACCTGGAACGTTTGAGTCACGCCAGCCGAGGGTCTGCAATTTCTGGTGTTAGTTGTTCTATTTTTTTTAATGCTAATAGGTCAAAGGAGCTCACGGTGTAGGTGGTCATAATAGCATCATCAGCCAGCGCCATGTAACTGATCGGCACAGCAAGCTGCGGCGTAGAGCTGGTGAGTAGAGAGTACGAAGCACGAGCAGGGTTTTCCACGTTTTGAACCCTATTGTTGTCATCAAGGGCGACGACATAGATCCGATCTTGGATTTCGAACATCACACGGTGGTTGCGTATTGATAACCAGCCACCAAGGTCAAAGCTTGCCCCATCTGATTCGCATTCCAAGATGGAGCTGTTCGCCAAGAGACTAGCTTCGTCACGGAGAGCCTTACGGAAGTCGGAGCATATGAAGACACGGCCGGCGCGAGAGAAGCCCACGAAGAGATCGCCGTGCAACATTCCCGCTCCCCATTCGTCCTCCCCATGCCGGACGTGACCTGGGTCATCTGGTGGTGGCAGTGGACCTTTAACAATATCAATTGGTACCAAACAATCTTTTCGGAAAACACCGGGTGGGAGGGGTTGAGGTGTTGGGCCATGTCGCGCAGCGCCTGCTATTCCTACAGTCGCAGAAGTGGAGGCTGCTTCGGGAGGAAGGATGTGATATTTTTCTGTAGACTTCGGCGGCTTCAGTGTGCCCAAGAACGCGCCAGATTCCTTGTTATAGGCAAAATATCCTTTGGCTCCCATCGAATATATCACGATGTCTGCGCTTTGGTCCAGATGGCCAATGCCACCTTCCTCAATCTTCAAGTGTGTGGTCAATGTGGGAGGTCGCTGTGTCATATCGTATACAAAGCCTTGACCCTCGTTGGAAACCACACAGAGAGTCCAGTAGGACAATTGGAACCCTCTGGTCTGGCAATCATGCGCCAAGGTAGCGATGCGCCGGAACTCTCCACGCTTTGCACCTTCATGGTCTGCCTGCCAAACCTCGAGCGAATCTCCTTCACTGTCAAACACGGCCATTCCGTCCTGATATTCCAAGTGTGCGTGTGGGCGAACTCCATCTCCGTCGGTGTCCAGCACCGAAGGCAGTTGCCAGAGGATACGGCCCGAGTCCATATCAGTGACGTTCAACCCGCCAGCATGGGAAGTAGAGATGAAAAACCGGCGCTTGAAGTCGGCACGGAATCGCCAAACAGGATCATTGCCGATTTGTAGCACCGATTCTTGGCTAACTGGGTGCGGCTCGGCCCAATTTCGGGCCAACAGTGTCTGGCGCTTGCACAAGTCTTTCCATGATTGCGTGCCCTCGAAAAATTTGGCGAAGGTGTGGGTATCGGAGAGGAAGGAGAAATCGCGGCTACCTCCAAGCGGTTGGGCAGTTTTCGATTCGGATGTATAAATGATATCTTGGTGAGTGACGTCGATAAATTGATGCCAAGCCTTGGAGGCAGCTGTCAGGGACGCAAGGGCTGAGACAGGGGTGAAGTGCAAGATTTGCAGAACAATCTCTGGAGGCAGGACATTGAGAGGGTCCGCCATGGTTGAGACAGTCATATTTGCAAAGATATTGGGTTGTTGCAGAAATCAAATTGGAGAGGTGGGGGGTTAATATTTTGTTCTCCACTGTATATGCGATGACGTAGCTTATAAATCCGTGGGCACAAGAAATCCCCTGGGAAGTAGAAGACCCTAAATTTAAGCTTAAATTATGTCTTCTCAATCAGTTCGTCCCCAAGTCCTCCAAGTACCTGTTCCTTGACCAAACCTCCGCAATGTCTGTCTCACTTCGAGGTCCCTCATTCGTACTTCCATATCCCGCACAAACTCTTGCCGGTCTCTATAGCGTTTTCTGAATTCCTTCGCAAGGATAGGAATAACCTCCCACCCAACAAAAAGCAAGAGTCCAGCAAATAAAGCAAACAGCTGATCTTCTTCGTTAATTGACTGGGGGGCACATGGCATGAAGAAACATGATTGTGATGCCTTGACACTGCGAGTCACATAAGCCATGAACGCATAACCACCACTCGCAATTACAACCGAACAAATCCAAAACAACGGACCTGTAAACAAGAGTAAATAGAGGAAAGGTGGAGCTAGTGGTAATATGCCAATCCACCATCTTGGATCTCCTGTGACATTGATCATGATGATCGAGGCTGGTACCACAAATACTGACGCGTAGGCAAAAAGAGGCAGCAATCTTCGTGCCATTCTTGATGATATCACTTTTTAAGCACTTTTTTCGGCAGTTTCAGCAGTCTAGGAAGCATGTTGGGTAACAATGATATATCCATATATCCGAGCAGCCATACAGAGAATGGAAAGATGTAATATGGAGTGCCAGCAGAAACAACCAAATTAAGGTCATATGCCCCGCTGTGCATTGCGTGCCAGTATAGCGTAGGCACGCCCATTGTTTTGAGAGGATCAGAGTGCATGAGTGCGAGCGAGGGCAATATCATTCCAAGCAAGAGTGTCCACAACCGATATCGTTGGGTCTTTAGGTTGTCGAATAACACCATTGTAAGGAGATACTGCATCAAGCCATGAAAGGTTCCCCAAAAGGTGACAATAAATGCCGCCCCAATAGAGCCTTTCATACTGCCCAATTCTGCATCGTATGTCAAGGAGTCGCGTGGAATGCTTTGCGCCATGCGGATGCCACGAAAAAGACCCACCACGGCCCAGTTGGTGCCAAGAAGAAATAGCCACGTATTTGGATCAAAGCTCTCTTCTGAAATTCGAATGATCCGCCACCATGATGCGACGACTGAGATGAACCATGCTGCCCAACTTCCTGGTCCATAAAACCCGCTCACATTTCCGATACCTAGGACATCTGGTGGTTCGGATGTGACAGCTAGATAAACTGGGGGCCCGCTGTCATAGTATTGACGTGTGGGAGCCGCATCAGATGAAGAACTTGTCTTGTCGGTCGATGTTGTAGATATCTTGTCCTCGGAGACTGGGAAGCTAGTGGTGTAGCTGTGTTCGACCTGAATGACTGCTGTTGGGTTTGAACCAGGTTGCTCTCTCTTCTTGGGTACAAGTGCGTATGTTGTGGATATGGAGAGGAAAAACAATAGTACTACCCTCCAAATCATCGGATGCGTTGAAAGTCAAAGACTAAGGAGTTGGGACTGCCCTTGATGAAAGCCACCTCACCCTTTTGTCTTTTCAACTTCCAAGCCGACTGAAATCCGGCCGGGACAGAGATTTAGGAAATCGATTTCTCGCCTCGGCCCGGACGTCTCGTATAATCGGGTTGTGACGAACATGTCAGCAGCCTCTAGCCACCGATTAGCACTGTGGCGTCGGCGACATTTCAACAAAATATTCGTCTCCAAAGTCATGTCATATGATATATCATATGGGAGGTTGACAAAAGTTGGAAATTTTGCTGTACCCCGCAAGTGCAAGTAAGTACAAGCGACAACCCTGCATATATTGGGAAATGTCCCGTTGCTTGGCACAAGCTGAGCGCAAAGCAGCCCAATCACGAGAACTATTTTGATTTTCTCCCCATACCCCCCTCTCATCAGTCATGGGTAACGAGACCCTTCAGCAGTTCGCTGCCCTTGATCTCGACTACTTAATTATAGGTGGAGGTACGGCGGGCCTAGCTGTTGCTGCGCGCCTCACCGAGGACCCTGAATTTCGCGTGGGAGTCATCGAAGCTGGTCCATCGGTCTTGAACGTAGATGATAATGGCGCGATCAATGTTCCTGGTCGGTATGGCGAAACCATCGGCTCGAAATACGATTGGAAATTCAAAACTACCCCTCAGCCGGGCCTAGGAGGAAGATCACTACCATGGCCACGAGGCCGTATATTAGGCGGCACAAGTGCGCTCAATCTCATGGCCTGGAATCGAGGTCATCGCAAGGATTACGATGCTTGGGTGGAACTGGGGAATGAGAGATGGGGATGGGAAGATCTACTGTATGAGCGACCAGCTTTCTAAGCTTCGGGCTCCATCTTGAATTTCATCTGCTGATCTGTGAGATACTGAATCCCCTACAGGCCCTTTTTCCGTCACAGCGAGAACTTTCACCCACCGAGTTCGGCTCATCAGAAACATTATCAGTCCTCCTATGATCCCCAGGTTAATGGAACAAAGGGCCCTATACATACAACTCACGCCAAGCAGTATGGCCCCACACACCAATATTGGCATGAGACGCTCAATAGTTTGGGGGTTCCATCTACGCGCGATAGTCTGGCTGGCGATAATACAGGTGTCTGGAACATGCTCTGCACAATTGATCCAGATAGTCAAGAGCGCAGCTACTCTGCATCTGCATACTACCAGCCCATTGCGAAACGGCCAAACCTGCACATACTGACCGAAGCAACTGCCATGGAAATCCTGTTTGAATCTGAAGATGATGATTGGTACGCAACAGGGGCGCGAGTACGCTGGAATGGACTGGAAGCAAATATCAAAGCATACGAAGAGGTAATCATCTGTGCCGGTAGCGTGCAATCCCCACAACTTCTGGAGCTATCTGGTATTGGCGACCAGGATATATTGGAAGCTGCTGGGATTGTAACGAAAGTCCACAGTCCCAATGTAGGAGAGAATCTACAGGAGCATATGAGTATGAGATATTAGCAGCGCTTCTTATGATCTTGGCTGATGTTTCTAAGTGACTGCCACCATCTTCGAAATACCCTCCACGATTCCAACTCGTGATGACATTCTCAAAGACCCAATTCAACGCGAAGCTGCAGACCGCGCATATTACGCCTCTCAGAGCGGACCTTGGACTGTGATGCCATGTTCAGTGGCATACTGTCCACTTTCGAAGATCCTATCGCCCGAGGAATGTGATGAACTCCATACCCAGGCTAAGGAAGTCGCGCGAAAAACAGGACGTACACATGACGCCCTTCTGGCCAGTCAATTCGAGTCCGGCCAAGCGCGCGGTCAAATCGAGTATCTCTTCGATCTGGGTAACTGGAGTCCATATTATGTCTCTGAGCCAGGAAAGAAATACGCCACGATGCTGCAAATGCTGCAGTACCCTTTCTCGCGCGGGTCTATCCATATACCCCCTATGAGCGAAAATAATTATGAAAAGGCCACTATTGATGACAAGCCCGTGATTGATCCGCGGTATTTTCTAGGACCTGGGGAGATTGATAAGAAGGTCATGGCCAAAGCACTCAGATGGGGAGATCGGATCTGTCAAACCGAGCCTTTGGCCAAAATCATCAGTGGTCGAGTATTTCCTCCCCCCGCGAACGGGGCAGATTCCGAGGACAAAGTATACGAAGAGTTTATCTCGAATTATACTGTCACCGACTGGCATCGTATGTTCTCCCTCCAAGATTCATGCAGCAAATCACTAACGAAATATATAGCAGTTGGAACGTGCGCTATGGGTGAAGCAGACGGAATCAATGGTGGAGTTGTGAATGATATGTTACAGGTACATGGGGTCCATGCTTTGCGGGTTGTAGATGCTAGCATCATGCCATTGCAGGTTGGGGCACACATCCAAGCAACCGTATATGCGATTGCCGAAAAGGCGGCGGAGATGATCATCGATGACTATTTTGCTCGAAATGGTCCCTTTTGAATTCCATGAGACTTCCATCTGATAATTTCCCATCTAAACGGCCTTGCCAATATCTTGCCCGGTAGTCGCAGGCATAACACCATGTCCACCCATTCATATTTTCCGTCTTGAGCTCAGATTTTGCAAGTATATACTTATTTTCCTGCGAACCGTGCTTTTCATCCTTGGCTGACTTCGCATCACGGCCTTCTACGTCCCACACGAAGACTACAGGCAAATTCCCTACCTCGAACGATGAAATTCCACCTATGTAGGATCCCTATATGGCCAGTTGATAACGGCAGCAAATGCTAGGAGTTTTAATAACATCGTCTCAGACCAAGTAAAGCATCCTATATCGGACTACTCCACACCCCGATACCATCCATATCTGTGAAATACAACCTGAGCGCACAAGCAATTCTGACGATGTGTCTAGACGAGGTTGACCTGGGGAATTTCTGAATTCACTAACACAAAAGTCTAAAGTTATGCGGATCTCAAATAAAAAGGCCGGGGACTGAAAGCAAAACCCCCGACATCGGCTAAATTCGATCTTAAACTCCTCACGAGGGGCAAGCATTTAACATACTTATGTCAAACCATTCAAGGAATCCATCCGGATATATTTCCGTCGATTTAACATATACATTTTCACCGATCTAACAAGTCCACATCGTGTAATCGCCGTCATACTCTTTATGTTTCACGCATCTCTCATCCGACACGGAAACTGATTCCCGCATTGAACCATATATACCCACTCATCGTGCTCAGTACAATCCTACATATCCCCAATCCTACACTATGATTTCCGGAATCGCCCACATCAATCTCACAATCCCTCGGGGTACATTAGAACAAGCCGAGGAATTCTACGGACCCACCCTCGGACTCATCTCAGCACCGGTACCGGAGCTCCAGAAAGGAACAATCTTATGGTATTGAAGCGAGTTATTTCTCAAAAGACACATATTTTTAACTTCATAACAGGTTCGATATCGGCTCTAGTGGACAGCAAGTGCATATTTCCTTCGGCGCGACTGATCCCCAAGCTACCCGGCACCCATGCTTCAAGCTCCCTTCCCGCGAGGAACTAGAGGAGATTAAAGCAAGCATTTATAGCCATCATGTGCGTGGTGGTCCTGCAGCGCCAATGGCTGCCGATAAACCCGGGGAAGTAAACTCCGGTGAGATTGTCTTTGGTATATCCTGTGTACGACTGTTTTCTGATTACCGCTGCAGGGACTCAAGGGAAAGAATATCCCACGCGGTTCTTTGCCCGGGATTTTGGCGGAAACTTGCTCGAGTTCACTATGTAAATAATTCTCTTGGTTTAAGCTGGGTTTGTGTTTGCGAAAGCATGGGTGTGGGATTATCAACCGCACTGTTTTGACGGTGGTTAGAATATCAATGAGAAACGGTCCAGTATAAGCACTTTCAGATGAGATATAAAGTCAACTACCTAGGGGTTACTATGTACGCATTACTCGTGAGCCCACATATCATCCCTTCATATTCTATAGTTTGCGGCCAGTTATTTTTGTACTTCTGGCTAAAATACTTTAGAACGGTGGAATGAGATATTCAGACGATGGGCTATACCGGTGCTTCATATCACTCTATAAGTTGTGACAAGTCCTGTATATACCTAATAGCCTCTTTAAACAGTTACCTCGGCATTCCTCGTCTCAGCATCCCCCAAGTCCTCCCCACGGTCCCTCCTCTCCCTCACGAGCTTCCTTCTGAATATCAACCCCCAAAGATAAAACTCATTAACGACCTCATGACCACCCTTCTTCAAAATCCATACATTCCCAAGGAAAGTAGTAATGAAAACAGACAGCCACATAAACGGCAACAGGGCAACGAAAGCCCACATAATACCGCCCTGGGCATCTCTCTCCCCACCCCCGCTCTTATTGGTAAACACCGTCGACATAATAGTCAACCCAAGCAATCCTCCAAATGGAACAGCGAACGAAGAAAGACACGAAATCTGCGCTGTCATAGCGGGGAAATACGCTAAGCCATGCATAGAAGCCGGGTTCATTCGCATCCCGATTCCGTGTCCAACTAGCGCCATCATGCCGTAGATAACGCTTGTTTTGCCTACTTTCACACCCCATGCCAGCACGGTCATTCCTATTGCGGATGTTATGCTGCCTAGGAAAAGGGGTGGGAAGGTTTGCCGGGGCCAGACGTTCGAAGAGAACATGGCCATATAAAGACCGGCTGTTTGAGTTAGTAAAGTCCATAAATTAGATAGGGAGCTATATATACATACCACCAAAACCAGGAAGGAAAAACAGCAGTGCGAGACCGGCATCGCTAGAGTTCCTCCCTTCCACCAGCGTAAAGTATATGTCCATGAAATACATAACGGCGAACATGGCCATCCCAATCGAGAAATTGATCAAAAATAGTAGGCCAATATCGCGCTGTCTCAGCAACTCCCACGGCACCATCGCCTTCTGACGCGGGAGGACCCGTGCCATCAATGAGCCAGGCAACATACAACGCTCATAGACGACCCAACCAATCACTAGAATCCCACCGATCACCATCGGCGCTAGAACAGCAGCAGATTTCCAGGAGTAGGTACCACCCGCCCATGTCAAAGCGAGGATAAGCAGACCAAAGCCCCATAGGAACAGCATCTGGCCACCATAGTCGATGGTTGATATCCTTGCGAAGAACCGTCCAGATGGAGTCAGACCACCTCTCCCCTCGAGTTCAGGAATAGACTGTGCACCCAGCAACTCAGTTCTTAAAACAAAAACCACGATGATCATGGCTATGACCCCGATGGGCAGATTGATGGCGAAACACCAGCGCCACGACGCTTGTGTCAGATGCCCGCCGATCACGGGGCCGATGCTGAATCCAATGCCGGCGACGAGGGCGAATATCGTCCAGTTGACTGCGTACTCGGTGAGGGAGACGCGGTCGGCGAGGATAGTGCGGATGGAGATGTTGACGCCTGCGGCGCCGACGCCTTGGAGGGCACGGCCGACGAGGAGGACGCTGAATGCTGAGGTTGGGGCTCCTGTGCAGATTGCGGAGCCGATTGTCATTATGAAGATTGCGGATTGGAGGACGATGTGTCGGCCGAAGAGGTCAGTTAGTTGGGCCCAGAAGAAGAGAAAGGCGGCAGATGTGAGGTTGAAGACGGAGATGATCCAGTTTAGTTGTTTAATTTGGTCTGTGGGGTGGTTAAGGGCTTTTCATTGAAAGATGGTGTGTGTGGTACGTACTGAAATCCTCTGCGATGAATGGTAAGGCTGAGGCCACGATCGTTGTGTCTAGGGCTTGTAGGCAGTATGGACTGAATAGTCCCAGGATGATCTTCCAGCGGTAGACATTTCTTCGTCGCTTCTCTGCAACTTGTTCCGGGGAGCGGATCTTCTTTTTCTTCCCATAATGCTGTGGTGTATCAACTGTGTCTAGTTCAATTTCATGGTCAGGTGTATTTGCAACTTCAGAATCTAGGCGTTTTCGCTCGTTGCGTTTCTTGATTTTCTTGTAGATCAGAAACATGACTTTAATGGGATTTTCAAATGAGCAAGGATGATTTCAGGACAAAGCTGGGGAGATTTGACCAACTTTATGCCCCCTACTGCGTACTCCATACCTATCTCAAAGTAAAAGAAGATGGCTAAGCCTTAAAGCGGGTCTGATATTGACCCAATTTAGGTTTAGCGTGCAATCTAAGCCTGTCCGTATTGAGAAACCTCTGCGAATGTTCTTTATAATTGCCTTTAAAGGCAATGACTGCGAATGGCAGTTATCAGTTCATGACATGTTTTCTCGTATACAAAGAGCTCAGCATTCGCATTATTGTCTATATCGGGACACCTATGCGATATTAAGTTTTCCTTTTTTTTCATTACGATAAATAACTCCGCAGCTTGATGCCACAGATTTATATAACAGGCACTAGAGTAACCTCCCTTATACATGTAGTATCCCTCGCAATTCACATATGCCCATTTAACAAAACCCGCCACACTCGTCATGCGGCTGGGGGCCAACTGACGAATTAAAGCCGATGTACAAACCCTGTTGCCTAGCCCCACCTGATATATAAGACATGTCAGACGGCGTACAAAGGACAAAGATCAACGACCTGCTTTCGATCTCAACCGAGAATACGTCATCACAGATGGGCAATTCAACGCCCATAGAGCCAGCTCCTGCCTACGAGGACCTATTTCATCAGCCTGGTTCAAGCTCACGAAATGGAGTAAGCACTCAAGACCAGAGATGGGTTATAAAGTCCAACTGGTCCCGTCAGCTAATCAACCTAACCGAATAGTATGCCATGGTCGATCAAACAGACGCCGAGCACCAAGACGTGGAACAGGGTCACGGTCACGGTCACCACCTGCATATCGTTCCCGAAGTGACAAACGACGAGCCGGGTCAACACACTCACTGTGCAGAATGTGATCGGCAGCGACAGCACAGAGAAAATCAGGAAAATGGACAGAGGGCATGTGCTATGGTTGCGAAGACTTTTATCTTTATCTCTTTGTTCTTGATGATATTGGGCATCGTTGGTGTTCAGGCTTGGAAGGATGTGCGTATGAAGAAGATGCATGGTTAGATTAACCCTTATGTAGCAGATGTATGTTTGTATGTTCTTGCGAGAAAGATGATTTTATACCAATCTTAAGAGCAGTACATAGATTCTATAAAGTAGAACACAAGAATGCCAAGATCTCTCTTGTTAAATGCAATATTACTGGCATCATTCGATCTCCACATTCTGGCCCCCTACTGCCCCTAACGGCCCAACCCAGAACATCAACACCTCAAACTACGTCGTAAACGCTTCGAATCATTCCCCGGTAAAGCTACAAATCATCTTAAATCCACATCTCTCTTATCCTCCTGTTTGGTACATGTATGAACTAAACGTATTCGACTTCTTTGACCTATAAACCAAAAACTAACATCGTTCATCGGCAAGTATCAGACCAGGTTCAATTCCTTAAAATGTTTGCCTGGCTCAAAGACCTTTTTGGCAAATCAGAGTCTTCTGACCCCTCACCAGCCAAAGAGCCCAAACATAAAGGCAAGTCGCACAGCCGATCACATAGCAGAAGAGTTCGACAACGTGAGCGCGATCTGCGACGAGAATGGACCGGTCAGAAGGGTGGGTGGAGGAAGTTTTATGCTAAGGGTGGTTATTCGGGAATGTGTTGAGGGTTGATTTTCTTAGTATACATGAAGTTCCCATGGAATCATAGCACATAGCTTTACTGTTTACTGTGTACTTCGTTTTCTATGATTCATGAGAACTTGATCTTATTGAATATTGTATTGATTACTGAAATTGAATATAACACCGTCCTATATAGGATCCAAAACAAAAAATAACACCATGCGATCTGTAACAAAATAGAAAAGAAAAAAAAATCAAAAAACCATCAAGTCATAATAGATGCTTCTGTGTAAGACATATGGAGATCTAAGGAGATCCAAGGTACTTAAGCACATTCTCACGTTCCTCAACGGGCAACATAGAAAGCACCTGCTGCACACCGCGGAGACCACCCTCCTTGTTTCCAATAAGCAACTGAGCAACCTCAGACGCAACGCCTTCAGTGCGCAATGAATCAATCTTGCTCTGGATAAGCTTCTTGTTCTCCTCGTACCAAACAGCAACCTTGTGATCATCGTGCTCGAGCTCCTCGTCCAGAAGACCAGTCCAGGCGTACAGGGTACGCAGTTGCACGGTGCGAGCAGTCTCGCCGAAAGCGTCGGCGCCGGGGGCCGGGGGCGCCGAGGCAGCGACCATGCGCTTGATGATGTTCTCTTCGCTGAGACGGCGGCGAAGACGCCAGTAGAAGAAGCGGCGCGAGTTGACCCACTGCAGAGGCTGGCGGATAACGTTCTTAGCTTGCATGCGGCCGGCGCGGTCGTGCAGGTCGGCAAATTGAAGCGCAATCTGCATGTACACGGGCAGGAGCTGCTCCTCGCGGGCAGCCATCTTCACCTTGACTTCGCTGAGCTGTTCGGTGGTAAGGGAGGTGTCAGCCAGGGAGCGGCGGAGCTCGCCGTAGGTCGCGTCCAGGCGGGCCATGGTATCCAGCTGCTTCTCGCGACGATACTTGATGTTCACCATACCCTCGGGCTCGAGGACACCACCGCGGGACTCTTCGTCGGCGTACATCTCCATCTGGTCGGGGTTGATGGTGGGGTCAACGACGACCCAAGATCCACCGCGGAGCTCACCGTGGGGAGGAATGTACACGAAGATGGGCTGCTCGTACTTGACGAGAGCGTCGACGATGTACGAACCGTACTTGAGCACCTCGTTGTACATGTCACGCTGGCCACCGGAGAATCCTCTCCAGTTGGCCAGGATCATGACGGGCAGCTGCTCGCCGTTGTTGAAGTCACGCAGAGCCTGGGCGGTCTTGTAGGCCGAGTTGGGGTACCAGACACCACCAGCCTCGGTGGAGATCATCTCCATGGAATCGGGGTTGGCGGGATCAGCAGGGGTGACGTTCTCCACCGAGCGAGTCTCGACAGCGATCACACCCATGGGGATACCACCGAGGCGGGCACGGCCGACAACGACGGTGCGAGCCCAGCCACCAAGGGCCTCCTCAAAGGAGTCCTTGTCGAACAGACCAGGAAGGAAGCCATCGACGTCCGCCTTACCGCTGATGAGCCATCTGACATCATAAGCCTGCTTGGGAGGAGGGAAGTAGCCAACGTCACGGTCCCAGGTATCCGACCAGGCGCGAATGGGAATAGGGGCGTTCTTCTTGTCGGGGACGAAGGACATCCACTCAACAATCTTCTCAACACCATCGAAGTCATCGTTAGCAGTCATGTGAGAAACACCGTTCTTGTACATGATCTGGGTACCACCAAGCTGAAGGTTGGAGGTGTAAACCTCGCGACCAAGCAGCTTGTTAATAGCAGGGGCACCAGTGAGGATGATGGGCTGGCCCTCAACCTGGATGGCACGCTGACCGAGACGCACGAGGTAAGCACCAATACCGACAGAGCGGCAGGTAACAAGAGTAATGGTGAAGATATCCTCGTAAGCCTTGGAGGTGGCACCGGCAATGAGACCGGAACCCTTCAGACACTCGACACCAAGACCGTCCTTGGCACCAATGACGGTGGTGATCTTGTGGCGCTCCTCGCCTTCGTCGTTAATGAGCTCAGTGATGACCTCCTTCTTCTTGCTGGCATCAAAGCGCTTCTTAACCTCGGGAGTGAGGTAAAGGTACTTGAAACCGGCCTCGGGCTTCTCCGGGTCGTTCCAGGCAACCGAGAAGTGGGGGATGATCTCGTCGGCCACGCCGATACGCGCACCGGAGTTTGCAGACAAGTAGATACGGGGAATACCCAACTTGCGGGCAAGCTCAGTGCACTTGTGGAAGAACTTGTCTTCCTGAGGACCGAAGGAACCAATCTGGAAGGTGATATCATTGGCGACAATGATGAAACGTCTGCCGCGGGGGTACTCCGGGGTACGGGCAGTGATAATCCAACCAACCATACCGTGAGTGTTGGTACCAGGCTCGCGGGACACCTCAACAAGGTTGTCATGGTCATCCAAGACCAGCTCGCTGTAGTCAATGCACTCTCCAACGGGAGGGCGCTTCTCGTACAAGGAAGGAATCTTCTCGGCAATCTTGGTCCAGCTGTTCTGGAAGGCCTGGCGGAAAAGCTCGGGGAAATCGTACACGTACTGGGTTCCCATCAAGTGAGCCTTGTAGCGCTTGGGCTGCAGCCACTCCTTGGTAGGGTACGGGGTGGCGACAGGGCGCAGATGCATAGAACCCAGCTTGGCGGTACCACCAATGCTCTGGAAGATCCACTCGCCCTTCTCGGACTTGCGCTCGATGTACAGCTCAACGTTGATGATGAAACCGTAGGTGTTGCTGATGATCACACGCAGGGGGTAAGGCATACCGGTAGCCGGGTCAGTGCAAAGGATTCGAATCTCTGCGCCAGTGACACGGAGACGCCACAGACGGCGGCCGAAGCGGTCGAGGAAACCGGCCAGGGCTTGCTCGACATCGACGGGTTGAAGGTTGAAGACGGGAGAGAAGTTGATGAAGATATGGTTCAGATCGGAGTTGTTGTTGCCAATGATCTCCAGGGCGTCCAGGATGTCGTTCATGAGGCGGTCGGCCTCCGAGATCAGGTACTCAGCGGTGGGGATATCGTCGCGCAGACGGCCGGGACGAACCACGGCGCGAATGAAGTAGCGTTTGTCAATAGCCTTGTCGTTCTCAGGGCCCTTGCCAATAGCCTCGTAGACGTGAATGTTGCGGTTCTCGGTGAAGACGGGCTTGATGTTGAACTTGGATAGACGGCCGAGCTCCAGCTGGAAGGCAAGAGCGGGCTCGCTGTGGCGGATACTCAGATCCTCCTCGTAGTTGGGACCACGGAAGGTGAAGTAACCGGGATAGACACCTTGCTTTCCACAGATGAAGGTAACACGACGAATACGGCGGGCGAGAAGCTCATCCTTGTTGTCAGCGAGCAGCTGCTTCATCTGTTCAACGAGCTCCGAATCTTCCATGTCCTCAATATCGCGAATGGCAATGTTGCAGACTCCGGTGAGCTCGCTGTCACTCACAGGCTTAGGGGCGGGGCGACGCTTGCCTTCGAGGCTGGCAATGAGGCCCTGCTCGCTGGGGCGCTTGACGGTGGAGCCACCGAGAGGGAAGACCTCAAGAGCCTTGGAGAGGATCTCCTCAGCATCCTCCAAGTACTGCACGGGGATGATGACACCCTTGCGGGCGGGGTCACTAGAAGCGTCGCTCACGAAGAGGGACATGTCGCCGATGGAGTTGATGCGCTTGAAGGGGTTGATCTCCGCAATGGGAGTGCCCGGGGCGGAGGGCTGGGCATTAAGAACACCGAACTCACGCTGCCCGAGCTTGCCAAGAGTGAAGTCCCAAGACAGGAAGGGCTGCTCAGAGGAGGCGCTGTATTCGATACCCTTGAGTGTGTATGCACGGTAGGCACGACGAACGTAAACCTCCAGAGCGGCGAGGGTGACCCAGGGGTCAGCGTGGACGAAGAAGCGAGGAAGGACATCGAAGACAGTGTACTTTGAGTCGACGACCTCCTTCAAGACAGTCAAGGAAGGCTCGCGGTGCTCCCATCCGGTCTCACCGTAGCGAGACTCAACAACGGAAGATCGCAGAATGTGCTCCATCTGCGACAGGCGCTCATCCAGAGATGGCATAGCGCACTGAATAAGAACCTCACGGGCCTTGAGAGTAACCTTCGCGGAAGAGCGAGCCTCAAGTTCGGTCAGCAACTTGAGAATGGGCTTGAAGTGCTTGCCAACATTCTCAACGAGGGGCTGGTTGGGGCGGTACATGTCCAAAATGGCCAGGATGAGGTTGTTCTTCGAACCGATACGGCTGTGGGAGAGGACGGTGTGGACAATGCCAGTGATATCGTCCTTGTTCTCCTCACGGAGCTTGAGAATGACATCCTCGTCGCGCAAGTTGTGGGTAGAGAACAGCTTCTCAACATCGTAGTACTGCTGGAGCAAGCCAATGAAGACATTGTACTCGTTGGACTTCAAACCATCAAGGTACTTGTTGATGACCTCAACCAGGGGCAAGAGAGTGGCCTTAAGAATCTCAGCATCGGCAGGGCCGATGTTTTCCTCGATGAAGCGAAGGATGGCCTTCTGTAGCTGCTTGGCAGGGAACTCGGCCTTGCGGGCCTTGGCACGGTCAACCACGTTCTGGAGCTGGGCATCCAGTCTCTGGGGGATGCGAGAGTGCAGCGCAGAGGACTGTGCATTCCACTCTCCGTAAGGAAGGTCCGGGTTGCGCAACACCTCAACGAGATCCTTCAAGGTAGTACTCATGATGACCTGGTTGTCGAAACCACGAAGGATATTCTCTAGAATGCTGTGAAGCAAGAAGAAGCGCTGGGAGGGCTTGTTACCGAGAACGGTAGGCGAACCAAGCTCGGGCAGCTGACCAGTGAAGGGCTGGGCGTGCTTGACGCGGGAGGGATCATCCAGGGCGAGGATACCGAGGATGTCACCAGCCTCCAGAGTGGCACCGGGCTGCTTAATGAGCTGCACGATACCATCCTCCTTGGCGATAAGAGGCATGTACATCTTCATGACCTCAACTTCGGCGTAAGATTGACCTGCGCGGATGTGCTGTCCATTCTCAACGGTGAACTTGACAAGCTTTCCGGGGGAGGGAGAACGCAGCTGAGTAGGGTCGTTCTCCTGCTCCAGTAGGCAGGTCTTGCCGTCAACACTAAGACGGGTGGCAGCAGCCTCCTCCTTCCAGTAAACATTGTGACTGCGACCGCTGAGGAGAACCAGCAAACCACCATCAGCCAGGGCGCGAACACCGACTGAGCACTTGGAGCCGTTGATGAAGAGGTGGTAGCTGTCCAAGCTGGCACGAGTGGCAGTGAACTTGTAACGCTCGCCTTCATAGATGAAGTCGACAGGGAAAACAGTCCTCAGAATCTCCTTGGACGGGACCTGACCCTTTCCGAGACCAACGCGGTACTCATCAATGCCAGCCTCGCTAGCGAGGTGGGCCTTGGTGACAGCACCACAGATGATGGCGACGATCTGATCGGGGCGCTCAGCAGTCAACTTATTGGTGATAAGCTGGTCGAGCCATCCAGTGGTGATAGTGTTATCTTCGAAAGCGGGAGTTTCGAGAAGCTTGATCAGGTATTCGACAGTGGTTCGGAAATCACCACGAATGCTCAGTTCCTTCAACGCAACGACCATGTGCTTGCGCGAGGCGGATCGGTTCTCGCCGTAGGCGAAAATGTGACCGAATTGACTGTCGGAGAAGCTGTGGATACCACCAGCAGTACCGACAGAGAAGTAACCCCAGACGTTTGACGAACTGCGGAAGTTCAGCTCGTGCATAGTACCGCTGGAGGGCTTGAAACCCTCGCCGGGATCTTCGGAGGTGATACGGCAAGCAGTGGTGTGACCCTTGGGCTGAGGACGGCGCTGGGTCTGGAAGCTCTCTTCCTTGGAGAAATCGAAGTCAATTTCGGCGGAGGCGTTAGGGTCAACACCGTAAAGAAGACGAATGTCACGAATGCGGTGCAGGGGGATACCCATAGCAATCTGGAGCTGGGCAGCGGGCAAGTTGACTCCTGAGACCATCTCAGTGGTGGGATGCTCGACCTGCAGACGAGGGTTCAACTCGAGGAAGTAGAACTTGTCGTCAGAGTGCGAGTACAAATACTCAACGGTACCAGCGGAAACGTATCCAACCAACCGACCGAGACTCACGGCAGCGCGCTCCATGGCCTGGAAGGTGTGCGGTTTCGCGATAGTCACAGGAGCCTCCTCGATAATCTTCTGGTGACGACGCTGGACGGAGCAATCACGACCGAAAAGGGAGATGTTGTTGCCATACTGATCAGCCAGCAACTGCACCTCCAGATGGCGAGCGTTGCCAGCCAGCTTCATGATGAAGATGGGCGATCCCGGAATCTCGTTGGCAGCGGCATTGTACAAGGCGGGGAACTCTTCCTCGTTCTCGACCTTTCGGATACCCTTACCACCACCACCTTCAGAGGCCTTGACCATGACAGGGAAACCGATTTCCTTCGCCTTGGCCAAACCCTCTTCCGGGGAAAAGGTGCAGCCCTTCTTATAGACCTCGTCCTCGACTGTCACGATACCGTTGTCATCAAGCTTTACGGCGTCAACGCCGGTTCCAGACCAGGGAATGCAAGGCACACCGGCATGCTGTGCAACAATGGTAGAGGAGATCTTGTCACCAAGCGAGCGCATGGCGGAAGCTGGGGGTCCAATGAAGATGATCTTCTTGGGGGACGCAGCAAGAGATTCGGGTAACCGAGGGTTTTCGGAAGCGTGACCCCATCCAGCCCACACGGCGTGAACATCCATTCGCTCCGCAATATCGACAATCAGCTCGACGTTGGCATAATTATTATTATTGGTTCCACCGGGAACCTCGACGTATTGGTCGGCCATGCGAATATAGTCGGCGTTGGCGGTCAAATCTTCGGGTGTGGCCATCACAGTGAATTGGATAGCACGCTCATTGCCGAACGTCTCGTAGGCCCATTTCCGCACCGAGCGAATCTCTTTGACAGCGGCGATACCATTGTTGGCAATAAGCACCTTGAAACAAGTCAGTCCCACGTTCAATTTCCCGTCTTTTTTTCTTTCCAACAATCTTTCACTTTCTCACTTACCGATGTGATGACGGAGTGACCCTCATGAGCAGCGACAAAATCCTTCACGGCGCTAGGGGGTGCTGATTCGAGGGCATTGCCACCGATGAAATGTGAGGGAAGGTCGTGTTTGGTGACAGTCGCGCCGTTGGCTGACGGGTTGCCATTTGTGATGGCCATTTTGATAAGCACAGGGTCAGACTCCGTTATAGGAATTGAGGTTCTTTCGCGCGATATGCGAGCGCTGATTAAAAAGTCGGGTAATGTACAATGGATGTGGCGGAAAGAGCCCGAGTGGTGGATATTGGCAGAAAAAGTGAGGGAGAGAGAGAGAAGAGGGGAGTAGAAGGCGAGAGAAGGATAAGCGTGAGGAGTAAGCTCTAGAGAGTAAGAAATGCCAGGTCAGCATGAGTAATTGGAGACTTGAAGAACGATAGCGTCAAATGCGGAATTGGTCTGAAGGATTCGCAACCGGCATCAAGGTATGAAAAAAGTACAATCTAGCTTTTTAGACTTACCGAGGACCCCCAAGACCCGAACAGAATTGCAAGTAAAATTGAATATAGAAGAGGAGCAAGAGAGATCAATAAAATGAGGAAAAACTGCTGAGAAGATGATTTTCTACAGTCCCACCGAAGTGGAGATCATCCCAACTGGCCGTGATTGATTTCCCCTAAGTGGCCGAAGTTACATGTACCTCCCCATAGTTAATATTATGTAAAGGTACTTTTCCAGGAACGAGCTCCCCCAACTCCCTGGCTTTGTTGGGCCGGGTTCCACTACAATCTGTTGGCTTCTTATTTTTTGTTTTTTTGGGTTTTTTGTGAGGATTTCTATATTTTCTATAAAGCAGAAGAGATCCTTTCGTTACAACAGTCCAGGGATATCTCAACTCCGACGGAGTACATACTCCGTTGATACTTCCCCATGGGTCTCGGGCCCATTCGGTACCCGATTCGGATTTCGGGGTGTTTTTATTCGGCGATTTTCGTTTTGGTTCTATTTTGGGGAGTCGGGTTTGACTCCTTTTGGTATGTAAGATTTAGAGTCCATGTTACCTAGGAGTAGGAAATGGTTAATGTATTCTGCTTGGAATATGCAATCTAGATTCTCGGTACTCCGTATAACCTAACTAATCTATATGCTCCACGCCCCAATCCCGGGAATGGCACGCTATCCGAATTCGGCCAACCTGCATAATTCAACATCTCCAGGGCACCGTTCCTTGGAAGGGAAATGAGAAATTGACCAATCATAATCCCAATCTGCGCCAAAAAAATATGTTCAACTTACTTGTACAATGTTATTTAATTTGGATATGTAACATCATGGGTATTATTGGATGAATGAAAAGACAATTCGCTGAGACACAGCTTAGAACGCCCCCAGAATCAACTTGGGGCCACACAAATCAAAAACCCTTGTAAAACAAACGTCGAAAAATAACCGTAGCACACAAAACACCCGTTCACTGAAAACCCCTTGTAAAGTCCATAAATACTAAAGGCGAAAAATCCAATTAAAAGGTCTCTCCCAGGTCACCGACTTGGGTCTTCCTGTTGGGCGGTGGCATGGTACCAGGTCCGATGCTAGTCTTGAAGCTTCGGGGGGCCGGGATGCCACTGATGGTTCGCTTCTTCACTACGGGGGTGGGGGTGGTAGTCACGGATGGGCGTGGAATCTCTGGGGAGATGCGGGAGGTGGTCGGTGTAACAATATCTTGGTCTTCATCGATGAGAGACATGCCAGCGATGTTGGGGATTTGGCCGGCATGGTTGCTGAGAGATGACCGAGGCCGCCGGCCCTCTATCAGAGGGTTTGTCGAGTAGTGACCCAATGGTGTTTTGGCCCCGGGACGACTCGAACGACTTTCGGGTCGGGCATTTACAGGGACACCAGAGTGCACACTCTGGCTAAAAGAACTGAGGCTAGAGTAACTGGTTCGGCTGCTTGGGCGACTCTCGCCTGTCCGTCCAAATGACTGACGACCCTGCGGAGGGTAAGAGGGAGTGCTTTCACTATCCCGCGCTGAGGACCCAAGGCTACTGTTACTCAGCCGGTTGTGAGAATTCTTAACAGTGATCGAGGAGGGCACGATCGGGCTGTCGCTGACCACGGACCCAGAACGAGGGGATCCGCGTGAGGAGGTGTCGGATGGGGCGGGAAGTCGCGATTTGGCTGACTGGACGCGCTCTTCGAGCTTCTGCATCTTGCCAATCAGGCCACGAATCTGGAACAGTGATCCAGATTTGGGAAGACTCGGTGCCCGCGAGGAGCTCATTCTCGTCAAACTGTTGCGAGACGAGATCGGCATGGAAGGAGTGGACCGACCATTTCCATTCCCATTGCCGGTACCGGTACCAGTGCTATATGCGCCATTGCTGTAAGCGAAAGATGGAGTTCGTGAATGAGTGGTGCGCGGTTGGGCGGTGCGCGATTGAGTCCGAGCGTGAAGGGTTCTAGAGTTTACTGGCTCTGCGCCAGCGGCTCTCTGTCGAGGGAATGTAGGCGTGGCGTTTCCGTTGGGGTTGATCGACTTGCGCATGTTCACAGACGACTCGGAGATAGGAGGTGAAGGTGGGGTAGCGGTCGACGACGCAAGGGATGATTTAGCGGGGGGCGTAGCAAATACTGGGGAAGAGGTAGCGGTAGGTGAACGATCAAAGATCTCCAAACTCTGCGGGGTCGCTGGGCTGCGATGGTACAAGGGAGTGGGCTTGCGGCGGCGGAACCCATGTCCTTCGGTGTTGCGAAGCTTCTCTTGGATGATCTCAGCCTCAATCTTCAGATCCGACAGTTCATCTCGAAGACGTTGGTTATCAATGCGCAGCTGCTCCCGCTCCTGCTCCCCATTTCTTATTTCCTCCTCTAGCAAGACCCCGCGCTCAATGCCGATGTTATATTTGGACTCCATGTCCTCCAGGGACGAGGTGGTGTTCCGGGCTTGGCGCTCGTAGTCATCATTGGCAACTTCAATGTCTCGAAGCTTGAGCTGCAAAGTGCGGTTCGCGTCTCGCAGTGTGGTGATTTCTTTCTGCAGGTTGTTTTGCACGGCGTTGCCTTCGGTTTTTGACTGCTTGTATTTGGTCTGCCAGCGCAATGTTAGTACCCGCATAATTGTGGGCAATGGGCATAATCCCTTACCTTCCACTCGTCGACTTCGTATCGCATCGTGTCGAGCTTTTCCTTCAGCTGCCGTTCCCGCTTTTCCGAAGCCTCAATATCCTTCTCCATTTCAGTCTCCAGCTCCCGGCTGGAGGACTGGAAGTCCGCAAGTTCCGCTTCAAGTTGCTCATACTGGGCTTTGTAATGAGCTAGTTCATCTCTGTAAGAGCTGCTCGTATGCTTCCGTTCGGAAGGTGATTCATCGACGGCCGGCATCTTCTCGCGTTGGGCACCCAGAGGACCGGTCGCAAAGAAGATGTCTGGACGACAGTTGTCGTCCAAAATTGGCGAAGATCAGTAGAGACTGTGCACCAAGCTGTCTTGCCCTGCAGATCGCACCAGCCCCTCTCAATTACTCATATGTTGTGTGGTGGCCCGATGTCAACAACCGTGCGTTTTGATAAGGGCCCCTCCCAAGGCGGTGACGCAAGGGATTGATTTCGGTGCCTGGTTATATGTTCCTCCACAAAGAGAAGAAGAGTAGATCGAGGGATGTGCCGAGCGAAGATGTCCACAGCTGGGTTACTTTCGACCCGCCTCGCGTCGAAAAGCGGGTTAGATTAGATCGAGCTGGGAGAAACCGATGTTGTTGTTTGTCGTCAGGGGGGCCGGGTAATGCACTAGTCCTAATTTGGCAGATCTGGTCTCAGCCACCCACCGCTCTTTTAACGTGTTAAGACAGAGAATTCCTGCCCCAGGCATATTAAGGTATCAACCTGGAGCTAAGCCTCATTGGAGCTGAAAGTGATCCTGATCGACCTCAGCCCGTGATCTGGACTCAGCAGTCCCCAGTCTCCAGTCTTTAGGTCTCTAGGGCAATCAAGTCGGAGAGGTAAGTAGCTTTTTCTATCATTCAGTATTTGCTCTAGAACCCTCTGTGAGCTTCCAAGCTCTAAGAACATGTGTTTGTTGCCTCCGATGTTATGACCACGCACGCTGTTCTTAAGATCGCTGATCATCCCGTTTGCTTCCACGCACTTGTTTACCCCGATTATTCGCAAGATCCATCTGTCTATCCCAGTGTTGAGGCGCATCGGCTAGACTTGGGATGGAAGTATGACATCTGAACTTACAGTTTTCGTCCCTCAGATAGGTCCCCCCAGTCAGGCCAAGGCCCAACCCGATCTATCACCATGGCAGACTCAACCGATCTGAACCTTGACGATGCGCCCAGCGACCTTCAAGACATTCCAGAACTAGCAATGCAATTGGTGCCCCCTCCGGAGGGAACATATCCTGACAAGTAAGTTATCCCATCTATGGATCGCCCCTTGCTTATTACAACCAAAATTAACAACGTATCTATAGAGCAACTCTTCTCGCCGCGGTCCAGGACCATGGCAAGGAGCATGGCTACAATGTGGTTGTTAAGTCCTCAAGCACGCCCACAGAGAAGAAGCCTGGCCGCACCGCCAAGGTGTGGCTGCGTTGTGATCGTGGCGGCCACTATCGGCCACGAAACGGTCTGACTGAGGAAACGCGCAAGCGCCGCAGAACTTCCCGGTTGATGGACTGTCCTTTTATGCTAGTCGCAGCTGGCTCTCCAGGTATCTGGACCCTGACGGTACTAAATTCAACTCACAACCATGGTCCCATTATCGAGAAGCCGCGACAGGTGCCTCATCACAAGGTCCGTAAGGGCCAGCTACCAGCCGTCCCATATGATTGGCCCCATGATGCTTCATTCACCCCATACACCACTGCGCTTGTGATTATTGACATGCAAAAAGACTGTAAGTATTTCAGACTATCACCACTATCAGAGGATCATCTGGCTGATTGTTTCCTAGTCTGCTCGCCCGAAGGATACATGGGATATCAAGGCTATGATATTTCTGCCACGCAGGCTTTGATTCCCCGCCTGCAAAGATTGCTTCATGCTTTCCGCTCAGGGGGCTTCCCGGTCTACCATACTCGCGAGGGTATTTATTGTCTCGTGCTTGGCTTCCAAATGTATTATTAACTCATATCAGGTCACCGAGCCGATCTATCTACTCTGTCAAGTCGTGAGGCATACCGGTCCCGTAACAACGCATCCGGCTTGGGCATTGGTTCCCCTGGTCCCATGGGCCGCCTGCTTATCCGTGGCGAAATGGGCCACGACACTATTGACGAATTGTATCCTCTTCCCGGTGAGCCAGTCATCGACAAGCCCGGACGAGGTGCCTTTGCACACACCGATTTTGAGCTCCTCCTTCGCAACAAAGGAGTGAAAAATCTCGTCATTGCGGGTGTTACCACCGACGTCTGCGTCTCGACAACTATGCGCGAAGCTAACGACCGTGGCTTCGACTGTGTCGTCTTGGATGACGGCACTGCAGCCGCCGAGCCATCGCTACATGTCGGCACGATGCAATCAATTAAAATGGAAGGCGGAATCTTTGGAACTGTTGCCAAACTAGACGATGTCATTCACGCTGTCGATAATTTCAAAACCGTCACCATGAAGAAGCTGGCTCCTCAGATGAGTGTTTAATTGTGTACTATTTGTTTTAGCGGATTGACTTTGGACGCTGGGATTGGAAGGAAATTCCCCGGCGTTTAGGACTGAGCTATCTCTTTTCTGTTGAGATACTGCAGTGCGCATACTCGTTGCTTTTCTTTTTCGAACCTCTTCTTTTGTTGGGTTTTAGCGAGCCAGGACTTCGTTGATAATCAGATAGTGTCATTTCCTATCAACCATTTTAGGTGCAGAACAATAGTCATTTACATTTCTAGTTCAATCCGTTTTTTTGAACCAGAAATAACAAGGACACTTTTGTTTGTATTACACTAGGCACTGCTAGTAGATTATTGACTCCATCATTGACTTGTAAACATGTGTCCCTATTATGCAGAGCAAATCAAAACAATGCAATAGATACAGAGAAAGAATCAATCCTCCCAAAAAGGACATGCCCTAGAAACGCCACGCTCATGAACTAAAACCACCAAGAGACAGCCAGACTACAGCCATTTTTTCCCTGCAGCAGTTACCCTCGATCTGAAAACAGGACTCTTGATCTCCATTCCCTGCTTATAGAACGGGTTCATCGCTGTCTTGACATAGCTCTCGTATACCTCGTTCATGAACTGGCGCACGGCCTCTTCGGTCTGTGGGGAGGTCGGGTTTGCGGCGATGGAGCTGGATGAAGCGCGTGTGGTGGATCCTGCTGTGCCTAGCAGTGAGGAGGAACCAAGGCCGCTGCCTGTGCTGGTTGAAGAGGGGAGATTCGGGGGTTGATGGAGGAGGAGGAAGCGTGCCCCACTTGGGGTGAGGAAGGCTGTGATGTAGGCTGCTGCCGGTGGGTAAGTGTCGATATGCTTCAGGTACCTTTTGCGACAATGTCAGCTCGGGAATTGGAGGTTTGGTGTGGGGTGTGGAGTGCGGGTTATTGAGCTTGGGGAATTCCTCTACGTGCATGTGGCTCTCAGGGATTGGAGCCAGTTTGCAGAAGCGATTTAGGGTGTGGAATAGCTTGTTAAACTCACATTCCACCAGTTGTCCATTGCGCTTCTTCCAATATGTCCAGACTTGAGTGGATGATGAACTGGTTCATGTACTGCGCTGTCTCCGGGAAGCGGAAGCGGGCAATGCCATCCCCACCCCCTTTGATGTGCCAAAGGCGATGTTGAACAAAGGCGTGTCTGTGGGCGACAGAATGGTGAAGTAATAGGACATTTTGAGTAGTTTGGGATTATTAAGGGTTGAGAGGGACCCGTTGACAGTCGAGGAGCTGGGGATTGTGGCTTCCTAGCGGCCGCCATCACGTGGCTGATAAGCAATGAGCTTGCCTAAGTGAATATGAATGCACTTTTAATATGGTCAAATTGAAGGATGAAAGATATTGCATAGTGATATGGGGTTTGGATTTCTAGCTTCTTAGCTTGGTTCAAATTGATCTTCCACGCTGTCTTCAAAGGAATATCGAGTGTGATATCTTGCCCAAACCTGCTTCTCAGCTATTATATATCTTTGCATTTCACATCTAGAACTGAATTCGCTAATACTATGTTGATACCCCTAAGCCTGGTAATACAATCAAACCAGAATAGAAAACTTATTAAAATTCAACAAATAGCTCTTAATTACAAAACTGACATCATCTTGTGTCGAGTATACAACATTCGATGCTCCGATCTCCCCCGCAAAAGTTACCAGCACGTGATCGACTGATAACCAGTCAAGGCTTTATCGCGGTCGATCGCAGTCGCAACTTTTGACCTCGACAAGCATCTCCTCCTGCCACACACACTAGCGCCGTTGCTATTAATCCGAGTACACAAAACCTGGAACCGCCTGGAAAAGTGGATTTTCAATATGCCGGCAAATCTCCCCTACGGATTGAACCTTCCGAACAAAAGTGCAACGAAACCTGGGAATCCTCTCGGGCAGAAAAGGAAGAACATTTTTGACGACGACTCCGAAGATGAAGACCAGAAAACTGGCGATGGCGCAATTGAAGTCTCAACAATTGGAGAGCCAGAGGAGCCAGCCATGAAAAAGAAGCTCCAACCAAGCGCAGGGCCCCCAAAACGCAAAATTCAATTTGGGAGCGGTCCCAAACCAACCGTCAAACCGCTCAGCAAGAACTCTCTATTTGCAGACGATGAGGATGAAGACGAAGAAAAGGAAAAAGAGCTACAAGGCGCAATGAATCTTGGATTGAACCAGGCGAAGCCGAAAAAGCCGACCGCCCCTGCCCAGAAATATACCAATCTCGCGTCAATGCACAGCAGCAACATGCATGCAAAGGCAGCCGAAGAACTCGACCCATTGATTTACTCATACGATGAAGTATACGACAGTCTACACGCCAAGCCCGCCAAGTCCTTAGTGGAAACCAAGAGCGAAACACCCAAGTACATGCAGAACTTGCTACAGACTGCAGAGATCCGGAAACGGGATCAACTGCGGGCCAAGGATCGCCACCTAGCCAGGGAGCGTGAAGCTGAAGGCGAAGAGTTTGCTGACAAGGAGAAATTTGTCACCTCCGCCTACAAGGCGCAGCAAGCGGAACTGCGGAAGGCAGAGGAAGAAGAAGCACGCCGTGAAAAGGAAGAAGAAGAACGGCGCAAAAAGAGTGGTGGCTCCGGCATGATTGGATTCTACCGGGACGTTCTGTCGCGAGGAGAAGCACGGCACGAGGAGGTTATCAAGGCTGCAGAAGAAACTGCCCGCCGCCTCAAAGCAGGTGAGATTATTGAGGAGATGGAGGATAAAGAGGATAAGACGGATGCCCCCAAGGCACAGGATCTCAACTCCCATGGAGCTCGGGTTGTTGTGAATGATGAGGGCGAAGTTGTTGACAAGCGCCAGCTCCTATCTGCAGGACTGAATGTGGCACCGAAACCGAAATCTCAAGCATCTGTCCCCAAAGCAGGAGTTTCACGACCTACTGCCGGACGACCAGGTGCTGGTTACCAGGGCGGCCGTGGTGCCCAGCGGGCTCGACAGACCGACATGGTTGCAAGCCAATACGAGGAGCGTGCGCGACAAGAAGAGGAGGCAGAGGCTGCAAGACAAGAGGAGATCGCCGAAAAGAGCCGCAGTCGCAAGACCGAGGTAGATGTACTAAGCGCCAAAGAGCGGTACCTGGCAAGAAAGAGGGAACGAGAAGAGGCTGCTGCCAGGGAGAAATCTAAGGGGGCGTAAGTGTATGCCAAAGAGTGGTCTGGATGTGCTGCATCCGTGGAATTTTGGAATACCTAATATTGCATAGCGCTGGAGAGAACCTTGTACATTACTCATGATACCAAAAAGAGAGCCCGACTTTGAGTCATAAAGCTGTTTGCTACCATGTCCCGTTAGAGCTGCTGGAAACTCTAGTTGAAAGTGTAACATATTTAACAACTGCTTGCTCCCTTCCCAAGAATTCTTTCTTCATTTACCCATCAGTTCCCACTACCAGCCAGACCACTC
Organism: Penicillium cf. griseofulvum; assembly: GCA_028974015.1. Taxonomy (NCBI): domain Eukaryota; kingdom Fungi; phylum Ascomycota; class Eurotiomycetes; order Eurotiales; family Aspergillaceae; genus Penicillium; species Penicillium cf. griseofulvum. The sequence goes on from JAPQKP010000002.1 coordinate 5,885,625, forward strand.
AGTTAGTTTTATCGCCATACCTCGGAGAAATCATTGCCAAGACTTCCTTAACCCCGGCTTACCTCACCAACCTACCTCATATCACATGACCCCACACGGGCTGAGTTAATCCGGACCGAAAGCACTCGCTAAGCCGCCCCACACAGGTCGCACTCCCAATTTTGCACTCCCAAATCGAGATTCAAGAATCGCTTCATCACCAAACCACTTCCATCTCCCGTTCATCAACGTCAATCATCCAACATGGGTAAGGTTCACGGCTCTCTCGCCCGTGCCGGTAAGGTCAAGGCTGCCACTCCTAAGGTGAGTTCTCTTCGATATCCAACCAACGCTACTCGATACACGATCGCAGTGGCCATCCGTCCGACCAGTCCTTTTTAACGACAATTTTGCATCCAGGTCGAGCCCCAGGAGAAGAAGAAGAACCCCAAGGGTCGCGCCTACAAGCGTATTCTTTACACCCGCCGTTTCGTCAACGTTACCATGACCGGTGGCAAGCGCAAGGTACATATCGAATGACTCACACCCACACAACGCACAACCAAACACAACCCAATTTCGCAAATAACTACGACCACACCACGAATATCGGGAATGAAGGACAGGAAGGCTGACAAGTCGCGAAATGCAGATGAACCCCAACCCCGGCCAATAGATTATTCAAGTCGTTAAAACAACCACCTGAGCCGCGATCGGCTAGTCGAGTTCTACGATGAAAATCTTCGCATAACCACGGCACGACCACGGCCCAAACGAACGAAAGCACACCAGATACGGCTGGTACTTGTACGGATGATATCACGCTTCTTCGTCTTCACTTGAATTTTTTTTTTGCTGGCAACGGATGGGTTTTTTTGGGGGTTGATTCGCGGAAATGAATGGATACCCATGGCGGTCTGAGGATGGAAAGCTGTGGCTGGATGTGAGCTGTCTACGGGCAGTTCGCAAGCTAGACTTCAGAGTCCCTTTTCGACTCATTTCATAGGCTGTTTCATGAATTGCATTTCCGATCCAGAAATGGACTACCTCTTTTTCCATCCTTTTCGGGTTATCTCTACTTGAGAATGTGCCTAGGGACATGGAGCTCGCTCTTCTTAGTTGCCTGCCTTAGTGGCCTGCCTCTTTAGGTTTGATATTGGAGTTGTAGAATGGATTAGGCGGGCCTTGCATGGTGGGTTTCAGCCCCTATGCAGTTTATTCTGGTCTCCCAATGACAATAATGTAATATATATCCGGCACCCATGTGGCCACTTTACATTGAAGGATACTCCACAATTATGTGTGATGTTTGCTCCACATGTGCCAGATCTCACCAGTATACGGAGTATAGTCCAAGTCCTTATCCTGCCTTCCAACTTCGGTGTCGCATCATGGCGCCCCATGTCATAAAAAGTGCGGGGACTGATAGAAATAACAAGTACTTTCCGCATTAGCTTGATTCAAGAGAGTATTAGAGGATGGAACACAAGGATGTAGAACACTCTTATCACTTTTACACTACCTACACTTTATCTTTTGACCACGTGGGATTTCAATAATTTGATCCATTTAGCTCAAGATGATATTAGGGACCTTATATCATGGTGATGCTACAGACCCTGCCACTAAGTCTTTACCCACTCGCCATTTTCCCACCCAAACTGACCAACTTTGAACCACCTTTTTTTCATAAATTCATATAGTAATATTTTTTTAGATGATTTTTAATAAAATATTAGTACCAGATTGACAAATCTTTTCTTTCTGAATGATCCAATATATGTGGCTGTTAAATAGTCACTAATTGAAATATTCATGTTCGTTGGAATGTAGATTATATATATATGGGCGCCATACTAAACTCGCGATCTATATCCTTTGTCAAGGGTTGAAAATATACAACTCTCTATCCAAAATACTTACCAAAATAATTCATAAATAGTTTACCCTGGCCATGCAATGCTAATTTATTTAAAAAATAATTTCAAAATATGTTATAATATAAATTTATGAGAAAAAGGTGGTTCAAAGTAGGTCAGTTTTGGTGGGGAAATGGCGAGTGGGTAAAGACTTATTGAACCCTATGATATTATGTATAATATTTTGGATGACCTGTTGGGTGTCCAAGTGATTAAGTCCTCAGGCACTAACTATGTCCCGAGGCTCTAACATTTCTATTAAGGGAACAAAAAGGAGGGGGTGTAAACACCAGGATATTTAACGCGAAAAACGACCGGGGTCGAACCGGAACAGTCAGGTAGTGGAAGATCTTAGGCACTTCCCTCGTAGTACACATTGTCATGTTACCACTAGACCACCTGCTGTTGAGTGTTGATTACTAGGTAACTCTTTCTTTTCTCTCGCACATTCCAATGTTTCTTTATATGAGCGAGCATCGATTTAGTGTGTTATAGATGGGTAATTGAATATGATACGCTGAACGGAGAGTTCCTCTAGTTCATATACCTTCAAAGGTTTCAGGGGGAGAGAATAAAGGGAGACAAGTGTTCGTCTGAGTCGACAATGTCTCTATACTAACAAGCTGCTTGGCATACGCATTCTTACAGACAGCAGGAGTATGATCCTCTATTCCAAACTGATCATTTTATGGTTGCCGATGAAGTCGTAGATTACTGTATCAGCTTCAAGTTGTCTTTCGACAGTGATTAGGCAAGACCTTGAATTTCCCCTTCTTATGGTATAGCCAGAAGGGTGGAGATAGCTGCGAATTGCAAAATATTTTCGAAATCCTCAATTCCTACAAAAAGTTTCTTCCATTATAACATAGAGCATACATGATCAGAAATGCTCCCGAAGCAGGGATTTGTGATTTGACAAATCAGGCAATTTATCCATGGATCCATGGATACCGACCTCAGTACGATGTTGATAGACCTGTTACCTCAATTTCAAGAAAGCAGGTAGTATATTGAGCTTCCTCGAGGTCGCCAAGTCCGTCGATGTCATGACATAAATAGCGCATATTCCGGTCATTTGGCATAATCGAAACAAAGAGGCATGACCTCACCAACTCCGGGTGTTCCGGAAATGACCCCAGATAAACGTCCAACTTTGGAAGCCGAGATGAGATGCCCACGGATCGAGTAAATTTAAGGTTATGGGAGGTCAAGATGACTAAGGGGATATTGGCGCTGACTTCAATCCTGACTCTTCCACATCCACTTGAATTAAATATAGAACACAACGAGCATATATCCAGGCGTGTCTAATCGTCAGATAGTGGAGACATGAATCCCTTTGGAGCTATTGAGTTCGATCAGAGTCGATGTCCCCAAAACTCTAGGTATCTACCCCACAAATTGCAATGACATCGATTAAACCTAATTCCGAGTCCTTGACTGGTTAGAGCTGATTTTACACATTGTGATTCTGCAGGGCATACGAATAACGATTTCAGTTTTGCCAATTGGGTCTACATGTTCGTTGGATTAGAAGTTGCATAACAATGCAAGGTTGCAAGCCATTATCTATCCGTCATCTTAACCGGAGAATAAAGAGCATTGGAGATAGATCGTTTGATGAAGTTTCTAGGCCTGGAGTGGACAGCTGCTGGAATATCCACATAATCCGCCCCTTTCTCTGGTTGAGCATCATCGACTTTTGATATTATGCTGTACAATGACATCGAGCTTCCTATTGCTTTCTTGGATCGGGCTGCGGGCCTTGCAATTCAACCAAAGCCATGGGGTCAGCTGGCTCACTTGTCCTTGCATCCCCACTGCTGAGTATGAAGGTAGCTCAGATATGACCGAATAACCCTATGATGCAATAAGGAGAAAGGATGGTTGCTACTTTATTTAGGTGCCCCCCGAGCTCCATTCCTGGCTCTATCAATTTATTATTGAACCATCTACTAGTTTTTGAACATCTGCCATTTTTGAAAGCCGAACAAACACGACTGAATGACCTTATTTGATTAATATTTGATTAATTGTTTATCTTTACGATCCAGCTGTTGTTAATATATCCGCGCACCAATATTTACGCATCAATTTATCACCTTTCGATATGTTCGCCAAGGCCAAGGAGATCCTCGAGCAAGGCTCATCCACCCGGGAGGAAGTCCATCAAGGTCAGTTCGATGGCACCAAAGATTCGACCAGCCAGGGAGACAAGGCCAATAAGGTTGTCGACAACCAAGGCAATTTCAACGGCGCCAAAGAAGACACCACCCAAGGTCAATCCACTAAAGAAGCTACCAGCCAAGGAAACACCCGCGGAGCATCGAACAGCGCTGCTGGAATGAACCAAGAAGACCTTAAAAAGGAGAATGTTCAGGGGCCCGAAAAGAAAATCAGCAAAGGAGGAATTGGGCAAGACAACACAGCCACCTCCTCTACTAGCAAAACAAACGTGGAGCAACGGGACATTGGCAATGATCAGCGAGGAGCTGTTCAGGAACAGCAACACAGTATCAATGAAATGAACCGCACTGGCTCAACACAGTATGACCACAGAGGTAGTGTGGCGGCCGGAGAGCTTCAACCCAATTACGACATCCGCAAGGGTCCCATCACTATGCCGGGCACCTTCCAGGAAAAGAACTTCCACAATGCGAGCGGCAGAGAAACTCTCGTTCAGAGAGGAACTAGCAGCAAGGAAATACCTAGCCAAGAAACCAACAAGACAGGCTCCCCTCAGGTTTCCTTCGTGGGAGCAGGAAGCAGCAAAAAGGCCAGCTCAACCCAAGCGAAGACCGGGAAAGCCATCGCTGGAGATGGTTATAGCGATAAATATATTGAAAAAGAGCTCCACGACTATGAAAAAATCAGCCCCGATGTCTTCAGTGATGGAACCACTGGCAAAAACATCTCCAAGAAAGCTGCCAACCAAGAAGCTGTTGGAAAATACCACATCGACAGAAAGCAACTTGAGAAACAGGGCTCTCAGCCTTCCCAAAAAGAGGGAGCAAGCGAAGCTGCTGCTGCTGCCGCTGCCGCTGCCGCCGGCTATGGCGTGCATAAAGGAGCCACCAACCAGACCTCTACCACCAGAAAACAGACAAGCAAGAGGCACTCTGTCTCTGAGACCAACCCAAGCAGAACCCAATATGCAAGTGGACAAGGACTGGCGGCCTCAAACCAGACAAACAGGCCGGGGTATTCTTATGCCCGTGCAGTGTCAGATGAAGCTCACACCCCCATGACCCAGACAAGCACAGGGCAGTCTACCGCCGGTGGAACCAACCAAACAAGTGGCCTACGCTCTACCACCACGGGCCAGACGAACAACGCCTTCTTCAATACCGGCGCCACTGGAGCGAACCAAGTAGGTGCCGCTGGCGGAGGAGTTCTGGGACTTCACCAAGACAATGGCTATGGTCTGTCTAACATTGACAACGGCGGAGTCAACCAGGGAAGTATTGTTGGCGGAGGAGTAACTCGGCAGGGCGGTGCCTACGGTCCCTCTGTCAGTGACAGCCTCAACAAGGGAACCGCTGAGTCTAACTCCAATTTCAAGAGTGGTGCCACGCATAGGGTGACCTCGAAGCGCATTATCAGACAGCTGAGTAGTAGTGGCTACAAGGTCACTATCCTCCAGGAGAAGGTTCAGGCTGTGTCCCAGAAGTGCAAGACTCAGCTGGGCGTGTCTTCCGGTGCGATCAGCAAGCGCAGCCCTAACGTGGATGCTTTCTTCGATGCTGTCGCAGCTGAACGTCTCCGCTGGATGCCTCATGATGGTAGCAGACTAGACTGCAGCCTCAGATGGGCGTCCAGACTGGCGTATGCAGTCGACGCTCTTCAGCAGTCCGTCGGAGCCTTCGCGCCTGCTGCCTATGATGCAGCAACACTCATCTGGGGATTCTCTATCCTCCTTTTGGAGGTGAGTTAGGGTGGCCGACGCAAGAAGTTTTGATATGGATATTAACTCGTTTTATAGTCTGATATGGACACCACTGATGTCTTCGAGAGCGTCTTTGGCCGATATGGCCGGGTCGCCGTTGGCATCTACTTGCTTCTGCAGTATGAGACTGCGTACAAATCGTCACCTGAACTCCAGCCAGACGTTGCCGCAGTCTTCGCAGATTTGCTTGAGATGGTCTGTAGCACGACCATGAGCTGTGTCGAGGGATTCAAGAGCAAAGAGTCCGATCAAATTATTGGACGCAATGTTGATGCCGCTTTCGTGGCCTACGCCAAGCGCTTTTCTACCCACTGGAATTGTGTTGTCGATTCTCACACTGCTAAGATCGTGGAGGAAAGCCCCCTGATCTACTCCTCGCCTGAGCTGGGTAGTTTGCGCCAATTCCTGGGAGTGCAGGACCGCCCTCTTCAGTTTATCCTCGACTCTCGCGCCCATTCGCTTGCCGAGGGATCATTTGAGTGGTTCAACAACACCCTCTACGATTTCAGTGTCTCAAGCTCCCCTGTTATGCTCATTTCAGGTGGTCCTGGCTCGGGAAAGAGTGCGCTAGCCCAATGGACAATCGAAAGACTACAAGAGTCGGCTGAACATGACAGCTGGAATGTTATCCCATACACCATTCGTGAGTTTTCCTGCTTGTATCTTTTGTTGGATTCGTGAGCTAATCCAATACAGGTGATGATATTCCTGTCGCCACCTTGCCTCTACGCATCCTGAAGGGTATCCTTCATCAGATGTTAGATCATTCCGTCAGTGACAAGCACACCCAGGAGGCTGTTCTGGTCGAAGTCGCTAGGGCAGCTCAAGGAGCAATAGATGGCGCTGGGGATGACGAAGTTGAAACAAGCCTTTGGAGGGGTATTCGTGCCGGTCTTGCTACGAACATCCAGTATATGTTTGTGGTTGACGGCATTGACCAGATTAAGGGTGGTCATACCAATGCCGTTACCTGCTTTGATCGCATCTGTGAGATTCTCTCCGAGCAGAATGCTGGATCTAAGATGATCGCTTTCACCCGGCCCCTGAGCGTGAAGTCGAGCTCCAAAGGTGTGCAGCAGTTCACCATGCATACCTCTCAGACCAAGGCAGACATCACAGCGTATGTCAACAAGATGCTTGCATCTGGCGCCAACTTTGACACCCACAAGACCAATCAGCTTCAATCTGCCGTGTCTGCCATTGTAGCCCGCTCCCAGGGCTCTTTCAGTTGGGCTGAATTGGCAGTTGCATACGCTAAGCAGCAAAAGACCCTGAGTCAGGCTGTTTCGTGCGTTCAAGGCCTGCCACAGTTGATGCCTGAACTTATTGACTTCCACTCCAAGAGTCTCGACTTCAGTCAGCAGGGTACTGTTAATGTTGTCTCCTGGCTCATAGCTGCCGAAAGACCCCTACTGGTTGAGGAGGTTGAGCATTTGCTCAATGTGGACCCCAAGGGTCCCAGCTACAACTCCGATCAACCTACTAGTAGCTACGACATCTTGAACGCTCTCAGTCCGCTGGTCATGACCCGTGATGGCGTGGTCTCTTTCTCTCACACCTGCATTCGCGACCATGTCATCAAACAGGCCAAATCATCCGGCGGACACTCCCAGCTGAGTGTCAAGGATGCTCACTACGACTTGCTCACCAGGTGCCTTTCCTGTGTGCAGTTGAGCGTGCGTGAGGAGGTTGACGTTTCGATGAATAAGCTGAGCATTGAGGAGCGCAACCACCTCTTCGACAAATATGCCGTATTGGAATACACTGCACGCTACTGGCTGTCGCATCTTCTCTCTTCGCCTTTGCTCACCGACGAGGGAGAGTTCCAATTCAATTCAAGTTTCAAGAACCTTATGCCTGCCACCGTTCTCTTCGCGCGCCTCGAGTTGACTTGCCGCGAGTCCCAGTTCACTCGGTCTAGTGTTGTGGAGCTCTACAGACTTGCGAGTGACATTCGCCGGTTTGTCCTCGGTGATAAATCTCTCGCCTTGTTGGAAAGCTTGGTTCTCAGCGCACGCGTGTCCAAGTTGGCGTCTGCCAGCCATGCTGACGAGACCTGCTACGAAGCATGGAAGTTAAGCCAGGAGCTTCTCGGCCAGTCACACGAGATTACCTTAGCATGCTCCGAGATGATGATACAATCATTCTCTGAGCGGGGCACAATGACCTCTCAGCAGGAAGACATCGTGAAGTACTTGATCTTGACCGACACCGAGATCACTGGAGTGGAGTTCAATCAACGCCTAAAGTACCTTGGAATGATCGTCACCATGTACAAGTCTCGCAGCGAAAACCAGTCTGCGTTGTTCATCTCGAAGCACTTCTACCAGCAAGTTCTTCAGAAATACGGTACCAATTCGCGTCAGTCATCCGAGACTGCCGACTTTTTGACCGATCACTTCTCGACAACTGGAAGCGACGAGATGAGCCGCGATATTGCCAGAACTAAGTACGACAATGTCGTACGCACAATGGAGGTCACCGACGAGCGCCGAATCTCCTACACTCTGTACATGGCTAAGATGTACGAGGATCAGAATGATACATCTCATGCTCAGGCAGTTCTTTCGAGCCTGTGGGCTGGTCTCAACTCGCGCGATATCGACTCGGTTGATATGATGGACAAAAAGGCCAATGTCGCCCTTGTGTACTACCAGTTCCTCCGCCGTCAGGGCCGAAATGATGAATCCGAGGTCATCATCCGTGAACTGGTTGCAGACCTCGAGGTTACTGGTATTCACTCTGAGGAGATGCTGCAGCGCGTGCACCTTCTCCGTGCTGAGACTCGGGAGATGCTTTTGTACAATCTCGATCGCTCCTTGTCCATTCTCATGTGGTACTACTTTAAGGAGACTCACCAAGAGTACTCGGATGATTCCACCGCTCTGGCGCTCTCAATTGCCCAAAGCATGGCAAATTCAGTCTCCATTCAGAATGCATCCTCTCTGTCTTCTCGGGACCGCAAGTTGCTGGTTGAACTGCTGGACGTGATTTCGGCCAGTGCCGAGAATATGACTGTCACCACCTTGATCATGTGTCACAACCTTGCCAGTATCTACGTGCGTGAGGAGGACTGGATCCATGGCAGTGAATGTGTCATGGCGGTTCTACAGCATATTTGGCCCACCGTCGAAAAGCCCAAATCTCACCAGAAGTTCTCCCACGACCTGGCCCCTCCCGTGGCAGACCTGGCTTTGGTGCTGGCCTACTGCCATTTCCGCAGGCTGCATCTGGAACAGGCTACGGTTGTGTATGAGAATGCTTTCGGTTCTATGATATCCTCCGAAAAAGCCCCTGTGCCGTCGGTTTTGGCCGTTGCCAAGGCTGTCATCGAGTTCCACGAGACTTCCTATCAGTTCACCAAGGCGCTGACTTTGCTCCACACAATGAGCAACTTCTTGGCCGCTCGTCTCGGAGAAACACACGAGCATACCATCGAGAACATGTATTCTGAGGCTGCTTTGGCAGTTCGTCTGGAAATGAACGGTGAGGCTAAGAGCATCTACCAGCGCATCTACAAGGCTACTTCCGATAAGAACACGATTTCCTCAGCAGGCATTGATGCTGCAATTGCCCTCATTACCCTGTACGAGGCAGACATGAAGTGGGATTCTGCTTTGCAGGTTTACCGATCTCTCTGGCCGACCTTGGTTGTTGAAGACAACAAGGAAAATACTTATGACAATAAGCTCGTGGACCGGATGCTGGAGAAGACTTACTTAGGCTACATGTCTATTCTGACTACCCACAAGCGATCTGACTTCTCTGAGCGATACAAGGTTGCCTCTGAGTATGTCATGACCTGTCGCCACGTGCACGGAGCAACAAGCGGGAAGACGCTCAATGCTACTTTGCTCTTTGCCGAGCTGTGTGAGACCAGCGATTCATACATCGATCAAGCCATCTCGCTGTACAAGATCCCTCTGGAAACTAGCGAGTGGGTGGAACCTTCTCAGTCGTCAAAGGGTCTAGACCAGATGACTACACCGCTGGCTATCACCCTCAAGCACAAATTGGCACAGCTATATGTGCGCAAGCATGATTCAACCCTAGAAGCCCGTTCCCTCTACACCGAAGAGTTCCAACTGGCCAAGAAGAACCAGGGCTACTTCTCTACCACGACTCTCTCGTGGCTGCGTGAGCTTGCCCTCGCGCACTCGCGGCAGGGAACTACTACTTCCATTCAGCAGGGCAACGCCATTCTCCACGCCTACTCTACCGATGTGTTGCATGACGATGGTGCCCCTGACACAATGGCTGACTGGGCCCGCCGAATCGCAAGCATCTACCTTGAGTGCGGCTTCATCGAAGGCGGTAACAATCTCCTTGATGAGCTTCGCCACCGCGTGGTTTACAGCCCCGAAACTTCCACCATGGATCTGAGTGTTCGTCGTGACGCTATATTTGTCGCTGCCTTCGAGGAAGTCTTCGGTAGACGTGCCAGCTACGACCAGATCATGAACGAGATGGCCCGTGAGATGAAGACCTCTCAGGCCTTTGCCAAGAGTCTCTCGAGCCACGACTTCATTCCCACTCTGATCAATGGTCACCAGCTCTACAATATCCAGATTGGCCAGAAGCGAATTCGCGCTGCCAACGACACCAAGGACAAGCTGTACGCCTACTTCTGCTCCAACCTGTCCGCCACCAAGGTCGCCGACAAGGGAATCGTGCAGCAATTCTACCAGATCTGTCTGCGTGAGGTTCATAAGGACAACTACACCATGAACATCCTGAAAACGACCACCGACCTTGTCCGGGACCTGTGCAACTCCTCCCGCTTCCAGGAAGCCACCATCCTGACAGGCGTTCTGCACTCCTTCATGCATCTCACCGACGGTCTCAACAACCACGAGAGTATCAACACCGCCACCCAGCTCTGTCTGTACCTCAGCGGCCACAAGGCAACCAAATGCACGAACGAGAAGACCTACCAAGCCATGTCTATCAAGTCCAAGCTCCTCTTGCAAGAGGTCATAGCAGCCTCGAAATCCATGGGCACCGAGATGGTCGACTTACCCTTCAACCACCTAAATGACATCATCACCCTCCTGGGCCAGTACGAGATGTTCGACGAGCTAGAATCCATCCTCACCCAACTCTGGACCTCCCGAATCGTCCAGCGCACCTGGACACCAGACGTGGTCGTATGGATCGGACGCCGACTAGTGGAGACCCGCTTCTGCAGCGGCAAAGTCGACTCTGCCATCCAGCTATGTCACGACATCTGTTACAACCTTCGCCAGGTATGGGGTAGCTGCGACCCGGTCACACTGGACATGACCAAGCTTCTCTCCGCGATGTTCACAGCATCGGAGAACCACAAGTCCGCTGCGGCTCTGCACGAAGGAATTCTGTACGACCTGCTCGGCGACACTGAGGCGGAGGGCCATTCCAGTGCTTCTAATGTTGCATCGCAGCATATGGAGTTGATGCGTCGTGCCCAAGAACGTGTGGGAACAGGTGAAAGCGCGAGACGGGCTTCGGCGCATGCGGAGCTGTACCAGTCGTTGGTGGATCGCTTTGGTGTGAAGACTGAGCAGATGAAGGAGGCTGGTGAGGCTAATGGGGGTGCAGGATTCGGTGTTTGGTCGAAGCCTAGACGGTTTAGTATTGATGTTGAGGATATGGAGGAGGAGGGTCAGATGCACCACAATCATCTACGTGAATCTAGCGGTGCTCCGAGACGTGTTTCGGTGCAGGCCCTCTGAGTATATAATGGGGGGATTTGAAAGTATCGGATATTTGGATTCGAGTTTATGCCGGCGTTTTCTGCTGTTCTAAAATGTTTATAGGACCAGATTGTACACCATGTCCATAGTCAATGTCACGATCTTACTTTGAAGTTATTCAACCACTTGTAACTTCAATAACCTGACTATGCCTAAGATATTTTTCGATATACTAGATTTGATTGTAGAAAAGATATTTTGAAATCTAATGCATTATCTGGACGAATAATGTACATACAGTACCCAATGTGACCCAAGTATTGTGCTTCCAGCACACCGGTGATTTGACACCTGTAGCAGTTTGTTGATAAGAGATATAGACCAAAGTATGCACCTACCCTTCTGCATTTGTGCAAGGCCACACTGTGGCCATGTTGAATGAATGTGGTTGAAAGCAGGAACAATATGTGCGTTCATGCATGCCAGATAGGAGGATAATGATAAGAGGCAAAAGCCTGGTCAAGCAGTTAATGCAAAGCTGACGCCCATCAGCCCCATTCCTGCAATGGCAAACCCGATACCCATCCCGCGGTGATGGGTGAGACTAAGTCCCTCGCTGAAGAGCTGCAATGCAACTGAAGTCATGACTCCAGCAGTGGCGGCGAACATACCTCCATATATACCCCATGAGGGCCCTGTGGCGTCGTCGCTACCGTGTTGCCCAGTGCTCCAGATCCAAAATGCAGCCAGACCAGCACCGGCCGGTTGGCTGATACCTCCTAGGAGGCTAGACCAGAACATTGCCTTCCAGCGGGAACCGAGGGCTAGGTAGAGCGGGAGAGCCATGGCGAAGCCTTCCACGATGTTGTGGATAAATAGCGCTAGGAATACTGTCATACCAAGGGTTGGGCTGGCGTGGTTTGTGGCGTAGGTGATGAACCCCTCGGGAAGCTTATGCAGAGCAATGGCGAGTGAGGTCTGGAGTCCAATGGAGAGGAATGCATTTTTAGGGACGTGATGGTGGTGGGGGTTGCCGGCGGCAGATTTGGGACGCTCAGAATCAATATCCTCGCGGTGACCATGAGATTCGTGGTGATGATGTTCAGAATGAGGATGATGCTCGGAATGATGTTCGGAATGCGAAGCGGATGAATCATGCGGGTGCATGTGGTGGTGTGCGGAGATATTGTCAAAATAGCCTCCTTCCGTTGCAGTAGGTGTATGTTCATTGCTAATGTCACTTTCTGCACGGGAAATTTCCGGCTCCAGCGGCACGGAGATACTTTCACGTTGCGGCAGGCTTGGCCGTGCGGTTTCATTGAGGTTGGATGGCGGAAGCACTTTAGTGCATTCACTACCACAGGTCTGAGAAACCCCAAAGCAAGGCCCGTCTTCATCGCAGGTGGGTTTTACGCCACCCATGATCGAGGTAATGCTGCGCGTTAAGATTGCCCGCATCGTCTCGCGGCGTCTGGGGTCCGGCTCGGTATGTTGGCTTCGCTGCACCACTGCTGGGGTTGACTTGAATGAAGATGGCTTATTAGGCCGCAACAGCGGTGTTCGCTCGGTATGTCCATTGTGGACATGGTCCTCGTGTGTCCGTTCTCCGCGTTCGGGATCACTTTCCGACTCGCCATGGGTATGCGCACAGTCGACAACATGAGATGGGATATATCGGTGTGCAAATGCAGATACTAATTGAATGCCTATCACTCCAGTAATGAAAAGGCCGATCAAAATATATGCAGATACACTGGGAGAGAAACCGGCGCGTGTGAGGTACTGCTTCGAGGTGGGAAGCATGCTATAGAGGGAGGTAAAGAGCTGCTTGGAATTAGTATAATCTATGCATTCCTTTAGAATGTAGCTTACCATGACTCCAGCGCTGAGACATAATGATGCCGACAGGAAATTACTACTGTTGGCGATCTGGAAGCTCTTGCGGCGGGAAAGCACCCGCACCAGTACATCGATACAGATGATAGAGGAACCAAGGACGCAGGCTAAATACAATTAGCGATTGATCGCGATGATTTCAAGCGATACTTACCGACGCCTGAGACGGCGCTCATCACCCACCCTCGGAGGTCGTTAGCAGACATGGCGTGGGGAGTTGAAGAAAACGGGAACGGTGATGTAATTGGTAACGGGTCGGCGGTCAACACTTCGCCTCTCCTTCTTCTTTCTTGACGATAATGAAAATATGACGATGCCCATGGGGGATTTATATGTTGATCACCTGCATTGTCTGAGGTACATTCACCCCCAAGGTTCTCACTGCAGTTCTGCAGCTCCCGCTCAGGAGATCTGCGATATGGGGAGGTGGAATAGATGGGTCTGCCATCGTGAATATCCAGTAAGTCCCTGAAAGTACTGGGATATGGAGAAAAAGTTCAACCTCCGGAGGTTCATAAATACTGTCTTATGGCAACTTATCCGGTGTGACTTGACTCTCATAGGAAGGGCACATGCAAGGGGGTTGATGTGACATTTATCTTGTGATTTGAAATAATTTTAGACTCACCAGACTCAAAAGAATCACGAGAGAATGAAGAAAATGAGAATGAAGAGAATATATATTCATACATCCTCCTACATACAATAACAATTAGTTCGTTCCCCATGTGATGTGATTGGCCCGTGACTCCCCAACTTTTTATTGTCTTTCGGTTCCTGACTCTTCTCGACTCAACCAGCCCTAAATATCCAGCCATGTCCAAAGCAACTTTGGCCGTCATCGCTGCTGCCAGCGCAGCCACTGGCGCCGGTGTTACCGCGTTGCTCTTCTCCAGCAAAGCCTCAAAGCCTCAACAGGAGACCCTCCCACCGACACCAACAATCCCAGGCCCTAAGGTGCCCACAACCATCCCAGCACCAGCCCTAGCATCCAAGCTAGCAACCGGTCCTGTCGACGCAGCAGGAATCCTCCAATATGGCTTCCCAGGCCCAATCGCCGATGAGCTCTCCTCGCTCCCGTTGCACGGCGCCTACGACCGACGCACACGCAACCCATCCTGGGTCGCAGAACACATAACCCCAGAATCCCTGGCTATGAACAACGCGGACCGAAAAAAGAGCACCTTCTTCGAGGACACGACCATCCCGTCCATGTTCCGTGCCAAGCTGTCCGACTATTTCCGCTCAGGCTATGACCGCGGACACCAAGTGCCTGCGGCAGACGCGAAGTGGTCCCAGGATGCGATGGATGGCACATTCGCGCTGAGCAATATGTGTCCGCAGGTCGGCGAGGGCTTCAACCGCGACTACTGGGCTCACTTTGAGACTTTCTGCCGCGATCTCACTAAGCGTTATCCATCCGTTCGTGTCGTTACAGGCCCACTGTACCTGCCTCACCGTGATCCGGATGGAAAGTGGCGCGTGAACTACGAGGTTATTGGTAACCCGCCCAATGTCGCTGTGCCCACGCATTTCTATAAGGTTATCTATGCCGAGGATGGGACCAACTCGCCTACAAGCAAGGTTGCGCTCGGTGCTTTTGTTCTGCCCAATGCTCGTATTGCGAATGATAAGGCTCTGACCGACTTTGAGGTTCCTCTCGAGGCTGTTGAGCGTGCTTCCGGTTTGGAGTTTGGCTCTAAGTTAGACCTCAGTCGTCGTCGTCGCTTGTGTCAGGAGGTGGCTTGCAAGGTCACTGTGCGCGAGTTCAACAATGCCAAGAAGCGCTCTTGAGCTTGAGGTAGATGGGATGAGGAGAGAAACTAGGTTCGCCTGTTGACTTCTCGTATGGCTTCACTGTATATCTAGAACATTGTATTTGCATGGTTCGGGCGTTAATAACCGCTCCGGGCGGCAATATCAGGATATTTTTATCGTATACATAATCAACACCCTGGTGTTTCATGTTTCTTGTTTGGTTATTTCAGACTCAGCATTGGAATGCAACGCCATTTTTCTTCCCCATATTCCCACCTTTGCTAGCGAACCCTGTCCCCTCGGAGGAGATCTCCACTAGACCAGGCTGAATGGCATCCTTATCCTTCTTCTTGGACTTCTTGCTATTCCCATTCCCATTGTCGTCTGGTTTTGACTTTGCTGTAAGATCTGTCTCACACACGAAACATAGGACCTGACCATGGAGAGCGGCAGTTTTCTCCTGCTCCTCCTTTGAGGCATGTGGATCGGGCACGTGGTGTTCGTGGGGCGTCATGAATTTAGTAACACACGGAGAGCAAATGACATGCCCACAGGGCTTTGTAACTGTCGTAAGAGATAATTAGCAAGACCCAATGGTGGTACCAACTTCGAATCCACATACGCATTGCCTTGAGCCCATTACTCAAATTCTTCTTGCAGCTCGGACAAACCCTAGACACAGTCCCATCGGAAGTCTTCTCCTCCGTGAAATTAACATCAACAAGCGACTTGAGCGAGTAGCTATGCCGACTCTCATCCGTGGAGCCAGGACAAACAGGCGTCAACTTGAAAGTCTTGTTGGCGGCGATTTCATTCGCATCCGTGTTTGGCGTTAAAGATGGAACCCAGAAGGACGGTAATGCGGATTTGTTAGCCGACTAGAGCAGAGATGTCAGTCGAGACAAACATCAAATTGACGACCTAAGCTTCAAGCTCCAGTTCAAAACTCCAGAAAGAACAACCAACCTTCTCCATCTTCAATTCACTCCTCAACCTCTCCCTCTCATCCCTAGCAACACGCGCCATCTCCTCCTCCCCAAGCTCAAAAACCCTCTTCCTCTTCCCATCAACCTCAACCTCCCTAGCCTTAAACTTCTCTAAAGCCTCCGACTCCTCCGCTTTCCGCTTCCTCCCACCATTATTCTCCAGCCCCATAGAAACAAGCTCGAAATCCTTAAGATCCCTCTCCTTCATCTCCGCCAGCGAGCGCTCCTCATCTTCCGCAATGCGTTTCCGCGCCTCATCGCGCTCTTTTTCAAGCCGTTTGATCTCCTGTCGCTGAGCGAGGAGGTCGCTGATCGCACACTCGCGGCAGAAGAGATCGCCGTTGCTGGCGCATGCGACTACAGGCGCGCGTGCGGGTTGCAGACATAGACGGCAGGAGCCGAAGGCCAGGAAGCTGTCACGGCCAATTGCGCTGCGTTTTGTGCCCCACGTTGAGCGTAATAGACCGCGTTCATATGAGGTAAAGTGTGGGAGGGAGGTGTTGCGTTTTGAGTGCGCCATTTTGGGTGTTGGCGTGGAAGTCGATGGAGGTGAGGGTGGCTTTTTTGTAGCTTTTGAATGTCGTAATGGGTTTTTGGTCGGGGGTTTGGCGGCGCGTGGGAAGTTGGGACTTGGGATTGGTGGGTTAATTCACCGCTTAGTTCACCGCTTTTCCTAGCCCTATACAACATTTACCACATAGGGATTGTATGCTCATCTTCCTACTGAGAACAATCATTCGACTCAAATACGTAGTCGCTAAGTAATTGTCTACAAATAAGCTTATACAGATACGGTGGAAGTAATGAAAAGGATAAATCAAATCATTGTCAATCATAATTCTCTTTTGTCTATCAGTGATTCCACAGCCTTAGACTCGAAGCAGAATCGAAATGAGATGGCCAGACTGCCATAAGATATCAAAGCACGCCCATGAATGCAGCCTGTCATGCAGATCTTATTCAACGATCTGACAGTAAATAAAGAGTTCCCAGAAGCACAAATGCAGAAGGGATGCAGACAGATGCTCAAAAATCCACTCCAAACCGAAAACCTGCCACGAAACCGAGATTCGCCAGATGTTAATGCAAAAACAGTAAGGAAAGCCAACCAGGAAAAAAACAAAATGATTCGCAAGAGTTTGGGAAAGGGGTATAATAATCGTCAAGCAGAAGATCAAAATGAGAATGGTTAGGATGTACAGAAGGAAGTAAAGGAAGAGAGGGTTGGGAGTTGAAGGAGGCGGTATAGACTCAGGCACCTACGACCTGCTCGCGTAGGTTTTCGCTGGACGGCGTATCGACAATTCGCTCGTTGATAGATGTAGATGAGGGGGAGGGGGAGGGGGAGGGGGAGCCGTCATGTCTTGGCGCGGAAAGATGGCTGTTGTACATTGTGGATGAAGGGAAGTAAGGATTTTCAGTGTCTAGGGCATTTGCATCTGAAGTCGGAAGCGTGGTGATCACCGGGGAAGCCGGACCCTCGATGTCCTCTTCCGATAGGTCTTCCCGCGCATCCTTGAACTCCGCCAGATCGTCGGTGCGCACACTTAGACCCGTGGCAGTGCTCATTCTGCGCACCGAGCGACGTTCCGGACTGCGGTCGGTGATAATCGACTCGCCACTACCCAATATAGTAGGATCCGACGCCCGTGGTTCTTCGTGGGGAGTAGGCTTGCGGAGCTTGAGGCGCTCTTCCGGGGGCATGTTCTGCCATTCAGACCCGAATGTGACGATGGATGCTTTCTTGCCGTGCACAGTGAAACTAGGGGCTTTGCGAGGAAGGACTTCTCCATCACCGGAGACTTGATCGTCCTCTTCCTGCCCGATGCTAGAGACTGAACCCCGTTTCTTCTTCGAACGAGAGTGGTTTCTATGAGTGTGCGAATCACGGAGCGTGCGATGAAGGCTACGACGGACGCGACCCGGTCTGTCGTTCTTATCGTTTGGATTTGTCTCCTCTTCGGGGAGTGCATCAGGGGCGATCTCTTCATCATGGCGTACCGACGGGGACTCTGGCAGCTCTAGTAGACCAGCTTCCCTCAGAACGCGCTCCTCGCCATCATCGAAGCTCGCAGGCGATGTTAGTTTCGACGTACGAGATGCCATACTAGCTCCATCCCACCGGCTGGCACGGCTGAGGACCGAGGCTTCACGCTCGAGCTTAAGGGTCGTTGGATCGGGTGAGTATGACTTGGCACGCTCGGGGACGGCCACAGCAGAGCGCCGGCGACCGACACGAGCGATGTCAGAGGAAGTGATAGATGCCGGGATACTAGGACGACGCAGTTCATCATTCGAAGGTTTACCCAGCAGCCCGGTCTCCGAGGGCTGCTCGGTTTGACCCACATTAGACTCAGGGGTATCGGCGTTAGAGACGGTACGCACAATGCTACTGCCTCTCTCCACGCTAGGCTCCGACGTCACAGACGGTCCGGAAAGAGAGGCCAGGCGTGCTCCGTCCGATTGGGATAGCGTTGGTTCAGCGACAGACCCGACCCTGCTTTCCACTGACTCTTCATCCTCTCCGAGATCTCGCAAGAGAACCTGGCGGTAACATTTGCTGCGCCAAATATCCTGTCTCACCCATTTGATCTTGGCAGACAGACGGCCTGCGGCCATAATGACGCTCTCGCGGGCCCGAGCGTGAAGAGGAGTGAGTACTTGTAAGTGTCGAGCATTTTGTAACAGGTCATCCAGTTGCTTTTGTAAAATGGAAAGCTTTTCATTTCTCTCCCGGATTTTTTGGCTCATCAATTCTCGTCGTGCAGCAACAAATTCGGCAACAATGTCGGTATCGATACTGGGAGAAGGCGGCTCTATTTCCGTCGACTGTTGAGACTTTTGTGAAGACATCGAGCTCAATCGCTGACTCCTGCGGTATCGCTGTCCCTCATAGTTCGTGGCAATCATGCCTTTGGTGCGCACGCCAGTGGTCCTGAAGGCTGCAGCATAGTTAAGGTGTGCAAGCCAGTCATTCATCTCAGCCTCAGAGCCAGCAAGGAATGTCTCCTCTAAGGTGTTGTGTCGAACAAACGTAAAGGCGTGTTTATGCTTTTTATAGCTCGAGTCTAGGAGGGCAACTGTGTCACCAGTAGATACGATGTTGTCCGGCTTGAATTCGGCAAGGGGTGGCTTGAAAACCAGAGTTCCCCGACGGCCATTCTTGACGTAGACCTCATGCTGTGCCATGAGTGAGCGCACCCAGTTCACATTGCGGAAGAAGTAGAGCTGGGAGAATGTGAGAATAGCACCCCATTCCTGCCAGGGTGACCTGGCCTTCTTCTTCTTCGGGTCTTTCCGCCAAAGCAAGCCGACCTTGGCGACTTTGATATCAACCAGACCGGGATTCGAGTCGAGTGGACTATCCAAGCTAGCCGGCATGAACGCGTCAGGACGAGAGCGCAGAGAGATGATCTGCAGGATTCCGGACTTGGTGAAGGCCAGGTGAAGGGAATCCATGTCTGGTGGCCCAGCGGTTCCAAAATGATTGTATGTATCATCCAGATCCATAACATCCTTCAAGCTGGGGCGCAGGGATCCCAATTTGCCTTCCAGGATAAGCGAATAGGGATCGACCGGCTCCCGTGCAATCCGGGCCAAATGTTCGGAGCTAGTGCTTTTGAATAGAGTGCGGCGTGGTTTCGCCAAATGACGGTCAGGTGGATTGGCGTCTTCGACACGAATGAACGGAGTATATGAGATGTTCTCGTAAAAACACTCAAGAATGTCTTCTGAGATTCCCTCACTACGACTTATCTTGACATAGTCCGCCTTCTGCATCTTCCGTTTGTTGTTCTTGTTGAAGACGTCGGTGTGAAGAATCAAAAGCGAAAATGCAATAAAGTAAGCGTTATCCGGAGCCGTGAAGATGCCTGGGTTGCATTCGTGATAGCGGTCAGCGAATGCTTGCACGAACCGATCAATCTGCTGTGTTTCCTTCGGAAGCTCAACTTCCATCAAAAGCTTGCGGATTGCCATATCGAGTGGGTCACCGAAGTATGAGAAAGTTCTCATGTATTTTCGTAGACAAATCTTGTAGAATTCCTCCTCTGATTGAGCGAGGACACCAGCAATCATGCCACGTGGTAGAGTTTCTTCTAAGCGGATTAGATATGAAGCGGGTGTATCGTTTTCTTCCCGTTTCGGGATTGCCGGAAGATCTTGTTTTAAGATCGGGGTGGAGGCGCCGCCTATCGCGGGTGAAGCATGGCGAGGATCGGGTGGGGAGGAGTTTTGCCTCAACCGCTGCGTTATATTGAACATATCGCTGAAACTCTTGCGGCCACTGGTCGAAGTGGAAGTGCGTGTCGAAGATGCCAAATATGGCGGTATGGACAAGTCGTCCTGGTTCTCGGCCAGCGATCCCATGGTAGACGAACGTCCTCGGTTCCTAACAGAGGGATTGGATCGAACTGAGTGAGCGGAATTTGTTGAATCATTTCGAAATAGCGGTGGTACACTCGGGGTAGCGAGTCCCACAGTGGAACGAGATGGGGAAGGCAGTGGTGAGATTTGGTCCTGACCATCTGAAGCCTCAGATTTTGGCGTATCTACCAGGGGGAACTTCGGTCGATTATCCACTCCAGCCGGGTGCGAGACTTTGGGGGGTAAAGGGAAGAGAGGGGCCCGGTTTCGTTTCAAGCGCGGCATACGGAATCGCTTTGCGGTATTGGCACCGTTACCATCAAGAGGGGAAACGCTTCGGGTGACTATGCGGTCACCGTAGCTCTGGTCTGATCGTGAGGATTCGGAAAATCGGGGATCAATGACCGACGAGCGCTGAGAGTCGTTGGTCTGCGGGTTCCCGCTGCGAAGTGAGTTGGTTGACAAGCGTCCAGGCTCCTCGGTGATGCTCCGGGACATGGCAAGCGTCGAGTCGGTAACCTGGGAGTCGGTTGATCCCTGGCCCCTTCTACGAGGCTTCGCGGGTTGTTCCATTGATTTCTGAGACATGTCCTCCATAGATTGTTTTCTTGATGACGGTCGAAAGCTGAGCCTGGGTTTTTGTTTCACGGGTTGGTCGAGCTCGTGGCTGGTCGGGGCGGTAGTAATAATTTTGGGAGCTTTATCCGGTAGAGACAGTTAATCAATCTATTCTGATGAGCATTGGGGTTGTTATGTTTCACTTACGAGGCAAGGAAGGGACTGGGGGAGTGTCCTGGCCCGCCTTGACATAAGACTTGGAAAGTTGGGGGTCGGAGGCATGGCGTAGTCTCATGAAGCTGAATCGCTTGTGGCGTAAGCTGGGACGGTCCCCCTCAGATGGCTCTGCAAAGTCCGGCTCAGATACCCCATGGTTTGACCCGTTGTCATCCGGTACCTGAAGTCCTCGATTTACTGGGCTTTCTGATGTCCCCCGAGAAATTGACTCGGACAGTCTAGGTTCGGCGGGGGGATGGGGACGTGGAAGCTGTTCACTGTGACGGGCTTGAGGTTCAAAGGTGCTCTGCCTCTTGCCATCGGCGATGAGACGCAGTCCTTTCCAATGCATGGTGAAGGACAGAGCGTTACAGACCCAAATTAATGATCCATGAAATGTAACGCGTTTAGATGAGAATGGGAATAGAGGACATTCCAGAGTGGGATCTGGGGTGTCAGCGCCCTGGCAAAAAGGGGAACACCGGAAAGGGAAAGGTTCTAGATTTCTTAATTCTGCCACCACACTTTTTTTTATCTCACAGGAAAAATATAGATAGAATTAAAATATAGAAGAGAAAGAAAAAAAATCTAGAGGGGCAAGGCAGACGAGTTAGAATCTAGGTCTGAGCGTCGGGTAATTGACCAGGTTTATAGAAAGAGCATTGGGTTTAGTATATTAAAGGTACGGGGTATCTTGTATTTAATTAAAAAAAAGATCTAATAGACCAATAGAATGTTCAAATAAGATAGAAAATCGATAGTTTTATAATTGAAAGTATATCGAATACCTGGCCACTGACGTAGAAAATCCTCTCGATTTTGCCTGTCATTCTTTTCTCCAGATTTTTTAATAAGAATTTTACATTCTACACTTCTTGTCATATTTGATTTGATACTTTGGACTAAGTTTGTTATCTCCACGCTTTATCCTCTTCCGAGGTCTTCTCCGCATCCGATCTCCTGTGAACCTCTCTCTGACTGTGAACACCCCCTCCCAACACTGATTATTGCGACTCGGCATGCGTCTTTTGTCACCGATATTGGTCGCATCGACCTTGCTCCCTCTTATCTCCGCCGTCCCCGCTGGTTCAAGCATCACCCCACCGCCACCTCTGCTAGCTGTCCGCCAAACCCATTCCAACCCGCGCCCATGGAGTCGGCTCCGCGACTGGGTAATTGGATCGATATGGGATATTGATCACAAACGTTGCTCAAAACATTCGTCGCCACCATCCAATATTCACGATCGGTATGGTAGTGATGTCGTCCTCCGCTTCCATTTGCGCGAGCCGGAGGAGGCAGAAGCATTAGCTTCCGCCTCCCATGTGCTGTTTTTGGACATTTGGGCCATAACCTCAAAATTCGTAGATATTAGACTTGCAGATGATATGGTGAGATTTCTTCTAAACGCTTCATGATCGTCTCACTAATCATCTTGTTAGATCCCTTCCTTGTTGGACCTACTACCTTCAACCCTCCGCACCTCCTACACTCCCCTCATGGACAACCTCGCCGACAATATATACGCTTCTTACCCCTCCCGCCACCGTATCGATTCAGACTTCGGATCAAGAATTGGATCAGGTGAACTGAAGACAATATCGAACGGCGACCTATTCTTCCAAGAATACCAGCCGCTCAACGTCATCACACAATGGATGCGCTTGATGGCGTCAATGTTCTCTTCGCACGTACAGATGTTCAGCGTGGGAGTCACCTACGAGGGTCGCGAGATCCCAGCATTACGAATCGGCACCTCTACCGACCCAGAACACACATCGGGCCCTCGCAAGACAATTGTCATCGTCGGCGGCTCTCATGCCAGGGAATGGATCAGTACCTCCACGGTAACATATGTCGCATACAGCCTCATCACTCATTATGGCTATTCGCCTGCAGTAACACGGTTGTTGCAAGAGTATGACTGGATTTTAATCCCAACCCTCAACCCGGACGGATACGTCTACTCATGGGAATCAGACCGTCTGTGGCGCAAGAACCGCCAGCCAACGGGTCTTCCACTGTGCCCAGGCGTTGACCTAGACCGAGCCTGGGACTATGAGTGGGATGGCGAGTCGACTCACTCGAACCCGTGTTCAGAGAACTACGCCGGCGCAGAGCCCTTCGAAGCACTTGAATCGCAGCGCCTGGCGCAGTGGGCTCAAAACGAGACGGCGCATGGCCGCGCTGAGATCGTGGGTTTCGTCGACTTGCACTCCTACTCCCAACAAATTCTATACCCTTACTCATACTCGTGCTCGTCCGTGCCCCCCACCCTTGAGAGTCTCGAGGAACTAGCGTTGGGTCTAGCCAAGGCAATTCGTCAGACCTCCCATGAATCATATGACGTTACCTCAGCATGCGAAGGGATTCTTTCGCAAGGCGCTGCTGCTGGGATTACCTCGGGCGGCAGTGCATTGGATTGGTTCTACCATACGCTGCACGCCAAATTCTCGTACCAGATCAAACTCCGCGACCGCGGTAGTTACGGATTCCTTTTGCCTTCGGAGCACATTGTTCCAACCGGCAAGGAGATTTTCAATGCTCTGTTGACATTCGGCAAGTTTGTCTGGGGCGAGGAGGCATCTGATATCAGCTTTGAGGGTTTGATGGGCGATCAGATGCCTCTATCCGACAGCCTGTAGGCTTTTCCTTCTTTTGATGATTGCATGTTGAGTTTACGAGCGAAACTTCCCCTTTAATTACGGTACTTCTGATGTTGAAGGATCCTTGTACAGTACTGTATGTTGGCTACTTTGGCCTAAGAATGTAAAGAATGTAATGCAGATCTTCCAATGTGCCCGTATACTTAGATGTGACATGATCTTGAGAAAATAACCACTTAGTCTATTTATAGATTAGGAGACTGGGGCCAGAAGGTCACCGCTGCTATGAGCAAGGTGTCGAGGGTCAATATATAATTATCACGTTCTGGTGTCTAAATGTCTTGTCGCACAGTTTGCCCGCATGTATATTGTACAACTACCGGAAGCTACGCGATAAAAGAATCGTAACCGGAAATCATTTCTCATAATTGAAACGCTTTACGGTAAAATTCAAGATATTAACGGCCTGTCGATGGAGACGACGGCACAAACAGCGCTCAATTTCCACGGCAACAAGACATTGGTATAGATTCCGCCTCAGAAAAGCCAGGAGACGAATTTCTGGTAGAACCAGCTTGCATCGTTGTTCTTTTCCGCCTGTGCCTCCTTTGCAGCGAGATAAAGCGCCTCCTCACGATCAATCTCGTCCTTGCCGGTGAAGAGATCAGCCGTCATGGGGTCAACACCCTTGCAGCCGGTGGCGAACTTATATCCGAAGATCATGATGAGGTAAAGAGGGATACCGAGATAAGCGGTAATGAAGTTCTTGTAGTCAAAGTTTCCGTATGTTTTGGGGTTGTGGATGAAGACATCGAAGTTCTTAGTGAAAGCGATGAGGATGCAGAATCCGAGAGCGAAGTATGAGCCTGCGGCACCCAAGGGCGCCTTATAAGCCAAGCTTTCCTCGGGAATGCCCTGGGCTTTACGCGCACGCACGAAGTAGATGTGAGTGACCAGGATGGAGATCCAGGTAAGGAGACCGAAGATGGTGACAAGGTTCACGAAGTACTTGAACACAGTCTTGGAGTCACTGCTGACATTCATGTAGCCGAGCAAGGCAATGATGGATGAGATAGCCAGTGCGGGGACGGGAACGCCACGACGGTCGGTGCGGGCGAAGATCTTGGGGGCTTTGCCTTCACGGGCGAGACCGTAGATTGTACGGGTGGCAATGTACAGATCGGAGTTTGCTGCTGAGAAGACGAAGAGTAGAATACAAGCGTTCAGGATGTGGGGCAAGATTGGGATGGCGGCGAGCTCGATGGCGACGACGAAAGGCGAAGCTGCGGCTGAGCCCTTCTTCTTGTTGTCATCGGAAAGGGCGAAGAGAAGTTTCTCGGAGTTGTAGGGAACAAGAGTGCCGACCAGAAGCACACTGGTGACATAGAACACCAGGATTCGGTAGAAGGTCAATTTGATCGCGCGAGGGATCGTCTTGCGGGGATTCTGCGCCTCACCGACAGTCACTCCAACCAGCTCAGTGCCGAGGTAGGCGAATGTAGCGGACACCATCGTGGACCAGAAAGCCAGGAATCGACCAGCTGATCCCTCCATCTTATAAGTGTTGAAAGCACCTGGGCTTTTCCAGAAGCGGAAACCCTTGCGGTCATGGTCCGGTCCACCACCAAGCATGAGGATGAAGGAGAGGAGGATGACACCGAGGATAACTATGACCTTGATGGAAGATAGCCAGAACTCGAATTCACCAAAGAACTTCACGCCGAAGTAGTTGATAGCGACGACGATTATTAAGAAAATGGTAATCCATACTCCAGCGTTGACTTTTTCTGTAGGTATCCAATAGGATATAACCAATGCACCTGCAGTCATTTGATTCGGTGATAGAATGATGTATTTGAACCAATATCTGGATTGGTGTTAGCGCGGTCATCTCAGAGGGGATTAGTCGTACATACGTCCAACCGAGGGTGAAACCAAGCGCAGGGTCAACGAATCGAACAGCGTAACCAGTGAAACCAGAGGGCAATGGCAGCCAAGCCGCCATCTCACCAAGAGCGCACATAACCAGGAAAACAATGAAACCAACCCAAGCGTAAGAAATAAGAATTGCACCGGGCTATATTAAGTCAGTAAGAAGCTTCAGTCAATTTCAGTGTAAATACTCACGCCAGCCCTGCACGCAATTTTGTTAGCTTTGGATCCCAGGGTAAAAATGTCTAGATAATCACTTACTTTGCAAGGGCTTCTCCCGTTCCGATGATCAAACCAGTACCAATAGCACCACCAATGGCTATTCACTGTCAGCGCATACTCGTGTGCGACCCGGAGCTGCACTTACCAATCATAGTAATATGTCTCGCCTTGAGCGCACGCTTCAGCTCAACATGGTTAGGGTCATTCAGACCACTCTCACCATGCTCAATCTTGCCATCCTCGCTGAACTCCCTTGTGACAGTCGGTTGCGGGTATTCGTCAGCCTTGATAGACTTCTCCATTGTGTGTTCGACGCGCAGAGGTTTGCGCCGACGAGAGGAAAAAGCCCGAAGAGATAAAATTGATCCCGGATGTAAAACCAGGAAGTCGGGGGAAGGGGGATTAAATGGAAAGCCAAGAGGAGTACACAGCCCTGGAGAAAGATAAGGAAAACAGAGGGAAACACGATTAAATAAGATACGAAAACATAAGACCTCGGGACTTGCATAGCCAAGGCTTTTCATTTTACGGGGTAGCATGTACTATAATAACTTACCTATCATAACACCTCAGACCACACTGCACAGTCCACTTGGCTTTCTTCCGAAAGAAGGGTATAATCCGCGATCCGACGGGGTTGGCCGTGTTTGGTTCCCACGTGGTTCAAGGTACATATTTCTTTTCGATGCGGCTCTAGATCTCTCGGCAGGGATATCTTGAAGATGCAGATGATTACTGTATACAGATATATGTATAACATACTCCTGACCTCCGGAGCTGTATATCTAGAGATAAAGCTTGATATGTCATAGAAACATAACGGAATACGGAAGCGGAGACACATTGGCGCCAAGGACGTCTGCGGGGGAGCGCTTTGCAACGGCATTCGCCTGAGAGAATTAGGTTGCCCCATCTCCCCCATTTCCCCCAGATTTTCGATATGCTTGATATGTCATGGGTACTTTGATTATCTAGAGAAACAAAAAATATATGAAACGTTCGACTGTACTGTATAATTTCAAAGCATCAAAATCGAAATCAAAACAAAGTGTCTGAAACCCCCATATCTCTGGCTCAGCCACCCGAGTGCCCCCGGGCCGGCTGATAGCCCCTAATTTGTGGGAAAGACCCCTTATCAAGCCCACCCTCAAAGAGGATGTGCACCCTGCCATTGCCAAGGCTAAATTTCACCTTGGCACCTGAAACGCTATCCTACACCCGGACGAAATACACGTTTTTGGGTCTGGGCATCTACGCCAAGTGTGATTCCGGATGGTTCAACCAATCAATGAAAGGGAAAGGCAAAACCATCGAATCATAGCTTATCTCTCTTGGTCAGTGCTCGCGTGGTTAATCTCTAGGCTCTTAATCTCTTTGTACTTTTGGTTTACAGGAATATTTTCTAGAAGGATTTTGGATAGGGCCTGGTAGGATCGGCTATGGCGTCAAGATGTGCGGTTTCCTCAATCTCTACTCCGTACTCCGTACCGATGTATGGTTCCGGGAGATGTCGATCTTCTCGGTTCCCCCGATTATCTATGTGCATCGTCAAATTGTCAAGCTTATCTCACGCTTGCTCGTGGGTCCAAATAGTGGAAATGCCCCGCCTAAATGCATAGGAAATGTTTCAATCAGTTGCGCCTTTTTTTGTTCTTTCCCGTGTGTCACTCTGGGCCAAGGCGCAATGAAAGGGGAAACACCACAGCTGGTATCGAAATTGGAGCGGTGTGAGGAGGAAAGCCCGGGATCGCTCCCCTTGGCTTCCTGGCACCAGCGACTTGAACAGTTTGAATAATATGGAAAAGTGCCGAGCCAGCGATATGAAATGGCTCAGGTACACCTAAGACCTTCTCGATTTCCGGTGTGGACTCCACTATAACAGACAAACATCCTTTTAACGTGATCGGACGGGGCTTTGAAGATACACAGTTCGGGTTTCGGCTAAATGGAGTAAATGGTCACAGAGATGGTGCCCTAATTCTGCAGTGTGGGGGTTTACAAGACCTATCTGAAGTCGAAGAACGTAATAGTAGTGCTTCCGGAACGGGATTGATAGGATAGGTTAAGAAATATAAGAGGATCTAGAATTCAGAGAAGTAGCAGGTGAAAAAAAATTAATACGAAAGAAGGTTTCAGCGATGGGATACCTGGGCTAGTTATATCAAGTTGGAAAGCATGCCCATGTATTCAGATAATGCCAAGGATTGCGATAAACAGAAAATCGCGCTTGCTAAGCGTCCATCTAGGATAATCGAGCAAATTAAGCTCAATTTAGGTGAGGCCGAAATGAACTGGAGCATGCAGAGCTGACGTGGAAGGCGATGGCCCCCAACCAACCCATCCACAAGCCAATCATGTTCTAGTCGGACTCACACCGACACAGAGAATGGGGCTCCTCGTGAGGATCAGGCATGATGCAGCCTCATGGAAATGCCCGAAGAACAAAGCCACCGGTTCGGTCGGTTATTCATTCGTCCAGAATCAAGACTCACAGATGCAGGATGGGACCCACAGCGCTTTGATGCATTAGCAACGTGGCCTTGGAAAGGCAGAATCATGATACCTCAAAAGGAACAACATTGGAGGGTGTGTAGCCACTATACAGCATATGCAGGTTTAGCGAATTTGGCTGGGTCTGCCTCTCACATGTGGGAGTCAGCCGCCTTGTTCAGCCTCGCGGGAGCGACGCATATCTCGGGTTGGGGTTGAGAATGAAATAATGGTGGGGGGTCGGTCTATGTTGGTACAGTTAGGGAGGCTGAATGAGGAGATGGCTCGTATTTACCTAATTAGGTGGCACCACCGAGAAGACCTGCACAATGACAACCCCTGTCGTTTGACAAGGTAGAGTTCATGATAGACAACAACGCGTATGCAGTGATTCAGGAGACTGAGCCAGTCAAAATCTCATAATATGCGCTGGCACTTCCGAGCTAGTGGAAGCAGCCGTTGTGAAAGAAAGTTCCTGTAAACACGTCCGGAGCTAGTAGCTGGGGAGACATTCTCAGCCTGTCGATGAAATCCAACGGTTCCAAGATCCTGGATAGTGGGAAATGTGATCAATTATGTTCAGGTGGGGGCTATTTGGGTCAACAAATCCAATGCCTTGAAAGTGTGCTGTGGCATGCATACGTGCATTAGGGCAGCGATCAATGGAGGTCGTCTATTGGGTGGGTGAACGCCGCAGCGGTTACAACCTTGGGGGTATTTTTATCGCGCTGATCGGAAGATTATGATTCGTTCATGGAAGGTGGAATTTACTATCATTAGAATTATTAAATTGTAGTTAATTTGATAGTTTTCCATGTTAAGACTGAAGAGATGCGGGGGAATTGACTGTTGTTCTCCTGAGCTAGTCCCTATATCAGAGTCTGATGGCAGTCAAGTCATCTGGATTCTTCAACTTCCAGCTCTTAAACCGAAAAAGGGGTTTCCCCTATATCGAATGTCAAATATCATGGGTGTTATGCGTCTACCCCGCCCAACGGGCATCTATGTCCCCAGTTCACCAAGGATCCTCACCAACGACATGATCTCTCCACCACTCTCTCCAGAATTCAGCTTCGATTCGGAAACTATAACCCCCTCTCTGCTCCCAGCGCTGGAATACATCTCCTCCAAACTCCAGCAAAGAGTGATGCACGTCACACTCCTCATCGGCCGCGGAAAGCCCTACCCAACCGGCCAACCCTCCGACCTAATGATCATCCCTATTCATCCGATTGAGCCACAAGCATGGCGAGTACTTGAGCGCGCCATCGCCAAAGGCTCAAAGAAGTTCTCACTCGGCCCCAGCTGGACCGACGCCATCGGCCGCAGCCAATATGAGCGCCAGGCAAACGATCACCTCGTCAAGCAATCCATTCTCCAAAACGAAGTCATCTTCAGTCAGGAGGGTCTGACTCTCCTCAACATGGACCGCATCTATACCTTTAAGCGCCGCGTGTGTATCCTCTCCACCCATCCCTTCTCCCGAAACGAGGAACAATCAATGTCATCCTGCGTCCGGCTACTCCACCGCATCGTCGCGGATTTCTCCGGTCGCCCCTTTAGCAAAGCTTTCTTCCACCGCGTCTATAAACAGCTTGATATTCTAGACGAGCAGCTCACTGCCGTCGCAGTTGCGTACAAGAATGTTCACAGTCAGGATGCTATCATTATTCCCGCCGCGAAACCTCCAGCACTAGCTCCGGCGCCAGTCCTGGCCAAAGCCGAGGTTACTGTTCCAGCAAAAGCTACCGCCGTGGTCCAGGCCAAAGTTCAGGGGATTCAGGCAAAACCCCAGCCCAAAGTCGAGACTATTGTTCCAGTAAAGGCTACAGCCGCCGTGGTCCAGGCGAAAGCTCAGCCGGTCCAAGCAAAACCCCAACCCAAAGCCGAGGCTTTCGTTCTAGAAAAAGCTACAGCCGTGGCCCAGGCCAAAGTTCAGCCGGTCCAAGCAAAACCCCAACCCAAAGCCGAGGCTTTTATTCCAGAAAAAGCTACAGCTGTGGTCCAGGCCAAAGTCCAGGCGGTTCAAGTTCAAGTGAACCCCCAGCCCAAAGCCGAGCGAGTCTTTTTGAAGCCCAAGGCTAATCCCATCCCTATCCGGGTGAAGGCCGAACGCCCTCGTGAGGTAAAGAGATCACCCATCCAGACTGTGCGCGGTCGGAGACAGCCCCCGCCGTCGCAAATGCGAGGACACAATAAGCGTGGACCTAAGACGCCTCTTTCTGCGTCGGATGTTACTCCTATCACGCGGAATGAGTGGAATATTCTTGTCGCTCAGGATATGCGTGTCCAGCCTAGAGTTACTAAGTGGACTCCATCGCCGACTGTGTTGGCGTTGGCCGCTGCTTGACCTTGATTTATCGTTTGGCTTGATTGCAAAAAACAATCCGCTTCTATCCAGAACAAACCCTAGCCTTGTCGTGAGCGCTGGGTCTCGGTCACAGCTCACATGCCACCCCCCGGGCTTGCTGGGGCTCTGTTGAGCTCCACCATGAAGACACCGATGAGAGATATATCTAGCTCGTGTTGCTGGACCATCTCTATGTCTTCCCCGTATCTGATTCCACCACTTCTGGACCTGTATAGGCCGGTTTGGTAAAGGGCAGATTGGCCAGTTTTAACATACTGGGTGCGAAAAGACTCCCGTATCTGGACTAGCATCAAAGACTCATCTTGACGCCCTAATGTTGATATGATAATGATTTCAAAAGCTTTTAATGACTGATCTTGTTGGGAAAGTTCGAATATTGCTAATCAATGCACGGTGTATATAGTTCACTACTTGAAAGGTGTCCATACAAATTTTTAATCACCAATCAGTCAATTTCCAAATATCATAGTAGAGTCACTACCAGCAACTCCAAACACAACCAAATATCCCCAGCCCTATATTAATTACTATTGACATAAATTCCGTACATAGTTTGCCGACCTCGGGAGCAGCCATAGCTTGGCCCCGCTTAAATTCGGCGACCGGCGAACTGAGACAGCCACTTACTCATGATTGTCCAATCACGGACACGGGAAAATATTTATAGTGGGTGTCGAACATCAAAATTGAAGCATTGACGCTATTAGCACATGGGAATGCAAGCTATGAATAATCAACGCTTCCTATCAACATCGGAACTCACCGCTCTACTGTCTTGTAGCTCTACTTTTCCACAATATACAACACGTGGGCATTTTTTTAGACGGGAACATGAGCATTGATACTAACATCTCGATCACTTCATGACTCGGTCAACTCCCGCAGAATTCATCTACACATACAAAGAGTAGGGAACGTTGGATGTGTATGCTTGGCAGAGTGGGGCTTGGCGCCGTTATCTAAAAAGTTTAAGAGCTGCAGGCGTATAGGAACCCCTCTTCTGCTGCTTTAAAGTCATTTGAAGGTCTTAGAAATCTCTTGAGGAATATCTTTCATAAGTCCATTTAGGTATTGTTACAAGGAATTCAGGAAATCTACCATGTCGGCATTCAATGAGCCTGGCGATGCTGGCGATACAGACCCGCACAGTCTAGACAGCGACCGCAAATGGAGCTTACAGCCTCTTCTTCGAAGTGCTGAACGCTCGCATAGCAAAATGCCGGGTATTAGGAAGATTCCTCTTCGCGCCATTGGAATTATTGCGCTTATTGCGTTGTTGAATATCTTAGTTTGGGTTGCGGCGGCTATTGTGCTAGTATGTTTTGATAGTTTGTGTGACATTGGACTGATTCGCTAATGACTTCTGTAGAGTTATCATCCGTGAGTCTTTAGATATATTATGGCTATAGGCTCATTTTATAGACTGATTGCGTGGAGTACAGTTCGCTGGTTTCTACAGCTGCCCTTGCCTATTCACTTGGATTGAGACATGCATTCGATGCGGATCATATCTCCGTATGTCGAATTCGACCATGAAACAGACCAAATAATTAACAAAGCTGTCTATAGGCTATCGATCTAATGACCAGAAGACTCCTGGCAACGGGACAACAGCCTGTTACCGTGGGCACTTTCTTCTCGCTTGGTCACTCAACGTGAGCTCGGTCTCCTCATTCTGTATGGAATCAAATCTGACCCAGTCCAGTATCGTGATCATCACTTCTATTGTCGTCGCAGCCACAGCAGCAGCAGTCTCTGAGCGCTTCGACAGCTTCAGCACGGTCGGTGGAATCATTGGTACCTCCGTCAGCGCTGCCTTCTTGATCCTACTTGGTCTTATGAATGCGTACATCCTGTATAAACTCGTGAAGCAGATGCAAAAGGTCTTCAGTCTCCCCGAGGGCCATGAAGATGAAGCGTGGAAGATTGAGGGTGGAGGAGTCCTCTTCAAGATCTTGAAGAAGATGTTTAAATTGATTGATCGGTATGTTCTTTGGTCAAGTTATTGATGTTCCACATGTCTGACACATATGTCTATCCTTGTCTAGCCCATGGAAGATGTATCCCCTTGGAATTCTGTTCGGTCTTGGCTTCGACACCTCCTCCGAGATCGCTCTACTTGGAATCTCATCTATCGAAGCAGCGAAGGGAACATCCTTCTGGGTAATTCTCATTCTCCCGGCTTTATTCACAGGTTAGTGTCCTCTTATGTGAGCCCATCACTTCTCCTCGGGTCTTCACTAACCCCTCCCAGCCGGTATGTGTCTTCTCGACACAATCGACGGAGCCTTGATGTTCTCCCTCTACATCCAACCCGCAGCCAACTTCCTCCCGCAAAAGCCAACAAGCACCTCAGACACCTCATCAACAGCCAGCGACCCAGATGAGCTCCCACAATCGCGAAACAACCACCGCGACCCAGTCGCATTCCTGTACTACTCGATCGTGTTGACCACGCTAACCGTCATCGTGGCGATTATAATTGGCGTGATCCAGCTGCTCAGTCTCATCCTGAACGTCACAGATGCCAAAGGCAAATTCTGGGACGGCGTCCAGGTCGCTGGTGACTACTACGATGCTATTGGCGGTGGTATTTGTGGCTGCTTTATTGTATTTGGTGGGCTGAGCGTTCTAGTCTACAAGCCATGGCGCAGGTGGATGGATCAGCGACATGGGAAACATGTCGTTAATGATGTGGAGAGGTATAGAGATGATGACGTTTCTCCTGGCGATGCTCCTGGCGGTGTTATTGTGACTGAGACAACCAGTGGTACTCAGCACAAGGGTACAGCTACTGAGGTTGCTGGAAAGGGGGCTTCATCTCACGTTTCTGTTAAGGAGACTGGTGAGCCGAGACTTGAAGATCACATTGTGTAGATGTTGCTTCATCTAGCTAGTATAATCTGGTTGGTTTCTTGAAATGCAAGAGTTCTTAATATCTACATAACTATCCTCCAACGTGTAGACGCTATAGCTGTATGTACCCGAGTTACTATCTTCCAAGGAATTTTAAGGTGCGTGACGCTCTGCGTTTACTACTGAGCCTTCCCAATTAGGAAGGGACTGCCAACCGCACTTTCCCCAGATCCTCATTCCACTGCCAGGGTATAAATACCCCCCTTCCCCCATTTCTCTCTCTTTTTGTTCTTCCTCCTTCACGTCTCTTCTTTCCTGCTTCCATCTCCACATTTCAAGGTTTCATCCTCCACTATGGTCACCCTTCATCATGAACTCCCCACGTAGGTCTCATCCACTATGGACATTCTACCTCGGCCCTATCCACTATGAACCTTCTGTCCTTTCCATATACCAGGACATCCCACAATGGACCTTTCTTGACCAAATTCACCTTGGCCATCCACCCACCCATGGTCCTTCCAACATGATCACCTTCCAACATGGACCTTCCACTATTGACCTTCCAACATGATCACCTTCTATCGTGGTCACCTTCCAACAGGGTCACCATCCATATGGGCCTTCCACTATTGACCTTCCAACATGGTCACCTTCCAACATGACTACTTTGAGCTATGAGAACCTCTTGTGACGTACATCTAATCATCGCAAAATACGAACATTGCTAACTTGTTTCTAGAAACCTTCATATCTACCCCATATTGCCCGCCCCTCCATTCCCCCTCCCTTGCCTCGCTTCATCATGACTACCCAGCAGCCGGAACCGTCAGCCTCGAAACAAACCAACAATCTGGCGAGGTTTCGCAAAGCGACTCGGGCAGAAACAACCTCTTACCAGCTGTCACAAACACGATTCAATTATGGTCAATCCCCAGTTTTTTGCCTTTCATGTTCCCATTCCCTCACTACGTCTCTTCATTCACCACAATCATCTACCCAATCAATGATTCGAGCAATCAATCAATCAATCAATCAATCAATCATCCATCCATCCATCCATCCAATCAATCATCCAATCAATCATCCAATCAATCATCCAATCAATCATCCATCCATCCATCCAATCAATCATCCAATTCAAACATCCAATTCAAACATCCAATTCAAACATCCAATTCAATCATCCAATTCAATCATCCAATTCAATCGTCCAATTTAATCCAATTCAACCACTCCCAGTCGGACCGTGGCGGGCTTCAGCTTCAGGACAAGCGGCAGACTGTTGGAGCAACCAAATTCAATTAACCCCCTCAATCCCATTCCAGTCTGACCGTGGCGGGCTTCGGCTTCAGGACAATCGACAGACTTGGTCGAGCAACGATATCAATCAACCATCTACCTGAATTATCCACCTTAACCAAACAACTCAATCCCACTCCAGTCTGACCGTGGCGGGCTTCGGCTTGAGGACAATCGGCAGACTGGTCAAATACCCACTTCACCCAATTCATTTCTAACAACTACTTCAATCATCCAATTCTACCAATCATGCACTTCAATTGTCCACCTAACTCTTCCACAACGCCTCAGCTTTGGAAGAGGTGGAATGAAAAGAAGCGGCCTTAAAGGACAAGCGTCCCCATGGGAGTGTCTCTGAAGGAGGCCCCACGTCAATCATCGCGCTCAAATCTGCAACAAAATGGCTCTATCAATCTTTTTGATCAAATTGTGTCTTACTGGTGTCTATATCATACCCCATGGCAACCACCACCAACGCGTTGTTTGCTCCTTCGCTGCCAACTCCGATGGCAATCAAACATCGATAACAACGTTGGTCCCAACACCACTTCAAACAACCAGAAGACCAAACTTAAGCATCATCGCTACCCAGATGGTTCCAACTCCCAGTGACTCGGCTCATACATAATCATTCTCCAGCCAAAGGCTAAAAGACAAATCATCAACTCAGCCACCGCAGGATCAATCCCTCCAGCTCAAAATCCAAAATCCAAACCTTCCACACATTTACTGCAGGCTCGGCTGGTATTGCAGAGGACCCCAAATTGGGCTTCTCGGGATTCATATGTTTTCACAACAGGGTTGGACGTAGGGGCTGCTTTCTTTCCCACATTCAAATATTCCTTTGTCATGGTTCCAAGTTTGTAGGGGTGTGTTTACAAATGAAAAGAAAAACAAAAAGAAATCATTGCATGTCTCATATCTCCATACCATTTTTGTTCTCGCAGGACACTCGATATAAAGCAAATCAAGGAACTTTCATGGTCATCTTTCAAATCCATCGTAATAAGAACTTAGTCTTCCAAGTATTTGATCAGTGCTGACCTTTTTAGTCCAGTCTAATGTCAATTGTTGTAGAGTAGCCTCTTGTTTCATTATGGTACAAGAATAGCCGGCTTATGCGGCCTTGGGACTTCTTTTTAGCGGACCTTCTAGATATTCCTTTTAGACGTCACCTTTTTTGGGGGTGAGAAAGAGCATAAACCGTGCAAACGACTTTTCTCCATATACGTTATCCTGGTACTATTCAATCCTATAGAGGCAAAATCCATCTCACTTTACTTTGAAATTGGTTGAATTTGTGCGAGGACGTTAATCTGAGATTGTGACAGGCACATTTAGAGAATTGATGGTATTCCGCTCTTAACGCCAAAAGGGGGTTTTGCTCTATAACTTGAGCCTTCCAAGAGTATTCAAAGGTACTAGGTCTTCGATACTTTAGTGCAATTCCATACCCCAGCAGACAGGAACATCTCCATGTCACCTTTTCCACCTTCTCTCAGGGAATGGCATCCCGGGCCTTGCTTGAGATCATCCCATTCCGCACATATGAAGAATCTTTACTATAAGAGAACGACAACGGGTTTGGTAGCCCAATGTCGTACGACGAACTGTTTGTGAGGATGATGAGTGGTGGAATGGTATATTTGACGTAGGTTTCAACAAGAAAAGTATGGACAACGTACGAATTTGTTAAGTTCTGATAGTAAATTTAGTGAGGAATGATGGCTTCTCATTTATGTTCTGTTCCTTCATTTGCGATCTGGAAGTCACTGAAGCATTGATGGATGTCAGATCGGATGATCATTCCATTCGAGATTTTGTAGCAATGGAAGCTCTGGTGGTGAAGATGATTCATTGAGTCATACCTAGGCTGGGGCTAAAACTAGAGAAAGACGCAAGGACTAGTGATCTGGTAGGTCACAAGGCCGGAGGGTTACAGATTTGGACTTGGAGGATTGGACGGAGTTGGTGACTTTTAGGATGGTCACTGGTGCTTGGGATCCATCTTTTTAAGCACACATTTACAACCCGAGGCAGCTGGCTTTGATGGCATTCCCCAGGTCTCTCTGATTGTGAAGTCGTTCTCGGGAGAAGACCTGGGCCGTTTCATCGAATTGGTTAACCAGCAGGGCGTTCAAAACGGTCACATCATCTTCGCTAGGGTCCTCAGTGATCTGGATTCGCTGGACCCTGTTGATTCGTCCATTCGTCGTCCCATTCGTCGTCCCCTTTGTATTGTCGAGGGTTATCTGGGCCTTTGTTCGATGTAATTTGAGGGTTAAGGCTATATTTGGCCTGCCTCTGGATTTTATAGTAGGTTTTATGACAGGAGTAACCGTGTGGTCATCTCTTTTTAGTCATCTTTTTGAAAGTTTGTTTAGCTGTCTTTTTAGCTGTTTTTTCAGATATTCTTTATAGCCATTTTCTTTTCCGTCTTGGGCACTATATACGTACCAAAATGGCATTTCTAACTCTTATATACTTGGGGCCTCAGGCGCCAGGCTAGTGACGTCAGTCCCATAAATATCCCGCTCCTAAATTGATGTCCCAGCACAACTTCAGCCGAATTCAAAGATGAGACGTGTCTCCGCGAGAGTAAATATTCGAGGCCTTTTCCTCATTTATTCGCCTTAAGAGTAATGTTTGTCTTAAAGCATCAACGGCAGCAAAATAATGACCACGCTCCTTAAAAGACTCTTCCCCGCATATATGATGATTGCATATTATAGTTCAAATACTCGTTTTTCTGGAGCTACCAACGACCATGATTGCAGATCTGAGCTCTTCGTCGAAGGACAAGACAGAACATCTCTCCATTTTCTCATCTCAACCACCAATCTTCATTTTACCTACGCATCTCTCCCTGGAGGAGCTGGACGAGATTGAAGGCCGATTGATAGACTACGGTGGAAGGCTGACCTACGACATCACCGAAGCCGGTCTCGTTCTGGGGAAAGTCGGGCGCGCGAAGCGTGCAGCGCTGGAACTGCGCACCCGTGGTACCTGGACAGAGGAGCTCATACCCAGCTCAGCTTCGAAGTCAATGGGCGGTGGCGCGGAGCCCCCTCCTAAGCGTAGACGCACAGATCAGTATGATGGGACCAAAGACGTCCCGGTTGAGATTATCGATCTTAGTACTGAATCTGAGAGCGAGGATGGAACTGCCAAACGTCATGACCCTTCAAAGAATCAGATACCAGAGCAAAAGGTAGAGGAAATTAAAAATTCAGTCACAGTCCTCAAGCTCGAGTGGATGGATAACTCGATCACATCCGGCAAATGTGTGTCCCAAGCCCCATTTGTTGTCTATCGTGGGCGAAAGATCCCCTCTCCTGCAACAAAAACAGAAAACAAGCACGACCTACTGGCACAAAAATCAAATCAAATCATCGAGCGTGCAAAACAAGATGCTGTTTTACCAACACCACGAACTCCTCCTCCAGACCACATCCACGCACGCCGTTCAAAGGAACCACCCGACGGATCATCACAGCGCCTCCGACCAACGCTATATCGACAGACGACCTCCGAACACGAAAAAGAGGAAGCCAACACACCCCAACAACCAGACTGGGTCCGTGACCATGTTGTATTCGCATGTCTACGCTCAGCACCCTTACACCCTCCAAACGAAGACTTTATCTCGCAACTCGTGAAAATTAGACGAATCCGCGAACTCACCCTCGACGAAATCGGCGTGCGTGCGTACAGCACCTCCATCGCAGCAATAGCAGCCTACCCATATCCCATCCAGAGCCCGAGCGAGATCCTCGCTTTACCAGGATGCAACTCCAAGATCGCCGAT
This sequence comes from Penicillium cf. griseofulvum, assembly GCA_028974015.1. NCBI lineage: Eukaryota > Fungi > Ascomycota > Eurotiomycetes > Eurotiales > Aspergillaceae > Penicillium > Penicillium cf. griseofulvum. Next base: position 5,924,507 of record JAPQKP010000002.1, read on the forward strand.
TTATTCGTGGAGTTCCAGCGGCACGGTGGTTGTAGCCATACCGATGACGACGGGAATGTCGCCGCTGCCGACGTACTGGAGACGGATCCCATGCTCCGCGTTATAAACTCGTTCTATGGGATATGGGGTGTTGGCGCGAAGACAGCGCGCGAGTTCTACCAGCGTGGCTGGCGTGATCTCGATGATATCGTTGAGCATGGGTGGAATACACTATCTCGCGTACAGCAGATTGGAGTGAAATACTACGAGGAGTTCCAGGAGGGTGTTCCCCGCGGTGAGAGCGAGGGTATAGTAAATATTATCCGGGATCATGCTGGTCGTGTTCGGGCGAAAGATGCAGATGGCATTGAGTGTGTGATTGTTGGCGGATACCGACGTGGGAAGGAATTGAGCGGTGATGTTGATATTGTATTGAGTCATCGTGATGACGCGGTGACTCGGAATTTGGTTGTTGATGTTGTTGCGAGTCTTGAAGCTGAGCGTTATATCACTCATACGCTGTCTTTGCATTTGACTTCTTCGCTGCGCGAGCAACAGACGTTGCCTTTTCATGGTGATGATACGAGGAATTTCGATACTTTGGATAAGGCATTGGTTGTCTGGCAAGACCCGCACTTCGATACGGCCGTTGAGGATAATGACCGGAGGAAAAATCCAAACATTCATCGTCGCGTTGATATCATCATATCGCCTTGGCGTACGGTCGGTTGTGCGATACTCGGATGGTCTGGTGATACGACTTTTCAGCGAGATCTACGGCGACATGCGAAGAAAGCTCGCGCGTTAAAATTTGATTCGAGTGGTGTGAGAGACCGAAATACTGGACGCCAGGTTGATCTGGAACATGGCGGAGAGACCTGGGAGGAGAGGGAGAAACTTGTGATGGAGGGACTGGGGATAGGCTGGAGACCACCAGAAGAACGGTGCTCGAGATAGAACCCTGATCAGCGGGGGAAGAGATGATATAGTCTGTATATATGCTCTGCCCAAAAGGACATCGGATGTATAGTGTACCAACTACCATATCATATACTATTTTGAAAGATTCATAAAAGAAGAAGTACATTATAGCACTCGGAGATCTTCTACTTGGATCTCCCAAATGCATGAAGCTCTGAAGTCACCCAACCTGGTCACATTAGTAGATGCAGAAGTACCAGACTCGCAGCCACGTCTACACATACGTTAACTATGGATTTAAATAAATTGGAACCAGAATGTTACTGAATCATGTCATGTTCAAGTTTCGCAAGACTCAGCTAAAGCCATATCAAGTAAACAGGAAAAAAAGTAATATGTCACAGCCTCCAGACCAATTGCATGGCTATAAGGACGACCTAGAGAAAAGAAGAAGAACATAAGGTACACAAAGATACAAATCTACCAACCTCTGGCATGGATGCATAAGAGCGAATAAAAAGAAGAGCACAACAAACCGCCACTGCAAACGCACGATGCATAATCAACCCACAGCGAATAAATCATAACGCCATAGGTCTAGAGCTAGCCATCTCACCATACCGCCCACGACTCTGGGTAGTATCGTAAGCATTGAGAACACGCATCTGACCGCCGTCGTCGGCCTGGGAGAAGGCGTAGCCACGCTGCTTGCGCATGCGCTGGACCTGACGGACCTTCCGGATGGCCTTTTGGAACTGCTCCATGCGTGGACGGTAGTCCTGAACATTGTATTTCTGGATTTCCTGGACGTGATGGTATTGTTGTGGGTAGTACATGCGTTTGGCGTACTTCCAGGCATAATCACGTAGGAGGCATATACAAGGTAGGACGATAGCCATCAGGTAGAAGATGGGGGACTTGAAGAGCACGGGGATAGTGCCGTAGTATTCATGCGAGAAGCCCAAAGCGGGAGCAGCGTAGCCGTAAGCCGGAAGGAAGATGAGCCACAGGGCCATTGATCCTGGGATGGCAATGAATGTGTACTTGGTCCAGATGTTAGTGATCAGAGCGGCTTTACCAAGGACGGTGGCTAGCACGGCAGTGTATAGAGCTTCACCCCAGACCCAGTGGCCGGCGACCTCGCCGTCTGCCATGGGAAGGTCCCAGTAGTAGAGCAGCTCAGAGACAATGTAGAGGATGAGAGAGTGGAAGAATCCATTCAGAATCCAGGCCCAAAAGCTGTGCTTCTGGAAGAAGACACCTTTCTGGCCCAGCTGGTACAGCTGTGGGTAGCGGTCCAGCAATCGGGCGGAGATGAATTGGTCAAAGATTCCCATCGCGAATGGAGGTAGGACAGTGAAGAGCACGTTGTAGAAGGAGAGCGTCCAAGATTCGTAGATAACCTGTCCAGAGAATGCGTTTTGGAAAGAATACTGTGACAAGTCAGATACCACTCCAAATAATCCATCAAGGTCAAACTTACCCAGAATTGAGTCATGTACAGGGTAATATTCTTATAGTATGAGTACAGAATGACTCGACTGATGCGAGAATAACTCCACGCTCCGTGAACCAAAAGCAACTTCCGAAGGAATCTGAACTGGCCAATTGCCACATCAGCAGATCGTGCAGCTTGGAGACCTTCGACGCCGCTGATGCCGACTCCGACATGAGCGGCTTGAATCATAGACACATCATTGGCACCGTCACCGATAGCCAAGAGAAGAGCCTTCTTGTGGCGCTTGACAAGCTTGACAACCAAAGCCTTTTGAAGGGGAGAGACACGACTAAAGAACATATTAGAACAAACTAAAATCACCAAAAGCCAATGGCACTTACCAGCAAACAACGGCTTTGCAAATAACAGCCAAATCCAAGAACAGCTTCTCCATATCTTTTTCCAAAGCAAAAGTCAACGAACGCCCGTCAATGATCAAAGCCAAAGGTTCGGAATCCCCGGAGGCAAGTTGGCTCTGAACGGCGTCCATTTTCTTTTGCAAGCTGTCACGGGTGGCGTCTGCCGACTCCTCGTTGATGATGAGAAGCGTCATGTCTTCCGAGATGAGTTTGCAGGACATGCCGATGTTGATTGCAGTCTCTTGTCGATCACCAGTTAAGACCCAAATCTTGATGCCTGCGGTCTGGAGGGTGTGGATAGTATCCGGAACACCATCCTGCAAGCGATCCTCAATAGCCGTGGCGCCCAGAAGATAGAAATCCCTTTCGATCAGCTCGGCCGCTTTGTCCAGTTCATCCGCACGACTGCCGTCGACAGTAGTAGCAGCCTTGTCATAGATCTGGTACCATTGTTGGAACTCATTTTCTGGGACTTCCCGCATAGCCAGACACAACGTCCGAAGACCATCCGAGGCATACTCCTCCAGGTGCTGGAGAGTTGCTTCCACGGTAGGATTATCGGGGTGCAACCGTTCAATAATGACTGTGTCAGCACCCTTACAGTAGACACGGACCTTTCCATCAGGACACCGGAAGATGGTGGACATTCGTTTTCTAGTAGAGTTGAACTCGCACACTGCTAGCAGTTCATATTCAAGCTCCAGCCCCCCAACCTCAAAGATCACCGATCTCGGTCTTCGGTTGGTGAATCGGAAACCCAGCGAGGCGGCCCCGTCTACCAAGGCTCCCTCGTCCGGCGATGCTGCTTGGTACTTGATCACATTTGGGTCATCGCTATTTCGCTCAGGGATAACAGTGTGACAGGTGGCGAGAAGAGTGAGAAATTCGCGAATAGCGTTCTGGCTTGGGTGTGACTGAAGGTTCTCTTTGAGCTTTTTGAAGTCATGAATACCAAATTCACCGCCATCCTCCACGGCGGCACGTCGATCTTCAGGAACGTCATCGCCATATTGGATACCGGCAATGCTAACTTGTTTGAACTCCATCATGTTGCAGGTAAGGGTGCCGGTTTTGTCCGAGAAGATATACTCAATTTGACCAAGCTCCTCGACAAGGGAGGATGTGCGGCAGATGGCCGGGGTGTCAGTTTTATCGTAGTACATATCGAGGTCGGAATTGATGAGGAATGCCTGGAAGTATTTGACGATTTCAATGGTGACGAAGAGGGAGATCGGAACTAAATTCGAATAAAGCACCCAGTACGTGAAAATGTCGTAAAAGAACTGCTTTACCATTTTGACCGAACCCCCATAGTCGAGATATGCAAGTTGTGAAGATTTGGTTTTCCGAATAGCAAGATCACCGACAGAACTGATGACACTGAGAACGACAAGAATGCTGACAAGCATCAGAATCTGTATATTAACTGTTCGTTCCACAGCTGTTCGCTTGATCGGGGTTGCTGTCGCATTTCGCATCAATTTTGTCTCGTGGCCACTAAAAACCACAATGCCATGAATCCAGGGAGTGTTACGCAGCGTTGCGCCACGAAGTAGAAGTTGATCCGGAGCCAAGGGCAACTCTTTTTCGCCACCTCCAGCATTCATAGTCAAGGTAGCTTCGTAAGTATACAGACTGCTATTTGGCTGTTCTGACCGAACGCGTCCACTCAGACGGCTCAGATCACTGGGGCTGACCAGATGTGCAGTCTCCGGAATGGCTTGCTTGATTTTGAGATTGGTCTCTCCGTCCAAGTTCGCCGTCTCGATGTAGCATAAACCCTCAGGCTCAGATGAAGCCAGCAGTACCAGGTCGGCTGGAAAAGGCTGCTCGGACTCAACCCGAACTATATCCCCGACCACAACATCCACCCATTTTGTCTCGTGGAACGAAGATCCCTTAAGAACTTGGGTTCTTGAGTAATTGAGTCCTCTGTCCGACATTCTCCGTTTGTAGTCCTCTACCAATTCTTTGATTGCCGACACAGCCAAGACGATAGCTAGCGGAACGATAGTTGTGAACTTATTCGTGGGCGACACATTCGGGATTTGTTGCAGGATGGCGGTAAACAAGAAGAACAGGTTGGCGTATTTAGAGAATTGCTCGAACAGGAATTTGGGAACGAAAGTGAAGACGTTGTACTTGGCCGTCGATACGAAGTTGCTGACGAACTTGTGGGTGGAATTGGCAGGCGGGTTGTTGAGTTGAATCATGCGTGGGCCCAGTGTCGAGGGATCAACCTTGCGTGCAAAGATATTAAGGTCAGAGGCACGGAACTTCTTGCGTTCCTTCGGGCGTGGCGCCGGAGAAGCACTGCTATCGACTGTCGCTCTTCTGGCGCCTGACTCGGTCAATGGAAGATCCATTTCCGAATATTGCGATGACCCCATGCCAAACATGTATTTCGCCTTGCCCATAAATCCCCCACCGAGTCCGAGGACGCTATTGCGCTCATTTGCCTTGCGGACGTGGTGTGAACTGGCGATTCGGTCTTCGTCCGCGTCGAGATCATAATAACCTGAATGCCCGTCGTCGAAGTCATCTAAAGAATACCGCCGGTAATTGTCCAGTCCAGAGGTCTGAGAGTAGGCTCGATCTCGCGTGCCACTGGAGTAGGGGTCATTTGCTTGGAGACTGGGGTTGACAGGCGGATGCGCCGGTCCAGAAGCAACATTATGCTGCGTTGCGCCATGCGGCGCGCTAGATCCGACAAAGTTATCGTAGGAGACGGAAGGGCGTGGTTGTGTTTGGGTGTACGGTTGTTCGGAGTCGTCAATGTCGTAGCGTTCTAATAAATGTTCATCGTTCACGGGGGGACGTTGACCACTGTTGTAGATAGGTTCGGAATCCAGCAGCAGGTCGTCATCGCGGCCAGCGGCTGGATGCGACCCAGGAGGCCTACCGCTGGCCATGATGCCGCGGGGAAGCTGACAGCCTCACTGTTGTAGCGCAGTAGCAATGCCCCTGAGGCATTGATCGCAAGGCCAGGTCGACAGGAAGCGCTCTGCTATATCTGTCGGAAGCAGTGATAACGAAACGAGGTATGCCGAATAAATGACAGATTTGAGAAGGCTTGGGCTGGAAAAATGTGGGAGTCGAGTAAGAATGAGGTCCAAGGGTGGCTTAGCGGGCGAAGGCAGCAATTAAGCTATGTTGATTTGATGCGCGGGTAGGCGGTAAAGCGCTTCACAACAGTCAAACGGCTCGAATATTTGCAAAGATACTTTGATTTTTATTGTGTGTAGTTCAATGAACACTTTATTTCTGTACTTTTTTTTTGTATACTATCGTCAAAATGCACTTCTATTCATTGGCTGCCCCGGGGTCTACGGCGAACTGAGCTAAGAATAGGGGGCTCTTGGCATCCGGAGATATATTAAGTGCTTTGTCTGTATGGAGTACTCCGTATACAATATGGAACACCGGTCCCACTTAAAGACAAAAAATGTTGATTGAGAAAGCAAAAAGGTTAGTAGAAGGTACTTGAACGATTTCCATGAAAATCAAGGTGCCCAGTTTACATTGAGAACATAGGAAGAATGGTTAAGTTCATTCATCTACTAGCGCCCATATGTCGCCCATCATGTGGCAGCCAAGTATCATTGATGTAAACGCCATGCAAAACTCCAGTCCCCCGATCGTCAAAGTAATGGTAGTACATGCTGTTCATTCGATTTGAACCAACCGGTCATTTTCTGCCCGAGACTCATCGGCCATGCCAATCTTCGCCCGCTTAGCCAGGTCGGCCTGGAGGACCTTGTCAACAGCAGCATTGATCTCTTTGACTTTTTCCCATGCCACATTTGTCTTGTTCACAACTGCCATGGCATCTGCTGGTGCACCTGCATACTTCGAGAGGTAACAGACATCGCCTGTGCTGTTAATGCCAATGACAAGATCTCCCTCGGCAGCCTGCTCCTCCTTGAGGGTGGCGTCAACAATGACATGCTTGCTGTCATTGAAGGTGTGGAATGTGACTGAGAGAGGCTTGTGTGTAATATTAAGTGCGACGGGCACACGCTGTTCCACACCGTAGACTATGACACGTCCGTCTCTCACCACAGCATCCGGCCGGCGGAAGTGTTGCAGTCCAGCCATGATCGCAATGCAGGCCGCATCAGTGATGTTTCCATCGTAGTCGATAATGTGAACATCTGCCCGAATCGCCCAGCAGCTCACACCCTTTAGAATACATAGAGATTCAGTATCGAGAGCGTTGGAATGGCGGATAATACGGTCAAGGGTGTTGGTTGCGTATGCCTCGATGTCATTTGATCTGCAAGACGTAATTGTGAGTACAAATCAATGTATAGTGAGAATGTTGGGTGGTATATACCGTCCGTTTTCCCAGGCCGGTGAACCCATTGCGCTCAGCTCTAGGTTGATGTTGAAGAGGCCATCGAAGGGCCGGTCTTCACGCGGTTTGGTGACCTCAGCAGAGATCCGAACAACGATGCTAGAGAATGGGTCAGTGATTGTCATCTGTGGTAGTCCAACAAAAGATCTGAGGCTCACTGTGTCTTTCCAAGCTGCAGCTTCACATGCCCATATTCTTCACCAAAGGAGATATTCAGAGGACGATAGTCGTCAGGCTTGCGACCATCAAGACGCACATCCTCACGGAGAGCCTCAAGAATAAAGTCGCGCTCTGCGATTGAGAGTTGCGCTTCTTTCGACATCGTTGAGGGATATCTAAAAGCCCCGGCGCGGGGATCAGAGATGCTTTCTTTTTTGGGCCATTTTGCCCGTGCAGGCCGCATTGCAGCGGTTCGGATTAGCACTATTCCGGAGTTTTTACCAATGAGACTGGACGATATGTGAGGCGGTGAAGATAACGTGAGGAGAATACGAATGCCTGAGGCGACGATGGATATCGAAAGCTAGAAGCCGCAACGTCTTAGGACTTCCAACTTTCACTTAGCAACCACATCACAAAATGACTACGGGTATGTCATTAGAAACAAAATTTGGGAATTTGAATAGTCATAACTGACATTTCTTTAGCTCACAGACCTACTTTTGACCCGGTACGACAACTTTTCTTGACACGACTCTTCATAGACACTGACTTGATTTCAACAGGCGCAAGGCAAAGAAGCCCTCCGTGGTCCAGCCTACCACCAGCGACTCCTACCTGCGCATAAACACCTGAAAGTTCGGTATGTAGAACGATACTTGGGCAGTCAACACCGGTCACTGACGTTATTTTAGCCAACCCGGACAAGGCGGCGCCGCCGACGCCGAACCATCGCCCCGTGACCTTCGCGCAGAGCTTCTCCAGGCTGAGGCAGCACACTTTGCCAAGAAGAATGGAGTTCTGGCCGAGCAACCAACTATTGCTGAATCCTTAGCCCCCAAGCGACAAATCGAAGCTGCGCCCCAAGACGGAGGCGATGGCGATATTCAGGAAGAAGACCCAGAGGCCAAACGCCGACGCATACTGGAGGAGACGCGCGACATAGATGCCGATTCAGACGCGTCAGAAGAAGACAGCAGTGATGAGGATAGGTGGGTTGAACCCGGAATCTCCTGCCTAGGACGAATAAACTGACAACCCGCAGCGACGACGAAGACGAAGCAGCCGAGTTAATGCGAGAACTTGAAAAGATCAAAAAAGAGCGATTGGAACAAAAGGAGAAAGAGGTATTTTGCTTTCTCGCACCCCGGATTGAATACTGGTGGCTAATGCATCACAGGAGCGTGAACGGGCAGCCGAGGAAGAAGAGAAACGAGAGGTTGATATCGCGCGCGGTAATCCTCTGCTCAATTCCCAGGATTTCAGCATGAAACGGCGCTGGGATGACGACGTTGTATTCAAGAACCAGGCTCGAGGAACAGAGAACAGAGACGGCAAGGAATTCGTCAATGTATGCTTACTTTCCTTTGGCTTATTCTTATGACGTTAAACTAATTCGTTTTCAGGATCTTCTTCGTTCTGATTTCCACAAGCGCTTCATGGTATGTACCTGTATTCACTGTCATTTTCATACATTCGCTGACTGGGCTTTCAGGGAAAATACGTACGGTAGAGTCTCCTGTGATAGTTGGGTATCCGTATGTCACTTCAAGAAATATTTCAGCTTAACGAATGGATATGTATTATCTTATGTTATTTTCGACGTTTCATTAAAAGAACATTATAGGATTCTGAGGGTAATTCATTCGATATCTCTTTCATGGTTCCCCAAAGTTATCTTCAAAGTCTTCGTGTTGGTAGCAACCTTTGACTTAAGGTCTTTGTCTATGGTTATTTTTATGAGTAACCTTCTGTTATTTAGTGAAGGCTTTAGCGTTGGGTTATGAAGGACATTGTTGTATCCAAAGGCTTCGCCACTTTAATTCCCTCCATATAAAGACGCTTCACAAAGTCCTTCGATCTAAACACCAACCCTCTTTGGACTATAATCCCTCTTTGGGCTGTATACAACCAGGTTTTCAAAGCTCATACGGACAGACCACCGACAATATGCCAACCATGCGAAGACTCACACAAACGCAATCTCTCTTTCACGTAGTTGAAGTAGACCATTTTGCACGGGATCCTAAAGGCAACAACTTATCCTGAGTGACTGTGGAGTTTCCCTTGACCATAGAGTCTACGAATACTGATCAAGTGCTGTTATAGTTTGTGATTCGCGAGATACAGAACTACCGTGCTGTCATTTATCGAGAGCCACAGCGTTGGATCAGGCAAGTGTATATTTTGTTCCCGGTAGAAGACCCAAAGGCCTGCTATCATCCGGAGCAAGTAGTCCATAAAATCATGGGTGATGCTGAGATTCTTGCGAAACACTGGATGGGGCAAGTTTGTACTGGTGAGCTACGCTTGACCGAGAACGTATCTTTTATCGCTCGTCTTTTTTAATTACTTATATTTGTCTTATTGATGGTATAGAGTGAAACAGAAGTGAGAAAAAGTAGATGAATAAATGGGTACATAGTGAGATTGACAGTAGTCGAGGTTAGTGACCTGGTTCAGGCCTGGCTCGGTGCTTGGTATTGCTAAAGAGAAGCCTAGGGACGGTGGGCTTAGGGGTAGGAGCGCCCACGGTGTATTGAGAAGGAAGGCGAAAAACCGCCCAAATAAAGTGAAACTTCGGGTAATGTCGGCTTCAGTCCGCATCTACCCGTATCCACACACTACTTATCGTTATCGTTAATCGACATGGATTCGGATTATCCCACTTCGGATTTATCCTCACCATCGTTGGAAGATAATAACTACGTTCTAACTATGGATTCACGTCCAACTGCCAAGGAGTTGCTTGGTACGTACTAGCACTGAGCTACTGCAGCTACATCCTGAGTCCAATTTCTTTCTTTCTTTCCGCTAACGATGTATCGTGGTAGATCGCGTCGACTATGATATCTCGCAGCTGCTGCAGCGATTCGAGAACATTGTCGCTATTGCTGCCAACAAGTTCGACGGAACCAGTCATGTCGACGCTGCTGTCGAAGCATTCCAAATTGATGTAGAATCTACTGCTCTGGTATGTTGATATGCGCCGCCCTAGTCTTACCCAGCTCTCCCCTTCCCAAGAAGAATGCAATTGAGCATCTAAATCTCCACTGAAGTGCGAGACTGACATTCCGTTATCTTAGATACGTGCCGCGGAGGACCTGCTCGCCTTGTCTCGCCTCATGAAGGAGCTTTGGCTCTTCGGCAAGCTCGATACCCTCGGCGAAGACGAACGTGATGTCCAGCGTCGTGAGAAGCTCGAGGAGGATGTGAAGGCCATCCAGGAGGCCCTTGATGGAGGATTATTGATGCCTGCATCGGGTGAGCCTGAGAAGTCTGGGGCCCCTGAACAGTTCGAGAAGCCGAAGTCAAAGGACTCCGAGCAGGTCGCGAAGCCTGAGAAGACAGAAAAGGAACAGTGATTTCCCAAGGCTCTCCTTTGAAGCAATTTGCTTGTTGGCCCTTGAAGCAGTTTCGCATGTGATACCCACTTGTTTCCTTTCTGGCGTTCGACCGGTGTTATGGCGCATTTAGTTTACGCGATGTTGAATCCAATCCCAATTATTTACCATTACTTTGCTCCGTCGCTCACTGAGTTAGGCTAGAGCAATATCGTAGTACCCTCCTATCGACATTGAATCGACCACAACATAAACACCCTCCCAGGGAAAAATGACCCTGTCAAGCCCACCCGAGGACCTACAGCTGTATAGTGCGGGGCGATAAGCAGCCGATAACGATTTCTCCCCTCGCGACACGAACCTCTACCTACTCCACCATTCAACATCCTCACAGCCTCTACCTCGCACCGCCTATCTCTGAGTCTCTGGGTACAAATTCTTACCTGAAAATCAAAATGCCACCCCATAACCCACACCCACTCCCCTCCCTCACCCTAATCGTGGCAACGACCCCAATCCGCACCGCGTCGTCAACCACAAAAGACGAAATCACGCGCCTAGGCATCGGCCTGAACGGTACACTCCCATGGCCACGCATAAAAACAGACATGTCATTCTTTGCCCGCGTGACATCGCGTCCACCAAGCCCAGGCAAGACCAACGCGATAATCATGGGCCGAAAGACATACGACTCCGTGCCCGCCTCTCTACGTCCTCTTGCCAAGCGAATTAACGTCGTGATCACGCGCGACACATCTGGCTCTGTTCGCGACAGCGTAAATGCAGAATTAGAGAGGATGAAGAAAAAGATTGCGGCCAAAGCTGCCGAGGCTCATGCTCAGACTACGAGTGCAGAAAAAGAGACTTTTAACCCGCCCCAGGAAACTGTTCCGGCGGACCCGATGACGGATGCGATTGTTACGCCGAGTCTGGGCGCGGCGTTGGAGCAGTTGGACTCTGTTTATGGAGCGCAGGGGACGCTTGGGAAGATTTTTGTTATTGGTGGAGCGGAGATTTATAATGCTACGTTGAAGATGGGTGCTGAGGAGCTGGCGGGTCGGCCCGTTAGGGTTGTTATGACGAATGTTGTGCGGAAGGGGGCTGTGGGTGCGCCTGCTTCGTTTGAGTGTGATACTTTCTTCCCGTTGGATGGGCTTCATGAGGAGAATGGGTGGCGGGCTGTTAGCTCTGAGGAGGTTTCTGAGTGGGTTGGGGAGGAGGTTGATGGGGAGTGGAAAGGGGATGGGGATGTCGAAGTTCAGATGGTTGGATTTGAGAAATTGACTTAGATTTTCGTAGGGTATGGTCTTATTGACCAGTCAAATATGTTCAAAGATTCGTACTTTGTGCGTATATGTCAAAAATTAAAAATATGTAAAACAAAACTATGCACAATGTTGGTTAAGTGACCCCACAGAATAGATAGACATGGAATGAGAGGATATGTAAAGCTATGCAAATAATTGAATCAGAATGCCTCGGGAACGCTCGAAAATGCGAATGGAACAAGTGCAAAGATCGATCAATAATCGCAACCTAGTCACTATTCTCCTTCATGAATTTCACGAAGGCTTTCTTGTGTACCAGGCCGGCATATTTGCCGTCCTGGGTAACGCAAAGGTAACGAAGACCAAGCTTGGCGAAGCATTGGTAGACCAAATCGATAGGGGAATGAACATCAAGAGCGATGGGAGCCTAAGATTAGAACATATTAGTATGAGTCAAGGTATTGGAGAGCTTAACCAAGCTTACAGGGTCAATATATCGACTGAAATCTACCTGGTCCGCATCCTCATTTTCGCTGTCATAGATGGCTGTGGAAGCATCCAGAGCCATCAGGCATATCGTATTTTCTTCCTCATCGCCCAGCGTATCCAGTGCGTACTCGAGATCCGGTGCTGGGATCAAACCTGCCAAGACACCGTCACGCAGAATGGGCAGTCCGCTGTCCAGCTCGCCTGCCATGAGCAGGTGTTCCAGCTTCAAACGGAGGGCCGGGGCTGCGACAAATGGTGATGCAGAGATATCGATGATGCGATTCTTCCGCACTGGTCGAACTATGTCTCCCAGTTCGGCATCGGTGGTCGGTTGGAGTTTGCTGTCAAGGAAGGGGTAGGAGTTCATATCGGTCAAGAGGTCCTAGTTTCAATTAGTATAACGTCGGGGTTGAATTACCAGGCGCAGACCAAAACATACATAAATACTGCGAGGTTCAATGGCATCCGCAGTCCACTTGGCGCAGAGAACTGACAGGGAAAATGGAAGCACATGGTTGAGACTCCCTGTCAATTCGAACAATATCACAGGCAAAGTGACCGACAGTCGTGTCACGCCGCACATTGTCGCTCCAGCGGCAATCAATGCGTAGACTCCTGGAGTCACGCACGATTCAATCCCAGCAACGGCAGGGCAAGAGTCGAATAAGAAAAAGGTGGGATGTCTGAGAGCCCAGTATTGGATCAAATGTCCAACAATCCGCCCCATCAAGCCGCCAACAACCATGGATGGCACATAGATGCCTGCAGGCACTTTGATGCCGAATGTAATAATGGTCAGGAAACTCTTGATAACAAACGCCACTAGAAGGTACTGGACGACTTCAAGAATGCCGTCTGTGCGGGGACATAGGCCCGTATTCTTCACATCCGCTTCACAAGGAGAAGCTAGCTCAAATAGAAGTTCAGTGACGGGAAGTTTGGTGTACCGATTCCAGTAGCTGACAAGGCCTGTAATCAGCGCTACGAGGAAAACTTCAAGCATTGGCCAACGCTTGATGGCTGGAATTCGACGGAATGATCGTGCCCACAGGCTCGAGGCTTTGATAAAGAGCGCACCAGCAGCGCCTCCCATAATACCGAGAAGGATGAAAATGAAAAGCTCGAAGATCTGCCAGTCGGAGAGATACCGAACTTCAAATAAGACGATCTTACCTGTTCCATAGGGGTTTAGGAACTTAAGAGACAAGGTAGCTGCAATGCAACAAAAGAACGTCCGGAAAAGGGTCTTGGGTGGGAAATAATAGCTGACTTCTTCCAAGCTGAAGAGCACACCGCCAATCGGAGCACCAAAGGCAACAGCAACACCACTAGCAGCACTAGCACTCAAAACCTCACGTCGCTTTCCATCGTTTTGGTTATATTTAGCGAACAAACGACAACAGATATTGCCCACACAGGTGGCAATATGAACGTATGGGCCTTCTTTGCCCAAGCTCAAACCAGACGAAACGCTAAAGATTAAGCCAATAGTTTTTATGACCAGTGTTTTCAGTCCCATATATCCGTGGAGGACAAAGCCACTATTAATGACTTTGACTTCCGCCACTCCACTGCCAGCAGCAGAGTAGTAGATCATAGCTGGACGGGACGGAAGATTAGGCAAAGTTCCATGCGGTGGGCTCATCCCTGGCTCCGAAATAGGAGAAGCCAGGGTACCGAGTCCATTTCCAGATTTCGTACCACGAGAGTCAGCGCCCAGGTTTTCATCAAGCGTGGCAAGAGAAATGGATGAAGGAACGACGGTTTTTGTGAGCAGAGTCAAAGCACACGAGATGAGGGCTAACGTCACAACCCAAAATACAAACATGCCGAAGCCAACCCACTCGCTTTCTGTACCTGATGGCGATAAGATGCTGGACCAGGGCCGCCATCCATCACAAATACCCAGCCCTTGGCAGCAGGTGCGCCGATTACGGAAAAACTTTGTCGTGCAGAAGCCTTCCTTCAAATCAAAGACCGACCCTTCAGTGACATCGACGAAGTAAGCGATGGCGGCCGTGATGCATCCAATGAGCGCGACTAAGATCCATCCTTGCGCACCGTCGAAGGCCGCTAGCAATCGGCCTCGGACATCTTTCCGCTGGCGTAGTAGGCGAAGCCGTGCTCCATCGGCAATACTGTCATGCACCCAGTCCGTGGAAGTAAATTGATCGTACCAAGTCCGCTCATCCAAAAATGAAGAGGCAGTAAGATTGTCCTTTGTAGACGGAGGAAGGCTGGCGGGTCTGCTATCGCCCTCTATACTCGCTCGTCGACTAAATCGCCTGCCCGCGGAGTTGGTACGGCTATGATTTCGCGTCCGTCGCAGGCTGCCGGCTGCCAGAACGCGTCTAAATGAGTCCGTGCCGCTACCCGATACCCCAGAAGTGCTGGTATACGACCGTCGCGGAGCCCGTCGTCGGAAGGGTTGAGTGGGTCCGAGGAGGCTCGTTGTTTCTGTAATCTCCAAGGGCGCATCGAGGGACTGGTATTCGGTATGTGTTTCGGAGAGGTAGCTTTGAGCTCGTCTGTAGGCATTCGGTGAGGGGGAGCTGTTTGGGCAGTGCGTGTGTTTTCGATGTCCTCTTGCTCGCGCAAGGGAACACTGGATTTTGGAAGGGACCGAGGCATCTCGCCTAGAAGGATTTATGCTACAATTATATGCGGTGGAGCTGGCAAGGGTTAGTTTCCAGTATGTACAGAGATATGCAGAAGCCGATCCACACCAGACGTAAACACGGGTGATAACAGAGCTCACACGATCAAAGAGACCAAGGAACTTGACTTACTGAGTAGCATATCTCTCTTCTCGGGGTAAATAATTTAGAAAGGTAGAAACAAAAAAACAAAAAAAACATCAAAACAAAGAAATAACGGTGAGAAAAGAGGGTCCGAGGTCCAAGATGAGGTGACTCGCGGGGACGCATCAGGCGGAAGTTCAGTGCTGACCCACCAGGGTCATTTTGAGTGTCTTTAATTTATTTTACTTGATGTTCCATGCTCAACATTTTGTGATGGTGATAGTTTATTGGTGTTATATTTCTCTGATCATCCCCACGTTCCGCTGATCAATATGCTTTACTGTTGGGCATGCTCAAGTATACGGCTTGGCGATAAATAAAGGTACCGAAGAGTGCATGTACAGCCTTGGAAGCATTTCCTTGGGGTATTAACTTAACTCAGGATGTTTAACATTCTCGACATCTGGAGGTTTCGCCTCAGCTGAGGGGATCCTTGTGACAGACACTGCCCAATCTGATCGTCATCCGACGCCGATCTCTTGGCATGCTTTATGTATTCCGTATACGCCTGCAAGGAACCGGATGTGTGTGTGACTTGAAAAAGTCTGTCATCTCCGGGTAAAGATGGCCCCTTTCGAATGTCTGACATCGCCAATATATATATCTCGGATTTAGCATGCGGCTGACTTGAGGGTCAGTCTATTCTGGGGTATAAAGTTTCGATGCGGTCCAACATTACATGCAGATATCGCTCGGTATGTTCCGATTTCAGGCGAACTGGTTCCAGATTCATGTATATAAGGCTGATAGGCATTGAAACACCCTTCGGAATATAAGTCAATCAAATCCTCCGAGATCCATACCTAATAGCTAGCTGATATTATCTTTTGAACCTTTCTCAACACCATCCCTTTTACCGCTCTTTCGGACGTGTGGGTTTCGACAAATCGCGTGTTCTTCAAGTATATTATTTAGTAAGACTAGCAACAAGGTTCACGCCAGCCTAATATAGTCGACGCAATGCAGTTTTCATTATATATTGAGGATCGTGCAACGGCTCAGATAATAGTTTCGAAGCCAAGGCCTGGTCAAGCTTATATCCTGCAATTTTGAGCGACGGTATTATGTGGGATTCATAGATATGGAGTGGGTCCATGTCAGATCATTGTAGTTACTATTTGTTTTGGCGCTTTGTTTGTTTCTTGACAGTCAGATCCATAGTGGGGCTTCGTAGCTAACTTCCTTTAGATGGTTTCATAACCCTATGTTGCTCACTCCTGCTCGGAATGTTATTGACACTCCAACAACTAGACATCAAGCTAGTTATACGGAACAATCTATGACCAGCCTTTCCTACAGTAATGTGTATTTGAACAAAACGAAGCAACTGCCAGTGTTGATGTAAATTTAAATATCACGAGATATCTATAAGCGTTTGGCTTTAGGGTGAGAGATTGACCCCTGTCACTTTTAAGCGCGGGGAACCAAAGCTGCTCATTCTTCCTCTTCCCACAATTCTTCTCTCTCTCCCCATCTCTCCCCTCAGCCCTTGACTCCATGTTAAACCTAGACGAACTTCAAATCTTCCATCAACACCATTGCGAACTGTGGCTCCTTTCTAACCTGCCCCGGCCCGTGAGACTACTACGTGATTAAGCCTTCCTCCGGTGTCCTCTCCAATTACCCATGGCCGTCGATTATAACTCAGTGGTTGTCTCTGAGACATTGAAAGCCAGCGTTTCACAACTGTGGGAGAACTGAAATGTGTAAAATCACCGAGCCTTTGCCTAAGCCACAAACTATAAACGTTGCCAAGTTCTTCCCAACAGACGCTTGCGGTGTGATTGTAGGAAGGAGTTTCTCGGAATTTTTCAAAGTGAGGAACCTATTGTCATACGATATCTGGTCTAACAACGATGTGGATTAGGCGAAATCTATGCTAGATGCTGAGTTGAAATCGTCTATCTCGATTGGATGTGTTTTTTTTCCAGGCGATTTGCGAACGCAACTTCGACGAACATTTACGCTCATAATTCCTTTGAACATAACTGGCAAAGTTGAAATTGGTGGGGTGGTGATGGACACAAGTCGCCATTACTACATCAATGGCTCGAAGGACCAGAATATCACTCTTAAAGTGCATGAGGGTTCCAAACTAGTTATGCTGCTCGTCACAGATCCTGTTATACGCATGTAGCTAGCTAGAACAGAACCCATAGCCAATGTTATATCTGGTAGTTTATTTCTTAGTAAAGGGCGGGGTTCAGATCTGGCCCCCAATACGAAACTAGCGATTAGTGGATAAATTATTTCGAGATTAGGCAGATTTAGACAATATTATACTCTACAATTATCATGTCGCCTTAATATATTCTTTCCATAGTCGACGACAAGCGAAGCTCCACCAATTTCCCTTTCGTCCGCGGAGCGACTTCCCCCACTTACTTTTTTTGTCCACGTTGCTTATAAGCCCCCGGTCCCCATAACTTCATTTCAAAGTAATTTGATCCTCTTATATTCATATCCTTGCCTCATCATGGCTGCCACCGAGACCCAGGATGCATTCAAGCCATATGACCAATTTCTTCTCTTCGGAGACTCCATCACACAGATGGCCTGCAACCAAGAGCTAGGTTTCGCATTTCATGCTGCACTCCAAGAATGTAAGTCATTCTTCTGATACCTTCAAATATTTACATGATCAATAATCTAATGGAAAAATCAGCCTACAGTCGCAGATTGGACGTTGTCAACCGTGGTCTAGCGTAAGATCATCCAAGACTATACTAGATTGAGATATTCTAACAAGCAACAGTGGATATACAACCGCCCATGCTGTCAAGGTCTTCGAGAAATTCTTCCCTATGCCACAGACCGCTAATGTGCGGTTCATGGTAAGCCCCCGTCATTGGCAGACGCCTTTGAAATCTCGAATGAATTCGAAAGACCAATTGACTAACATCCGATAGACCATCTTTTTCGGTGCAAACGATGCATGCGTTCCAGATCATGAACAGCATGTGCCTCTGGATCAATACAAAGAGAACTTGAAGACGATCATTCAGCACCCAGCGATACGCGCACAGAACCCGCGACTCATTTTGATCAGCCCCCCTCCTGTTAATGAATATCAAATGGAGCATTTCGACGCTGAAAAGGGGTGTCCATTCCCAAGCAGAACCGCCAGCAACACCAAGTCATATGCAGTGGCTGCCTGCGAAGTTGGTGCGTCGCTCAATGTCCCAGTGGTGGATTTATGGTCTGCCTTCATGAAGACCACTGGCTGGAAGGAGGGTGAGCCTCTGATTGGCAGTCGTGATGTGCCAGACAATGAGACATTGTCTAGTCTCCTCACTGATGGTGCGTGGATATTTGCATATTCATATTCCCCTTCGTTTTGCTCGTACTCACTCGTCCTACAGGTCTGCATTTGACTCCCGCTGGTAACCGCATCGTCTACGACGAACTTATGAAGGTAATCCAGGCGAACTGGCCGGATCAGACTCCGGATAGCCTTCCAATGGTGTTCCCCTCGTGGGGTGACGCACCAAAATGAGTGGCCTAGATCACAGATTGGTTGCTTACAATCAGCATAAGGGGGAACTGGGATTGAGATTGCTACTTATTAGCATAGACATGAGCAATGAAGAATTCTCAAACTTACATGTGCAACTATAAGTACCGGATTTTCCCTGGTATGTAGGACTTCCCTATCTCACTGGGAGAGGCGTATAGGCTCGCCGATTAGATCTGTTGGGGATACAGAGAGAGATTAAGAAGTGAGATAAAGAGAGTGACTCAAGAGGAAGGCATAAAGCTACTGTAATCTGCGAGCAACGAACGTTTCAGCTTAGCCAGACAACCGTGTCCATTAACAGGAGAAGGGTATGGTGGGATATCCTCTGTTAGATAAGTGCAGAAAGCCCCGAGAATTTATTTCGCAGCAGGGGCATCTGTAGAGCTTCCGTGCTCGAGATCATCATTTACATACTTCCAGCTCTAGTGAACAATGGTGGGCTATATCATCAATGTCCTCGGTAGTATCCGACGCGCAATTTCCAGGATCCAGAACGATTAACATTTCAATGATTTGAAGGTTTTGGTAACAACCATAGCTGGAGTTCTGTGCTCCTGGGTTGATTGTGAAGCACTGTAGAGGAACATATACAAGTTTGCTGCATTTTCAGTATATGTTGTCCAGGCTTCTCCACTATACCAGCATTTAGTATGAACTGTTATCTGGTTCTCATTCGCCTCATTGTATTGATTTTCAACTCTGCTGTGGAGTACAGCACACTAGTCTAGTCAGAATTTGCGTATCTAGCCCCCGGGGCGGCCCCAGATCAAGTCATGGACACACCTTCTGCTGATCTTTTGCTGATCCCCAGTGGATCTCCTACCCTGAACAGGGGTGTATTGCCAATGGTACAAGGGTCTGATTGGAAGCAAAAGATTGTTGTCGCCTGACACAGAGACAGCAGTCTCCTTACCATTCTTTATCTACCCCATCTTATTTTATAAAGAATATATCCATCTAATTCCATACTCTATCTCTCCTACGTTCACCTCATTTACTCTATCTCTCCTACGTTCACCTCATTTCTAGAGATATATCCCCGTGACATCACCAATCGACACTACCAGCTCCTGCCAGCTCTTTACATTTTGAACTCAGGATGCACAACTTACTAAAGGAATCACCGACCTCACGAGATAACCCTTCCGGCTGCGCTGTATGCGGCCCAGAGGATTGGGGCAGACATGGAGGCGGTGGCGCGAGCAGGGAATTTCGATATCCTCCGAGGCGCGGCACATAGCAGAGCATGGATCATGGGCCGAAACTATTGTCGGAGCCGGCATTCAATTGATTCCTGCGAGGACAATCTACATTCTCTCTGGTATTACCAATGCGCCAAACACGTCTCCCACGAAAGCCTTGAGCAAGACAGATTAGTCCTCGATATCGTCCGGACGCGGGGACGCGGGCCTCTAACTAGGAAAGCGGGCGTTGGCATCGATATTGCGAGGACTCTCGATGGGACAGTCTGGAACGACATGCCGTTCCTTGCGACGGACATGATAGAGTGCTGGATCCACGACTACGCATCAATGGACTCAAAACAGCGTCTTAATTCTGCGTCTTTCCTTGCAAAGCTTGCGTCCACCCGCATTGCGAACGATCGGCTTTGCCAGATTGCTCTGGTCATTTTTCGTAATACATTCGAGACCGAGCGTCACCTTGGCAGCTCTGATAAGCCGGATGACGAAGAACCTCGCCGATCAAACCACGGACTTACTATTGCTTCGTTGCTCCCATCTGCATGTGCCTGGATCCGAGAAGCCGGGCATAATATCATACTCTTATCCGATGTCTCGTGGAATGAGTGCTCTCACAGTAATACTGGGAGAGGTGGGTGGGACTTTGTCCAGTCGGAGCTAGGCCAGCAAGTACCTAATGGGTTTAATCCATGGAGGTGGTTATACTGGCTTAAGCGGTTACATCAGATTGCCGATGAAGCATCAAAAGCAGATGAGAAGGTTCTTGCAGAGCAGGCGGCGAAGGCAATTGAAATTATGTTGGGTAATGTTAAGGAGAGGGACTCTCAGATTCTCAGGGTGTTTGAGACAGCGGGCGATTCTGTGACCCAGGATAAGGATTTCTTGGATCTGAAGAGGGAATGGTAGATACAGCACAAGTTGCACAACCAGGCTTGACGTGTGATCCCATGCCTAAGGACTACCGTGTTCTTCTTCTTTTCTTTCTTTTATGTCACTCATATTGTGAGTTGCTGTTCTCGTATAGCATGTTTCTACGCCCTAGTATACAACGAGGAAAAATTGACTAGTTGTAAACGGCGGACGTGTGGATTGCCTTTTCGAGTTAGTTTTACCTTTTTAGGCTCAGCGCCCCAAAACGCCAACTAAACCCCTCGACATACCTGGGTAGGTAAAGGACCTATTGGTATTGTCTAAGAAATTTTCAATCACACACTTGCCCCAGGTGATGGCAAAGAGAGCAAGATCAACCAGGTTGTGAGAGTATACATCTCATAGGAAGTTCAAAGTATGAGATGCTAGATAGCCTATAGATATTTCTTCCCTTCCCCTTTCCCACATCATCATCCCGGTAATTCACTTGATACAAAGGGATGCGATGGAAGCTCCGGCAGATTTGCCGCCTCATGTTTTCCGTGCATTTCAAATACCCTCCGGGCAGCACTGCTTCCATCTAACTCCATCTTTATTACAACATCACTTGGTGGAATAGACGACTGTTCGGGGATTATTTTGCTCTTTTTCTTGAACCGATAGAGGATAAACAAGCCCAACATCCCAATAATCGCGGCAGCAGAGCAACCTATCCCAATCCCCACCTTTGCGACCGTATTTAGACCATCATCGTTATTCTCATTGGTTTTTGGGCTTTCAGTTGCAGTTGCAACAGCCTCCGAGCCTGAAGAACTGTTTGCTTCTTGCGCTAGAGAGTTCGTTCCCGTGGCGGACCCTCTGGCTGACCCTGTAGAAAGTGGGGTCAGGACACTAGGGCGTGGTGTCGGCTCAACAAGGGAAGTGGAACTCGATGTATCACTGGCATTCTTTGGTAGTTCAGATATAGTAATATCGGAGGGCCCAGTTTCGCATGCATTATTGCCGTAGATGAAACGAAGCAAATAGATATCGGCCAGAGGAAAGCTGGTTTCAATCGTGTATGTACCCGAGGTGATATTGAGATCATCCGTGGTGTAGTCCGGAGCTTCTTCCATGTGGGAAGCTGCGACAAATTGGATGAAGAGAGGGAGCAATATCAAGTCGGAAGAGTTATAGGACCAAGCGGTATAATGACCATTGTAAACGTTAACAAGATCACCTTTTTGGGGATAGGTGATTCGAAATGCTGGTGAAAAGCTCAGTTAGAACTGCGTGTGGGTGAGAAGCTTAGAATGGATAAATACGCTTACCATTTCTTTGAAAGACATTGAAGGCGAGCTTAAATACCTGACAGCAAGATGGGCTTTGTATGTTCGCTGCGCTATAAGGCTAGCCGACGCACTAATGCAAGCGAAAGCTTGCAAAGCCCCATGGATGGCCAATTGCAATGTGAAAACTGTTGGCGCAGTGGTCTAACCTAATTAGATTCCCCTTAGCCCCCGTTTTTCAATAAGCCCTCTATATGTAAAATTTACGAAGTGACAAAGTATTTATACCCGTAGATAAACTAGCAAACTGGCCCAGTGGCTACGTCTAGGATCGTCTAGTAAAGACTAGTAGACTAGTAGTTACTTGAAACTACTAGAAGCTACTATGAACGGTATTTTTTGACCTAGTAAGCACTTCACCAGGTCACTAACGGTTGGGACCGCAGCGAGGGGTGGCCCGTTACGGCCAAACTATACATACACATCGTATCTTCCCCCCAGACTGCGTCAGGTCCCCAATACTATATATTTTATATTTTGAGGTCTCAGTTTTCTACTGCCGCAGGCTCAGTTAGATCTCTTTCTCCATCAACTGTTTTTGTTTGTTTCTCTCGCCCAGTAGACTTAAAAAGCCGAGGTGATCAAAATAGGTCGAGTCTACTCCATTATCATTCTAACCACATATCCTAGGGGGGTTATATCTCACATTGTTAGAAGGGAGGATCTACAATGGAAGCAGATCAGGAGAATCAGTCTCTCTTATGTTAAGATATGTAATAGAGGCAAAAAGGGAGCGATGAGGGAGAAAAGGAAACAGGCCATCATTTGTCTTTCAGCACACATCATGCTGTGGCTTCACTCAGATTTTACTCTAAGCACCTCAAGCACCCCTTGACAGAATGAGCAACACAACAGCCGTCCACTCACCCTGAAACATCCTTGCAGTGCTCAAAGCCCCGATCATCATTAGGCTGTGCATAAATTAATACCAATCCATAACAAAATACTTAATAACTGGGGCAGAAACATACCGGATGATACACCAAGCCGCAGTACTTTCCATCGCCGTCATCGGCGAGTTGATAAATCACACGGAACTCAAACGGGCGGCCGCCACCGTAAACATTTCCACTCTTCAGGATCGGGAATTCGTACATCTGGCCATCGCAGTTGCCGAATTCGAAGCCTTCCGTGTTACCAAACTCCTTGGGATAGCCCCCAGGATTGGGACCATTACGGTTGTTCACGCCACGTTGGGCAGCGTCTTCGATTTGGAAGTCGTTGAAATCTGTGTTGCCTGCGGTTTACAAATATATATTAGTACTTTCAACCCTATCTGAATGGAAGCAAGATCATCCTGCAAAAGACCCATGGGACAGGTAATCTCAGATTTTCATCGGGCTGGTGTTTTCTGATAACGAAGCACAACTCACCGCACGAGGAACCTTGGGGAGAGCCAGAAATAGCCCGCTTAGAGACCTGGGGAGTGGGAATAGCACCAGTTACCCCAGCTAGGAGCAGAGGAAGTGCAAAAAAGGCAGAGAGTCTCATGGTCAAAAGATTTTGATCAAGTAGCTTTGAATGTTGTTCTTTCTGGAGCTGTGAATGACCCCAAAGCACCTGGCTGTTGGATCCCTTTATAGGATTTTTCTCTGCTGCCCCCATATAGGAGGCACCCTACCATCCGCATCAAACAAAACACAGGTCATTTCGCAAAGTCATGAAGTTGAGCCTTGAAGGATTCAAAACGTAATACAGACAGTACAGCCACGATGCCAACGATGATTCAACTGTTATTTCCAAGGTATGGTACTTGAAGAGTGGAGCAAACAGGAAGAACATCACCAATGGTAAACAATGGTAACCAGGATGTGTGCAGGTTTTTTGTAGCCTGATGCTTCATTGAAAGAGGGGAAAGAAGGGGGCCAGGCTAAATATGCATAGTCAGACTGTCAGAGGGGGCGAGGCTGAATTCGCATTTTTATTCTCCGTAGTGTTAAGAGCCACTATCAGCCCCATCAATGGTCCGCACTAGCCTTGGAACAGTTCAGGGCATTTCTTTTTATAGTACAAAGTAGTTCTATTCTGTTATCTAAACATGCAATACTTCTGCTTTAGGTTTGATACTCCAGGGCTATGACTAAAGTATTCAAAGTACTTTGACCCACCTAAACAATACAAATCACTGAGACTAGTCTAGCTATGATGTCACGGTTGAGGGGGCGAAGAGACACACATCCAACCTGTCAGCCGGTTTTTGTCAACACTCATTTTTAGGCAACCAGGTACCAGGAGTAAAAAAATCATTCTATACTTAGGTCCCATCAACAGCCATCCTTAGTAGTAGCACCTACATCAACTCCATCATGTCGACAAATGATTACGAATCCTGGCTCCAGACAACTGAAGACCCTGAATACCGCACTGCACGCCCTCATGCAGAGGTCCTACGGCAACTATTCTCAAACAAGATTGATTCAACCACCGCAATCAAAGAACTTAGCTTACTCGATTTCGAAAATGATGATACGCCATGGGCTCTCTGGGAGCTTATCTATGAGGCCGCTGCCGACTTTCCTTCGAGCCATCCCTTATTGCTGGCCCTCTTGGTTGAAGCCGAAAAACTCGATTCACAGCTATCTGAGTCAGAACCTAAAGACATACCACGGAAATGGCTGGGCTGCTTCGGGAGCATGTGGCGCGACAAGTGGGATATGATCTCACCCCATGCATCATCAGGATGGACAGTGTCCGCATCCAAGTCAACCACTAGATGGATTAATATGAATACCTTCTCAGCAAGACTGCTAGCTACAACTTCTTTTAGTCAAGGAATAAAGCTTCGTGCTTTGGGCTTGAGCTTGTTGAAGAAGTGTTTGGAGGTGGACCCGACGAAGTACAAGGAGGGAAGACGTCAGGCACAGTCCGCGCTTCAGAGACAGTCACCATGGTACAAGATGGATGTATCAGAACTACTGGCAGCCAATGTATGCGCCGCTGCACAATGGATAATCCATGCTGGAGGGTTGATGTGGAAGGATGATCGACCCGACAGTTCTGAGTACATTCAACAAGTTCTACCTGGTAAAACAGACCTTTGGGATGGAAGCCACGGATTTACGGAGGGGCGATGGCAGCTGTGGAAGGAACGGTTCTTGTTCATGGCAGAATACGAGGATATCAGCCCAGATGCCCAGCAAGTTGCACGAAAGGCAGGGCAGATAATGGGCGAATTTCTTTGATGTAAATACCATGTGTTTTGAAAGAACTTAGCAGAATCTGTCTACCCTCATTTATGAAATTGTCTGGGATCGGAAGTCCCAAATTACCATCCGGCCGTCGCTCTATGACATAGCAATAAAAATAATTTGAATTGTGAAAGACCAGGCAATCCATAACTATAAAATCAAATCCTGAGAAACCGCCGCAGGAACCCTTTTCCACAACATCCCTGAGCCCGCATTTACATCCGATGAGCTCCACCAGATCGACGTCGGGGAAGTGCAGGAATTAGCGAACCAGCCCCGTTCCTTCTACGACAATCGAATTTTTTTTCTACTAGAAGATATCTACCGACGAGGTGTCGTACTCCAACATCAATATCAGCCGGCATCAAGACACCAGCTAGCTCTGGGTCGGGGTCAGTATTCCTATCGGAGCTGTGACCGTGAGCCTGGGCGACGATGAGGGCGGTACAACCACACGAGTTCTGAGCCTTCCTGCGTGGCCGGCTGTGACCTAGGGCCTAGTACTAACCCCCTAGCCGCTTTTGCTCAGTAGAATTACGCCCGTCCTTTTAGCTTCCGGATTCCGTCCACCAACCCCACTCAACACTTCATAATATATTCATTTCTTTGCACATTGTCCTTTATTGATAAGCGAGGGTTCTCACCTGGTCCTCAGTCACACAATCCGATTTCATCTCAATGGATCTTTCTCAACTTCCGGACATCACTGGCTTGCTTGTCAGGCCAGATAACCCTCCACGAAATGATGTCGAAGGGATGGATTACCCACGATGCGCAGCTCTATACAACTATCTGGCCCAATATTCCTGGCTCGCTGAAGGTCGTCCGCTGGCAACTCTGAATGAATATAGTGCCAACTTTTTCACGGCCTTCGGTGCTGAAGCTGAAGCTCTTCGTCCAAGGCTTCATCCGTCACTGGTGGCTTTCCTTGACACCGCTATGATACCTCCTAGTGATAGCCCTGACCAGTTTCCCCCGCCACTCTCTATTTTCGCATGGGGGCTCCCTACGCCAGACGGCCTTATTGAGGAATTTGTAGCTGATCTTCAAGACCAGCCGGTTGATAGCCTGGTGCGCTTGAGCCCTGTGGGCTTATCGGGCGAGGGCAGCGGTGGCGGTGTTATCTACCACCAACGCTTCCATCGCGTCGCGGTCTTCATGCATCTTGATTACTATGACTACGGGTTCCCAGTTGAGGATCATCCAGACATTTGGAACCCACTAGAGACAGTGCTCTCTCACTGGATCAACCTTATTCAGCTTG
This sequence comes from Penicillium cf. griseofulvum, assembly GCA_028974015.1. Classification (NCBI taxonomy): domain Eukaryota; kingdom Fungi; phylum Ascomycota; class Eurotiomycetes; order Eurotiales; family Aspergillaceae; genus Penicillium; species Penicillium cf. griseofulvum. The sequence goes on from JAPQKP010000002.1 coordinate 5,951,051, forward strand.
GAAAAGTTGTAGCTTCGCCTCATGAAGAGCCAGCCCTATTCGACTTCGAGAAGATCGGGCCCTGGGAGTGGCGCCCCTACAGCGAAGCCCAGGTAATCACGTGTGTCAGCGCGTGGGATCGGCTGTGTCGGGCCATTGAAGCGCGCATCTCACAGCTGCCAAACCCTCTATCACTGATCGGCCCCATTTCCGGGATTGATGCGGACAATCCAGAGCCACTGGTCGCATCAACCGTCCTGGATGCCGCTTCGGTGCCCGATCCTTCCTTTGCGCGTTCGTTTCTGACGCGCGCGAGACGCCCCCGGTTCCACTACATCGCTCCGGGACTTCTCTTGCCTCCAGCCGACTCGTCTGAGTTTGTGGCAGCACAGCCATTTGCCGTCTTACCCCACTCTCAGCACACCGCACCGCCAGTGTGCCTTTTCCCCGCCGAAGGCGGAGACCAGCGTCCTATTCAGCTCACGAGAACAACAACTCCATTTTTATTGTCGGATTACTATTCAATGTCCACCGATACGCTCACACCATCTTGCGTCTCTGCAGGCCTGTATACCGCGGCGGTGGAGAGAAACGGTCTTGACACGGCCGAGGACGGATTTCGGCTTTTGCTTCCGTTCACCCTCAATGATGGTTGGGGCAGGAGCGTAGGCGCACGAAGAAGCGATGGGGAGCTTGCTGATAGGGGAAGCTTTGCAGATCTCTTTCAGCATGGATTCAAGCCTTTTGGTGGTAGCTACTACCGCCCTCAGCGGCTAGAGCGTTTGTTAGATTGTTGGCGCAAGCTGGTTGAAGAAGGCGTCTGGTCTGTTGGGCCGAAAGGGGTAGAAGGTACTATTGATACTTTCAAAGATGCTGAGTCGGATCGTTGGGAGGATTATTATATCCCTCCAACATGGTAGATATCCCAGAGCCATCCCGCCTTCAATCCGGACACAATTTCTGCGCTCTATTCTGCGGAGATGGAGGTACCAGGTAGCAGGCAGTCACCCAGTCAAGACTTGAACCCCACTTACTTCCGAAGACCTCAATGTTCCTAAGACAGATATGCAATTTCCTAAGAAACCAGTTACAAGGATACGCTATCGAACAACTACCATTCTTCCGTCGCGGCTATATGGTTACTATGTCTCCTAAGTCTGTTGCTTCGGACTCCCAGGCGAACGGCCAGCATATGCATCTCTCACTTCAGCCCGCCAGTCCTCCTCTTGAAGCTTCATTCCTCGCGGGCATCCTTAAGCGTCTTCCCAGTCTGTGTAGCTTCTGCTTACCGCTAGAGATGTCTTACGAACGGCTCAAGCCGCACATGGCCGGAGAAACAGTCTCCTGGGGAACAGACTCACGACTTGTGCCCATTCGAAAGGTGGAACCTAGCCGTTGGGAAATTCGATGAATCGAGGTCACTGCCAACATGTACTGCACCCTGGCAGCCATCTTAGGTGCCGGACTCCTGGGGTTGGTAAACAAGGAGCCACTCATTTGGCCGGACCTGGGTGTTCCAGGAAATCAAGCCTTGGCTTGCAATAGCAAGCCGCTGCCACGATGCCTCAATGATTCTTTGGCCATCTTATCTGCGGATACTGGCTCTCTGGTCGACATGATCGGTCGACCCATGATAGACCACTATATTGAACTCAAGCGCTACGAGATCGCTCAGATGAAAGACATAGATTCTCAGGCAATCAGAGAGCTCCTGATTGAGTTGTTTTAGTTTTCTTTTTCTTTGACAACATCTCATTCTCATTGACCCCACACGATGGTCATGTCACCTGCAGTGGGTATTTTGGCGCATTGAAAGCGTTGGCTCCAGAGAACAAATTGAGTGGACCATTCCCAGGATGTCGGTTTGATAAAATGTACTTAAATACCCAAAAAAAATTTAGCGTCGTTTCTCATTAGCTCTCATCAAATCCGATACGCCTGTGTGGATGGCGTATGATATGCAACCCCAAGATTAGAAAGTCTTAACTTTGTTACGAGCGTATGTCGCACAATGGTGCCACTCTTGGGTACTTAGATTGGAGTATATGGTGTGAAGGAGATCAAATATAAATCATCGGTAGTGTCTAAGATATCCTTAGGTATACCATATAGGGAAAATCCGGTACGTATAGGTACATACGTAGCAAACAGAGATGGGATCATCCAGCACACATACAGCAGTCTCCAACTGCTGCCAGTGCGCAATGACAGATTTTCCCAAGGTTAATTTGCTGTGATTATTGGGTACGTAGTTAACTTACAGACTAACATTTGCCATTACTTACTGATTGTTTACTACATTTCCTACGTAAATACCATCCATGGATGGTTTTTGATAGATTCTTTAACCAACATTTCTTCCTTGTCTATCCTAGTAGCTATAATACATTTTGACCTAGCCCACTGCCGTTTTTCTTCATGGTCTATGTATTACGAACCCTAACAACCCTTGGATTCGGGTATAATTTGAATCGCCGGCCGCGCTACCGCCTTATATAGGCTTCTCAGTGATCTTCTCAAATATTCCCTTCAGATATCTTGTTAGTCTTATAGGTCGAAGAATACCTTATGATTTTTAGCGGTCTTTTTAGATATCACTCAGTCTAGATGTCTCGTCAATTTTGTCCGTGAAACTGCCGAGGGCAAACGGAACAATATGAACAGCTTGTAAAATGCAGGTAATTTCACTAGGGGGACATTCGGGATCGTAACCCCAGCTCTTCATAATGACACACCGATATCCATGCCATCTTAAGCATTCTATGAACGTTCTTGGTCATTTCGACTTGCTCGTGCCATACCGAGGGAGTGGACATAGTTCATCTCCGTTGCAGGTTCACGATAACTGATCCTCGCCTTCATCTGACCGCCTTCATCTGACCGCCTTTATCGTGCGTCACCGCCTACCATCGATGGATAGATACATTGATTAGAATGGCTTCTCACCAAACGACTGGAATAATCGTTTCCTCCCTAAGTTTGTTACTGAAACCATCATTTCCTAATTGTCTTCATCATCCTCTCAGCTCTCCCTAATTGGAAATCTTGCAATCTTGCTCTGCTCTCGATTTCGCCTCACTTCGCTTTGCTTCGACAGCCAAATAACCCGTAACGCAACTTGTGTCTTGCGCATCACATATCCTACGCCAACAAATACTTCGTTGCGCCTTTCTGTGAACTTGAAATTGTCTGTGACTTGCCTACAATCCAACAGGAATCACTTATTACGATACCAGCCGTTTTGAAACGCGTGTCCACCTACCATCGTCTATCACCTCTAACTCTCTGCTGGATGTTCTGATCAGGTCCCAGATATTTGACCTTCAAAGACAGGGTGGACGGCCGGTGGGCCGTCTCACAGATCGAAGGCGGTAGGAGATATTGGAGACAAGGTGTCGAATTCGAGTGACGTCTTTCGCGCCTCTGCTCTGAGGGCGGACTATTTCAACTACCCCCGCGTCAATTTCTCTGCTTCCTTTTATTTTACTTTGAATTCTGAATATTAAATTGGCTATGGATGCGCAGTACCCCTTTGCTTCACGTGACGACATTTGGCGTGTCTTTGACGAGTTGAAGGAGCTCCATATTGCCCAATACGAGCAAGGAGAGCGGCTCGCGCAACTGGAGCGTCGCCGGGACGACGATGCACGTCTGAGGAGTCCTTGGTGTCCTGTGTCCCCATTTCCGCATTCGGTTGGGGCAATCGCTCCAGGTAGTCCACTGCCCTCCGGAATCAGCTCGCCACTTACCAAGACATCCCTCCCAGACCCCGCTTTTCACTCCCCCCCGGATGCTTTCAAAGGATTCGATCAGGGTCACCATTCCGCAATGGCCAGCTCTACGGTGGGGTTTGATGGTGATGATGAGCCCAGACGGGGTGCATCGCGAGCCAACAGTGTCCGTTTCGACGAAAGTGCTATCCACGGGAACGCCCAGGCTAGCCGTTCCAGTAACGACCTTCCTCTGCGGACCAGCAGCAGTTTGAGTACCCACCCGCTTCTTGAGCGGACATTCTCTCACCAATCCGATGGACGACTGAGCTCATCTGGTCACTCGCACCATTCCGCTCGGACTAATAGCCTGCATCTGAACACCACTCGACTGCTTGGTGCTACGCCTATCGAGTCCCCTTTGATTCCCCCTCCTGGACTCTTCTTACTCGGACCAGTCCCATCCATCATCCGGTGCTGGTTGACTGACACTTTCACTAACGACTCTCTCCTGTATGCAGCCGTTTGCTCGGGCTCTTACGTCTCAACTCTGGCTCTCTCCATGGTCCGCGAATTCGGGATGGAGAACATGATCGTGCATGAAGGCAATGTACAGTACCTCAAGCTTCCGGTCTATCTTCCTGAAGCACTTATTCACCCATCTTCATCGCGCCCCGGAACACCTACTCACCAAGTCCCTACTGTCACTATCCGCTTCGTGGTTCGTGAGACAGAAGTCGGCAATAACTCGATTCAAATCATCATTGGAAGCGAAGTGATGCGCGCCCACAATGCTGATATTTTGTTCTCGCAAGATAAACTGATTATGGTGGACGATGACCGCAACCGTGTCTCTGTCCCCCTCGTGCGTCCTGAAAAGGACTCTGTGTTCAAATCTCTTTGCACTTGTCCCGGTGCTCCCAATTCTGGGGACTTACTGGAACATCCTGCTAACGGACATTCATCCGTCGGTATCATTGGCCGGCCTGTCAATGTTCAACAAAAGCCGACATCTGCATCTCCATCAGCTCGTCTGCCTGGCAGCGAGAATACCGATCCTCACAAGTCTCACCCGCAGAACCAGCAGGCTCATGCTCACATTTCAGCTGAAGTTCGTCCGGTCAGAGCCAATCTACCGACTTCTGACTCTACTAAAACCGATGATGTGCCTTCCTGGGGCGCATGGCGCCGCGATGCCAAGAAATGCAAACCTACCAATACCCAAAAGGCAGCCGAGAAACGTGAGATGAAAGTCTTCCGCACCGGAAAATCCAGCAGCCATGCAAACTCCATGACTTCGGCCTCGGCCCCTGGCAGTGATACCGCTGAGCAGGCCGATAAGTCCTCTCCGATTACTTCTACCCACCATCCAACGGCTCCCTCGGACAAGCATTGTACGCTGAATCCCGTGGGTAGTGCATCGGCGTTTGGATGGCTTAACCAGGCCCCTCACAACGCCTCGTCCTAGATGAAACATACTAGGCTTGGCTTTATGTTTGATTACATCCGAATCTGAAATGATCTCGGTTTTACGTGATGATACGGAAGGGTTACGATTCTCTGGGAATTAGAGAAAAGTGAGAATGGGATCAGGCGCTGGGTTCCAAAGCTGCCAACAGGGAAAGGATACCACTTTTTCTTTTTAGCTTGTACGGAGTAGCATTGCCGGAATTGATAGCGACGGACATGACCTACTAAGTAAAAAGAAAAAAGAAAAAACAATGTTATGATTACGACTTAATTCACATGGTCAATGCCAATATCAACTAGGATTACATCCCACTTAGTAAATATAGGTGTGAACCTCCTCCATGTCCAGATGGGTAGTAACTAATTAATGAACGAAGCGACATTGGAGCCTCCCCTCCCCCCTGAAGCTCTCCAGTGCTGGAGCCTGGAGTGCGAAATTTGAAAATCCATCACAATACATGTCTTTATCTGCGGGTAGGATAGTAGAGGTGTTGGGTGTTACGAGCCCATACCCCTAAGAATAACCGGAAGCCTAGAGTCCAAAGGTTCTCTAAGTCGTAGGTACAGTGTAGTTAAGAGTCCTTCCAGATAATGACTGATGTGCCAGTGAGATATCCACTTAGACATCCTAGGTATAGCCAGAGCATTAGAATTTGAAAGGGAAAAAAAAGGTCGATAGTAGGCCACGAATCCCCGAATGTGATTACGTCTGCAATATTCTTAGAACTATCGAGCTCCTGTCTAGAGTCAGAGGATCAGCAAAATAAGTAATGGAAATCCTGTTCTTTAATTTACCAACCAAGATAATCGAACGTTTCGTATCTCCTTAGCCTCTGTGGCGCAATTGGATAGCGCATGCGACTTCTACGAAACACTGTTGTTATCGCAAGGCTGCGGGTTCGACCCCCGCCAGAGGTTCTTCATTTTTTTGGGGGGGTTTAATCTTTTTTATACCATTATGCCAGCAGGGCCGTCAAAAAGCTTTTTAGGTCTGGTATCCTTAGATAGCCCTACTGTTACTCGTAGTAAGCATGACACGGTGAATGGGAGGCCAGAAACGGCCGCTCACCGTGGCCGGTCTTGGCGTCACGTACGTCAAAGCCCATTACCTGCCCCGTATACTGCCACCTATACTTTACTTCGTATTGGTCGCGTCTAGTGCTTGGACCTATTGATCGACCGATTCTATTCGTGCCGCAGCCGCCGCAAGGCCCTATCCTCGTTTGCCCTCAGTCACTCTTCTGGCGGAGGGGTAGACTGCGACATCGCCTATGGATGGACCGGTGCCTACGGGTCTTATGCAAGTATTTGTCAACAAAAGCGTCCTTATTTGGTTTCATATTTACTCGATAGCTGTTGATAAGAATTTTAAATGATATATATTAATTTCAAGGAAATCAAAAAGGTGCAATATCATGGTATCGAAAATTACATCGCCCTAAGCTAGAATTATATATATCTTCATCACCAAGAAATCCATATCCATAAACAGGAATATGAAACGTCTCACTTAGATCACTGTAAGCTTTAGCTTAATCCAAGTCTATCAATTGCTAACTGCGAGCAAAGTTCGTTTTCCTACCACTTAAGTTTATTGCGGTGAGAATCCCTCATGATGAGCTTGCAGACTTGTTGGATGACCGTGACACATGTTAGCTTCTAGAGTCTCTTTGGAATGAATATCGATCTGTTTGAGTCGAACCCGTCTTGGTGGCTATATATCCTATCTGCTGTAGGCACTACTATTCTGCCATTGTCTATATGGGTTTTATTTAAGAGCAAAAAGGGCTTAAGTGTCTTGATTTCCATTAATTTCGTTTAATGGTAAAAACCACGATAAATGAACTGACTTGACATCTATCCCTGCGCTGACCAGATTGCCAGCCTGCGAGGACCCAGAAGAGTCTCAAATCCTCGGGCAATCATCCACGAACCGCCTTCACTTAGATCACAATGCATTGAAAGTGACCAAGAGTACTTTCCATGTGGAGGATTGCCCTGTCTACGAAGATTCAAGCGTGATCTAAACCCGTTTCCCTAATTTTCATTCTGAAGATCTGCGCAGACCCGGTCTCACCGCTCTACACTGGTTCCAGGATTTGCGCGGTGTAAAGTTAAGGTGATGGGTGGTTGAGATGGACGGTAGTCGTTGTTTGCCATGGCCTAAGTTCAGCTGGTCTTCCGGCTTTACTGGCTTTACAATGGAGGTGAAAATTTTCCATGACAGCCTCCAGAATTCTATTCATATCTGCCATTCCAGCATAACAAAATGCTCAAATCATACTCCTGCCTTGACCGGAAAAGGCCATATGGCTCTCGCCTCGTCTGCAGATTTCTCCCCAGCAACGCTTTCAATGTACATAGTCAACAGTTCCTCATTCTGCGTCCTCTTCTCATTCACATCCAATCCTGGTGCGATCCATCCTTCCGCATCAGTGTCAAGGCATTCTTGCGCAAGAGCCTGAATCTTATACCAAGCTTGATACTCTGAGAATTGGCGTTCGTGCGTATTGACCTGCTCCTGCGTAAAGGATAAGGGGCATTCTCTAGAAAATCCAAGGTCTGACCAATTCTGGAAGAGTTCTATCAAGCACGCACGAAGCGGGAGAACGCCAATTTCAGAGACTTCCCCGCATCGAAGGAATAACTCCCGGAAGACACGGGGTACGTTTATGGCCCTATACGCTGGTTTATCCTCAAGTAAGGTTGAGATCTCGTAGGCCTTTGCCAACTTTACTTGGGACCATTCGCGCATTGCAAGCATCTTGCTATCCTCATCTAGGGTATTGAAATTATCGCGCAGTTTTACCTCAAATATCCCCTTCTCGTAATCGTAGCTCTGCGGGGGTTTGAGAAAAACTGGCCATCGGGCCTGGAGAAATGTAGGGAGAACGGAAATTGACTGGAGGTCGATAAGGGATACTATTCTTAAATACTCGTCAGGAGCGACGAAAATGTTTAGATCGGTATGCCATAGAGTAGGCTGGGAAGCTTCCCCTTTCAATATTTCGTTCGAGTCTAAAAGTTCCATGACACTCTCTGTTGCTTGTAAGAGTTCGGTTTGTTCTTCGATATCTCCTTTATAAAAGAGTGCTTGATCTTGCTGGCTGTTCTTTGATATTCGTAGCAATTCGCGCTTTGCAATAGAAACCCCAAGGGTTGAAATTGAATACCCTATAAACCGTTAGTAAATTAACTGTCAAAATACGCAGGGGACTTACAGGGTCCTTAATCAAAGTCCAGACCTGGATCAGGATTATATCCTCGGTCACAAGAAGGTCCAATACAGAAAGATGGATCAAGTTTATTATCAAGGGGCTTGCTTGGTTGCTCTATATCCGTTCGAAGATATAGTCCTCTATAAGCAGGGAAATAAATAGCTGATAATTGAGCCTCGATCTGGGTCAAGTTTCTGATTAACTGTAGCTGATCAAATTCGGCCATACTACCCCAAACTTGAAACAGTGGAATACCAGCCTCTTTCTCTATGATGATATATTCTATACCGACAGTATTCGAGTTGTTCGAAGACCAGGAAAGAATACGAGGGATAGGAATACTAGTGTGTTTTCTGACTGTTTTATATGATATTAGCTACTGGAAGTAGAATTATACCAATATAACGTACTGTATTCGAGAGCGCCGACTTCACCAGCTGTCGTTAAGGTGGGCGGGCCAGCAATGTGGCATGGAATTTTAGCTATCACTTCGGATCCATTTTCTTTTCTCATCAAGAAAGCCTTGCTGAAACCTCCTTCTATTTTGTCAATAGCTGTGACCTGACTGGACTTTCCGCCGACTGCTGCAGTAGTATTGCAAAGCTCATCTATATCGAATCGGACATATCTTCTGCTTAGCTGGTGTTTTTCGTTGGAAAGGAAATGACCATTGGTGTAAGCGAAAAGCTCCTCCTGTGTAATAGATACACCTGTTTGAACAATCAGAAACTGAAAGCAGCTGCTTTGACACCAAACCCCTTTCACTTCTTACCTCGACATGTTATCGATAAAGATGATCCAGGTCTGCCATATCGATGTCTCGTTACATTTCTGAGCGCTCTTAGCATTTTGCGAGCAAGTGTTCCACATACACGTAAAGATTTGTTAGGAACTGTGCTTGAGTTTGAGATGCAAGCCACGTCACAGAGACGCAGAGCGCTAAAGGAAGGTAGCTATGCGACTGGCATTCGGGGTGTGAGGCTCATCAATCTGGCTGTTTTTATAACAAGTCTTAAAAACCTCTGTATTGTCATACTTTGAACCCAATGTTATGGAAGAGTAAGTGGAAATGGGAAAGATTGGTCTTATCGGTGTTACGGACATACCCGTCACCAATCAATGGTGACCCACCGGGTACACCAAGAGCTAACTGATCCACCTGTCAGCAAGTCACGTGCGCCAACAGGCACCCGTATCCAAGAAGACTGGTGACGCGTGCTCCGCTAGCTCCCGCCGATGCCCAGAAACGACACTTGAAGGAGGGACCCAAAAAAGGATAAAGGTTTGGTACCCAAAAGCAACTATTATTGGATATAGCAAAATATTCAGGAGACGGAAAGTTTATATGCTCCCGAATGGGTAATTGGGGGATCAGCATTAACATTGTTGATTGAATATGTATATGCATCAGTCGCAATACTAGATAGTCTGAGTGGACCGAGTCGCGAGCCGTTTCTGTTCTGCGAGCCAGTTTTGTGCTATAAGGCTTAAGAGTCTACTCGAATGCTATCACTTGGCAGATAATTTAATTGGTGAATGCCAAGACGGCAAAACAATCGGCCGTATTAAGGATCAAGGATGCGCTTCAGACCTCTAATCTCGAGCTCCCCTGTAACTGATAATCTGGAAAAAGGAGACCAGCAGTCTGATATGCTCCGAGTCTGGCGGCGGTTGGGAGTCCCTTCGTCAACCATTCAGCATTGTCGATTCCGTTGCCCATCTCGAACATTGTCCGACATGGGAAACAAGAACAGTGCACCTTCGCCACATACCTGGCTCGACAGCTCATCCCCTGGAACAGATTCACAAGAACTGACTCATCGTTCGTAACATACACTCGCCGTCATTGAACAACGAGCTAATATATCACTGACTTTGCATTCTAGGACATGATCCGCATTCGTATACCGGTGGAAGATGGCTCAATCGGGACGAGCTCGAGCGAAACTCTCGCCACGTTATGTTTGACTTCTCAGCGCTGTGTGGGCGGGCTGTTTCAGCATGTCCAGGAGCTACCAGCGTTGTTAAATGCGAGAAGCGAGAAGGTGGATTCAATAGAGTCTTCCTTTTAACAATGGACAATGGACCTTGTGTTGTGGCAAGGGTACCTACCGGTATTGCTGGCCCGCCAAGGTTAACGACTAACTCTGAAGTTGCAACGATGACTTATTGTAAGGCTAAGCCGTATTCCCTGTTCTTGAGAGTATAGCTGGCATGCTTCCTAATTTATATCTGTATAGTACAATCCAAGATCTCGCTTCCGATTCCGAAAATTCTCGAATGATAATCCTTTCAATCCTACTGGAACAGAATATATTATCCAGGAGCATGTAGCGGGTGTTCAATTACATCAAGAGTGGCACAAAATGAGCCCGGAACAACATATGCTGTGCACTAAAGCGCTTTCATTGACAATGAAAAAGATGGCTTCACTGGACTTCCCGGCCTACGGCAGTCTATACTTCGCAGATGCGCCTCTAGACTTGGACTTAAAGATTCCATTTGAGCAGGGGGAAAGCTTAGAGCAGGGATTCTGTATAGGACCAAATTGCAGTCCGGTTTTCTGGAACCGAAATCCGGGAGAACATGAACTCTACCGTGGCCCAAGCCCCAATTGCGGACCTTGGAGAGATCTCACAAGTTATGGTCGAGGTTTGATAGATACCGGTTTCTCTCGTTTGCCCAAAGAAGAAGAAGAAGCCGTCAATAATCGCAAGCTTCTACCATATCAGGGATCAATTCAAGATCACATCCGTCTATTGAAAACAAGTCGAGAAGTGATACAAAAGTTGATTGAAGATAAACGCATCAAGGAGGCTGCTACATCAGCTCTACTTCACCCGGATTTTCACAAGAGGAATATCTACGTCTCTGCCGAAGAACCAACCGTTATCACTGGCCTAATAGATTGGCAATCAACCAGCATTGAGCCCGCGTTTATTTATGCCAACGAGATACCTGATTTCGCTACACTCCCAAGGGTCCCCGAGGAAGGTCTACTCGAGAACGAACAAAATAAAACGGAAATTTCTAGGCAAAAGGAACGAGAATTAAAAGATGTATCCGTCTGTTATCAAACATATGATGTGGTTATGACTGCCCTTGTTCCTAAGCTTCGTCCTGCAAGATTACTTGATCCGACTCTTTTTCGACTCTTCTACTACTGTCATACAACTTGGAAAGACTCCGCTGTCGCTATCCATCAAGAGATAATTGAGCTTTCAGCTCGCTGGGCGGAACTGGGGCTAGAGGGCTCATGTCCATATTCTCCTACAGAAGCGGAATTGAAACAGCATGCTCGAGACTATGAAAATTTTTAGGCTGTTCAGGCACTCAAGTCATGGCTAAGAGACAACCTTGATACAAATTCTGACACTTCGTTTTGACTATCTTATTTCCCGACCCTCTAAAAAGGCCTTTATCGTGTGAGTAATGGTATCGGTTCGTTCTTCACTAAAACGGTATTCGGTGAGCGAAAACCAGTCAAACTAAACAATCTATTCAAGCAAAAACATGAGCAGTGAAATGTAGTTCCACATCACAATGGATTCTCTCCTAAGACCTCTAGTATGGAAGACCAAGTACTCTGTGTCATTCTAAACCAAAACCTATTAAATCAAATCTTCGAGAAAGCCCCCAAAGCCCCCTTTGTACTCTCCTTCGTCTCTTTAACAAGCCCACTAATAGCCCGGAACGACTCATGCGAAGCATCACCAAGAATCTCAAAAAGCACACTCTCACTACTCGTAACAACAGCTCCAGCATCCCTCAATCTAGCAAGCGCAACCCCTCTCTCCTCGGGGTTAATACTGCTAACGCCATCAACGAGGATGTAAACACGATGACCGCGCTCGAGGAGATCGAGCGTCGTCTGCGTCACGCAGATGTGTGTCTCAATCCCGACGATTATCACATCTAGAGGCGCAGACCCTGGGGCTGGGAGCAGCTTCTCGATCTCTGGGGTTATCATTGAAAAGAGGGTTTTGTCTACGTCAGCGCGGATGTGTGGGCCGCTGAGGTGTTGTTGGAGTTCTGGCACGGTGTTGCCGAGTTTGGCGCGGCTTTGAGTTGTTATAAATACTGGGATTTGAAGGGTTGAGGCTGCGCGGAGCATTTTCTCTGTCGTTGAGACGCTGTTTTGTTTGTTAGCTATTTTGGGTACCGGTAATTTTGGGATATGGGATATATACAGTTTGGGAAACTCGTAGATTCCATTGCGGAATTTGTCTTGAATGTCGCAGATGCTGTGTTAGGGATGGATTGTTAGTTCTGATATTGAAGCTATGATTGTTTGATATGGATGTGCGTACAAGAGTGCGGGATTACCTGGTTCAATGTTAGATGCATTGCGTTGAGATTCCGGGGTTACTTACGGATTCGAGATGCGCGTGTGGGGGCAGCCATTTTTGCGATGGTTGTAGTTTTTAGGTGAGAATTGAAGGGTTCAGGAAGGATGTAGAAGTAGTAGAAGAAGAGAAGAGTTAGCGGGGGAACGCGGGGAATCGGAGACTTCGGAGATGCGGGGAAGCCGAGCGAAGATGGTTGATCTTTTTATTTCAGTCACTGATGGTCAAACTTTTGCTTATATACACATCTACTAATCCAGGTATCTATAGCTTCACCTCATGCACCTTGGCCCGGCCGGCAAACCAGCTGTCATCACCGTTTGCCGCCGCCGTGCGGATAGCGTAAAGCTCGTCGACAAATGCCGGGAGGAAGCTGCCCGGGCCGCGAACATACTCTTTGGCCGCTGCGTTCTCTGCTGCGATCTCATACATGAGAATTCCAGACAGGACTGCGAGGAGTCTATCAGAGCGGTGGGCAGCCAAGAAGCAGCCGGAGATTGTGCCGATGGCACAGCCGGTCTACACATTCATGTTAGCTGGGTACTAGAAATACGGATTTGGAGCGGCTGCATACTCCGGTCACTTGGCCTAGGTATGGGTGGCCGTTCTCGACGGCAATGACTCGCTCGCCATCGCTGAGGTAGTCTGTTGCTCCAGTCAATAGCACAACGTTTCCTATATATAATTAGACAAAAAAAGGAATTACAGTTGGATACTTTTGGTATACTTACGCTCCCTGCGAGCCAGGTCCCGAGCCAAGGCAGCCTTTTGATTACCGTCAAGTGTACTCGGTCCACTATCGACGCCGCGCTGCTGAACAGCACTGCTACCCCAAACTTGGCGGATCTCACCCTCGTTACCCTTAATCAGATCAAAGTAACCTCCGGCCATAAGCTGAGTCACAGCATTGCGGCGAATGTTTGTCGCAGCCGCACCGACTGGGTCGTAGATCACTGGGTTCCCCCGCTCATTGTATGCCTTAACGGCCTTTAGGTAGTTTGAGACACTATCGCTAGTCAAAGTACCCATGTTGATCAGAAGGGCACCATCAAACTTGCACAAGTCTGTGGCCTCATCGCCATACGGAGACATGATGGGAGATGCGCCACTGTATAATGGTTAGCATGGAAATGGGTTGGCTAGGTACCAAGTACTGACATAGAAAGGGCAACGTTGGCCACGAAGTTCGAAACAACGAAGTTGATCATGTTGTGTACAAGGGGATGCACCTCAACCATCTTACGGATGATTTGGGGCACCTCGCTCAACAAGGCCTCTGCCTCATTAGGACGAGGAGGGTTGGAAGCCTGCGCAAACTGGGGAGGATTTCTGATAAGCTCGGCGAATTGTTCGGCAGATGCTTTGGGGTCGTCGGCTGCCACGATGGCACTGACAATGGCCACTCCATCTAGTGCTTTATTTGGTGACTGAGACTGATAGAGCACTCGTTGCACGTTGGAGTGGTTGATCCCGCCGATGGAAACAGTGCCTATGGCGGAGTCTTTGATGGCATCTAGGATGGCCTGAGTACCTGCCGTCCCGATGACCGACTTGGTATTAGTTTTACTATTGATGGTTAGAGTCCATTGCTGGAAGATGCCATAGTGCATCGATGAATGGTAACTTACGTGGGGGTGGCGAACATGGTTCCGATTCCGATATAGTCGGCGCCATCTGCGGTAGCTTTTCTAGCCTCCTCGACTGAGGATGTACTGATACCGATAATGGAATTCTCGGGAAGAAGTTTTTTTGCTTCCGCAAAGCCTATTTCGAAGATTAGTACACAGATTTTTGTAAAATCGTAGTAACGAACTCATATCATCTTGACCAAGATGCACGCCCTCAGCACCAATGGCAAGAGCCACATCAACCCGGTCATTGATCAAAAGAGGCACATTGTATTTTTTGGTTACCTGGTGTAGTTTCCGGGCAGTTTCCACCATGACACCAGTGTCATTGGTTTTCTCCCGGTATTGCACCACCGTCACGCCTGCAGCGGGGATTAGTTGAATAATTGACAAGGCAGGAGCACCACTTACCTCCTTGCAAAGCACTTTCTACCACTGTACACAAATCGCGCCCCTTGAGAATGGCCGGGGTCGAATCCGTGACCAAATATAGCGATAGATCTACGGGCATGATGTCTTGGCTTCGGACAACGGTAGAGCGGGGGATTTCGGAGTAATAAATTCGAGGTCTTTGTGACAGAAGTGAATCAAACCGAAGTTGAACAGTGAATAGTGAATTGACAGGGTCAGCAGGCTATATTTTGTACAACACAAAACACTGTACTTCAGTTGACCGAAGGAGATTGCCGTTTATCGCTGTGTGCCCGTGGTGGGGTCTTGGAAGGTTCGGCCAGTACTCGTCCGGATGTATAAAAACATTGTACAATTTACTTATATATGCTTCAATAACGGTTAGACATGTATTTTGAGATACAAACAATCTTAAACTTGAAGTCCGATGTTCAGAATCACATTTTTGAAACTCCTAGGATGTCATATGCTATCTATTCAACTGTCACTGGTCGTTTATACTCCGAGTTATTTCCGGCACGTGCTCGCTGACATAACCATGATTTGTCAAATTCTGCTTTTCCTCTTCTTTTTCTTCTTTTCCCCAACAACACACAAACACTAGGCATCGAGTTATTTTCGAAGCCTCCATCTACTTACCGCGTGGACTTCTAAGTTCTACGCTCTTCATTTTTCATCACTGGTTAGTTCGGCCTCGCCACCATCACTTTCCACCATCCGCCAGCTGTCCGACCTCTGACCCGGATTCAAAGAACTTCGATCATTTCCAGAAAGCAACACGTTGAGAAGTTTCCTGCGAACTTGTCTATGTATTCGTCCTCCGTCCAAAATTTCGAACATCACCTGCCGCTCAAGCTGCAAACGTTTCGCGCGCCGAAACCTTGCAGCATACACCTTCGGTCCTGTGGTTGAATACCCCGGATCTTTCCTCGATTTGTTGTGAATTTCCCCGAAGAATCACATCGTATAACCAAAAAAAAAAGAAACTTGACACGCATGTCTTGTCTCGTCAACAACATCATCATCCGTAATCCTCCCAGCTTTCCTTTAGGCAAGCCCACCGTTCCATTCTAGTGAACCAATCGCTCAACTAAACCGTCATCATGGCCACCGTCAACATTCGCCGGGATATCACCGATCCCTTCTATCGCTACAAGATGGAGAAGCTCCAGGCTAAGGTCGAGGGCAAGGGCAACGGTATCAAGACCGTTGTCGTCAACCTGAACTCGGTTGCTCAGTCCCTCAGTCGCCCCCCTGCCTATCTCATCAAGTACTTCGGCTTTGAACTTGGTGCCCAGGCCAATGCTAAGCCCTCCGACGACCGTTGGATCATCAACGGTTCTCACGACGCCCCTAAGCTCCAGGATTACCTCGACGGCTTCATCTCCAAGTTTGTGCTCTGCAAGAAGTGCAAGAACCCCGAGACCGACGTCTCCATCAAGGACGAGAAGATTACCCTGGACTGCAAGGCCTGTGGTCAGCGCTCCGATGTCGACCCTCGCCTCAAGCTGAGCACCTTCATTGTTCGCAACAACCCCAAGGGTGGCAAAAAGGAGAAGAAGAAGTCCCGCCGCGAGCGAAACAAGGATAAGGCCGCTAATGGCGAGGATGCCAGCCCCGGCGACAGCAACAACTCCGAGAATGATGATGGAGACTATGCTCTCGAGGCCAACAGTGATGATGAAGTGACCCGTCAGGCCCAGGCCATCGAGGCTGAGGTGGAGATCAAGGATGATGAGTGGGCCGTTGACGTCTCCGAGGAGGCCGTGAAGGCTCGTGCTAAGGATCTCCCCTCGGACCTCAAGCGGGCTCTTGTCCTTGAGGATGGTGACGATGAGGGAGCTGATGGACCCTCATCCTACGAGCAGTTGGGAAGCTGGATCGTTGAGACCGCTGCTGAGAAGGGTGGTGTTACCAATGTCACTGATGTTGAGATCTACATGAAGGCCAAGGAATTCGGCATTGAGACCAAGCACAAGACTTGCGCCGTGCTGGCACAGAGCATCTTCGACGAGAAGATCGCCAAGCAGATCGAAGGCCGCTCTGGTTTGCTGAAGAAGCTCATCACCTCCGATCGTCATGAAAAGGCTTTCCTCGGTGGTACCGAGCGCTTCGTTGGCCAGGATCACCCTGAACTTGTCGCCCAGGTCCCTGCCATCTTGCTGGGCTACTATCAGAACGACCTTGTGTCTGAGGAGACCCTCAAGGCGTGGGGTGCCAAGACCAGCAAGAAGTACGTCGACATCTCGACCAGCAAGAAGATCCACAAGGCTGCTAAGCCCTTCATTGAGTGGCTCGAGAATGCCGAGAGCGACGAGGAGAGTGAGGAAGACAGCGAGTAGATGGTAAACGTTGCTACGGTCTTATGTATCCTTCGCTATTTGCTATTTGCATCCATTCTGAGATTGGACACAGGCATTTTTGGACCTCTTTCTGGTCTGCCCATAATGCATGGGTTGATCATTTTGGCTTTCATTTTAGTTTAGCTCACCAGTCGCCACTCTTTTACAATGCATATCAATATGGTGTCAATAACCCCATTTTAATCCACATTTAGTAGCACTTGGGTACACGGACAAGTGAACCTTGGGAAGAAATACAATACAGTCGTATCTCATCTCATGCTATGCCATGCAATGCTATCAACAACGAAAAGAAAGATCTAGAACGCCACCTCGGCAAGACTAACCTGCTCCCCCTCGCCATTGAAAGGGATATTAGTATCGCCACCACAGTTCCCAGCATGGCTTGTAGTAACCACATCCGCTCTTACGCGATGCTGCATAAAGACAAACCACGTCAAATCCACATTCCAAGCCTCCATCGCCCGAATCGCATCCTCAACAGGAACCATACCTTCGCCAGATGCAGCCTTCACAGACAGAGAAGTCCTCGAAGAAATGAAATAATACTCAGGCCCGACAAACAGTGCAATCCAGCCTCCAAGCATCTCGCAGATCCTATCACCCACTTCCAACGGTAACCGGACATGCGAGAGAACCGTGATAAAGAGGGAGATCAACGCACGCCACAGACGGTGGTGTAGCGTGAAAAATCTCGACCCTGGCGTTGAGGACGAGAGTGAAAGGGAAGAAGAGAGGGCTAGGTGTAGAGTGGATGCCAGATCTCCTGATTCAGTGACGGTTGTAGCCTGGGACCTGGCACGGCGCTCGTTTACGGCCTCGGCGTCGGCACGCACTTTATCCCACACGCGGCGGTACAACCGGTCCCAGCGGGAGAATTCGGTTTCGATACGTGTGGCCATGAAATCGCCTGCGCCCTTACAAATTGCTTCGATGGCTTCGCAGGCTGCTACCGTGACAAAGGTTTCTTCTTGGTGGTCTGGGGTTTCGGGGTTGCGGGTTGATTCTGTGGATGGGGTGGCGATGAGAGATTTGGATGAGTCGTTTGCTTGTGATGAGGGGAAGACTATTCGGCTTGCTACCGTGGGCCAAAGTTCGTTGATTAGAGGAAGGAAGCTGGTTTCGTTTTGGGATAGGGCAGGTAGGACGTCGATGAGGATCGAGAGAAGGGAGCGTCGGAGGTAGGGAGATGGTGAGGTTAGGTGGGATGGGATGGATTTGACGATGTGGAGGAGGAGGGCGTGAGTTTTGCTGAGCGGCTTCTCGGCGTCTTCTGGTTCCTTTGGGGGTGGGAGTGGCGGCTCGTCCGATTCGGCTTGGTTCAGAAGCTCTTCGATGGACGGCTCTGGGGGAGGTTTGTCGTATGTTTCTGACCATGGCTTTTTGGGATGGGGGATTTTGCCATCAGAATCTGCTAATCCATCCTCAGCATGCCGTTTAGCCTTGCGATTGGCAATATTTGCGGCGATGCTTGAAATTGAGAGATTCTGGTATTGAGACTTGCGGGTATTGTGCGAGCCATTCTCTTTGCCCGCGTCGATTGTGAGCAAAGACGGTTTCTTCGCCCCTTCCTCGACAACTGCAGCTAGGGTTTTGAACATCATCTCAACGAGTTTGGGGTAACCATGATATAGATCCAGGATACCAAATATAGAATCAACCAGATCATCCAGATAAGGTATCAATCGGGCACCACAGAGCTTGACCATCATAAACATGACCTGTGGTGGATAGGGTGATACATCGAAGGTGTTAAGTTTCAAGGCCACCGAATTGACCAGATAGTCCACATTTTCAATAATCATAGCACTTGTATCTGGGTAGTTGCAGGCTTTGGTCAAGATATTTAAGCATGTCATGGCGTGGCGTTGAAGATTAGGGTTCTGTGATGCCAACAGCTGTAAAGTTGGGTAGAGCGCGTCCATGAGTTCAGGTCGGAAAGCCTCGCCGAGTTGTTGAGCTTGAAGAGCCACAGATTCCAGAGCGAGTGCCGATGTACGCCAGTCACCTGTTCCATCAACCGACAATTCGTTCAGTACATTTAAAGAGATATAATACAACTCTTCAATCATTTCGCCACGGCCAGTTAACGAGGAGGACCCTTCAACATGATCAAGAGAGATGAAATCGTCAAAGTCGGCTGTTGCTGTAGTGCTGTCCCGCAAGAAAGTCATCGCCAACCAGAAAGGTGCAACAGCGGAATCACTTGATGTCGTGTGCATACGGTTGACAATTGATCGAGTGATCTCATTTCCAGACTCAGACAAGTTCAATCTAGTAATCATTGACCGTAGATCTTTGAGAGTTTGTTGCTGGCTTTGGTGTTCCAAAATAATGGGTGGAAACACCTTGGATCTAGCACCAGTGCTGAGTACCTCCCAGTTGAAGTCAGCATCCATTGAGGTCAACGGCTGCAGAGCATTGGTGTTTTGTTTGACAACTGCACCGACGCTATCACATAGACCGGATGCCAAACTGCTGGTAAGCAAATCTGATCCAGATTGAACTTGGGACAGCACTTGAAACACGGTGGAGATCTGACGAAGCCCCCACTGCTTAGCAGTTTCATCGTTGCCTTGCATTATTCGAGGGAAAGAAGTGAGCCAGGTATGCAGCGATTCTTTCAAAGAATCCAACACTATAGGATATGATGTGGCAAGATGAGTTATGTTCTTGTAGGCTTCATTAACCCCCTCATCCTCTTTATCTGCAAGAACAACAACTGTTTCAACCATCATAGGCACAGACTCTGAAAGTGTGGTTTGGCACTCTTCGATTACCATCAGAGAGAGGTCTAGAACGGCAGACTGAACCTCTAATCGCTGATGACGGCGAACCTTGATAACATTTGCCAGCGCCAGCTTGATCTGTGTTGTGGTGGCCTTCAACCAGGCTTCATCCAGGGCTATCTTATCGCTCCCTAGCTCGGGCGGGGAGACTTCTGAGGCGACACGATCATTGAGAACAGCTCTTAGGAGCTCTGTGAGAATCTGCAAGGAAGTCTGGAGGAGCTTGTATGACCTGCGAATCTGTGTTGATGGCCTTAGAATCTTGGCAAGTGCCGACACAGTTCGCGGCATGATGCTGGCAAGTACCACGCGGTCCGTGATTCGAGCATAAAGTGCCTGCAAAGCCCTGGCGGCTGCTAGGCAGAGCTCATCTGATCTATCATCGACAATTCCCTCAAGTAGGATATATACTGTTTGATCGACAACCGTCGCTGTGCCGATCTCGTGATAAATTGTCCGTTCTGGCATAGGTCCTTCTAAGACCCTGAATATGGCGCTAAGACAGTCAAACCCAGCAATACACAGTTCTTCTGAAACCTTAGGCTTCGGTAGTTGCTTCTCTTCCGCTTTGTGTTGGGATCCCCCCACGATCAACGTCAATAGGATTATGAGTTGTTTGCCCATTGCAGGAGATAGCCGTTGCCGCCACCCATCAGCGACTAGTATCCGCAAACAGTTGACGGCCGACTCCAAGCATTGTGCGGGTAGTCTTTGCGTCTCATTGAAGATATGCGACAATGGAAAGAATGCATATTCAGCTAGCTTCTCGTCGAGAGTATTGTTCCGCGCGAGTTCCTTTAGACAGTTGTACACCGGCTCAAGGACTCGGGATACATCGGCCGCGGAAGCTTGATTTCCTCGGAAACCGAGCCCTATAGCGCTGAGTTCTACGCATGGCGCCCGGAGCTATTAAAATGTCAGCGCTTTTCGTCCTAAGAGCCGAATGAATCATATCATACCTTCTTGAAAGATTCCTGCCGGAGGTTGTCCATCGCGGCCGAGCAACGCCGGGCAGCGTCAGAGTTGCAAGATATTAGGCTGGGTGTTGAGTGAGTAACAGTACTAGATCAGTAAAACATCAAAGAGCTCCATTGTAATCACCGTCGGACCCATCGTGATCGAATACAGCGGGACTGCATCCCAAAGCCACACCGCTCTGTCATCATCTGCCGGCATAATCAAGCGGTGAACATAATCTGTCCCGAATGGGCAAGATAACGCTGCACGTGATACATTAGCGCATCTCTACGCGTGGGAATCCCGACAGCTGCCTGCGGCACAGCAACCAGTGTTGCCTTGGCTATTTCAATTCCGGCTTTGGTCTGCTTGGACTATATATTGGGCTATATTCCATGCCCATTACATTCCAAGAGAATTGCCTATGCGGGTTGTGCGGATTCCAGAGCTCGCGCTTTTATCGCTTTCGCGCTCAAGACCTAGCCTCCGCATACGATCTGCAAGACAACACAATTTCTTGACCACACCAAACTCGAAGCTATCTACAGGCTTGCTATCAGCCAGTCTTACGGCGCAACAGAATTTTAATTTGAGCAAAATAACGTTCTCACCATCGCGAATCATGGCCGACGATAAGAGCAGGAAACAGGCTACCCTGGGGTATGTACGGGATGGACAGCAGACGATTGGGTGCGTCGACAATACCGATGGCGCATGCGCCCATTCACTCTGACTTTTTTTTGTCCTTGTTTTGGTTCACTCCGCTAATTCATTCTATTCGTTGAAGGAGATTTTTCGGCTCGGGCGCGAACCAACCGCCAAAAAAGCAAACCACATTAGCTTTTGGTGGGAAAGGACAAGCAGCAAGCAGTGATGCCGCTGAGGCGGAGCCCAAGGATACCCTTGACGAAGTTAAAATGGAAGACGCCACCGGCTCAGCACCAATTGCTGCCATCAATGGAGCAGAGCCAACGAAGGGTGTGAAGCGGGAAAAGAGCGCCGAGGCAGAAGAAAGCGACGGTTCCGATATCCAGCCTATCTCTAAGAGGCGGCGCAAGGCCCCTGTGAAGACCTCTCCAGCTGCCAAGAAGCAATCGGCATCCTCGAAGAAGCCCGAGTCTACAAAGCCAAAAGTTGAATCGCCATCACCAAAACCTGCCACAAAAAGGCCCTCTGACGTTACCCCTGAAGAGAAGTCACCGTCAGTAGAAGAAGAGGAGGATCCGTTGGAAAGCGAGGACGAAGATGACCTCAAGCCAGAGCTCACAAAGAAATCAATAGAAAAATTCCAAGCTAAATTGAAAGGCAGTGGTAAAGATCCATACCCAGATTGGAAAGCAGGCACTCCAGTACCTTACGCTGCGTTATGTACCACATTCTCTCTGGTGGAAATGACCAGAAAGCGCTTGGAAATCACGGACCACTGTTCTCTTTTCCTTCGTCAAGTTCTCCGACTGACACCTGCCGATTTCCTACCCACAGTTCAGCTGATGATCAATAAACTGGCTGCCGATTATGCCGGAATTGAACTGGGCATCGGGGAGTCACTGATCATGAAAGCTATTGGTGAATGTACCGGCCGCAGCCTTGCCGTCATCAAAGCCGATCAACGGGAAATTGGAGACCTGGGACTGGTCGCTGCCAAAAGTCGGTCAAACCAGCCTACCATGTTCAAGCCCAAGCCTTTGACTGTTCGGGGTGTACATGAAGGCCTTCTTGGAATCGCGAAAGTCCAGGGTCATGGATCTCAAGACAAAAAGGTTTCAGGCATCAAGAAACTGTTAGCTGCAGCAGATGCCGACACTGCTGGCAAGGGAGTGGATATCACTGAGAACAAGGGCGGTCCAAGCGAAGCCAAATTCATCGTTCGCTTTTTGGAAGGTAAACTGAGACTGGGACTCGCAGAGAAGACAGTTCTTGTCGCTGTTTCTCGGGCAGTCCAGACCCACGAGGCTGAATCAACTGGCAAGAAGATCCCGTCTGCAGAGGAAATGGCCGAAGGTGAAAACATCTTCAAGACTGTTTACAGCGAGCTTCCTGCCTACGAAGTAATCATTCCTGCAGTTCTTGAGCATGGTCTCCTCAAGCTGCCTGAAGTGTGCAAGCTTTCCCCGGGAATTCCTATCAAACCTATGCTTGCCAAACCAACCAAGTCTATAACTGAGGTTCTTGACCGGTTCGAAGGGAAGGAATTTACTTGTGAATATAAATACGATGGAGAAAGAGCACAAATCCATTTTGTGTCTCCAGATTCTATCCACCAGTATCCTGGAGCCTTGAACACATTACAGAAGGACAGCAAGGGTCTCTCCTCAATCTTCTCCCGCAACTCGGAAGATCTTTCGAAGAAGTATCCCGATGTTCTAGGCAAGCTCGACACGTGGGTCAAAGCTGACGTTAAGAGCTTTGTTCTTGATTGCGAAACTGTCGCGTGGGATACGGAGGCCAAAAAGGTTCTTCCATTCCAACAACTGATGACTCGCAAGCGTAAGGATGTCAAAGCGGAAGATGTCAAGGTCAAGGTCTGCGTGTACGCCTTTGATCTGCTTTTCTTCAATGGAGAGGTAAGACCATTTGTCTCTTTAATGTCTATGTAAGAGCGATTCGCTGGATTCCTCTTTCTCTCTTCTTTTCCCTCGCGATTCGGTGTTCTTCTCATTTATCGCCAAAATTATGGGAGAGGAAAGAGGTGCAGCGAGTCGCTTTTGGCTATACCTAGTTGTTCTCACTAACTTTGGCAATAGCCTTGCGTCAAGAAGTCTCTACGGGAACGGCGAGAGCTTATGCATGAATGCTTCCAGCCGATTGAAGGGGAGTTCCAATTTGCCCAATATGGCAATTCCAATGTTCTCGATGAGATCCAAGAATTGCTCGAGGCTAGTGTTAAAGCTTCCTGTGAGGGTCTTATGGTGAAGATGCTGGACACAGCGGAGAGTGGCTACGAGCCAAGTAAGCGGAGTCGCAACTGGCTGAAGGTATGGTGCCTCTTATGTTGATTACCCATTTAACACGTTGCTAACTATCATCCAGGTTAAAAAAGATTATCTTGCTGGTGTTGGCGACTCCCTTGATCTTGTCGTACTTGGGGCCTACTACGGTCGTGGAAAACGTACTTCTGTTTATGGTGCCTTCCTCCTCGCTGCCTATAACCCCAACAGTGACACATATGAGACCATATGTAACATCGGCACTGGCTTCTCTGAGGTACTACTTGAAGAGCTACACCAGACACTAGTTCCTCTGGTAATTGACCGCCCAAAGCCATTTTACACTCACTCGGCCGTCCCAAAGGATCAACCGGATGTTTGGTTCGAGCCAAGACTTGTGTGGGAAGTCAAAACAGCCGACTTGACCCTCAGCCCACGCTACCAAGCCGCTGCTGATGAGTTCCAAGGAACAACCGGTGGTGGAAAGGGTGTGTCT
Source organism: Penicillium cf. griseofulvum (assembly GCA_028974015.1). Classification (NCBI taxonomy): domain Eukaryota; kingdom Fungi; phylum Ascomycota; class Eurotiomycetes; order Eurotiales; family Aspergillaceae; genus Penicillium; species Penicillium cf. griseofulvum. The sequence continues at coordinate 5,975,345 of JAPQKP010000002.1, forward strand.
CTGCGTTTCCCGCGATATATCAAATCTCGCGAGGATAAGAAGCCAGATGAAGCCACTACCACGCGCGCTGTGGCGGAGATGTATCGGAAACAAGAAGCAGTCGCCAAGGAGACTGGGAGCAAGGGAGGTGTGGATGATGACTTTGAGTATTGAAGCGATTATGTTAGGCGAACTATAGCGAGTGTAATCAAATTCATTGGATATCGATATTCCCGCGTCTCGTAGTCGTACACAGTGTAAATTGCACCAATTTGCTCAGATGGGGTACATCATTAGGGCTTACAATGGTGCCACTAGTAGCCTTTCTTTGATTATCTATACGATCTCGGGGATGATATCCCGTAGGCATCTGTTTGTTCGCTTACTTTTTATCTACCCTTTTTAGGACAATTCCCCTGTTGATCCACATTTAATATCATGACCTTCTTCCATAATCCCGGCTATCAACGGATTATCAGCGGACTCCGGTATGCTTGGCGCTGCACCAAGCAGCCGGACCCTGCTTGGCACTTTCTCGGCCTGCGCCCCGCGTTTCTTTATTGGCATCACGTCTTACTAGTGCCTTGGAAACGGCCAACAGCTGGAAATAACATCATATGCCTATCTTTCTTGGCACCGCGGAATGTAACATGCCCCCCTTCGACGGCAAAGTGCCTCTCCGCCATGGCTACTAGCTCACTCGGCGTGCGGAGTCGCAGCACTTATATTCCAGGGTCTGTTCCGACTGCAGCCCGTCTAGTACTCTGCACGATTCTCCTGGGCTGTGTGGGTTCATACTTGATTGTCGATATGCGTGTGTTTCAATTGACGACGGCCCTCGGGTCGATCGTCATTTCTGCGGCAGCTCTTACACCCGAGTAAGTGCCGATCTTCTTATTGTGCTTCTTGGCTGGTCGCTGATCTCATTTGTAGACAACTTATCTCGGCCCCGAGACGGAGTGACGCTGTTCCCAATCCATCTGGAGTGAGTTGCGCTATTGTATGTAGATATCGATCGACGTTATTAACCTGACATAGGAAATTGCGTTCTTTTCCACCTCTGAATACTCCTTCGAGACCCATGCTACATCATCATGGTGGAGTCTGCTGGATCTGAAGACTGGAAAAGTCACCAAACTTACCGATGACAGCAATGTTTCGGAATTGGCTTGGCTGGGGTCTACTGACTCTGGTCTGTTGTATATCAACGGCACCAATGCCGAGATCCCCGGAGGTACCGAGATCTGGGTGTCAGATACCTCTGATTTTGCCAACTCGTGAGTTTACATGCATATTTGAAAGAACCGTTTCTAACTTCTGTGCAGTGCCTATAAGGCGGCTTCACTGCCGGCGCCGCTTTCTGGCCTCAAGACGGCCATCACCAAGTCTGGCGATATTAACTTCCTGGTGTATGGAGAGTCCTATCCCAATGGAACGGCATACAATAAAGAGCTCGCCACCACGCCCCTAAGCTCGGCACGTATCTACGATAGTACCTACGTCCGCCACTGGGATACCTGGCTCACTACGAGATTCAATGCTATCTTCTCAGGAACTCTAAAGAAGAAGAGAGCCGGACATGGAGCGACATCCCACTACACTTCTAGTGGCTCTCTCAAGAACCTCGTCGCAGGAGTCAAGAACCTCGAGTCACCCTACCCTCCATTTGGCGATTCTTCTGAGTATGACATCTCCCCCAACGGAAAGTTGGTTGCATTCAAGAGCAAGGCTCCTGAACTGCCACGCGCAAACAACACTGCTTCATATATTTATCTTGTGCCCCATGATGGATCCAAGAAGGCCGTGGCTATCAATGGCCCAGACAGCCCTGGCACACCGAAAGACATCAAGGGTGATTCGAGCAGCCCTGTATTTTCCCCAGATGGCCGTCACCTTGCATACCTCCAAATGCAAGATATCTCTTACGAGTCAGACCGTCGTATTGTCTACGTTCACACTATTGACTCCAAGGATACTATTCGTACCCTGGCCAAGGACTGGGACCGCTCACCTAGTGGTATCAAGTGGGCTGCTAACGGAAAGGACCTTGTTCTGAACACCGAGGACTCTGCGCGGTCCCGACTTTTCTTGCTCCCTGCCAACGCTGGTAATGATTTCAAGCCGAAGAACTTCACCGACGGCGGCTCGGTGGCTGCTTACTACGGTCTACCCAACGGAGACTACTTGGTTTCTGCCTCTGCTATCCATACTAGCCGCACGGTTTATACCGCAAATCCTAGCAAGGGTGTCACAGGTGTTGTCTTCTCTGCCAATGATGTTGACCCTGCGCTGAAGAACATGGGCCCATCGGACGCTGATGAGTTCTACTTCAAGGGCAGCTGGACAGATGTAAGTTTGCCATTTTCTTATGAGACTGAAGGGATATTAACTTTATAGATTCATGCATGGATTGTCTACCCCGAGAACTTCGACAAGTCGAAGTCATACCCACTCCTGTTCTATATTCACGGTGGTCCTCAAGGTTCCTGGGGTGACTCCTGGAGCACTCGTTGGAACTACAAGGCCTTCGCCGACCAAGGGTATGTGGTTGTCGCACCCAACCCAACTGGTAGCACTGGGTTTGGTGATAAGCTCACGGATGAGATCGCGAACAATTGGGGTATGTTATTGCCATCGGTCATTCCTATTATTACCTTCTAACAATTAACAGGAAGCTACCCTTATGTCGACTTGGTCAAATGCTGGGAGCATGTTCGGGACAACTTCGACTTCATTGATACCGATCGCGGCGTGGCAGCTGGCGCCAGCTACGGCGGCTTCATGATTAACTGGATCCAGGGTAATCCTCTAGGTCGCAAGTTCAAGGCGCTAGCCAGCCACGATGGCACATTTGTGGCTGATGCAAAGGTCTCGACCGAGGAGCTGTGGTTCATGGAGCATGAGGTATGTATACTTCTTCGTGGTTATTTTGTCAACTTGTATGCTAACCCTTCCAAAGTTCAACGGCACATTCTGGGATAACCGAGACAACTATCGCCGTTGGGACCCATCCGCCCCAGAGCACATTAAGCAGTTCTCTACCCCACAGCTCATCATTCACAGCGATTTGGATTATCGACTTCCCATCTCCGAGGGTTTGGCTCTTTTCAATATCTTGCAAGGACGAGGTGTTCCAAGCCGGCTGCTCAATTTCCCCGATGAAAACCACTGGTAAGTCCAATTATTGTTTTTGAATTTGAATACATCATCAGGGAGTCAATCAAGCTAACTAAACATTAAAATAGGGTCCTCAACAAGGAAAACAGTCTCGTCTGGCATCAACAGGTCCTAGGGTGGCTCAACAAGTACGCTGGCATTGACACCCCTGGCTCTGTCAGCCTGGATGATACTACAGTTCCTGTTGTGAATTATAATCCTTAGTTTTAGAACTACATAATTTGTTGCAAACGAGGACCTGCCTGTCATGTCTCAGACAGTTTGTTTCAGGGGGTTTGTCCTGGTAAATATTCCTTTCTGCACAGTTGCTACGCCGTGTCGAATTCTTGTACATGAACAATGGAATAATCATCATATAAAGACCTTTTTTATATGCTTTGTGTAATACAGTTTGTCTGATGGAATCTGGCGGGTTACCAACGGCGTATATCAAAAGTTGTTGGTTGCAAACGGTTTCCAGCAAACGCATCAACCTCCTCTTTCTCATCTCGGATTTTGTGTCTGCTATTTTTCCGTTTTATCAACTCCCTCATCCAAAGTCATCATGCCCACCAAACCTTCCTCTCGTAGGGGCGCCAAGAAAGGTATGTCTTATACTTTGTCCCCTCATCCATCATCCTCGCCTATCAGAAAGAGGCAAAGACGTATACAACCAGCAATCCTAGAGCAAGTTAACAGCAGCTCCCCAGAAACCCCCAAGACGGAGTCCTCTGCCCCAAGTGAGTATTGGAATAGATTAACAGAACTCCAACCAGCTCTCTTCAATGGCGCTACACAATCTACTCGTTCTAACCACTACGCCTCTGCAGAGATCAAAGCTGAGATGCCTTCTCCCACTCCCGCTTCTGTCGCCAATGGTGAGAACGAGAGTGAGTACAGTTTTGGCTTGACTCCTGTTCCAGATCCAATCTCAGCCCCATTGCCATGTACCGAGGATGATCTTACCTTATGTCACGCTTCTACTGCTGACCCCACTGGCTACCCTCTCTTTGTTTCCCGAAATGGACGCTGGGACTGGTATTATCTTGCCTCTAACAACAAGACTATAGAGTCTTCCACGGCTGGAGCCAACGATACGGCCAACGGAAATGCCAAGAGCATGAAGAGTGAGTTTGCCGATCTCAGTCTTTCCATGAACCAATTTCCTTGTACCGAGGACGATATGCCCTTGTATCCATGTCCCAATCCTGGTGCCAATCCAAACGACAATCCCACCTTTTCTTCTCAAAAAGGACGTTGGGAATGGATGTTTCTCCCCTCTAACACCGATATAGAGTCATCCCCTCCCAAGGTCAAGATGGAGGACATCCCCGAGGCCAATCCAAGGATGCAGCGAGAGAGTAACCCCCTCTCCACCATTGATCCGGACCGCTTCGTCTTTCCATTCAACATCCCCGACACCGACGATGATCACTCCACGGTGCCCTCGCTGGTTGATAACATAGCCGAGCAAGCCAGGACCGCGAAGCATGTGAGATTCTTCATGAACACTTCCCACGACAAGCACTTCGTCCCCATCGAAGTTACCCCTCTCACTGGCAATGAGAACTGGGAACCTTGGTTGGCCGCCATGCGCCTTCTCTTCCGTCAGCACTCGGTGTGGCCTATTGTGACTTCAGAGCTTCAGCCACTACCTCCCGGCCACAATCTGTACTTATGGTACCAACGCATGTGCGATTGCGCAATTGGCCTTATCTACACTAACGTCTCCGAGGAGGTCCGTAAGTCTCCTTGTTTCATGAGCACCGTGCGCGAAGATGATCCTGATGTTTTGATGTCTCATCTCTACGCTCACTATTCCTCGCCTGATTCGAATCACATTCATGTGGAGGATGAACTTGACTAGATGGGTTATGTTTGGAGTTTGGCAAGAATTTGCCTGTTATGGGGAGTACACTACAATACGTACATTGTCCCAGGGTTCCCCTATCCTTGGGGATCTTTTGCCCATCTCACCCGGACCGGACTTTTTGATATCTGATCTTCGGTACTCTGTTTGCATGTAATATGCAGTTCTTATTGTTCTTTTGTTGAATCTCAACAGATGGTTTGATGATTTTCTTATGTATTTTCCCTTGGCAGCAATGTTCTTCTGCTACATTGATAAGTTGCGAATTGAACAAAATTTGTAACAAGCCCAGAGATTTCTTCACAATAGAATTATGATTCTAAGAAATAATAAAAACTCCCCATAAAAGCTCTCAACCGTCCTTACCTTGAAGGCACTTTATTAAGCTTCTATATCTCTTAGAATATCTTTTAGGTCTTTTAATATATCTAGGTTTTTCTAATAAAGCAAACAACATAGAACTTACAGTATATTCCGACATCATACTATGTGGTGATGAATATATATATCTATGGGCACCACAACACGAAATGACCCCAAACCCCGATCTATAACCCATTCAATTTCTTCTGCGCCGTAATAACATCCCCCTTATCCACAAAGTCCGCCAGCACCACATTCGGTGCACGCTTATGCAACCCAGCACATAGCGCCGCCTGAGCACCAATACTACCAGGCCCCGTCGCAGCATTGGTAGTGCCTGCAAGGTGTCGAGCTGGAACCTTTATACCGAGAACCTCGACATTAAGGAAGTGGTTGACAATGCCCATACGACCCGTAGCGGCAGCGCCAGAGGGCCGATCGATACTGCAGTCCGGGAAAGTGGAGTCTGTGACACCGTAGGTTGTCTCAAAGTAGTACGCAAACTCGTCTTGGATGTAGTTCACTTTTGTAGTGTCGGCACCGTAATCTGGAAATGTTAGTTTGTATGTATAGATCTTTGCGACTGCTGCTTTTTACCCAGGAACACAACCAATCTCTTTCCGCTGGAGATCATATCACCCAGTGTGGGCCAGTCTGCAATTGGCAGGGGATTTGCGGGGGGGAACGTAGGCATAGTTTGCTATTCCGCTGCTGGCGAAAGTGTCTCCGAATTCGGTGATTGATACTGAGTCTCCATTTGTCAAGAGGAGAGTGACGACTTCGTTTGGGTTTGCATCCAGCCAGTTTTTGACAGTCGTCAAGAATGACTCGAGAGGTCCTGCATCTTCGAGGAGACATGATGTATGGCATAGCTCTATAACGTCCCTGTCAATGACGGAACGGTGTGTTTGTGCTTGCAGGTACCGGATTCCCATGTCGAGTTGGGCTTTTACATCGATGTTTTGGTTCTGCTGGGGTAACGGTCCGACGAACGGGGAGTCATGGGCGCCTATAAATGTGATATTTGAGTAGGGCCGGGTGCAGTACTTTGAGTGGCCATTGCAGGTCGTGGCTAGGGTTGACATCGATGGAGTGGTCGATGATATAGATGCTGAGGACTGAGATGCTCGCTGTATGAGTGTCCCTGACCCTGGCACTGCGAGAACAGTCTGGAGAAGTAGGAGAGCGCCCAGCATTGCGCTTGTTACTCTCTGGTGGATGTGGGCCATTTCTAAGTGGCTTTGGGCTATACTTAGTTCTGAGCAAGAAGGCGCAAATGGGCGCCTGTTTCACCTTTTATGTTTCGAGACTTCGTTCTCGCCCTCGCAAATATCGTGATAGATATCTGCTGTCCCTGTCACGCAGTAGCAACAGCTGCCCCCCCGCAAAAGTAATATCAGCTGCCCCCGCAGTGGTGATATGCACATGCTGATTCCTGCATTCCCGACGTCAACATGTCGGTCAATGACCAAATGAGAAGCTCAAAGAAAATAAAACTGAAACTGACCATAATCACGTCTACTATGAGATAGAACGCTGGTGAGTTATACCCATAGTAATGGAACATGACGATGAGTGGAATATCCCAGTCTTCTCGTGACCGCTGCCAAGCACCAATAGCAGGTCTCGGCGATGATCATCCTTCTTTTATCCGGGGGTATGCCCAGATAGTTTGATCTCCAATAGATTTCTCTGTACATTTGAATAATTTGAGACGATAGAGTTGAGATGATGCATTAGATCCTGCTGGTACTGGCCTTATGTCTAAGTAAGGGTCGTCGGGGTTCAGTTGATTCGGTGCCGAAGAACTTTTGGAAGTTGACATGGATGGTCTGTTATTTTCTAGTGCAATATACTTTAATGCTGCCACGGGACATTATGAAAAGGATGCATCCTGTTCAGTTCCCGACATTCACGTTTCGATATATCGACATGCTGCTCAGAGATCAGTTACAGTCATGCACATGGATGATGCTCGAACGAGACTAGATTTACATATTTGAAGCAACCTCGACATATGAAGATAATATAGAAGTTGATAGTAGTTAACATAGGCAAGTGATCAGCAGTTCATGCGGTGTTGTGACGAGCGAATATGCTGCATGATATATAGTACCTCGTCGCATATCAAGACTACTCTAAATTCATCCATAGACCCCGGGATAACTTTAGAATTACCGAGTCTCTCTATTTCTTATATTTATTTTTACTATAGTCATCTTGGATTCTCTGCCAAAATGCATTTTCAATCCAAGGCTATCAGGCAAGCTATAACAGGCACTAAATAGCCATAGTCTATGAAGTGTCAAGTTTTCATTACCAAATTAAGCCCCATACCTTTCAAAGTTACGTGGTTTTATGCCATCTATCTTTTTGGGCTCTTTATATTGTATTACTGCGTTAATCTTGGGTTTAAAGTTGGAAATCGCCGGTCAAAGTGATGTCAGACCAAGTCAGATATTACCTTCATGCAGTACTCTACATGGAGAACGGATCAGAGTTCAGTGTGATATATAAGTGGTCCCATCATATAAGCTAGTCAATATCAATACTATATTATTAAAGACTATGATTCGGTGCCTCGATAAATAACATCCGGTTCATCGACCTTGGGGTCACACAATAGTGCACTATCATTCACTCGCAGGTATACCAACAGGAGTGTCGCACAGGGTATAGACCATCAAGTATGTATCTTGCGAATTATCAAATGGTAAGTCCAAATTTCAAGTCTCCGGAAACTATTTAAGTAGATTGAGATCACATATCCCTTTTATCATTGTGTTTTATCATTACAATTTGATATAGCCTCAAGCTTTGTATATTCGAATCTCGCAAACATGTTCCAACCCTACAATCTTACTCCATTGGACAATTTTTCGCCTCCGGGGCACTTCACTCTATCTCTCAAGTTTAGTTTGACTGACAAGAGTCATGCGCAAGTCCTTCAGCGAATGGAGGATGCAATTGCTCGTGTGATCTCCAAATTTCCCTTCCTGACTGGGATGTTGATACCATCTACCCAGCGAGATGGTATAAGTAACGCACTTCAGGTGCGGCCTGCTACTGCTGCCGAGCTTGAAGAATGCCCTATTCTGGTCACTCAACACCATACAGAGCCCACTGCTCTCACTGTGGACGGGAAATTCAACCCTGCCTTGTTGCCGTTCCCGATCGTCTACCCACCACATAACCCTTCTCCTGTATTACGGTTGAAGGCCAACGTAATTGGAGACGAATTGCACTCGGTTGTATGCTTTGATCACCGAGTAATGGACGGGTCAGGGATTTTCTGTTTGATTTCTATTTTCAGGGCATTCTGCTGTGATCTGGATGCCCCTGGGCCATTCACAACTGCACACGCACAAGAAGAAACAAGGAAGCATATCGAGGATGTTGCATCTACAGCCACACCGAAGGATCTTATATGGACGACATTTCCTCCCCAAGCAAGCGAAGTAGAAATATCCACGGATGTTAGCCAAGTGCCCGTCAGTTCTCCTCATATACTCGATGGCAAAAAGATAGCATTGTTGAATGACGCCTGTAATTCAGCTTTACAGTCTGTTCCTGAGAAATATAGGAAGGATATTCCCGAGCTGTCCCTTTCGCCGGATCTGATCGTCACCGCTCTGGTGAGCATATGTAGCAGTCGCGTCCGCTTACAGGCTTTCCCCGATAAAAAGGAACTCTCATTGGGGATGTTCATGGTGGAAAATCTCCGAAAGCCACTCGATTTACCTCGGGGATATATCGGCAACACCATCGTGGGAAACCAAAGCCCGTCTGATGGCTCTGCACCTCCTCCGCCTGAAGCTTTGCAAAATATTCATGTACCAGAGCCTCTCAGTCCGGTAGGACCGGAAGATATCTGGCGGCTCTGCGATGTGGCCCAGACCCTTCAGGAAGCATCCGGACGTCTGGACAAACAGTATGCGGAGGGCATGATCGCAACAATCGCCCGCGAACGTGATTGGACTTCGTTCCGACCCGGGTGGGGGGTTGACTTTCTTGTCTCTAATATCAGGTCAGCAAAGCTTTATACCCAGAACTTCGGGCCACTTGGAGACCTTCAATTATGCGACATACGTTTCGATACAGCTCCTGGCTATTGCTGGATAATGCCCAACCTTCCGTCTGATTCTTCATCTCCAAGCCCATGCTGGAGATTGCGGTGGATTTTAGAACGGGCGGCGATGGAGTGTCTATCAAGCGATCCCCTCTTCCAGTGGGCTTCGATTCCTAGTACAGCCACTAGAGATTTCAAAGTCTAAGCCAGATGACCTGCTATTTTCTGCTAGAGCTACATGTATTAGTTAGATTTTGATGAACCGCGACCATACTACATAACGCCGGTTTTCGGTTTGTTGGTTTTGAGAACAATATATACTTTGCTCGAGAATCTATGCGGAAGTCATGGGTGAATTCGTGTGCAAGACCGTTGGATAATCTATCCCATGTAAGATCTAAAGGAACAGGTAGGATAGTTTCGGAAGTGGGAAATAGGAATAAAAGGTATAGTATGATCGAAAGCCGAGTTTATAAATAGGGTGTTAACACCAGCCCCCTTGCTTGAAAGATCGTAGTAGCATCAGAGTTTAGTCTCTTGTTTTATTGCATCAGCAACAAACGTTCAGAACAGCCCTCCGCACAAGTTTCTAGTGCAAGTGAAGCTTTTTCTCTGCACTGGTCACTTTCATCGATCAACGTAGAAGTTGATTACCGAACATCGTAAGAAGATTATCCCACATATTTAAGCCCCATTTAACGTTAACCTATCAGGTCGAAATGTGCAAAGTACTGTATATCCAATACACGTGTGGCTGCAAGCAGGAGATGGAGTTCATTCAGTGCCCGGAGCGCGAGGGAACGAATGTCAGATGCGATCCAGTCAATAAAGAATGGGGCAAAAAATCAGAAAATTACTGTCCACGGCACCTGGTCAATCCGGAGGTGAAATTCACGAATCAAATGGGACAAATCACGAAATAAAAACCACCTGTGACCTGTAGAGCTAGTTGGCATGGAATACGTCTGCTTTCTGGGTTCTTCTGTTTCAATTCGAGATAGCGTGGTTGCAATACATTAGCAACCTCACTGTTTTGAGGTGGAAAAATAAATGAGAAAGATTTAATGTAGACAAACGAACGTACATATTGTTGTAACTATTTGTATTGTACCTGGCAGCCACTTGTGTGGCTGGTGTTCGGCCCCTAAGACGGCCCCGACCCAAGTAACGGAGCTCTCAACTCTCATTCTCCACTGTCTTCATGCCCCTCGAGCTTGACATTCCACGCCTTCACTCTATATTGTATTATTCTTGGAATTTCTCCTCCGAAATAACCTCAGTCCATCGTCATCCACCCAACACACCATTGCTGATTCGGCCTCGTCCCCAATCTACATAACGGGGAGCAATGGTCATTCGGAGATCTCGCTCATGAGCTCGATGGCTGAGGGCAGTAAGGATTGGTCGCGCGAGGACGAGCTTGACCTGGGCCAGGAAGACGATTCCCGACAACCCGACCATGGCGCCCTCGACCAGACATTACCTTCCCCGCAGGCACCAGCGAAAGAGGAATTGGACACAATAGACGATGCGGAGGACCACGATTCCGAGAAGACAGCGGCACAGAATGACTTCAAGTTTCCAGAAACCCCTCCGCAACGACACGCGGACTGGACCGCGACAGGAAGCGTGGATGGAACAGGGTCAAACCCCGACGATTCCCCATCTCTACATGTTAGTGATACAATTGGCGCATGACCTGGATAGTTAACTGATTGATAACAGGGCTCTATCCCGGGCTCCTTGAGTAGCAGTGCTCTCGCGCCCCGCGGATCCCCGCAAGTCAGCCCGAGCCCGGCCCGTCGCCCCTTTGACCTTCGTTTCCAGTCTCGATTATCTTCGTCCCCGCAAAGTGTGTCTAGAGCCAGCTCGCCATTCCTAGCGCATCTTCACTCTCGACAATCTTCAATAACCAGCCAGGTTTCCCAGACCCCAGACACAGAAGCCGAACCGGTCCAGGGGCCTTGGGATGTAGTGCGATGGACAAAGTTGCGAAAGATCACTGGGCAGGCGTTTTCGGAAATTGGGAAGCGCAATTTCGGACGACCAACCTGCCTTGCTGTCTCCACATCTATTGTAATAGGTACATCCAAGGGTATTATTCTTGTGTTTGACTATCAGCAAAGCCTGAAGACTATTATTGGAACGGGCACACCAGGTTTGTCAAAGAAGTCAACACTCTTTAATCTATTGTACTGATGACCACCAGCTGTTGAATGCGGTGCTGTTACATCTCTAGCACTCTCCGCGGACCATTCTACTGTTGCTGGGGGCCATGACTCGGGCGATATCTTTACCTGGGAGATTTCGCGCTCAGCAAAGCCTTTCCTCCATATCCCGCCAATCCCGGTCAATCAAGCCGAGACTCGAATATCTGATGGCCATCTTTCAGGATCCGCGGTCATTCATATCGGGTTTCTTGGCACCAGACGAACCGCGCTGGTTTCGGCTGACACACGGGGCATGTCGTTCTCACACCTAGCAACAAGAGGAATGGGTGCAGTGGGGCGAACAGTCAAGACAACACGAATCCTGGGTCGATATCCCCAGGCAACGGCAGAGGTCAAGCGGCGGAAGCCTAGCTCTGTCCTTGCTTTCTCTCCTCTGCCACTTGGCAACGTAGAGCAATCCACTGATTCTCTGGGCCTCGTTGCTATGCTGACACCCTATCTTCTTGTCATTGTGTCCACCACACCAGTGGCACAAACGCAACACAAAACACCGAGACCTAAAGAAGTTCCCGCTCACAGTGCTATGACCGGCGCCTTGGCATGGTTTCCAGCCATTCGACTGAAGGGCAAAGACACCCAGACTTCAAACACGAAGCTTGTCTACTGCTGGTCAAATGTGTTGACTGTACTTGAAGTCTCAGAGGCCGAGTCAGACGAACCTGCAGACAAAGATAAACCTCCCAGCCTTGTCTTCAGAGCGCGCAGCAGATGGAGAGCAGATGAAGCCATTGTGGCTGTTCAGTGGCTCAGTCGTTCGGTACTCGCGGTGTTCACAATAACGCAGCGGCTGCTGATCATCGAGGATTATTCCATGCATGTGACGGACTCGGTCGATCTCGCCAACAGACACATATATCACACCGATCTCTTCTCATCACAGCTTCATTCTCTGGTTGAACAGCTTGACGAAGAGGATGAGTCTATGCACGGAGTAGTAGCAGATGCATTCCATATGAGCTTTCGTTCTTATAAAGGGCGTTTGTTCTTGCTTGGTTATAACGAAGCCTTGGTGGGCAATCTATCAAACTGGGCTGATCGCTTGCTGGCGCTTATGGAGGCGGGTGACTTCATTGGGGCCATTCGACTAGCAACCTCCTATTATACGGGGGAGTCGGAAAAGTTGACGGTTGGGCTTCCGGAAGAGGATGTTTTGAGAAAGCCCATTGTGCAAGAAAAGCTTTTGGAAATGATCTCCGCATCCCTCAAGTATGCTTTTGGTCGAAACTCCGAAGCAAGTAACGGCCGACTTGAGAACCAGCAGCTAGAAGAGCTAGCAGAAGTTTCCATCGCGGCTTGTATCTACATGGCAGACGAAGAGTTCCTCTGGGAGGAAGTCTTCAACTGGTACGAGGAGCAAGACTCCCCTGGAATTTTCCTGGATGCCCTCGAACCACGCATCGTCGATGGAACACTACGATCACTACCTCCGACCGCGGTCAAGGCCTTGATTAACCATTTCATTGGAACTCACTCGGCCGGTCGCTTAGAGGAGATCATCTGTCTTCTTGACACTACCACAATGGACATTGATCAGGTCACGACGCTGTGTAAGCAGCACAATCTTTACGACGCCTTTATATATGTATGGAATCGCTGTTTGATGGATTATGTGGGACCACTGGAAGAGCTACTACAACTTATTCCCTCCAAACCCGAGCCCTTAGTCAACGGAGACTACATGATTGAAATGAGACGGCAGAACAATGCGATGAAAATGTTCCCCTATCTGTCATTTATCTTGACGGGTCGCATCTATCCTACCGGAGACGACATGGATGAGGCTGAAGCCACGCGAGCCAAAATAGACTTGTACCAATTCCTATTCTCAGGACGTGGGTCCGGTACGGTACCCGGAGATACCAACGTGGTAGACTCGTTCTCGCAACTTCGAGCCATGCTCAAGTTCGATGCTTCCAGCTTCATGAGCATGCTCAACGAGGCATTCGAAGACAGCTTCCTAAATGAGCCCGAGAGCGAGGATGTTTCCGTGTCGGGCATGTCAATCAATCGACAATACCTCATCAGCATTTTGCTGCAAGTCATGAGTGACTCCTTTTTCACACCTTTTGATACCATCTACCTGGATATGTTTGTTGCGCGCAATCTTCCCAAATATCCCCAGTATATTCTCCTTTCCGGCACAATCCTCCACCAGGTTCTGGTCCGTGTGTGCCAATATCCCGAGCCGGAAATGGCAGACGATTGTGAATTGAGCGCAGAGTATCTGCTGTCTTTTTACCACCCACCGGACATCCAGAGCATGATTCCCCTATTTATAGAGGCACGCTTTTTCCGGATTCTCAAGTCGACCTACCGTTCAGAGAAGCAATATCCTCTGTTGGTTATGACTTACCTGGAGGATCCTAATGACCGCGACGCCATCTTCACCTGCCTGCATGACTGTCTCCGGCCAGGCTCTGGGCTTGGCAAGAAACAGAGACGTGATATAGTGGATGTAGTCAAGGAACACGCCCGGGAGATCGCTGAAATCGATGTGACGCACACTGCACAGACGATGCAAGACTTGGCTCCTGAAACACATTCTACGTTTTTGCGGGTTTTAGAAGATGATCCTCAGAAACAGTATCAGTACTTGCTAGTCCTGGTCGAGCCACAGGCTCTAACTGTGGACACCCAATCTTCGCCCAGTATTGAGAACTGGATGGTCGAGCGCTATGTGCAGCTCTTGTGCAAATATAACCCTTCTCATGTCGCAGACTTCGTCGACGGGTTGCGGGTCGGTGATATCCACCTGGACGAACTGCTGCCGTATATTGAGGAAAGCGGAGCCATCGATGCTGCCGTCATCCTCCTCGCCCGACAGGGCCAAGTCCGCGAGGCCCTTGATCGTCTTGTGGCACACCTGAGTACCCTCGAATCCGGTCTGGTAGGCATCCTCCAGAGCGTGCGCGAGAGCCCTGATTCAGCGACTACTGCCGAGGCAATCGATGACTTAATCGAGTCTCTGAACAAGTATGCTGGTGTCGGAACATGGCTCTGCCAGGGCCAAAGCAAGATAATCAAGCAGGCTCGCACAGGGAACGCCAACGGCAAGCGCAACGTGCCAACCTTTGACCAGCCTTTAGCCTTTGACGAACTCCTCTGGCTCGACCACATCGAAGCCGTGGTCCGCATCGCAAGCAACGTCTTCGCCTTCATACAGGGAAATAACACCCAAATCACTCTCCCCGCCCAACCAACAACATCCCTCGCTGGCGAAAGCGGCCGCCTAACAACCTCCTTCCGCACCCTCGTCCAGCAAGTCTTCACAGCCCTCCTAGCAAGCACAGTAAAAAGCAGCCCAGCCACAACCACAACCGAAAGAACAGACATGTCCTTCCTACGCATCCTACGCGCATTCCTCACCCGCGCCGCCAGCTGGTCCCCCTCCCTCCTCGAGCTGCGCGCCGTGCTAGCCTCCATCTTCTCCGCCTACTCCTATGAGAAATCCCTCCTAACCCTCGCAAACGGGATGCTGGACCGCGACCTCTTCATCCACGTCGACGAAGTCTCCCGTCTACGCCAGCAGGGCTGGCGACCCCGCGGTCACGTCTGCGAGATCTGTCGTGGCCGCATCTGGGGTCCCAGCGTTGGCGACGCGCATTGGACCGAATGGGAAGCGCGACGCGCTGAAACCTACGCCCGCCGCATCGCGAGACGCAATGAGGATAGCTATAACCCGTCCGAGCGCGGGAAGGGCAAGGCCGCTGATGTCGGGGTCGGTCATCCGTCCCGTCTGGATACGGGTGCGCATGTGCATGTCCACACTCATCGCGAGCATGGTGCTCGTGGTGGTATGTCTGATGCGAACTCTGACCATGGTCACGATGACGACCAAGCCGTGGCTGGAGCTGGATCTAGCACTACTACAGTCGCAGATAGCATCCCGGAACCTGTTGTTGTTTTTGCTTGTCGACATCTCTACCACCGACGCTGCGTGATGAATGCCGTCAGCGCGGGGGCCCGACCTGCTGAAATATTTCGACGCGACCATTTGCCGGACTGGTCAGGGGCTGAGTTGTTCTGTCCGACCTGTACATAATTTTCCAGTGGACAGTGGGGATTATTTCCTTTGTGTCTAGGGATATTCTTTTGTTAATTTCTTTTCTTTTTGCTTTTTACCTTAGGATCCCTAGATGAGACACCCGATTGTCTTGCATATAAGATAACCATTCTTTTTGCCTTTTTAACTTATTGCTTGACTCTTAACTGCTGTAATGGTTTTAAACCCAAGTCTATGTCTATACATTTTCACTATTCCCATACATCTTCCGGACAGGTGATATGAAGTTCTCTTCTGTTCAGCTCTCCAAGACCGCTTGGCACGATCTGTACTCCCATCGAATGGGGATACTCCGGTTCTCGCGGGGATATTCTATGACTAAATATATTTCAGTGTGATCATATTTTGGTTAGGAGGGTCTGGTGTCTTTGCTTTTGCGGGTAGTGATCTACAGTAGGGATATGAAGTAGTTATTTGGATGGTTGGATGGATGTAACGAGATGACACTGTCATTTCAGCGTTTCAGTTTTTGGTAGGATCTTCGTGAGAACTGGTTTCACGATCACAAGGCACATGAGATCATGTACTGTTGCTGGTATATCTGTATACATCGGTACTTGTGTATAAGTACCTTGGCAAAGGAGAGATCCGGTGATCGGAAATGCCACGAGAGTTCGCCACGTTATATTTCGACTTCACGATTGTAGATTCTACTCTTTTACTGAAAAATCGTCTGACATGAGGGATGAAGAAAAAAAAAAAGAACCGAAATGAAATGAAAGGAAATGAAATGCTTGAGAAGTCAAACGTAGCCTATCAGATTCCTGTTCCTCTTCTATAAACGAATGTTAGCGATGAATACTCTGATTGGTCTTGAATGTGTAACTTAGTTTCATCTTCGAAACAACAATGTTGGCGCTTATATCTTTAGGTTCTGTACTATTTTCTACATGCAGTTTGATACTGCAGATATGTCTCTAAATGTTAAATTCAAGACCAGACTACACCAATCGGCATCTAACAGTCGGAGATGTCAGACTCTACTATTCCGTAGAATGTTTCAACCCCTTTTGCCCTTATGTCTGGTGGATGTATCACGTTCGATTCTTTTTCTTTTTTCTTTTTTCGTTTGTCCCTTTTTTTTCCCTGGGGAGGATGACTCGTCTTGAATATAAAGTTGACCCTATCGCCCCTGTTTGTACTCCAAGGCAATCAATATCTAGTCCTTCCTTTGTGCATTGCATTTACCTATTGTCTCTCTATTCATCTGTATTCATTCTATTCCTATTGTCATTTACCACTTATCGGTCAGTATCTGCCATACTAGACCTTCTTCAGTCTTTAAGAGACTCCCTCTCTCCAATCCCCCTTTTTCCCTGCAAGTATCCTGCGAATATCCTGCAGCTATCCTGCAGCTATCCTGCAACTATCCTAAGATCCTAGCATTTAAGCGCAATGCATGTTTTCTCAACCCTCCTGCCCACTCTGGGCTTGCTAGCCCACGTCTCTTCTGCTGCATACACCCTGCGTGATGACTATGGTACCTCGGACTCGTTTTTTGACAAGTTCAAATTCTTCACCGTACGTCCATTGATCCCATTTATCTCATCTGTAATACTAACCCAAGATATAGGGCGCCGACCCCACCAATGGCTTTGTGAGCTACGTTGACCGTAACACAGCCTCAGCCAACGGACTCATCAACACAGGCAACGGCGTCTACATCGGCGTCGACCACTCCACCACCGCCACCAATCCAGGTCGCAAGAGCGTCCGCCTAGAAAGTACCACCACCTACAAACACGGTCTCGTGATTCTCGATCTAGCCCATATGCCCGGCAGTGTATGCGGCAGTTGGCCAGCCTTGTCAGAACCCCATCACCTCCTATTTTCATCTTTTATTTTCAAACTAACCCCTCCAGCTGGATGCTCGGCCCAAATTGGCCCAACAACGGCGAAATCGACATAATCGAAGGCGTAAACGAACAAACCCAAAACCAAGTAGCCCTCCATACCTCCAACGGCTGCACAATCAACAACAGCGGTTTCACCGGCTCCCTCGAAGCATCGAACTGCTACGTTCAAGCGCCCAATCAATCCCCAAACAGCGGTTGCACAATCCGCAGCGAAAGCACCCAGTCCTACGGCACAGGCTTCAACAACGTCGGCGGCGGCGTCTACGCAACAGAATGGACCGGCTCCGCCATCTCAGTCTGGTTCTTCCCTTCCAACGCCGTGCCGGGCGATATCGCATCCGGAAACCCCAATCCCGGCGCATGGGGAATGCCCATGGCTCGCTTTGCCGGTGGCTGCGATATCGATTCGAAATTCAACGATCTGCAGATCATTTTCGATATTACTTTCTGTGGCGACTGGGCGGGTTCGGTTTGGGGTTCGTCGAGTTGCGCCAGTCGCGCCGGATCATGTGTCGATTATGTGCAGCGGAATCCGGCCGCTTTCCAGGAGTCTTATTGGCGGGTGCGTTCGCTTAAGGTTTATCAGGATTTGAGTAGTAGGGCTACTGAGAGTGAGGTGGGTGTTGAGGGGGAGGTTGGTTGGGATCCGGCGTGGCTTGAGCCTGTGTCTAAGAATATGAAGCATCGTCGGGGTCATCACCGTGCTGGGCATGGTCATGCTTAGATGGTGATGGCTGGATTGTTTTCATTGAGAGATATGGGTTTGATCTTTGCTTCTGATTGTGATTTACCCCTTTTGGCCGTTCCGTCTGGTGACGGTCTTGCTCGGATTCTTATGGCCTGTGCTAGTCTACGGCTGTGGAGACGAGAGCGTTTGATACGCTTTACGCTTTATGAATTTGCGGATATCATTTTCATTTTGATGTGAAATGAAATACGAGAAATGAAATTATCAATCATTATTAGTATGGTTATTAGTAGATATTTGGACTGTAAGTGTCGAATTCTGCGAGGGCTAGGGCTATACATTGTAGAGTATTTTATCATCTATATCATTTCACTGTGGCCAACTTCCTGCTCTTTATAATTTTATAGCGATTAAACGCAATAAATAATGAATAATAGACCGTATTCAAAGCTACAACCCATTTTTATTGAAGCCTATAGTCACTGAAATTAAGAAGAGCAAAGCTCTTTGCTCTGGGGAGCCTCAAAGCATAGGAAAAAAAACTATCTGATTTCAAGAAATTTTGGCTACGCGACCACAAGATTGATTATGGGCGCTGCGGGTTCTCCAGGGTGGTGCTATAGTGAACTAATGTTTGCATTGTTTGCCTATATCAAACAAATACAAAAAGTCCGTGGGATCCTTTTCTGCACTGCGATTACTAGCATCCTTTTTTAATTCATTAAGTCAGCTACGTCCATCTTCATGACCAACGAGATGCATTCGACCATTGACCTCCCGACTGTTGCTGAGATTGAAGCGTCGACCGATGTCCTTAGTTATACGAACAAATGCCATTAAAGTGGTTCGAGTGAAGCAATGCTTCGCAGTCAAGATTGGATATGCCATTCCACCTTTAGAAGCAGAGAACATGAAATTCGTTTCAGCCAACAGCAAGGTTTCTGTGCCAAAAGTTCACGCCAACTTTGTCGATCCAGAGACCCAGAAAAGATATATCATTATGGATTTTGTCCCTGGAACCGACATGCAAAAATTACTACCATCGCTTACATCAGCCGAGAAGACAACAGTCAGCGAGCGGATCAAAGAGGCAATCAACGAACTACGAACAATACCTCCACCGGACTACTTTGGAAACTTGAATGGCACGTCTTATATTGACGGTATTCTTTCAACGCCAGATAACAATCCAATTATTTCCGGGCCATTCAAAGATCAGGGACAGATGAATCATGGAATACTAGAGAGGCTAGGCCAGACGCAGTCACCGCACTATATTCGCTTATTGCGAGAAATGGTCAACCGCACCCTTAAGAACCATCGAAATGTTTTTACCCATGGAGATCTGCAGCCGAAGAATATAGTCGTAGAGCGAAGAATATTCTGCGATGGTGGAAGCGCAGACTTCAAAGTTACTCTTATTGACTAGAATTTGTTAGGCTGGTACCCTTGCAATTCAACATTGTATTGTCAAATGAAACCGGATTGGCTCGAGCTCATCCCAGACATATTCGATCAGTACCCGTTGGATTGTCTACTCGTCCGTCTTTTACTGATGGTACATTGAGAAAAAGTGAAATGATTGATCTTACATCCAAAAACAAAACTCATAAGCTCTGCATTTTAATTTTCTGTGTACTCAGAATCAGTCCATCAGCCCATCCCCTACCCCAACACTGCCACCAGACGGCGGAGATGCGAGAACCCTAGCCCTTCTCCGGGCTTCCCGGTGAGAACGTTAACCATTTTGTGAAACAATGCAAATATGACTGGGCCAGCATCAACCTGACGGAGGCGGAACGCTCCCATGACCCTTCTACAAGGACTGAGAGGAGCGGCGTTAGAATTCGCGAATATCCTGCCTGCAGATGTTCAGGGCAACTTCAAGGGGCTTTCCATGCGGCTGATCGACCGTTTCCCCCATGTCCGGAATGAATTTGATGGGCTGAAGGTCTGGAGCTAGATTTGCCAATAGAAACAGGGAACCCGGTCCCTGGAGGAGTACGGGAATGCGGCCCGGGGACTGGGTGCTCAGGTTGGTGAGGCCAGTCAACCGGCACTTGCTCGGGCATGGGTAGCTGGTCTGACAGATCAAATCGCTAGTTCTGCAGCCCAGCTGATGTTGGCCGAACAGTCTCAGAGAGGGGAAGCAATCCGAGTGGAGGAATCGATCAATTTAATCTCTACGGCTACTAGGACCCACTCATAAAGATGCATCGATATACCAGATAGTGGCCTGCTGCTGAATGGAGAGGAGAATTTGATTCATGCGTTCAGGAAAGAGGATACCTAAACGAAGAGGATGGGCTTTAGGGTACAATACCAGTAGAAATAACAACATCATTTGGTTTTCTCAACAGGTATACCTCCAGTAGAGCCCTAAATCACGCCTTTAAAATCCAAAGGCTAATTATAGAAAAATTCATGGGTGCTGATCTGCTTCCCGCTTTCATCGTATCTCTTCGGAATCACAGTCGAGACACCATCGATACCTCGGGGCTCGTAGTCCAGATTCCGGGCAGCGTATGTAAGAATCTCCTGTCCGAATTGCTCCTTGAGCCAACATGCAACCATATCCATACCCGCAACAGCACCAGCTCCAGTCCAGATATTCCCGTCGACGACCCATTTTGCTTCTTTGGTCCAGTTGACAGCAGGATAACTGGCTTTCGCCCATTTATACCCCGAGTGGTTGATAGTTGCATTCTTTCCATCTAGAAGCCCCGTAGACGCAAGTACGGCTGAGCCAGTACAGGTCGTAAAAAGCAACTTCCCAGCGCTGACGTGTCGACGGACGAGATCAGCGTATTTCGGGTGGAGGTTGCAGTCTGCGGGACTCGGGCCCCCTAGCAAGATGATATCGAGTTCGGGACACTCATCCACCGTTGTGGTCGGGGTGATGGTGATGGCACTGGTGAATAGGCGGAAGGGCTCTTTCGTGATGCCAATGTGATGGAAAACAAAGTCTGGCGCCCGCGAGATCACATCATCACTGATGGGGCCGAACATTTGGGATACTTTTAAGAAGCCAGAATTGGCGGAGTGAAGAAGATCAATTGGGCCGACGACATCAATGGCTTGGTAGTCATAGACCGGGATACCGATGTGAATAGGCGCCATTGCAAGTACAAACACGAAGTTCTAAGAAGCTGAAACGAAAAGTGTGCGATGAATGAGGATATGCTTCTCTGTAGATTTTTAAATAGATGTTCAGGGCATCTGTACCTCTTAAGTACTACAATACTGTCGGGATTTGGTTAGCCGATAGTGTGGATACTCTGGAGTTGAGCATATATTGAAAGTTACTGAGAGGCTCGATGATATTAGTGGCGCATCCGTTAATTATCTGGGTAGAGTCAGACAACCGCTTGGCGCGAGTAAATCGTCTGCGTAGCTGGGCCGATACTAGAGAGAGGGAAGACCTTGAGAGAGAGCGCTACTAGTACGAGCTTTTTTTATTCTTCTTTCTGAAAAGGCTACTGTGGCAGTTTCTCTGAAGATGAGGTGCTGCAAGTTTCACAATGGGACATTATTTAGTGACTGGTCGTCATTGAACAATTGCCGGAGGATGGCGGCTAGGGTATTAACGTTTGAGTGGCACGACTAGTTCAAAGATGAATCTGAAGTTGGCTAGGCCCTTTTTTCCGATAATGTTTAATTTTATTACGACGTTCGTAAAGGCGCGTGATCCATTTCGTCCCAGAAGGTTTTCCCGACATATCTCCATTCGCCTACTTGTATCCAGCCGTGGAAAACAATACGGGTCTTATACGGAGTAGTGGCCTTTGGTACTGCCTTTCGCCAGCCTACGTGCGGCACATTTGTTTGAATAGATCTGGATTAGGATAGATCTAGATTGGGATATAGGCAGTCGGCTTGAAACACCAGAATTGGTTAAGTTCAAGACTTGGGGAACGGTATCAAATCATACATAGTCGCCATCTTGCTGATTATTTATAGATAAAACTGTTACAGAAATGCTCCGTTTATGTCGTAATGAGCCAAATGGGCATGCTCATATAGAGATCCAGCGTGCGGTACTTAGAAAACATAAAGGACAACCTTATATCGCTTGAATCCCACGAGGAATGCTGGCTCGTACTTCTCAATCCTTTACGGTTTTATTTCAATCACCTGAGAGATGAACAACCCAGTCGATGTGCACTCTATTGGTGGAATTGCCAATTTGGGGTCCACAGGTACACGTGCAACTCTTTCCGAGGTCGGGCGGGATACCGAGCCAAACAGTCGGGAATCCCGCGGGGATCGATTAGCAATCAAAAGTACTAGAGGGATACTCCGAAATGCCGGCTATTTTTATATTTTTCGTGCGCCTTTGTGAACTTTCTTCAACCTAATAAGAACAAACCTCAGTTAAATAGGTATATAGGGCACGCTTAGGAGGATTTGTCCTGGTTAGAGACTAAGGCACGGGTATAGAAGCTGGAAATATTTATAATCTTTTTGTCGTTATATTCAGGCAGGGTTTCCTCATGTTGGAGTTTGGGAGGATTACGGTGTTGTGAAGGTCAAATACAGTACAGACACCTGGAGTATTTACATTACGATCTGCCCTGGTACGTTACAGGCCCACTATGGGGGCTCCTATCTTAAAATGGCTAGCTTTGGAACATGCTCATCGCAACTTCTTCTACCCAAGACAAGATGGCGGGGGGATTGCCCAGCTTCTATCAGGGCGAATTGGACAGAACATGGTATGCTGCAAATTGGACCTTATTTTTCACGCTAGTAAACTCGTCAGGAGTGACAAGATAAGTTAAATGTTATGAATATTCCGAGGTCCCCCAGATTTATTGTTAGAGCAACCAACTGCTGATGATATGATTGATCGTGCGGTCTTCTAAAAAGTACTCTATTTGAGTCATCGACGGTTTCTCTGCTAAGCATCCAGCGAGGATTTGATTACAGAGGCCGATTTCATTCCTTCTGCTATCAGATTCTGGATAATTTGCGCTTTGCCAATTGTATGTGCACTTGATCTTCCAAGGCCCAAGTGTGTATCGGTAAAGGTAAAGGGATATAGAATGTCGAAGGACAAACAACATTATGAATTAAACCACGTTCTAGCCACTCGTAGTGGCAGTTCATAATCAACATCCAGGTAGTACCGCCATGGACTCACATTGACATGCAACGCGTTACAATCCCAGTTCAATGCGACAGCACCCTCACGAGAATGATCGAATGCCCCGATTGCGTCAGCTGCAGTAATAACACCAACGACTATACACCCAGCACCTGCCACACCAAGACTGCCGGCAAACCCGAAATCAATAGCACGTGCAATTTCTCTCCATCTTCTCGCACTCTTCCCTTTAGTCATGGATGCGATCAAGGGGAACACACCGCGGGCACATATCATCACAAAAGCAGTAATAGAAATACCGGCAACTAAACCAGTAAAAGCCATGTAACCGTCTTTGTATCGGTGAGGAAATTGGATGTTCCAAGATTGTAAAAGTGCCTTGTCGGAGCAGATTTGCTCTGCTGAGCATGCCGAGGCCCCAGGCGCATCCACGATCCGAGAGGCGAGACAGTCGTATGCTGGATAAGGCATGACATCACGGTGAACAGATTGCCGCATGTATATATAGATGTAGACTGAAGCTATCCACTGTAGAGTTGCCAATATGTTCAGTGTCCACCTTGCAGTTCGTGCCGCTCTGGGATAGCGTCGGAGGACACACTCAAACGGGTGATGATGTATCATATAGCAATATTTCCATACCGATATCCAGCCAATCATAGAGGGCAAGGGGTATTGCGTTGGAATCGCGGCAAATCTGCCAAGTCCGATGCACCACCAGATGAACGAAGCAAAATCCCAGGCCATGATGATCCAAGTATCCCACTCTATTCCTTTGCAGATGCTATCTGCATCACTGTATACGGCTATTTGGAGCAGGTGAAGTTGCCAAAATGAGAAGAAGCAAGTGATAGCAGTCTTATTCCATACTTCAAGGGCCGTTGGCCAAAACACCGATGGACGTGGCGTGGATGGTATTACCTTGAAGTCATTGAAACAGCTCATTATCCCGCACCAGCTGACGGTGATGTTTTCTTTCAAATTCGTCGGCAGTGAAACAGAGGTACCGACGAAGCCCATGGTAGAATTATTCGCCTCCCGCAAATAGGCTTTGACAGCAGAGCAATTGTATGTGATGTTAGGTAGAGTGTTGTAACAATCCTTGAACATTGTATTCTTGTACAGCGCATATTCCGAGCTGTTGGGATCGAACCCGGTGTTGTCCGTCCTTACTGCGAGCAGGACCATGACAGCAATTCCAACGGTTAGAAGAGATCCTAACCCCAGGATTCCAACCCATATAAAGCCTGATATTATGTATTGCCCGGGCTTAT